>CM076576.1:199289237-199889237 GCA_034641835.2 Pinus albicaulis
TCATCCTTAAACCACCTCTTTATGCCAACATTTTAGAGAGTTGATTCAGCCTAAGTGCTGCCATGCATATTTTGCAGATTTTTATTACAACTCTCTTCTTGGATTCACACATACCCCTTCGGATTGTTGAGAATGCAGCAAGATGATGGAGCTTAGTGAAATGAAGTCGCCTTCACTAAGTGGGCCCGCAGGCAAATTCTGGCGCAAAGTCTATTTTTAGACTAATTGTTGAGAATGCAGCAAGATGATGGAGCTTAGTGAAATGAAGTCGCCTTCACTAAGTGGGCCCGCAGGCAAATTCTGGCGCAAAGTCTATTTTTAGACTATGTCTATTTTTAGACATACGGAGCATAATTTAGGAATTCTACTTGGAGATTCTTGGAGTATGCGACATGTCGGTAAAAATAGATGAGACCCTAATTTTTAGGACCCAGGCTATTTTTAGACTGATCTCCTAAAAATATGGAAGTCAAATATTGTTTACCCTTAATAATATTTTGACTATAAACAGCAGTTTACTCTCTTGGCGCACTTCAGTTTGAGTCATGGAGGTGGCTCATGCAACTGACACAAGGAATCACGTGGTTCCTAGGGTTTGATGGCATCTTGCATGGTTTACTTCGGTTAGACTTCAGTGGCAGAAGTTTTGGAGGAGTTAACGGGACAAATAGTGGAGTTGTGTTCTATTTATTTCAGTTGAACTAGTTGAGATTAGTTAACTAGCTAATCAATTAGATATGAGTGGAGTGAATTAAATATTATTTAATTCATTAAATATTAACTCATTAGTCAACTCAAGAATACTTCAGTTCACTACAGTGCATGATCAGTTCAGTGAAGACCAGTGAAAGAGATAGATGAAAGGGTAGAGTTAGCTATCAGTTGTAACTATACTGTTTCTATTTGCAACACATAGATAGGTGGAGTAAGCTATGAGTATTGCAAAGTTTAGGCTGGTGGTTTATCTATATAAGGAGGCCATCACCTAGCATTAAATACGCAATCAAGGTTGGCTATCAAGTGGCTAAGGATTGGAGCAAGTGATTTGCTAGATCTAGCTTGATAGTGTGTAGCATGGGAGGTAGTGCATGAGAGCTTGTGAAGAGTTTTGTACTATGATTGTTACATGATTTCTCCATTATAATATACACAATAGCTGCGGGGTTTTCAGCTATAGGCTTTCCCCATACATACTGAGTTAATGTGTGATTGATTTGATGTGAGATTGCTTCTATTCTTTCCGCATGTGACAATTAATTGTAGAAGAAGGTTATGTGTTATGCATGCAATTCGAAATTGATGTATGATCGGGTTAATCTTCATTGAATAAGTGATTTATTCAGCTAATTTCTACATGGTATCAGAGCTGTGTTATAAATTTCTACATGGTATCGGAGCGAAGTTAATTGTCGAAGTCTATTACGGTGATTGCAAACTTATTTCCTCGGACAGAGTCTGCATGCGGGCCAGGTAGCCTCCGGAATATTCATCCTTCTTTGTAAGGTGAAAGATCTGGTGAATGCCCTTTGCGGTCAATCTCTGATTTGGAAATAATTTGTTTTCAAGTATAGATCGGAAGCGATAGAGCTTTGAGTTTGGAATTCGAATTTTGCAGAAGGTTGTTCTTCTTGGTGCCAGTGTTGAAAGATGTCTTCTTTCAATGGTTTGCGACTCGAATATGCTCTTGAAGGCAGTTCGAATTATGTTACATGGAAGGATCGCATGGAAGCAGTGTTAGAAGATAATGGTCTGAAGGAGTTCGTAGATGCGGATGTCCCAAAGCCCACTGATGCAGCTTTGGCCGATGCATGGCAAAAGAAGATCGCGAAATGTCGAAGGATCCTGTTGGAGGGCGTCAAGGATCATATTGTATCCAGCCTTCATGGTAAGGCTACTCCATATTTAATGTGGAAAGCTTTGACGGATCTATTCCAGAGTAAGAGTGACCAAAGGAAGCTGGTGCTCAAAGATAAGCTCAGGAACATCAAGATGGAGAAGGGCGACAGCATCGCCAAATACCTCACGAAGTTCACTCAGTGCAGAGATGAGCTGGGAAGTGTGGGGGTGGCTGTCAAAGTTTCACTGATTGCATGCTTAGTTTCAAGTATGCTGGGATCGGTGTGGTTCTTGGACAGCGGTGCGTCATTTCATATGACGGGAGATCGAGAGTTGTTCTCAGATCTGGAGGACAAGGATTTGGGTATGCACATCGAGATGGGCGATGACGGTAGATACAGTGCGACTGGTATCGGTACCGTATCCTTTCAGAGGGAGTCTGGTAAACCCTTTGTCTTAAAGGATGTCATGCATGTGCCTGGATTGAAGAAGAACCTGATTTCAGTAGCGATGTTGGAGGATAAGGGTTATGATGTGGTCTTCAGCGAAGGAAAAGCTTTTTGGCGCAGTAAGACTACTGGAGAGACCCGGAAGATAGGGGTTCGAACTCAGAACCTTTATCAGTTGCAGGTAGATGACTGCGCAGCTATGGCATGCAAGGCTGGAGATGTGGTGAGCCGGGATGATGAGGGCGAATTATGGCACAGGAGATTGGGCCATCTTCACCATGGAGCTTTGAAGATTCTGCAGCAGATTTCTACTGGACTTCCTAAGGGCACTCTTGCGCAGTCAGATCAGTGCAAGGGGTGTACTTTAGGGAAGTATGTGAAAGCCACCTTTCACGAGAAGGATAGTCGCGCCACGACGATCCTTGAGAGAGTTCACACAGACGTGTGTGGTCCTTTCTCGGTTGCTTCGACAGCAAAGCACAAGTATTATGTGATCTTTGTTGATGATTTCTCTCGAAAGTGCTGGATCTTCTTCATGCAGAAGAAGAGCGATACATTGGCGAAGTTCTGTGAGTTTAAAGCACTGGTCGAGAAGGAGTCGGGGAAGAAGGTGATTGCTCTAAGGAGTGATAACGGTGGTGAATTCATCTCGGCTGAATTCAAGGAGTTCTGCGGCGCAGAAGGGATTCGGAGAGAGCTCATCGCACCCCATAACCCACAGCAGAACGGGGTGGCTGAGCGGAAGAACAGAACGATCGTGGGTGCTGCACGGGCGATGTTGCATGATCAGGGCCTACCCCTTCACTTGTGGGCCGAGGCATGCAATACAGCAGTGTATGTGCAGAACCGTTGTCCTCACAAGGTTCTTGGCATGAGTACACCGAAGGAGGCTTATTCTGGCAAGAGGCCTGATATTTCCCATTTGCGGATTTTTGGTTCTCCTGTCTACATGCATGTGACGAAGGATGCGAGAAGGAAGATGGATCCAACTGCTGAAGTTGGAATATTTGTGGGGTACACTGATACACCTCACAACTATCGGGTGTATGTGCCAGACAGTCGCAAGACTGTTGTGCGACGGGATATAAAATTCCAGGAGGAGAAAGCCATGCGGTGTTCGCTTGAGAGGGAGCTACACTTGCATGCAGATGAGGAGCTGTTAGTTCCTAAGGAGGAGCTTCCGGATGTGGATCAGCCACAAGAGGAGGTTCGGGAGGTGGAAGAAACCACCCAGGCAGCGCCAACCATCAGAGGGTGCATGCGCACTACAGAAGCTGAGCGACTGGCTTGAGATGCAGAGAAGGTTGTAGGACCACCTACAGCACAGCGCAGACAGAGACAGTCACCGGATCGGTACACTGGATACATGGCTCTTGTGAGTCAATGTGTTGTGACGGAGCCATCCTCTTTTGAGGAAGCTGTGGAGGAACTCTCATGGGTTGATGCCATGATCGAAGAATATGATTCGATCATCAGGAACAGTGCATGGGAGATTGTCCCAAGACCGGTTGGGAAATCAGTTGTAGGTTCGCGATGGATCTACAAGGTGAAGCAGGCGGCTGGCGGGAGTGTGGAGAAGTACAAGGCGAGATTTGTCGCCCGTGGCTTCTCACAGATCGAGGGGATTGACTATGAGGAGACTTTTGCACCTGTCGCAAGGTACTCTTCCATACGGACGATCCTTGCTCTCTCAGCGCAGATGGGGTGGCACATTCATCGGATGGATGTGAAGACTGCGTTCCTCAATGGAGTTATTGAGGAAGAAGTGTACATAGAGCAGCCTGAAGGTTTTGAGATCTTCAGCAGTGAGTCGCATGTGTGCCGACTCAAGAGAGCACTGTATGGGCTGAAGCAAGCACCTCGTGCTTGGTACCCTCGGATAGACAGCTACTTCACCGGGCTTGGATTCTCCAAGAGTGAGGCGGATCCAAACCTGTACCAGATTGTGGTGGAGGGGAAGCTGTTGATCATCGTACTGTATGTAGATGATCTGATTTTGACTGGCGACGAGCGGTTGATACTTTCATGCAAGGATGATCTTGCACGAGAGTTTGAGATGAAGGACCTGGGCATCCTTCATTATTTCCTGGGATTGGAGATTTGGCAGCGCAGTGGAGGACTGTTTGTTTCTCGGGGCAAGTATGCCCGGGAGATTCTGGAGAGGTTCAACATGCAAGGCTGCAAGCCTGTTGATACCCCTCTTCCTGGAGGATGGAGGAAGGGAGATGCTACTTCGGAGGAGGTAGTGGATGCCACTGTCTATCGACAGTTGGTGGGGTCGTTGATGTATCTGGTCAATACTCGACCCGATATATGCTATGCGGTTAACCAGCTTTCGCAAGCTATGGTTAAGCCTACCAAGCTCTTTTGGAAGGCGGGCAAGCATGTATTGCGCTATATCAGAGGCACATCGGGATATGGTCTATGGTACAGACAGGAGGATAGAGTGAAGCTTTCTGGTTTCACTGATGCAGATTGGGCAGGGAGTCCAACGGACCGGAAGAGCACTTCTGGAGGAGTTTTCAGCATTGGGTCGACAGCAGTTTCCTGGTAACAGCAGGAAGCAGAGATCCGTGGCACTCAGTTCAGCAGAGGCCGAGTACATGGCAGCAAGTTTGGCTGCATGCGAGGCTATTTGGATGAGGAAGATCCTCGCGGGTTTGTTCAGGTTGCATTTGGAGCCTACAGTGATCTACTGTGATAACCAGAGCTGCATCAAGCTCTCGGCTAATCCAGTTTTTCATGATAGGTCCAAACATATCGACATCAGGTACCATCACATCAGAGATTGTGTTCGGCGGAGGATCATGATGCTTTCATATGTTCCCACGGAGGATCAGGATGCCGACATCCTGACGAAGGCGCTCACCAGGAGCAAGTTCGAATTCCACAGAGGCAGGATAGGGGTTGCAGATAATCCATATCTTGCTGAGAGAGAGTGTTGAGAATGCAGCAAGATGATGGAGCTTAGTGAAATGAAGTCGCCTTCACTAAGTGGGCCCGCAGGCAAATTCTGGCGCAAAGTCTATTTTTAGACTATATCTATTTTTAGACATACGGAGCATAATTTGGGAATTCTACTTGGAGATTCTTAAAGTATGCGACATGTCGGTAAAAATAGATGAGACCCTTATTTTTAGGACCCGAGCTATTTTTAGACTGATCTCCTAAAAATATGGAAGTCAAATATTATTTACCCTTAATAATATTTTGACTATAAACAGCAGTTTACTCTCTTGGCGCACTTGAGTTTGAGTCATGGAGGTGGCTCATGCAACTGACACAAGGAATCACGTGGTTCCTAGGGTTTGATGGCATCTTGCATGGTTTACTTCAGTTAGACTTCAGTGGCAGAAGTTTTTGGAGGAGTTAACGGGACAAGTAGTGGAGTTGTGTTCTGTTTGTTTTAGTTGAACTAGTTGGGATTAGTTAACTAACTAATCAACTAGATATGAGTGGAGTGAATTAAATAATATTTAATTTACTAAATATTAACTCATTAGGTCAACTCAAGAACACTTCGATTCACTACGATGCATGATCGGGTCGGTGGAGACCGAGTGGAAGAGGTAGATGAAAGGGTGAGTAAAGCTATCGCTTGGTAGATTTGTTTTTGCATGAGATTTGCATTACACTTGGAGGAATTTTCCATGACAATTACGCAATCAAGGGAAGGGGATTCGAACCTTGAACCTCTTCATATACGAGCCATGATTGCGCAATAGAGGCAAGGCAATTGGCGGGGAGTTTTGAACCTCGAGACTTGTTCAAAAGCTGAGTCGGATTGTGAGTAACTTCATGAGAGAGTACTCGAGTACTTGTGAGGAGTATTGTACTTGTTTGGTTACTTGATTTCTCCATTATAATATACACAATAGCTGCGGGGTTTTCAGCTATAGGCTTTCCCCATACATACCGAGTTAATGTGTGATTGAATTGATGTGAGATTGCTTCTGTTATTTCCGCATGTGACAATTAATTGTGGAAGAAGGTTATGTGTTATGTATGCAATTCGAAATTGATATATGACCAGGTTAATCTTCAGTGAATAAGTGATTTATTCAGCTAATTTCTACAAAGTATTGTATTAATAACTTGCAATCAAATTACATTTCTATGTATTGAATGATAAGACAATTAAAGTGCACATATGAGAGTCATAGTCGAACATGTGTTTTAGTTAACCACAAGTTTAATCAATAATTAATGATGCCAACTCGTAATTTCGGATTTGGTGTATATATGTATTTATATTAATTATAATTATAATCGACTTGGATGACGATTGTATTCTGATGTACTTGTTGTATTATGTTTATGGATAAATTTTTTTTATGAGAGTAATTTATTTGTTAGTGGTTGTGACAAGTGGTATCAAAAACCGGATTGCTACACTTGGATCCTAAGGGTCTACTAACGGTGAAGTTGTGTATGTGTTTAGCGCACCGAGGGGAAGCGATAAAAAATGAGGGAAGGTATAGGATCTCAATCACAACCGGAGGAAACTCAAGTCCCAAACGATTAGCAGAATCCGAAAATGTGGGTTATATTAATTGTGGAACAGACACCAAAAGAAGAGTCGATTGCTTGAGGAACAGACGACAACAAACTGCATTTTTTCTAAATACAGATACAACAACTACAAGAAGAAATGATAAGAGTCCGGAGGGACAATGAGAGGTTGTTACAAGATCAAGAAAGGATCCTAAAGAGTTTGTCTAATAAACAAAATCGGAGATGAGACACCCCTGATCTTTGAAAAAGAGTTATCGACGAGAATCGGAGGATCGAGAAATCGTAGAAAACAACACTACGAGCGAGAAGCGAAAAGAGTCTCTCCCCGAAGAGAAAAAACAAGAATTATAATGAGGCGGATTCGGCAATTTGTCCGACTAGCAAGATCTTAAAAGACAGAAAAGTGGAAGCGTAGGGGGGATTTCGTAAAATTAAGCCACCAACGTTTGATGGTGAGGCGAGGAGGTGGTCGAAGCCTCGGTTGATCAATATAAATAAGTACTTCTAGGTATATGAATATAGCGAGCAATATGAAGGTTAGATTGGCTATATACCAGATTACGATAAAAATCCACCCGATGGTGGGAAGAGGTGAAAAATGTACATAGCATTGATGAACAAGACATCACATGGGAAGCTGTTTCATGATACTTTAAGGACAAGTACTTGATAGAAATTTTTTATGATGACAAGGCTAAGGAGTTCCATGATCTTCAGTTGGGACAAATGACCATGGACGACTATGTTACAAAATTTACTTCCCCTGTTACGTTACGTACCTTATCTCCGAGAAGAGAAAGCCAAGGTGTAGAGGTTCTTAAGTAGTTTACTCGCTCACATGAGATAATGAATAGAATTTGTTAACCCCCCGGACTATGGATGAGGCTATCAGTAAAGCATGAATGTGCTATCGGTAGAATAAGGCCAAGGGTGAAGGAGGAAAAAAGCTGGTAGCCAAAGAAAAAATAAGAAAAAATAACTCTACTTTTAAAGGTAGTAAAAGAAGCAACTTTAAAGGCTCGACGACGAAACCCTATCAGCAAGCGAGTTTGGTAAAAATCAACAAAGAACCAAGTGGCCGGTGGAGGAGAAACCCATAGAAGCATCAAGCAAGCGGATCAAGGGCGGATTTCTAAACCTCCCGTATAGTTACGAGTGCTGTGGGGAAGCTCATTACTATAAAAAGCTGTCCCAAACGGAATAAAAGTGAAAGCGTAGCAAATCTGCAGGGACGCATCTGACGTAGGGTATGTGTCGCGTAACATACCTCGCATCAATGCGGCCTTGGAAGATCGGCAGGGCCAATTTTTCAGCCCACAATGATTGAGCTATAAGGTACTTTACTAACTAAACCTCGTTTCAATTTTGGTAGATCCCTGGAGCAAGTTTGAGTTATGTAAGTCCCAAGTTAGTAGAAATGTGTAAATTAAAGGAACGGGAAATTTAAGAATTCTTGGCTAGTACGACTAGCTACTGGGGAAAAACGAAAGGTAACAGAGCAAAAGTTTCTACTGTGTGTCTGGAAGTGGCGGAACAACGACTACGAGTAGATTTAAATATCTTGCCACCTGGGGTCTTATGATGTATTATTGGGTATGGACTGGTTGGAAAGACATCGGGCACTAGTAGACCGCAAAGAGAAGATTATCTCCTTCGTGAATGCAAGATGTCATGTGAAAATAAATCCAAGGAATTAAAAAGGCATGTACAATTACGACCAATAATAGCATCCCGGTTGGGTAAGTGTATCGGAAAGGGATGTCAACTGTATGCAATACAAGTAGGATACGTAGACTCCAAGGAAAAGGCTCCAATAATGGAAGATATTCCCGTGGTACGAGAATTCCCTCGGATGTATTCCCGGAAGAAATTCCTAGTTTTCCACCCAAAATAGATATTGACTTTACCATTGAATTGCTGCGAGAGCCTCTCCGATATCAAGAGCCCCTTATAGAATGAGTGCGCCGTGAATTAATCGAAGTAATGATACGGTTACAAGAACCCATTAGACAAGGGCTATATCCACCCAAGTGTGTCTCCATGGGGGAGCACCCGGTCCCTTTTCGTTAAGAAAAAGGACGAAACCTTACGCATGTGTATGGACTACGGGCGACTTAATAAGATGACTCATTAAGAACAAATACCCCTTACCAATGATCGATGATTTATTCGATTAGGTGAGAGGGGCTAACATGTTCTCTAAGATAGACTTAAGATCCGGATATCATCATATTCGGATTAAGGATGAGGATATTTGCAAAAACAGCATTCCGCACTCGATATGGACATTATGAATTCGTGGTGATGCCCTTTGGATTGACAAACGCACCAAGCAACCTTTATGAGGTTGATGAATGGAAATTTTCATCGCTTTTTGGATAATTTTGTACTTATTTTCATAGATGACATATCGGTATACTCAAAAAGTGAGGAGGAACATAAAGAAAATTTGAGGATAGTATTGGAAATCGTCGAAGAAACATCGACTTTATGCTAAGTTTAGCAAATGTGATTTCTTTAAAATAGAAATCCAATACTCGAGACATGTTATATTAGCTAAAGGGATAGTTGTTGATCCCAAAAAGATAAAAACTATTATGGAATGGCGAGTACCTCGTAATGTGGCGGACATTAGATCATTTATGGGTCTAGTCTGGTTATTATAGAAGGTTCATAGAAGGGTTTTCTAAAATTTCTTTCCCCATCACATCTTTGCGGAAGAAAGGAAAGCCTTTCAAATGGACGAATGAATGTCAAAACAAAGCTTGAAAAGCTGAAACAACTCCTAACTACATCTCCAAGCATCGAAGTTAGCCGACTCGGGAAAAATACTATGAGGTCTCATACTCGATGCAAGCAAAGAAGGGTTGGTGCGATATTAACTCAAGAAGGTAAGGTGATAGCCTACGAGTCTAGGAAAGTCTGAAAGGACATGAACAAAAATATTATTCTTATGACTTGGAGCTTATAGCGATGGTGCAAGCCCTCCGAGTATGGAGACATTATCTCGCTTTGGGTAAAAGATTTGTACTTAAAACGGACCATAGCGACTTGACTAATTATTTTAAGCAAGCGATTTAAATTCTAGACGAGGCAAGATGGAGTGCCTTTTTCAGAGTGAATTTGACATAGAAATACAAACATGTTAAGACGAAATAAAAATAGAGTTGCGGATGCGTTAAAGCGTAAAACCGCATGGTATTTTTGCCCTATGGTATTGTTGGAACAGTTAAAAGAAGAAGCACGGAAAGACCCGTAATATAAATTCTTGTGGCGAGCAAATGGAGGATGATAAGAAGCATGGCGAGACATCGGAATATGGAAGGAACGAAGAGTAGGTGTTGAATTTTCATGGAAGAATCTATGTGTCTAATCACGCAGGTCTTAAGGAATTAATCTTGAATGAATTCCACTGCAACAATTACGTTAGCCATCCGGGATATCAAAAGATGCTCACTACAATAAGAAAGGTATATTATTGGCCGGGAATGTGAAAGAATATTTCAGAATATCTAAGAAAATGTTTGGAGTGGCAGCAAGTTAATGTGGAGCATCGGCATCCTAAAGGGCTATTGCGGCCCATACCCATTCCCTGAGTGGAAGTGGGAGGTTATCTCCTTAGATTTCATCACGAGTTTACCACGAACAAAGAGGAAAAAATGATTCAATCATGGTAGTGGTGGATATATTAATCAAATCTGCCCATTTCATACCTGTACAATCTACATACAAGATGGTACAGATTACGAATATATTCATGAAGGAAATCTTTAGGTTGCATGGCATACCTAAGACTGTGATTTCAGATCGGGATGTCAAGTTTACATCCGCATTTTGGAAAACTTTGTTTTACTGGTCTAGGAACACGAGATACACTTTAGTACTGCCTATCATCCTCGGGACTAATGGGTAGACAAAATGGGTAAACCAAGTTACGGGAAGACATCACTGCGCATGTATGTGATGCGAGACCAACCAAGTGGGAAGATTACTTGCACCTTGTAGAGGTTGCATATAACAATGGGTATCGGAGTCTCGAAAAATGAGCCCCTTTGAAGCATTATATGGTAGCCAATGTCGTACACCTATAAAGCTGGGAGCAGTCTTGAAACAAAATTATTGTTGGGACTCGAAATGTTGGTTGAAATGAAAGCTGAAGTAAAAAATAATAAGGCGAGAATCTAAAGGTCTACGCAAGATAGAAAAAAGATTTTCACAGACAAGAAAAGGTCCTACCATGAATTCGGGGTAGGGGACCATGTATACGTAAGAATTAAGCCTAAAAGAAGCACCATGAAATGGATCTCTTGTGCCAATCGGCTCTCGGTATTGTGAACCTTTCCAAATATTGGAAAGGGTGGGACCAATAGCCTATAGATTTACTTTACCCGACCATATCCGAGTACACAATGTGTTCCATGTATCCTTGTTGAAGCAATATGTACATGATGAAAAACATGTAATTCATTGCAGAATATTCGAGTAGGAAGAAGGATAAATAAAAAAATCCTAACTTGAAGTTTGAATAAATTTAAGAGTATTGATTTGAAAACACTTTTGTCCTTTTCAGGTAGAACCGGACGGAGAGTTTCTGGTAGAGCTGCAACACATACTTGATCGAAGAGAAATTGAACTCCGCAAAAGAGTAGTTATCCAGGTGAAAGTGCAGTGGAAGCACTTTGGACCGGACGAAGCTACTTGGGAGGATGAAAAATTTATGCAGGAAGCCTACCTAGAGCTATTTGCAGAGATGGGCTGAAACACCGAGGACGGTGTTACTTCCAGGGGGGAAGATGTGACAGCCTCATTAAGAGTTAACTAACATTAACTAGTTAAAGACAATTTGTTTATTTTTATTTTTTGACAAGAAAGACTTTATTGTTAATGTTTATGAAACAAATTACTATTTTATTTTTGGTTATTAAATTAATAGGAGGAACCAATGAATGAAAAGAAAATCTTCTAAGCTATTGGTAAAAGTTTCTTAGAATAGGAGGTGGTTGGGGACAGTTGGAAAAACAGTTACCTACTCCTCTAAGGATAAAGTTGAATCCTAGGAGAGGGGTAGGGGTTCTGTAAGCTTTGGTAAGAAGGGTGAAGTATTTTCTAGAGCTGGGGGAGGACCGGTTGAAAATAGATTTATGTAACCCTTGTAAACCAGAATATCTACTTGTGACTGGATTGGCCTTCCAGAGGTCACAGCAGAGGAATTCCACTGTTAACCCGTGGCACCGTCCAGAATTCTGGAGCTAGGGGGCAAGAGGAGGACGTCATAGCCTCCCTTGATGGTTGGGAGGACCACAGTTTTGAAGAATCAATTCTTTTCCAGATAAGTATGCAGAACTTGTATATAATGAACTACAAGTTTAAATGAAGGATTTAGGCTATTTAAGGTTTAACTGGCTAAATGTTTCTTTTGTCAAGAGTTTGATTATCAAAGTTCTATTAAGGGTCTGGTATGCATTCTCTGTATATATAAATTTATTATTTGTATATTAGTGGATCAATACTCTGTGTAGAGGGAAGAAAGAACTTAATACTATATTCCCTTTTAACTAAATTATAAGGTTCGGGGTAAGACTCTGTAAGTGTTTTTGTTCCCAAAAAAATGATAGAGTCTTTATGCTTCTACAGGAACATATAGTATCATTTGAACGGAATCATGAGCACATTGTCCGAAAAGTTACTGAAAATACCCAGTAGGGAATTAAAATAATGAAACGAAAAGTATAAATGGAAAAGTATGCATGCAGTAATATTTATTGAAATTATATTCTGTGAGTGTTGTTACTATAGTAGATAATAGCGAAGAAGGCTAGAGCTTGAGGTGCTAGGTTTGGGCCGAAACCCTACTTGGCCCCTTGCTCCTTAAAGAAAAAAACTATACACAGTCTTTTAACGGTGGACCAATCACCATGAAGAAAATCTAAGTCAAATTTGGAGTAAGTAGCAGAATTGTCGGTATGTAAGATACTGTAATACATTGCTCCGAGACAAGAACCAGAAAATCCTTTAACAAGAAATCTAGAAACCTTCTTCACAATAACATGCATAGGGAAAGTAAACTTTAGGTATAGGACAATCATTTACAAAAATGGAGAAATACATTGCTCTGGAGTACCATACGATAATAATGAATTTTCATTGAGAAACAGAAGAACTTTTGAAGAATGTTGGGCGCAGCCCCGCATACGGTAAGAACTATCAGTAGAAAATTCTATGCATGTAAATCCACATTCTTTGCCAAGAATAGTATAGCATGTAGCAGAGAAGTAATTTGCAGCAAAATTACAGTAAAAAATGTAGATAGCAGTGGGATTTAAGCTAAACACATAATAAATCTCATAAGAGGCAGAGCTTCTAGAAAGAGAAACGCTAAAGATCTACACATAAAAATAAAAAGGTAAAAATGGCACCACGATTCAGGGTTTCATAAAAAAAAAGGCCGAACAGACTTTTGGGGCCTCGGCCGTAATAATAAACAAGATTAACTGTTAATGTTTATAAAGCATTGCAATTATTAACAGTATTTGCATATAAACTATATCGAAACCCTGTTACATTACTCGAAAAATATATATGTTGCAAGTTATAAACCCTAAGCCGAGTAGTAAAAACCCAGTTTCTTTCTTTGAATACCCTTGATGAAATGGCTACCAAATTCTCGTTACAACACAGTGTACGTGTGAACGGGAGAAACAAGATCAGCTGCGGTAAGAGATTAAGCCATGAAAGGCTGGAGGAAGGGTTTGGGTGAATACCCACTAACCTGCAAGAAGAGAAAACAAACCTTGTTAGAAAAATTATGAACTATTATGACAGATTAACGCTTGGTGTCAGGGTTTCCTCTTCTTAGAAAAAAAAAGGGGTCAAACCAAAACTTGTCTGGAAAAAGGCTTGAGGAGGCTTACCTGTATGGGTTTGCATCTCGACAGACCTATAATTTGTAAAATAAATTTGTTACGGGTTAGTAAAATTTTCCCTTGAACTCAAAAACGTAAATTTGCAACCTGTAGACAGATTAATTCCTGAGCAAAAGTAAACTGAAAGGCAGAGTACCTTTATCCATGATTTTCCTGGGGTTGTCGAAAGGCCTAATCTCCTCGAACAGGTAAGAAAGCCATGACTCGCTGCAAAAAAAACTATAACCCTGTATGAATACTAAAACCCTGAGAATCAAAGAAGAAATTGACTCATAACGTTTGTAACAAAGCCGAGGTAGAGTGGGGGTTAACCGGGCGAATGGAGTTTACCTTTAAGAACAAAATCATGTCAGAGAAACCAACAAGGAGCTGCATCCTAATAGCGCGCCATGGAGGAGTGTTACAGTTGCGAGACTATCGAACAGGAAAAAGACTCCAGACTATTTTTCCCTCGTAAATTCCGTGGAAATCGAGGCATATACTACAGTTGTCCCGATATTAAACGCCATGTACAACCACACAATGAGGATTGGCATCTACGCCTCGATGGAAGGGATTATCATGCCAAGTGGCAAATCCTTACCCGAGATGCAGCTTTATATTTAAGATAAATCATGATTGAGAACTCGTTAATAAATGTACATCAGCGATCGAGTAGAATGACTTGAGTGTTAGATTTAACATTCAAGGGTAAAGTACTGTATTAATAATTTGCAGTCAAATTACAATTCTATGTATTGAATGATAAGACAATTAAAGTACGCATATGAGAGCCATAGCTGAACATGTGTTTTAGTTAACCACAAGTTTAATCAATAATTAATGATGCCAACTCAGAATTGTTAGTGGTTGTGACAATTGGCTACATCTTTCTTCCATTGGGCTAGCCTCTATGCATCATATGTCTATGGTTTTGCAATATTTTTCTCAACATATTCTATCATTCCATTTTCATCCAACATCACCTCCATGTGATCCTTTCATGCAATGAAATTAGAGTTGCTTTCCAAAGAATACGCTAGTCTCAGCTCGTTGAAGGTCATCTTCCCAACTTTGAAGAGATCCTGCTACACTGCGCTGCAAATTCAAACGTCCTGGGAACCAACTTCGAAATTTCTCTCTAATTCGAATCATGATCTGATACCATGTAGCAATTATGGTGTATAATTTTAACTACTCATGAAATTTTAATCTAAATTACAAAACACAATCCTACTCTACTGCTTTGCGGAATTCAATTCACAATTTAGAAAATAAATCATAGACATGCAATAATAAATAAAACACGTGAACAATACTTTTCTAGGGGAAAAAAATCTGCGAAAAAACCCTTATTCATGCTTGCATTAATTTGATGAATAGAGATGTATTACAATTGCTAGCTCAATCTAAGCTAAACTTGCAAGTAAATAACCTATCTATCTACTCACAAAGAAGCTATGACCTAGAATTAGTCAATTTCTACCTCTTTGCTGCCCGTTGGTCAAGCCGCAAGGCCCTAGGGCGGCGACGATGACTTTTATTTTTATTTTTATTTTTTCTTGTTTTTTAATTTTTATTAAATTAAAATTTTGTTTTTAATTATTTTTTATCTTTTATTTTTTTTTGTTATTATTAATTTTTTTACTTCATTTTTTAATTTTTAATTTTTTAAAATTTTAAAACACTTTATATTATGACCTAGTAAAATAATAGCTTCTTGATTGAAATAAGTCTAATGTTAACTTATTGAAATAATCAATCGTAATATTAACTAATTGAACTAATCTTTTGTGTTTATTGAATCTAGAGGCTTATTGTACTACTCAGTATGAGGGGATTGTAAGTTTGTCTTTGGTCGTTCTCTTTAAAATAAAAATTATGTAATGTTGTATAAAAAAAATATTCAATTGGGCATTATCATAAAATATTTTAATACGAATTTATATTGACATATATTTTTAAAAACGTGATAAAATATCTTAATGTACATGTTATGTCATGGAAAAATTAAGTTTTATGGTAAAAACATTTATTTGTTCCTATATATATTCTATTTAGCATTTAAAAATACAATTTAAACTATAAAAAAAAACATATTATATTTTGCACTCCGAAAAAATTTGCATGTTAATACTTTAATATAATTTTATGCATAAATTCTATTCCATTAAAGTTAGTGGCCAATCAAAATTAATGCAAAGACTACTATCATTGGAAAACTCGAATACTTTTATATAAATATTTAATAATTTTTCATTCTTTTTCATTATTATATATATATGGTGATGGTGTAGACATTTGTCAATAAAATAATGCAAAGACTACTATCATTTGAAAACTTAAATACCATACAAATATCTAATATTTTTTCACTTTTAATTATATATATATATATATGAGTGGCAGTTACTTAAACCAAAAATTCATCATACAATCAACTTAAAACTCACACAATTTAATAAACAATTTTATTTTTTTAAATAATATTAAATATAAAAATAATATATATATATTTTTAAATAAGATCAGATATAAAAATTCCCCATTTTTTATAAGGATGAAAAATGTCTCTTGCCACAGGGTTTCAACCACAGCCAGGCACATGGACGTACTCTCTCCGCACGCACATCGGCATACGCATATACAAGCTGACGCCTGCACATGGTCACACGCACGCTACACGAATTAAGATATTTAACTGGGAATGAGTTACCACAATATCCTTATTTTTTGTAAACGGTATCCTTGAAACTAATCCTAAGCACTGATTAAACTAGCACAAAGCAGGGCCAATCAATACTGCGAATGCTCGGTACGATTCTGGCGGAAGCTAGCAGGTTCTCTGTGTTGAATTTTGAATAGGATTTTGGTAGCCCAGGCTCGACCCTGGGCAGATATGATGAATGTAAATGAAGAAACGTTTTTGTCTTTTTCCCTTAAAAAAAAAAGCAGTGAACAAGACGGACATTCCTACTCAGAGTCAGTATTCATAAAATATATTTATACCAAGAGGCCATCAACACAGACTAAGACCACGTCGCAAAACAAAATCAAGAAATTCCATACGTATAACTCTTCAAAATATGAGCGTTTAGACCTTACTGATCCTTTCAGTTTGCATCATCACAGAAACTGTTTTTCTTTAAGACGGTATTTGCTCTTCTTCTTTTTTTTAATGAAATAAAGTACATGGAGTACAAGTAAGGTATTTATAGGTAGTTTGACTTTTTGGAATAATACTGATGAGTTAATATTCATTTGACGATAGCTGTCAGCAGTCATTGTTACAAAAGAAATAAAAATAAAAACAAAAACTACACCATAAAAAAATCTTATTAATAGTGTCCAGCAAAAAAAAAAAATGGAAAATGAAATGCATGAGGAAACCATTAGAGAAGGCATAGATTAATGACCATTATTAGTTTACTGTATTAAATTGAATTTTTAGTAAGTTCTCCATCTCAACTGTCACAGATTCCTTCATGTCAGCATTTATCTGTTCATAAATTTTATGAGCTTCAAGGTCTGATAATTTCACAGAAATCAAAGAGCTAAGTATGCTTATCAACGTCAAAACAATCCTAACATTAAAAAACTATCCGCAGTCATTCACGCATGGCCTCATGGAGAGGTGATGTACGCACCTGGGAGATTCATTCAACTCCTGCTTGCAATCCATCACAGCGTCCAGTGAGAATACTGTGTTCGGAGTGAGTTTGAATAGACAACTTGTCCAGTTATTTATATTGAGCTATGGCAACAAAGTAAAATATTCCTCACCACATGTTTATTCGTTGACCCATTGGATGGAATCCTCCTTTCTTTTTAATATAGAACATGGGATTCTAAACATTATTGAAAGAGAAAAATGAAAAGTCAAAAGAAAAATGAAAAGAAAGACAAACGGAAAGTTTTAAATGTTTCGTTTCATTCATCCATTTTTCCATGGTAAATAATTTCACAAATGTTACACTCAGTCGATGGAATTATATTTTTTCATATAAAAGATGGGATTCCAAACATGATTGAAAGAGATAAATGAAAAGTTAAAAGAAAAATTGAAAGGAAGAGAGAAATAAAAAATTAAAAGTAAAAAAGGAAAGTTTTAAATGTTTGGTTTCATCCATTCATCTTTACATGGTAATTAATTTTAAGAATGTTAAAATTAGGTTTTTAAAAGTTGCAATACAAATGAAAAATAAAAGTAAAATGAAAAGAAGAAAAACAAAAAGATAAAAAAAATAAAAATAAAAGTTTTGAATGTTTAATTTCATTTTTCCAACTTTACATGGTAATTAATTTACAAAATTGAAATTAGATTTTTAAAAGTTGTTTTTACAGAAATAGTAATATAACTATATATCTCAATAACGTAGTGCTTCATAAAGTGAGCTCATAATAAAAATACCCTATGAATGCATTTTAAAACTAAGTTAAACTTTAAAGGAGACATGTAGATTAAGTGTTTTTTTGCTCATAATAAAACTACATTATAAATGCATTTAAAAACTAACTCAAAGTTTAAAGAAGACAGTAGATTAAGAGTCTTTTGTTTAATGGATTTTTTGGTTTGATGTTCACTTACATGTTATAATTTAGGTATGTATTTTAATATCCATGTGTTTGCAATATCTATGTAACAGTTGGATTTGGCTTTAACTAGTTGTTAACTAGTAAAATGACATTTTAGTTATTATTTAAAAAAAGAAGACTAAAACAATTATCATTTTTGGAAAAGTTTATTTAGTTTATTATTTTGGAAAATAAAATTGGTTATTGAAAGTAGTTCCATAAAAAGTAAAAAAAAGGTTGATGGTAAAAGTATTCCAAGAAGTGAAAGGGGTTGGACAGTTTTGAACAGTTACCTACTCCTCTGAGGATAAGAGACATATCCCAGTGAGGAATGGGGGTTCTGTTCATGGACTAGGGAAGAGAGTGGAGAATTTACTAAGCTGGTAGAGACCAACGGAAATCACTTAGCATTCTTGAGAAATTTCTGGTACTGACTCAACTAGGAGTCCTGAGGTCACAGCAGAAACGACTGTCAACCCGTACCTCTCAGGAGTGTAGCACGGGGTAAGAGGAGGATGTAATCTTCACTCTTGAATGTTGGGAGGACCTTAGCAGCGAATTGCATAATCAGATAAGAATTTGTGGATTTCATTGAATTAAAAACAAGAATATGTTATCTAGTTTATACACAAGAGTTTATCTACTAGAGGTAAGAAAAATAAACTTATGATAGCAATGTTTTGAAAACGATGAGACTTGTGAGTTTTTATGAATTTAACAACAGATAAGAATTTGTGGATTTCATTGAATTAAAAACAAGAATATGTTATCTAGTTTATACACAAGAGTTTATCTACTAGAGGTAAGAAAAATAAACTTATGATAGCAATGTTTTGAAAACGATGAGACTTGTGAGTTTTTATGAATTTAACAACAGATAAGAATTTGTGGATTTCATTGAATTAAAAACAAGAATATGTTATCTAGTTTATACACAAGAGTTTATCTACTAGAGGTAAGAAAAATAAACTTATGATAGCAATGTTTTGAAAACGATGAGACTTGTGAGTTTTTATGAATTTAACAAGTTATGTTCGAGTTCTGTGAACTGTATGTAGACCTTATGAGGTGTTTTGAGTTCATTAATTTATGATTATGAAAATGAAAAGCTACAAGGCAGACATAGTATTATCTATGTCAAAATTAATACAGTAGTAACTATGTTGTGTATGTACAGTGGGAACAAGGTTTAGAATTTGTATAATAAGAGCAATTACGTTACGTCACAAACAATAGTATTGTTGGAAAAATACATTGTAATTATTAAATTTGTGTTACAGTTATGTCAAGAGGAAAAGAGAGTAAATAAATTGTAAGATAGTAAAATTTGAGATAAATCTGTCGAATTTTAGAAATAGAACTAAAACAAGAAAGGGTAAATTGTTGGTTCTAGGTACGAGGCGGAGCCTCAACCCAGAACACATAGTTTACCCAAGTGAAACACACACAGACAGAGCTACAAGGTGGTCCAGTCACCTGGGCTAACTTATTAACTATGGTAAATATTATTCATGAAAGAACTGAATTAACTGTACGAGGGTAAAAATCTCTTTATTCGAAAACTAATCATCTAATGTATAACAATAATCAAGAGACCAGATTTTCGTTTAAAATATATACAAGAGATGCAAAATTACCGAATCAGATAAATGTTGGGCGCACATTAAATTAGAACATAGATTGTTAACCATACTTTAGCGGTTTTCTTTGAGAAGCAAATAACCATGAAAGCATAGATGCTAAATATATCAAGAACACAGATTTCCGAAAATAAATGTCTATTGCATGAATAAACTGTATAGAGAAAACAAAGATCATAATCGTTCATAATCAAACCAAACTTTCAAACTTGTATTAAACCATAAAAGTTAGGGAAAATCCCTAACGAGACCAAAAGGGAATGGTTTGAAGGAATACCCGCTTAGAAACAGTACAGAGAATAAAATTAGACGTAACTATGTAATTACAGGAATCCATAAGAAAAAACATTGAATTCTGGCTCTTAAAAGCAATCGAGAAACCCTTATACAAATGAGAGGAATCTACAGAATTCTAAAATCCATTAATCTAACAGAAGCATGCTAAGTGTGTCAATGAGATAGTAGACAAAGGAATTTCGACAATAGAATACCTGGAAGAACAATGGGAGCAGTTAGCCAAGACCCTCACTCCAGGAATAGATGGACTATGCTTCGGTAAAAAGGGAACCTATAAAGCCCAAAAGACACAAAACGGGAATAAGTGTAACTGAGTTGAACCTGGTGTAATGCTTAAACTAAATCTCGAAGTGGAAACAAGAATTTTTAATCATTTTTACCTAAAAAAAAGTGCATCTTCAACCTTTGTTGCCAAGCGCCAAGCTGGGTACATGAAAATTTCAACCAGAGAAACCAAGGGAAAAAACCTCATAGGTTAAGAGCGAAATCTGAAGACCAAAACAAGATTAAAAGTAAAGGAAAACGAGAAAGTGATTTCAGAACTCTGAGTTGAAATTATTTACCTGTGATGGAGAGACGTGGCTTGGTTGAGGAGCTTAGAAGCTTGCTGGAACTCTATGAGGAGCGGATGCTAGATTTGTCAAATCTGTGTGTTGGGCGGATGGAAAAGTCAACCCAAACTCACAGTAGGCCAGTGAAAAAAACCCGACTTTAAAACAGTGTAATAAAATCAGAACGACTAAGATAATTATTGAGCGAAAGCTAAATGCCCTTACCATAACTGGAACACCGAAGGTCTGAGGCTTCAAGCCTTCTTTCCATGGAAGAGCTATCCTTAGTGCACCGGCGGAGCAAAAATGACAAGAGGAAGACAAGAAATTTGGATAACCTAGTTCCTTCCCTCCACATTCATCCATCGTAGATTGAAGAGTAATCAAAGAGAGATCGTGAGGGTAGGTGGTTCGCAAGACACTGTACACGGATCCAATAAACCAACAACTGGCATAGCATTAAGTGGTTAGGACATGACAAGGTCAGGTGTAAAACAATCTTAAATAAGGTAAGTACAATTGTTAATTGCGATGGACAACAGTCATCACTCCCAAAGTTAAAGATATATACTTAGACAATGCTAAAACTCAAACTTGAATTATGGTAGTAGTGTTAAGTGTTACAAGTGGTATCAGAGAAGCATTCGCATGCCAGGACCCTATGGATCACCTAATATGATAAATTGTGTGTAAGTGATGCAAAATTAAAAAAGCATAACAAGAGATGTTATGAGAAGGGGGTCAACGTAAAAACCACCCCAGAACACCAGGGAACCCCAACCACAACCAGAAATGAATCGTGGGATGTGGGTTCAGCTGAGTGTGGTTCAAAACTATTTAACAAGTAGACTGTTAGAGGAACATCAACACCAAACTAGCATGTTGTTAAATACAGTGCAGAAGCTACAGGAATAAATTGTGTGGGTTCAGAGTGATAATGAGCGCTTGATGCAAGAGAAAGAAAAGATACTCAAGAGCCTTTCAGATAGGCAGAATTAGGGAATGGAACAACCCAGTCCCGATAGAGACATGCCGGAAGGTAACGAGCGACAAGAAAGGGACCACACCAATAAATTAGTGGGAAAAATCCCTTCATATCGAAGCAACAAAAATAGAAACTATAATGAAGCAGATTTTGGCAATGTGTTAGATCATGAAGAAGTTAAGAAGAAAAAAGTGGAGCTTCAATGTGAGTTTCAAAAAATAAAACCACCTACATTTGATGGGGAAATTGAGGAAGTGGTAGAGACTTTGTTGATAAATATAAATAAATATTTTCAAGTGTACGAGTACAGCAGAGACCTAAAAGCCAGATTGGCCATATATCAGTTGACACAAAAAACCACCCTGTGGTGGGAGGAAGTAAAGAATGTTTGCAGAATTGAAGGTTAGTATGTTACATGGGAATCATTCCATCAATATTTTAAAGATAAGTATCTAAACAATGTTTTTATGACAATAAATCTAAAGAATTTCATGACTTGAAGCTGGGGCATATGACCATGGACGAGTATATTACTAAGTTCACCTCCCTATTAATATATGTTCCATACCTCAGAGATGAAAAGGATAAGGTACAAAGATTTCTGAGCAGTCTGCCAACTCATATGAAAGTCTGAATGAATTGAGTTCGTAAATCCTAGAACCATGGATGTAATATTCCTAATTAGTGACAGCTAATTGGAATATTCTATTTTGTTTAGTTTTCCATCTATAGTTTGTAAATAAATAAAAAAGTGAGTGAAGAGGGTCTAACTCACTTAAGTGAAATAAGACATCCACCTAGTAGCACAACATTGTGACTTAAGTGGGAGTCAAGGGGGCCCTAACACCACGCAGAGGAGGGAGCCTGTGTACACTCTAGAAGCTTCTACAAGCTTCTACGCAGATAAGGATGAGGATGTGGATAAGGATGAGGATTTGGAGGAGAGAGAGAGGCTATGTTGGGTTTTGGAGGGAAACCAACATTATAAAAGATGGAGGAGCCTCCTCATTTCAGTCATGTTTGAGTTGTTGATTGTTGAGTGAGACATTTGTCTTCTTTAGCACGCTAGTTGTTTAGCCTGTCTGCAGCACTGTTTAGTGCAACCGAGTGTCTTCGTGCAGAGATCTCACCCTTAGCCCCGGGGGACTTCGAGTGCCTGCTCGGGCAAGGTTAGTTTTTCAGCATCATCCTCCAGGAAAGCATTATTGCTGCAGCAACATAATACTGTGTTGTAGGGTGTTGCCATGGAGTCGTCACGACGCCTCTTCCTTCTCTTTTTTTTTAGAGGGAAAGTCTTTCTTTCCTTTGGAGGATCAGATTGGAAGACTTTGGAGCCGATTTGCAGATCTTGGCACTTGGCCAAAGGGTTCTATTCCTCTACTGTGCAGTCCGTCTTAGTTACTGCGTTATTTTCATGGTGTAGCTGCTGTGAGGGTTTGTAGATTGTTTTAAGGGTAAGATCTCAAGTGTAAGGATCAAACTTTCACTTTGGAGATTTATTGGAGGAGTTCTACTTCAGATTTCTCATCATCTTCAGTCTTCTCTATTGAGTTCTAGACTTGAGTTGCAGTAGCTGCCCAGCAGCTCTGGGATTTTTGCCATATTGTGTATTTCAGCCAATCCCTTGGAGGATTGAGGTATTTTTTCTTAGAAGGGTTAGAGCTTTTCTCCCCTATTGTATTTGGGCCATATATTGTCATATCCATGTGTTGACATCATTCTGGAGCAGTCTTCTGTCATAGACTGCGTTTTTCATAGCCTGGGTTTATGCAGACATAGAAGTGTTCTTTCATTTCCATGTACATGTATTATTGAGGCTTGTATTGCTTTTCTTGAGAGGTTGTTTCCTTAAGGCTTGTACATCTTTTGCTGCTATACATCATTCTTGGCTATATATATATATTCATCTTCTTGTCTCACAACTCACTATAAAACGCTGTCTCTTCATGGTGTGCTCATTTATGCATTTTCCTATTGCTGTAAGTCACTTTGGAGTGGGATTATTCAAGCCGCTCTATAGACAGAGTCTGGAAAGGGCCAGATAGCCTCTGGATCTCGATCTCCTTAGAGACGACATATCCGGTAAATTCCCTCCGAGTCATTCTCTAGTTGGAGTTTGTCATGTGTTAGAGATATCCCCCAAATGGGATATTACAATGGACGAAGCCATTCGTAAGGCACGAATGCGATACCAGTAGTCCAATGAAAAATGGGAAGTGGGAAAAAGTTGGCAGCCATGAAAAGGACAGAAAAATAGCTCAAAATTCAAGGGTGTGAGAAGTAATAATTTTAATAATTCTACACGAAGTTCTGTAAGAAAGAAGTTTTGTAGAAATCATTAAATAACTTGATGGCCAGCAGAAGAGAGGCCTACAGAGGGTTCAAGCAAACCTAAGCAAGGACCAGTGTCTAAGCCACCTTTGCAGTGTTGGGGGTGTGGTGAGGCACATTATTATAAAAATTTCCCGTAGAGAGGGAGAAGTGAAGCAGTTTCAAATTTGTAGGAGGCTTCTACAATAGGTGATGTGGCTCGAAATATCCCTCGAATCAACGCATCAATGGAGGATTGATAGGGAGATTGTCAGCCAACAATGATAGAGTTGGAAGGTAAGTTACTGTCTCAATATGTTTCTATTTTGGTTGACCCAGGTGCAAGTATAAGTTGTGTTAATCCCAAAATAGTGGAATTATGTAAATTAGAAGGTCAGAAATTCAAAAATCCTTGGCTGGTACAGCTAGCCATAAGAGCAAAAATAAAAGTGATTGCCAAAATTCCAAATTGCACATTGGAAATTGTAGACCAGCAATTAAACATGGACCTGAACATATTTCCATTAGGGTCCTATGATGTTTTTATGCATGTGGATTGGCTATAAAAACATTGGACCTTGGTGGAATCTAAAGAAAATATTTTTTATTACAGAATGCAAGATGGAACGCGCAAAGATATTGAGGGAATCAAGAAACTTCTATAGCTACGTCCTATTACAATATCCCAAATGAATAAGTGTATGAAAAAGGGATGTTATATTTATGATATCCAGGAGGGATATCCCAATTCCAAGGAGAAGTCTCCTATGATGGAGAAGACACTAGTGATACAAGATTTCATGGATTTATTTCTAGAAGATATACCCAGATTACCACCAATAAGAGATATTGATTTTACCATTGAATTAATGCTAGGAGCATCACCTGTGTCAAGGACTCCTTACAAAATGAGTGTTCCAAAATTAACTGAATTAAAAATGCAGTTACAAGAACTGTTGGACAAAGGATACATTCGTCCAAGTGTGTCCCCTTGGGGAGCACTAGTGCTGTTTGTATAGAAGAAGGAAAAAACCATGCGAATTTGCATGGACTATAGATAGCTCAATAAATTAATATTAAAAAATAAATATCCTTTACCAAAGATTGACAATCTGTTTAACCAGATGAAGGGGGCCACAGTATTCTCAAAAATATATTTAAGGTCTGGATACCACCAGATCCGAAACAAGGATGAAGATATTTATAAGACTGGTTTTTGTACCAGGTACGAGATTTATGAGCTTGTGGTGTTACCCTTTGGGTTAAAAAATGTGCCAGCGACATTTATGAGGTTAATGCATGCTATATTTCACCCTTTCTTGGATAACTTTGCACTCATATTTATTGATGATATTTTAATTTATTCTAAGAACCAGGAAGGACATAGAGAATATCTAACGACTTTGATGGAAATGTTAAGAAAACACCAGCCGTACGCTAAGTTCAGCAAATGTGATTTCTTCAAAATAAAAATCCAGTACTTAGGCCATGTTATTTTAGCAGAAGGGATTGGTGTTGATCCAGATAAAATCAACAGAATCATGGAATGGCGAGTTCCCCAAAATGTGGTGGATATCTAATCCTTTATGGTATTGGTTGGGTACTATCGAATATTCATTGAAGTATTCACCAGAATTTCCTTTCCAGTCACCTCTTTACAGAGGAAAGCAAAAGTATTTAAGTGGAATAATGAGTGCCAGTATAGTTTCGAAAGGTTGAAGCAGCTATTGACCACTGCACCAATGTTGAGGGTAGCTGACCCCAACAAAGAATTTGAATTTTGTACATACGCTCGTAAAGAGGGAGTTGAGGCAGTTTTATCTCAGGAAGGAAAGGTAGTGGCCTATCAGTAAAGAAAGTTAAAAGAGAATGAGAAAAGGTATTCAACCTATGATCTGGAGTTAACAGCAATAGTACATGCACTCTAGGTTTGGAGACACTACATGTTAGGAAAGAAGTTTGTACTAAAGTGGGATCATAGTAGCCTAACCGGTTACTTCAAACATGCTAATTTAAACTCTCGATAGGCAAGATGGATTGCCTTCCTAAGTGAGTTTGATATGGACATTCAGCATGTGAAGGGTAAGGAAAACCAGGTGGTAGATGCCTTAAGTAGAAAGACACATTGTGTTTATGAGCTATACTATAATCAGCTTGAATGAAAATTCTTGTATCAAGTGAAAGAGGAAGCACAAAATGATCCTGAATACCAATTCCTATGACAGAAAATGGAAGAGGCCTGAAAGCAAGGAAACACTTCTGAATATGGATTAAATAAAGAACAAATGCTAACCTTTAGAGGAAATATTTATATACCAAACCGTGTGGATCTAAAGGAGCTAATCATGAATGAGTATCATCAAAGTAATTATGCAGGTCACCTAGGATACCACAAGATGTTAACTGCAATTAGAAAAATATATTTCTGACCTGGTATGCGAAGAAACATTGTTGAATACTTAAACAAATTCTTGGAGTGTCAATAAGTCAAGGTGGAGCATAGACATCCAGCTGGGTTGTTGCAGCCCATACGAGTACCTGAATGGAAGTGGGAGGTCATATCCCTAGACTTCATTACGGGTTTACCACGATCAAAGAAACACAATGAATCTATTATGGTGGTGATCGATAGGTTGAGTAAATCTGCACATTTTATATCTGTACAGTATACTTACAAGACTGTACAGATATCAAATATTTTTATGAGAGAAATTTTTAGACTGCGGGGCATTCCAAAGACTGTTATTTCGAATAGAGATGTGAAGTTTACTTCAGCATTCTGAAAAACTTTGTTTACATGTTTTAGGACCCAAATAAACTTCAGCACTGCTTATCATCCTCAGATGCATGGTTAGACAGAATGGGTAAATCAAGTTTTGGAATACATGTTGTGCATGCGCGTGATGCATAAGCCAACTAAATGGGAATAATATTTACACATGGTTGAATTTGCTTACAACAATGGTTATCAAGAGTTCCTTAAGATGAGTCCTTTCGAAGCTCTATATGGGAGGCAATGCCATGCACCCATAAATTGGAGCAGCCCCGAAACGAAACTAATTCTTGGACCAGAAATGTTGGCTGAAATGGAATCGAAGGCAAAGCAAATCAGGAAAAACCTAAAAGCTGCACAAGATTGGCAGAAGATATACGCAGATAAGAATAGGACTTATCAAGAATTCGAGGTGGGTGATCATGTGTATGTGAGGATAAAACCCAAGAAGAGTACTTTGAAGTGGGCCTCTTGTGCCACGTTAGCCCCCAGGTTCTGTGGACCCTTCCAAATTTTGGAGAGGGTGGGACCTGTGACATATCGGCTGGCTTTACCTAGCTACATCCAGGTGCACAATGTGTTTCATGTGTCCCTGTTAAAGCGATATGTGCATGATCCGAATAATGTAATCCATTGGCAGAATATTCAGGTAGGATAGATTAGAAAATCCTAACTTCAAGAATGAATTCTTTATGAAATTTTGACAGGAAACTTTGTTGTTTTCAGGTAGAGCCAGACAGCAAGTTTCTAGTCAAGCCTCAACACATACTCGACAAGAGAGAAATTATACTCCAGAAGTGAGTCATCACCAAGGTTAAAGTGCAATGGAAGCACTTCAGTTCGGATGAGGCTACTTGGGAAGATGAAGGATTTGTACGTGAGGCTTAACTGGAGCTATTTCTTGAGCTGGAGTGAAACACCGAGGACGGTGTTACTTCCAGTGGGGGAAGTTGTAACAACTGGATTTGGCTTTAATTAGTTGTTAACTAGTAAAATAACATTTTAGTTATTATTTTAAAAGAAAATACTAAAACAATTATCATTTTTGGAAAATTTTATTTGTTTTATTATTTTGGAAAATAAAATTGCTTATGGAAATTAGTTCCATAAAAAGTAAAGAAAAGGTTGATGGTAAAAGTATTCCAAGAACTGAAAGGGGTTGGATAGTTTTGAATAGTTACCTGCTCCTCTGAGGATAAGAGGCTTATCCCAGTGAGGAATGGGGGTTCTGTTCATGGAATAAGGAAGAGAGAGGATAATTTCTTGAGCTGGTAGAGACTAGTCAAAATCACTCAGCATTCCTGAAATTTTTCTGGTACTAACTAGACTTGGAGTCCTGAGATCACAACAGAAACGACTGTCAACCTGTACCTCTCAAGAGTGGAGCACGGGGGAAAGAGGAGGGCGTAATCGCCTCTCTTGAAGGTTGGGAGGACATCAACAACGAATTTCATAATCAGATAAGTATCTGTGCATTTCAGTGAATTAAAAACAAGAATGATGTTATCTAGTTTATACACAGGTGTTTATCTACTAGAGGTAAGAAAAATAAACTTATGATAGACATGTTTTGAAAGAATGAGACTTGTGAATTTTTATGAATTTAGGAAGTTATTTTCGAGTTCTGTGAACTGTATGTAGACCTTATAAGGTGTTTTGAGTTCAGTAATTATGATTATGAAAATGAAAAGCAACAAGGAAGACATAGTATTATCTATGTAAAAATTAATACAATAGTAACTGTGTTGTGTATGTACAGTGGGAACCAAGTTAAGAATTTATATAATAGCAGTGATTACCTTACTTCAAAAACAATAATATTGTTGGAAAAATACACTGCAATTATTAAATTTGTGTTGCAGTTATGTAAATAGGAAAAGAAGTAAACAAATTGTAAGGTAGTAAAATTTGAGACAAATCTGTCGAATTTCAGAAACAAAACTAAAACATGAAAGGGTAAACTGATGGTTTTAGGTACGAGGGGGAGCCTCAATCCAGAACACATTGTTTACCTAGGTCAAACATACACGGATAGAGCTAGAAGGTCATCCGGTCACCCGAGCTAACTTAATAAAAACCATGTTATGGTAAATCTTATTGATGAAAGAACTGAATTAACTGTACAAGGGTAAAAGTCCCTTTATCCGAAAACTAATCATCTACTGCAAAATAATAATCAACGCACCGATGTTTTTTTTAAATATATACAAGAGATGAAAAAATAGAGAATCGGATAAATTCTCGGCACACATTAAATTAGAACGAAGATTGTTAACCATAATTTAGTGGTTTCCTTAGAGAAGTAGATAACCATGAAAGCATAGATGCTAAATATATCAAGAACAAAGATTTCCAAAAACAAATTTCTATTGCATGAATTAACTGTATAGACCAAACAGAAACCATAATCATTCATAATCAAACCAAACTTTCAAACTTGTATTAAACAATAAAATTTATGTAAAATTCCTACCGAGACCAAAAAGGAATGGTTCAGAGCAAGACCTGCTTAGAAATAGTATGGAGAATAAAATTAGTCATAATTGTGTAATATTACAAGAATCCATAAGAAAACACACTAAATTACAATGCTTAAAAACAACCAAGAAACCCTTATAAAAATGAGAGGAATCTAGAGAATTCTGAAATCCATTAATCTAACATAAGCATGATAAGCATGTCGATGAACTGGTAGACAAAGGAATGTTGACTATAGAATACCTGGAAGAACAATGGGAGCGGTTAGCCGAGACCCTTATTCCAAGAATAAATGGACTATGCTTCGGTAAAAGGGTACCTGTAAAACCCAAAAGACACAAAACGGGAATAAGGGTAATCATGTTGAACCTAGTGTAATGCTTAAACTAAACCTCGAAGAGGAAATAAGAATTTGTAATCATATTTACCTAAAAACAAGTGCCTCTTCAACCTTTTGTTGCCAAGCGCCAAGCTGGGTAATGAAAATTTCAACTACAGAAAACGAGGGTCAAAACCTCACAGGTTAAGAGCAAAATATGAAGACCAAAACAAGATTAAAAGTAAAGGAAAACAAGAAATTGATTACATAACTCTGAGTTGAAATTATTTACCTATGATGGAGAGATGTGGCTTGGTCGAGGAGATGAGAAGCTTGCCGGAACTCTGTGAGGAGTGGATGCCACATTTGTCGAATCTCTGTATTGGGTAGATTGCAAAGTCAACCCAAACTCACAGTAGGCCAATGAAAAAAACCCAAGTTTAAAACAATGTAATAAAAGTAGAACAACTAAGATAATGTTTGAGCTAAATTTGAACACCCTTACCATAACTGGAATGCCTAAGGTCTAAGGCTTCAAGCCTTTTTTCCATGGCAGAGCTATCCTTAGCACAACGACGAAGAAAAAATGACAAGAGGAAGACAAGAAACTGGGATAACCTAGTTCTTTCCTGCCACATTCATCCACAGTCGATTGAAGAGTAATCAGATGGAGATCATGAGGGCATGTGGTCTGCAATACACTGTACACGGATCTAATAAAGCAACAACTGGCATAGCATTAAGTGGCCATGACATGACAAGGTCAAGTGTACAACAATCTTAAATAAGGTAAGTACAAATGTTAATTATGATGGACAAAATTCATCACTCCCAAATCTAAAGATATATACTTAGACTATGCTAAAACCTGAACTCGAATTAATTTGCAGAATCCAAAATTATGGTAAGTAAAAAAAAAATTATGGTAGTAGTGTTAAGTGTTACAATCTACTAAACTTTTTTTAAAGAATGCAATGGTTTAGTATGTCTATGATAAGAATGTAACCATTCAGTAAGTCATAATCATAAAGAGTAATGAACTTTATCCCTAGTTTTTCTATTTGGGTGTTTTAATAGGAAACATTTTTTTATAAATCTGCATTTTTGGTTCTCCAAAATTCATTTTGAATTGTCATTCCACCATTATAATGAGAAAATTCCTCTTGTAGATCTTAGTTTCCATTCTACCACTATAATGAGGAAAGTCTACCAGTAAATCACGAATTTGATATGCACCTTCTACGTAGCTCTACATAAGTATGAGATTTTGCAAGAAAAGAAACCACTAAAATGTTAATGCATTCTTTCATATACCTTGAAATCAAATTTGAATCTATCTGATAAAGAAACCTCTAGAAAAATTGCCTATGAACTCTAAGTTAAACATACTATCAACTCTCAAACATAATGCTAAATAATGCTAGAGAAAGCTCTTAAATTGAAAAAATTGAAAACATTGTTAACACTCCAAAGGCATTTAGTAAAAATTAAAGAATAAAACTCTACCCTACATTTGATAGTTAAAAATTTACCCAATCAAATAAAACTTACTACATTTTCATTTGCACAAGTTACACTGAGTAATAAATTGTTCCATTTTATCATTTCAATACAATAAAACAAGTTCACTTTTCAATTTAGTTTTCATAATATAAAATATTAAAAATAATGAAACTAGATTTCATATTTCACATCATTAAAGGTAAAAAAGTAAAGAAAAACAATTTTTTTTAGGTTCCTTTAAATTTTGCCAATAATACTTAGATAATTACAAAAATAGATTTTGATATATATTATAAGCTAATAAATTTATATTTTAAAAATATTACAAATAATTATTATTAATAAAAAATTATAAAATATATATTTTATTATTTACTATAATTAATGATGACGATGATGATGATGGTGGTTAACGTCCACTGAGACCAATCTTTGGTCTATCAGACCTAAAGAAAAGGGTTATTTAGTTTGATTTAAGATTTTATTCCTATGCTCAAAAGCTTGGAGAGAAGCCTCCCGAGCTCACTATAATTTTGACATCTTAAAAGGATAGAAAAGTCAGTATTGCAACCAAGATTATGAAATTGAGCTCTAATGTGGTTGTACGCGGGACACTCTAAGAGGAAGTGATTTTCATCCTCGATGTTCATATCCTCACAGAGATGGCAAATCCTTTCCATCCATGATGTTTTAGGAACTATCCAACGACTTATTTCACTATGGACCTCATGAGAGTTCGTTCTAATCTTGGCTATGTTAATTTTCCTCTTTGAGATAGTTAAAACAGAGAGATACTTTTGATCTTCTAGGGTGGGGTTGATGACCTCCTTATAATATCTTAATTTTTTTTTAACTGCTATATCTTTCTCACACCACATTTTTTCTTTGAATTTAGAAGTAACAATTTTTTTAATGTTATTAATGCTTTGCAATGCAACATTCTCGTCGATCTCCGAATGGTTTAACTAGGCCTTGGTGTCTTTATACCAACCTCGTTTAAACCTTAGGTGCTTTTGGCTGGAATTTAAAGCTAGATTAGGAAGTCTATGGTCTCCTATTCTATTGAGCTTGTGCTTGTACAACATAAGCCTAATCATAGCTAGGCTCTCGATAGGGGAAAGACCCACTTCTATAAGGAGAATAGGATAGGGTGTATTGCTTTTAATTTTAAGGTTATACGTTATAAAACACTTCTGGATTTGCTCAATATTTCTCCAGGATTCTCTAGAGATGCTACAACCCCAAACCTCACATCCATATAAGGTAACAGGAGTGACTAAAGTTTCAAAGAGGAACTTCTTTCTATCCCACATTATGAGGTTTTTCGTTTTACAATTATTTTCAAGACAAAAATAAACTTTCCACCCCCCATTAATCCTTTTCTGAATGCTATAGTTCCATTTGAGCTTATGATGAATATCAATTCCTAGGTACTTGTAAGAAGACACTTCCTCCAAGTTACTATTGTCATACATAAAATTAGCGTAAGTGTCCTTCTTGGATTTGATAGTCATAACTTTTGTTTTGTTAGTGTTAACATATATACCCATGGTAAAGCAAAAATCTTTAAGAAGTCTAAGTTGCTTATCAAGATCAGATGGGCACCTTGCGAGAAGAACAATATCGTCAGCATAGAGAAGAGGGATGATAACTATCCCAGCTAAGATCGTGCCAACACATCCTGGTTCCTCTAAACAACCTTCTAGCTTGTCGATGTAAATGCCAAATAGGGTAGGGGAGAGGAGGGAAACCTTGTTTAACTCCGATATTACACTTAATATCTTTCGACTACCCCTCATTTCTCTTTAACTTGGAAATTACATTCTCGTATAATCTTATAGCAGCTGCTCCTAGCTCTAAAGGAACATTTAGCTCTTCTAATATATTCCATACATTGTTTCTAGGAACCGTATCGAAAGCCTTTCTAAAGTCCACAAAGCAACAAAAGAGATTGGATTTATCATTGCAACATTCCTCCACAATTATACTAAGCCTAACGAGGTGGTCTATTGTTGAGTGTTTCCTTCTAAAATCCACTTGGCCTTTAGCTTGCTTACCTTCAATTTCAAGCCAAATGCTCAACTTATTTTCCAAAATAATACCATATAACTTGGACAAGAGAGGGCTGATCATAATTGTCCAATAATTAGAGGGGTTATTTGTATCCCCACTTTTAAAAATAGGGATAGTGAGGCTCTGAGTCCAAGTTCTAGGGAACCCTTGCTTGACCGCTTGGTTGAAAATCTTGTGGATGTGGGGGATGAGGACAAAACCTCCAATTTTTAAGATTTCCACGTGGTAACCTTCAATGTCTTTAGCTTTCCCATTTGCTAGGCATTTAACCCCAAAATCAATGTCTTCTAATGAGAAAAATTCTTTCGCTGTGAACAGGGTTTCAAAGTTATCCCTGGAATTTGGAGATTCATAAAGCTTTTTAAGGTAGGAATTCTAGTCGTGTAAAGCAATTTTATTATTATATTTAGTTTTCCTAGTTAAAATCTTCCTCCAGAATTTCTTAGGAGCCACCTTAGAGAGGTGTAAGAGATTCTCTTGTCTTTTACGAATATATTAGCTTTTTTTCCTTTTAGTTAGGTCTTTGTAGATTTTTATCTTGTCAATTTTGAGAGATTCATCAACAACTTCCTTAATTGCTCTCCTTGCACTTTTACAATATTTGTCATACCATGGGTTGGTTTTGCTATTTCTTTTATTACTTGAGACTTCAATTGAGGACTTTTTAATAGAATATGAGAGGGCTGTAGTAAAATTATGATAGAATTCATATATGTTGGGTGAAAATGTGAAGCTCGGTTACACTTTTTTCCCTTTTTTGAGAAAAAATTTTCATTTTTTTCGGTTCTTCAACTTTCTATGTAGAATTTTGATTTTGAGATAAAAATAAAAGTTGTGAGAAATTTTTTTAGCTTTCTATTACTTATTTTTTGAAATTTTCTTATGAAGATTTGATATGTCAACTTAGCGTTTCTTTGAGTGTGTGTTTCTTAACAATCAAAGGATTCATAAGAAGTAATGTTATGACGCAATGTTGTATTCATTGAAAATTTGTGTTTTTGAGAAAACAAAAATGCGTTACAACAATATAGACAGAGTCTACTTTGGTTTCGTCATATTTACAAAGCCAATGGATGCATATCATAATTACTAGAATTTTTTGAACTGGTCCAAAACAAAAAACTGCGTTTTTTGGGTATGTTTCGCATCGCAAGAAATTTATTAACATATAAGTTATAAACTAAAAATCTAAAAGCTACCCATTAGAGAAGACGGACCAATGTAATGCCCCATAATTTTTTCAATTTTTTTACAATGTATTTTGGGAGATACAAAATTTTGATTTCACTGAATCACAATGATCCTCAGAAATTGTTTGCGCCCATTTTATTAGAAAAATAATTAAAATTAATAAACGTTTATGAAATTCCATAAAAGTTATATTTCCTGAAAGTAGATTCAATTCTGAAAATGCTTGTCTTGGTTCTGACAGTTAATTAACAACCTCTCATCGAGTTTAATCAGTCCAAAGTTTCATAATCGTATTCAAAGCCTGGTATTTGCGTAATTGGTGACGCGTTAGTTCGGTCGAACTTTTAATCTAAGTTCGGTCGAACTATGTTTTTCACCGAAGGCGTGTTAAATCTAATGTCTTAATAGTTCGGCCGAACTTTTAAGCAAAATTTCGGCCGAACTATTGTATAACTCTTCGTTGGCCGGAAAGTTTTGCGGAGCCCCTACTAAAACACATTTCACGGCAATATAAATTTCCGCGAAATGATTCACAATTTTCACACATTTCGTACATTTCGTCTCATTTTACAAAGATCTTGGTTTGGGTTCAAAAAATTATCTTCAAAGTTTGGGTTTAAGAGCATTTCTTGGAAGCAAATTTTTTTGGAAGACATTTCTTGGAGGCGACTTGATTTTTGGCAAAAACTATTTTGAACTTAAAAAAATTTCTTGGACGTACATTCAAAAGACATTTCTTGGAGGTATGTACATGTTTTGAGTTGAAGTAAATCTTTTGAGCTTCGTTTCATTTTTATAAGACATTTTTCTCTCGAATTTTTGTTGAAGTAAATCTTTTGAGCTTAGTTCCATGTATTTTTTGCAAAAAATTTACACTGAATTTTTTTAAATTAAATCTTTTGTGATATTTTTTGTAATTGAGCTATTGTCTAATTTTTTGAGGGAAATTTTTTGAACTTCATACCCTATTATCATGGGAAATAGAACAACTTGTGCGAGAAAATATGATCAAAAAAGAGACCCTGAGGAACGTAGAGAAGAGACGAGACAATATCGCAAAAGAAAGTTAGAAGCCCTCTCAAATATTGAAGAGGAAAATCAACCTCAAGCGGAAATTGAAGCAGGTATGTAAATGTAAATATTATGATCTATTGATATATTTAAAATTTTCCTAATGTAAAATGTGAAGCTTCATTTTTATTTGATGAACTAATTCGAAAAATATTTTGTTTAATGTCAACAGACAAAGATATTCCTCAAAATATTGAAGAAGAAAATCAACCTCAAGAAGAAATTGAAGCAGGTATGTAAATGTTAATATTATGATCTATTGATATATTTAAAATTTTCCTAATGTAAAATGTGAAGCTTAATTTTTATTTGATGAACTAGTTTGAAAAATATTTTATTTAATGTAAACAGACAGAGATATTCCTCAAAATATTGAAGAATAAAATCAACCTCAAGCAGAAATTGAAGTAGGTATGTAAATGTTAATATTATGATCTATTGATATATTTAAAATTGTCCTAATTTAAAATGTGAAGCTTAATTTTTATTTGATGAACTAGTTTGAAAAATATTTTGTTTAATGTAAACAGACAGAGATATTCCTCAAAATATTGAAGAAGAAAATCAACCTCAAGCAGAAATTGAAGCAGGTATGTAAATGTAAATATTATGATCTATTGATATATTTAAAATTTTCTTAATGTAAAATGTGAAGCTTGATTTTTATTTGATGAACTAATTTGAAAAATATTTGAAATTTTAGATATATTTATTAATTTAGTTATTTATTGAATATGTACTATTTTTTCGAATATGTACAGATGAAATCACTATCGATAATGAGATGTTAGAAAATGTTGACACTCACACATATGGAGATAAAAAACCTGACCATGTTATACGATATCGTGTTAATTGCATTTTTGAAAAGTATTTCTTAAATGAGCGGGTGACAGTTCAGGCTCAAATGTTGAAAGGTCTCCTATCATTAAAGAAATTAAAAGAAGCTACGACACTATTGGGTATTCGAAAATCAACCAAAGATAAAAAAATGAAGGAAGAGGTGATAAAAAAATATGAGTAGTGCTATAAAGTCAATTAAGAGATCTAGAGAGAAAGATGTTTCAATTGTACGTAGAGGAATACAGATGGCAATGGTTTCATCAAGTACTCAAGAGAATCATTTGGTAACATCTATGGCACGAGCACTGGGAACCTCGCGAAAAACTTTGCACAAACATCAGAAATTTCGGCTGCAAATAGATGTAAATGATGAACTCGCTTGTTGGAGAGCTATTTTTAGGCAACCATACAAAGATAAACTTGGAGAAAATGTTAAAAAAATAATATATGAATATTGGAAGAACAATTCGCGTGTTTCGCCAACTGCAAGGCATGTGATGCGAAGAAGAATATCACGAAATCAGTACGAAGAACATGAAAAATATTTCTTGGAAACCACTCAGATAGAGTTATTCAACAAGTTCAAAGAAGAGAATCGTCAAATTCATGTTTCACTCAGTGCTTTTGTTCAACAAAAACCATGGTATGTAAAACCTATCACCGTACGCGACACTTGTTGTTGCTATTATCATGTGGAATTTGAGTTATATTATGACACATTCCTTGATTTTGGTAGAACATTATGGAAGGATTCACCTCCTCCTTCCACTATCCGTGATTTCATATCTCAAATTCTATGTGAAAGAGAAAGCGATGAACTATTTTACAAAAAGAAATGTGTTGGTGGTAAAAAATGCGATGATTGTGGACATTTGACTAAATTTCAAAACAAATATCATATTGATATAAATGATCAATCATTTTCGAACATGAAAGTGAAATGGAAGAGATATGAATATATCGATACATTGATTCAAGGTGCAAATAGTGTTAAAAGAATTGAATTACTAGAAGACGAAATTTTTCTGATAGACTTTTTGAGAAAGTTTGAGGCAGAAATTTACAAAAATACCAAGCATTCCCATAGAGCTCGATGGCAAGACTTGCAATTCAAAAAATGTCATGAATTGTTTCCACCAAGGACCATTTTGTCAGTGATTGATTTTGTCGAAAACTACACATTTGTTCCACAAAAAGAAATTCAGAGTGAATACTATCATTCTGACCAAGTCTCCATGATCGTCCATATTCTATATAGACATGCTGAACAAAATGTTGATCATATAGAAAGCACGAGTGAAAATCGACATATCATTAAAGAATATCACTTTTATATCGGTGTGATCGTACACATGATACATGTTGCCTTCAGCATTGTTTGGAAGAAATTGGACTATTGAAAAATATGAACCATTCAATGAACGTGGATAGTAATCAAATGGATCGTGGGTCATTCAAATGCACTTTGATCATTCTTTTGGTTGTCAAATCTTCTCAAGAAAACACACGTGGCATTGTTGGAATTTTCTTTGAGGCGTATAGAAAAGGAGAACATGATGGTGCAGGAGCATGCATAAAATGAGTACTTCGAAGATATAAAATGAACCACTCTGCAAGCCGACTTGTGAATGCTGAAGAAGTTGTTCAATGGTGCATCGCTGCTCTAAGCCATGAGAGAAACACATCAAGAGAAGTGCGAAGGTACATTCAATTTAAATTATATTGGAAATATAATTTTAAACATTGTATATTTATCATGCAATGTTTATCTTTGATTGTATTTTGATATCATATTTGCAAATTCTTCTTCTAATTTTCCATATAAATTTTTTTCTGGCATATTTGAATCGAATACGTAGATATATCAATTGGAAATGACGTTGAAACAATAAAAGGGACTCGAAAATTTCATTCAATTCAAACAAAGTCGTCCAGAAATTTGTTTTCATTGGATAAAAGAAAATATTTTTTTTTTTGTGATGTTTGCATAGACAACACAAAATCCAATGACGTTTGTGAAAAAAAAATGTATGTGAATGATTGGAAACATACAGAGCTAAATACAAAGGGAAAAATGTCTGTTGCAATGTTTGAAGAAATGCAATCAGAGGAAACTACAATATCATCCAATGGTGATCAAGTTTCTGATCTTGTTAGAGAAGGTAACATTTGAATTACTTTCTAATGATTTAAAAATCTAGAAATAAATTTAAATATGCATAATTTTGTTAAATTTATTTTTTTGTGGAGGAGATTTTTTTGCTGTAATTGCACCTATTGACAGCGATGAAAATGTGAAGTATTATTTGATGCATTGCACTGAATGAAAAATTAAATTATTACAAAACTATAATGATCAGGGATTTCAGTATGATAGAGGGTCTATTATATTGAAAGGTTATTTTTTTCAGACAAACTCATCAAAGTGGATACTTTTTTTACTTTTAAGACTATGAACCTGATTCCATAAGTTTTCAACATAGTCACTTGGTGTGTACAGCACGCATAAAGTTGATGGAAGTTCAATCAAAGAAAAAATCGAAAATTAAGAGATGGAAAATGTCAAAATCTGATCATGAACAGATTATTGAGGATGGAATTCCATAAGAATTTTTTTGAGTGAATTGTCCAACAATTTATTATCTTTGGATTAAATATGTTTTAGAACTTCGAGTACTCAACTTAAGGTAGAAGTACACATGTTATTTATGCAAGTGTTGCACATGTACAAATTGTTTAAGGTACAAGCATGTGCTCTAGTATCAACTAAAAGTAGTTTTTCTATACATGTGCATTGATGAAAAATGTTATATATATATATATATATATATATATATATATATATATATATATATATATATATATGTTCTAGAATGAAATTAACTGGAATTAGTTTTTCTATGTTGATTGATGAAAAACTAGTTGGATTTTCTGGTAAAAAGTATGGACACAATGTAAATAAATCATCTGCAGTATAGTTTTGTACGAAAATTCCTTTCAGACAAGAGACTCAGAGCACTTCTCCGACTTTTGGTGGGATTTGACCTACATCTTTAATCCTGATTGAAAATCTAGTACAAAATCTGCTTGTCCAATGGTCGGATATGTTCAATGTGCATTGATGAAAAATGTTACTTGTCTTGGATAGATATGTTCTAGAATGCACAATTAATTGTTCCAAGTAGTTTTTCTATGTGCATTGATGAAAAACTAGTTGGATTTTTTGGTAAAAAGTTTCAAAAATGTAAATAAATCGACAAGGCTACCTATTTGAGTGCATTAACAACATTGACCCAAATTCAATAAACATATATATGTACTAGAGACTTATATTTCCAATCAAAATTAAAAGGATAATTTGTACATATATCTACTTCTTTAAACTCTATTTTCAATTAGAGCTCAATTGATAGATGGTTAGTTGCATTGAAAAGCTATGTTCTTCCTATTCGAAATTTTTTCATTCAAACAAAACTACATGAGAGATCAAAAGCAATCTTAAAATTTCAAATGTAATTCAACCATCCAAAAGGGATTTGTGCAACATTACTTGACATGCCATGCCAATTATAGTGAACAACTATCCAATAGAAACATTTAACATTATATACCACATGTGCCAAATGTAGATTGAAACCATCCAAAACTATAAAATTTTAAAAACTTTTGATAATATATCGTGCAACATTAAAACATTAAACATCACATGCGAAATGTAGATTGAAACCGTTCAAAACTTGAGTTTAAAAAACTTTAAATTATATATATATCGTTACTTCACATGCCATGCCAACTATAGTTCAACTAGATCCAATAGAAACATTTAACATTATATACCACATGTGCAAATGTAGATTGAAACCATCCAAAACTTTAAGTTGTAGATTGAAACCATCCAAAACTTTAAGTTTTAAAAACCTTTTGATTATATATTGTGCAACATTAAAACCTTAAACATTTAAACTTCGTTAAATATCACATGCAAAATGTAGATTGAAACCCTCCAAAACTTGAGTTTTAAAAACTTCACATGCCATGCCAATTATAATTCAAATATCCAATTATATAAAATATGTCCAAAAATTGTAAATCTCACAAGTATCAAACTGTATCAAGTTTAACAAATTTTAAAACCATCTAAATTTTGAAATCAAATCTACTGTAAATCATTTCCATCAAATGGAGACGGATCTAGCGTCTTCCCTACTAGGGTCTCAGTCCGCGCCGTATCCTGTGAATGGGAAATCTACATACACAATGCACATGTACTTGAACATTAAATTTGATGTTTTAAAAATGAATGAGAATATATATATCTAGAACTTCATGTAAAAAACAAAATATAACAAAAAAATCATGCAATACCTCGTAAGGTTCCCTCTCCATTTGATGAACAGGTTCTCCCATAGGAACATCTGCAGTGGTAAACTATACAATATACATGTACAGTTATATATATATATATATATTAAAAACTTTCAAATGAAAATGCACGTGTACATATATAAACTTATTTTCAATAATATTAAAAAAAGGAACTAAAGACAACTTGTTCAAATGTTGTGGATGTTCCTATCTCTATTGCTAGAGTCCCCAGATTAAAGAAATCTTCTATAGGAACCTAAATTCAAAAAAATTTAAATAACTCAAAATATAGATCTCTCTCTCTCTCTCTCTCTCTCTCTCTCTCTCTCTATATATATATATATATATATATCTCAATTTTTAATGGAACTTTTTGAGGTAGAATATATATATATATATATATATAACTTTTAAACATAAATTTTAAACTTGTGAAAAATTGTCCATACTTGTGGCTCATCTCCCAATGAAGTAGAAGGTACATCTCCTAAGGAAGAAGAAGGTATCGCCATCCCAAAAACATCAGACGGAATCGGTACCTGTTAAAACATTTTATCAAATTATATATATACATACATGTACATGTGTGGCAACAACTATTTATTTTAGTCACTTAAAAAACACTAACATTTGCCAACATATCATGATGGTCAAACCCATCTGCATCATTTGAACCAGAGGTCCCGAATGTGATATTAACATTTTTGTCACGCATCATGCCTGAGAACTGCAAATGGTGTTTTAACATATAATCATACATTTTTGTTAGATTAATTTACACATACAAATAAATGTATACATGTACATACACATGTATTTATTACAAATTGTACACATGTATATGTAAAAATAATTTCAAACCCTAAGGTCACTAACACATACCGTTTCGGTGCCCTCTTCCTCATGAAAAATTAGGTCTTGCAAACCATTGCGACAATTTATTGCATATGTTCGGAGATCTTCAACATTCATGTTGTAAATATCCTCATATGTACAATAAACAAAATTGGCATGTGCATTTTCACGTGCTCTTTGTCGATTTAAACAAAGATCGACTCCACTCAATCCTCTATGAACATTGTCGATCATAACATCCCTTTCTTCTTGACTTATTTGAGAAGTCGCATCCACCTCTGATCACAGAGTTTCGACTCGAAACGGTCGACTCACTAATGGCGGCTCAAGGCGAGGCAACGCGCCCTTACGGTCATATAATCGACCTTTCCCTAGGCAAAACATTCTGAAGGAAGGTTATTGTAGTTGGGTTTCATACCCAAAAAAAATTCTGCATAAAAAATTTGTGCAAAATAAACAGGAACCTCATCGTTCCATGGAAGCCTTCCAAAGGCCGCAAGATGCCGATCATACAACTAACGAGCTATTTCTAGGTGCTTGAAATACTGCACCTTCAACATTTTTATTTTTGGCCCTTCCTTATAATTAAACATTGACTTGGAAACTTCTCTTGTAACTTTTTGTTTAATGTCCTCCCATTTATCGAGACCCATCACTGTTTATTTTCTCTTTCTCATCAGTTCTACAAATGAATCAGTCGTTGGCCCAAGATTTTTGTACACATTTACCATTTCACCAAATGAATGTGTAACTATTTCAAGGCTTTGTCGACTCTCATCAGGTAGATACAAAGCCACGAGATCTCTTTGCAATTTTGCATGAAGGCTTTCACACCTTTGTAACGTGCATTCCACCATGTTGGTTTCCCATGGTATATCAGTAATCTCTGCTGGATAAGTTGTGCTGGGTTGACAGTCTTCTTCTTGAATGTAGCGAGCTGCCCTGTGTCTATTTTGACCACTAGCTTGAAAATTTTCGGCCTCTGCATCAATATATATATATAATTTTGTATATTAGAAAAGACACGTGTAAAAAAATTTGTACAAATTTAATGAAAAAATATTTAAATTGATGGCAACCTTGATGTTGTTGGTTAACATCTTCTCCAACATGACCCTGCTGAGAACCAGACTCAGAATGACGCTGCTGAGAACCAGACCCACAATGACCCTGTTGAGAACTAGCAGCCGTTGATTGGCCTTCGGGGGAATAAATATCACCCCCTTCCCGCAACCTGCTACCACTCATACCTCGACCGGTTGAACCTTGGCCATGCTCCATGGATGGAGTAGAAACCCTTCTCCTCTTACCTCCTAAAAATTAAAATATGAAACTTATTAACAACTAATTTAACTCACAAAGTTAATAAAAAATCAATTCCATATGTACACACATGTATGGAGATTTAATATTATATTTAAATACCGTGAACATCCTCTGATCCCTGAACCTCCATATGGGATTCGGCTGATCTTCGTTGTTCATCCTCCATGATATATATCTATTGGTCGACATTTACAGAAAATAGATTTCAGAAAATCAATTTGTAATTTAGTGTACACAAATTATGTAGAACACAACTTTCAAAGCAATAATTGATCATGTGTGAAACTAAATTTAATCGAAAAGAAATTATAAAAATGATAAGTTCACCAAATTGCACTTTACATGGTGGGAGCACACTTGGTATAAAATTTACCACTTATACACTTTATTTTGTGGGAGAAATGACACATGTACATAGTTTACCTTAAATTTTTTGTGTTTTATGGATATTAAAATGAAGAAATTCTATTTAGATCCATTCCAGAGATTGACTGTAGGGGCATTTACTAGATATGTCACCTTTCATAAAAGATGAGATCCAGAGGCTACCTGGCCCTTTACAGACTCTGCCTATAGATCTTGTAGAAGTAAACACTAGAGGCATTAACAATATCAAATAATGTTTTCATGCTCAGACATGGGAATGTGTCTCTTTCCCTACGTAAAAAAATAGTTCAAGGTAGTTAATCTTCATAGAATTTCCTCGTGGAATTACTGAATTTCTCGACGACATCATGCTAGCTTTGCTTAGAGAAGAATCTTTTGGAGGAGAAATTGAATTTATTTTGAATAATCATAATGTTTATAAATGTTGGAAGAATATATCCATGCACATTGAAACTTTCTAAATAAATTAGGCAAAAAGTCAAAGGCCCATTGGACAAGGAAAACGATGTTGAAAATAAGATGCAATTGTTTATTACTCATTGCCATAAGAAAGGTCACCTTGTGGACAAGTGTTGGACTTTGTATCCAACAAGTCATCCACAACATTTGAAGAAGGTGGACAGAGATAACGACAAGAATGGAAAAGATTTTGGGAAGGTCCACTCTTGAGCGAGAGCCTCATGATTACAACCTAATCATGAGAATCAAATGGGAGTGCATCCTTATTTTAAAACAAATAGGATTATAAGCTACCTAGGACTCAAACCATTATTTTTAAATTTGAAATATCATGGTGTGTTGTTTCAATGCCTGAATCCACAACCCTAACATAAATTGTTTTATTCTTTTTTTGCAGGATTTAGTTGGTTATATTAAAAGTTAGTTGAATTTAAAATTCTTGGCTTAGTGGCATGAACCAAACATATTGTACATATTAAATGAGGAATTTCTCTCTCCCAATCATTTCTAAATCACCCATATCACCAAGAAAACATGTTTTAAAAGAACATACTTTGGTATGGGAAAGACCTTAGGTTTTAGATATTATAAGAAGGTTTTTGATATGGTTGAGAGAATGTGGAAAATAGAATCCATAAACAAATTATTTTTCAAAACATATTACTTTCAAAGTATCAACAAGGAATGTACAAGGGTGTTCAATGAATTAACGCTATTTATTTAAATTCCGTGATGTATATCTTACTCATAATTTTAACAAATTGTTAAATAATGATCTAGATTGGATAATTATATTATTTGTCATATATTTTGATGCTTAAAGTGAAAAAACTGAAAGAATCAACTTGTAGGGTCATTTTAATGGTGGGTGGAGAATTGGGATCCAAAACCTTTTGGAGTCATTTTGAGGTTTTAAATTTGAAATTTTTGGGGGTCAAATGATTATTCCTTGTGCCGAAATATTGACCATTATTCTACACTTAAAGACATATATCCAATGGTGCAAGAAAAACATCAAATGAAGTTCATTCAAAATTTCTGCCTTTAGTAAGTTGACCTATATCATGTTGACCACCATGGTACGAGAGAATGACATTTTAGCCCCATTACTCATGCATAGCAAGCTAGCTACATGTGGAATTTTAACAAGACTCTAAAAGGTCTAAAATCACAAACCTCGTTAATGGTTGACGGAGACGAATCTTACACCTAGTTGGCTATCACGCTATGTTAAATACTTCGCCACTAGGAGGAATAAGAGTTCCATTTTGTGTTATTGTATTTTGTTCCATAGTTGAAAATACAACTACGAGTGTGAAGTTAGAGAGAAAAATGTATGAAGTTAAGTTTTTATAGCAACCTTACATGCCAAAAGTCTTAGCTAACTCTAGAGAGATTACCTTAAACATATTTTCCATACCAGAAAAGAGAGAGTAGAGCATGTTTACATTTTAGTGTTGTTTTTCTCCCATAAATATTTCCTAGGGGAAAAGAGTCTAGAGCATCATTACTTCTTAGGGTTGCTTATCTCCCATAAGGATTTCCTAGGAAAATAATTGTGTTGACTGTCTAGAGATATGTATGTGTGTGTTTCATTATGTTCTCTATTTCTTACGTTGTGTTTCATTATTTTTTATATTTCTTACATTTTTTCCCTCCTATTTTTCTTTCCAATCAAGGTTTATAGAGTAACATGAAAAGCAACATGAGACTTGGAACAATAATTTTCATTATCTATATGGAAGGCAAGAAGGATTATATCCCCTTAAGCTTAAACTTATGTAGTTTTTCAGTTTTTATCATATATTTTTTGGTAAGGGTAAATGTTTTTTATCTATAGTACAAGTCATGAGTTCCCCAATTTTACCTTATGTAAAGCATGATTCTAGGATTACTACAATTTGTACTTGGTTTTTTATTGTGATGATGCCCTGTCTCAATCACTTGGCCATCTCTCTATGGGTAGTTAAATCTTTATAACAATACTTAAGTAATATTTATCTATTTGTATTATGTGAAATGTAAAAAATGGTATACTATTTTTCATAAAATTGGGTTGAGTTTATCATATATTTCGATGAAAGATGATTATATGACACGTTTTCTTTAAAAGGATCTAACAATTTTGTTAAGGTATGAATTTGCAATTTTGTGTGGCTCTCTATGAACCTTCACTTCCTCATTTCTAGAAAAAATCTACTTGCTCATTTGTATACCCACTTTCTATTCAAATGCACGAGTTTTGAACTCTTCTTAACTATTTTTTTCCACACAGGAAAATTATATGTCACATTTTATACTAAAGTTCTAAATATTTTTTTGAAGTTTGGATTATTGTTATTCTTTTATATAATTTAACATTATATATAAGTTTAAATTGAAATCTACTTACATGAAATATAGCTTAGATATGGCATTTGCAAATTATTATCTATTTATTAAACTAAAGGACATAATTATTACACATTCTTAATCTACATTCAAATGCTTCTTTGATTTATCTCCTATAGCTTAATGTAATGCTAGATATATAATTTAAGTTGAAGGCCCATGAGATAAATATGACTTCTATGTGACATTTGTATTGAATCATCTATTTGTTGTGTTATATGAACATAATTGGTACGCAATATGTGAGATATGGATTTACAGGCAGATACATTTGACTTTGAGTCACGGTTTACAGGCAGATACATTTGACTTTTTTATTGTGAGATATGGATTTTCTCTACCAATCCTAAAATTGTATAAATTTGAAAAAATTAAAAGAATATCATAAAAAACTCAACTTTCTTTTCTTATACAGATAAAGAGAGAAGATAGAGAGGCTTTCTTGTTTTACAGAAATTTAATCCATAACTAGGTGTATGAACGCCTTAACAAGTTACTGTTACCTAGGTGGATGGATGCCTTTAAGCTAATTGAATGCTTCAAGGGGAGGATTGATAACGTTATAGGATTCCAACTTACTAGAATGATTCCAAGGGATTAATGGAATTGGGTACAAAAAGAAGAGGAAAAAAAATTAAAAACATTGTAAATAAGTAATTAATGCGATTAGGGACCAAGAAGATAAAGAAAAATAAAAATTATTAAGAGGAATTAATGGGATTGCTGACCAAGAACAAGGAAAAAAGATTAAAGATTAAAGGACATAGAAGATGATTAATGAGAAAGAAAACTAAAAGAACAGAGCTAAAATATTCATTCTATGTCGATTTAGATAGAAAGTGAAAGAGAAGGCTTGCTTCTTCAGTTTCTGTAGGTATAAAATTAATTTGGGATTCCATGTTGTCACATATAGTTATTTAGTTTGTCTATTTAGCCGCTTTATATCTTTATTAAAAACAGGTAACAGGATCTCATGGGAGGAAAATCAGGGCAATTGCAAAAATGATAGATTGATAAGGTGGGTTATGGGCTTTTGACGAGGAAGGGCAAGAAAATTGAAAATTCTACTCTAATCTATTCAACCAAAACCACAGAATAAATCATGAACTCTCAATATCAATGTTATGGCTCTCTGGTTCCCTACTCTCCACTCTCCACTGTAAATATCTCCTTTCATGGGGACAAGAGGAAGCACTTCCACTGCAAATACAATGAAATTTATTACAATTTATGAATGCAAATAATGAAATAACTCCTCTTCATTCATCCCTTCTTGTTACTCTTCTCCATCAAAAGCTACACTGTACATACACACAACACAGAGACAATATAGACAAAAATAGAGTCACGGGCAGAAAAACATTGACATACATAGAGAGAAAACACTTCCAATGGAAATACAAAAAAATCGCTGCAAATACAGAACATGGAGAAAGAGAATGTAAAAAAGTAACTTAAAACATTGGTTTAAAGGCACCCATATATATTTGTTCAAACGTTTAAAGGATTCCCTTCTTCAAGTATCTACCTTTAAAGGAGCGGACCACAACTTCTATAAAAGAAAAGCTTTTTATGAAATTCTATTTTCATTTAAAGGAACCCATATATATTGGTTTAAAGATTCTTCAGGTATCGACTGTTAAAGGAGCATATGGTGGGTTGGAATTTCAAAACAAATTCACTTTGTTATAATTGATCATTTTATGCTTTTTCACTCATTTTCAGAGTTTCAATAAACTATCTTGACAATTTTTAAAAATATTTACTGGTCAAATTCCATCCCCGCGTACCACAAGTTACAACTCCTATAACAAAAAAAAGCGTCAAATAATTTTCTTGAAATTCTATTTTCATGAAGGTAGTTGGCCTTTATGTGGTGGTATTGTGCATGTTCAACTGAAAGAAAAATAACACATACGGAATATGTTCAACAGTCTTGATAATATTACAGCGAGTCCCACATTAAAAATACTGGAACATTTACAACCTGATTTCAAAACTGGGATCTAAGACAAGTAATCATACCCTATGAAAGCAGGCGGCAACAACGAAAATCCACAAACAATAGCGGGGATGAGCAGGCACCAACAGGGAAAACGCGTGAACAGCAGCGGGGACGAGCAGGCACCAACAGCGAAAATGCGCGAACAGCATCGTGGAATAATGAAACCAGTAAACGGAAAAATTTCGCGGGTGATTATTTTCTTGAGCTGGTAGAGACTAGTCAAAATCACTCAGCATTCCTGAAATTTTTCTGGTAATGACTAGACTTGGAGTCCTAAGATCACAACAGAAACGACTGTCAACATGTACCTCTCAGGAGTGGAGCATGGGGGAAAGAGGAGGACGTAATCGCCTCTCTTGAAGGTTGGGAGGACATCAACAACGAATTGCATAATCATATAAGTATTTTTGCATTTCAGTGAACTAAAAACAAGAATGATGTTATCTAGTTTATACACAGGTGTTTATCTACTAGAGGCAAGAACAATAAACTTATCATAGACATGTTTTGAAAGAATGAGACTTGTGAGTTTTTATGAATTTAGGAAGTTATTTTCGAGTTTTGTGAACTGTATGTAGACCTTATAAGGTGTTTTGAGTTCAGTAATTTATGATTATGAAAATGAAAAGCTACAAGGCAGACATAGTATTATCTATGTAAAAATTAATACAGTAGTAACTGTGTTGTGTATGTACAGTGGGAACCAAGTTAAGAATTTATATAATTACAGTGATTACCTTACTTCAGAAACAGTAATATTGTTGGAAAAATACACTACAATTATTAAATTTGTGTTGCAGTTATGTAAATAGGAAAAGAAGTAAACAAATTGTAAGATAGTAAAATTTGAAACAAATCTGTCGAATTTCAGAAACAAAACTAAAACATGAAAGGGTAAACTGATGGTTTTAGGTACGAGGGGGAGCCTCAACCCATAACACATTGTTTACCTAGGTCAAACATACACAGATAGAGCTAGAAGGTCGTCTGGTCACCCAAGTTAACTTAATAAAAACCATGTTATGGTAAATCTTATTGATGAAAGAACTGAATTAACTGTACAAGGGTAAAAGTCCCTTTATCCAAAAACTAATCATCTACTGCAAAATAATAATCAAGGCACCGATTTTTTTTTTTAAATATATACAAGAGATGAAAAATTAGAGAATCAGATAAATTCTCGGCACACATTAAATTAGAACAGAGATTGTTAACCATAATTTAGTGGTTTCCTTTGAGAAGCAGATAACCATGAAAGCATAGATGCTAAATATATCAAGAACACAGATTTCCAAAAACAAATTTCTATTGCACGAATTAACTGTATAGACCAAACAAAAACCATAATCATTCATAATCAAACCAAACTTTCAAACTTGTATTAAACCATAAAAGTTATGTAAAATTCCTACCGAGGCCAAAAGGGAATGGTTCAGAGCAAGACCTGCCTAGAAATAGTATGGAGAATAAAATTAGACATAATTGTGTAATATTACAAGAATCCATAAGAAAACCCACTGAATTACAACGCTTAAAAGCAACCGAGAAACCCTTATAAAAATGAGAGGAATCTAAAGAATTCTGAAATCCATTAATCTAACATAAGCATGCTAAGCATGTCGATGAGTTGGTAGACAAAGGAATGTTGACTATAGAATACCTGGAAGAACAATGGGAGCGGTTAGCCGAGACCCTTATTCCAAGAATAAATGGACTATGCTTCGGTAAAAGGGTACCTGTAAAACCCAAAAGACACAAAATGGGAATAAGGGTAATCGAGTTGAACCTAGTGTAATGCTTAAACTAAACCTTGAAATTGAAACAATAATTTGTAATCATATTTACCTAAAAACAAGTGCCTCTTCAACCTTTTGTTGCCAAGAACCAAGCTGGGTACATGAAAATTTCAACTACAGAAACCGAGGGTCAAAACCTCACAGGTTAAGAGCAAAATATGAAGACCAAAACAAGATTAAAAGTAAAGGAAAATGAGAAATTGATTACGTAACTATGAGTTGAAATTATTTACATATGATGGAGAGATGTGGCTTGGTCAAGGAGATGAGAAGCTTGTCAGAACTCTGTGAGGGGTGGATGCCACATTTGTCGAATCTTTGTAATGGGCAGATTGCAAAGTCAACCCAAACTCACAGTAGGCCAGTGAAAAAAACCCAAGTTTAAAACAATGTAATAAAAGTAGAACGACTAAGAGAATTTTTGAGCTAAATTTGAACACCCTTACCATAACTAGAATTCCTAAGGTCTAAGGCTTCAAGCCTTCTTTCCATTGCAGAGCTATCCTTAGCACAGCGACGAACCAAAAATGACAAGAGGAAGACAAGAAACTGGGATAACCTAGTTCCTTTCTGCCACATTCATCCATAGTCGATTGAAGAGTAATCAGATGGAGATCACGAGGGCAGGTGGTTTGCAATACATTGTACACAGATCTAATAAAGCAACAACTGGCATAGCATTAAGTGGCCAGGACATGACAAGGTCAAGTGTACAACAATCTTAAATAAGGTAAGTACAACTGTTAATTGTGATGGACAAAATTCATCACTCCCAAATCTAAAGATATATACTTAGACTATGCTAAAACCTGAACTCGAATTAATTTGCAGAATCCAAAATTATGGTAAATAAAAAAAAAATTATGGTAGTAGTGTTAAGTGTTACAATCTACTAAACTTTTTTTAAAGAATGCAATGGTTTAGTATCTCTATGATAAGAATGTAACCATTCAGTAAGTCATAATCATAAAGAGTATTGAACTTTATCCCTAGTTTTTCTATTTGGGTGTTTTAATAGGAAACATTTTTTTATAAATCTGCATTTTTGGTTCTCCAAAATTCATTTTGAATTTTCATTCCACCATTATAATGAGAAAATTCCTCTTGTAGATCTTAGTTTCCATTCTACCACTATAATGAGCAAAGTCTACCAGTAAATCACGAATTTGATATGCACCTTCTATGTAGCTCTACATAAGTATGAGATTTTGCAAGAAAAGAAACCACTAAAATGTTAATGCATTCTTTCATATACCTTGAAATCGAATTTGAATCTATCTGATAAAGAAACCTCTAGAAAAATTGCTTATGAACTCTAAGTTAAACATACTATCAACTCTCAAACATAATGCTAAATAATGCTAGAGAAAGCTCTTAAATTGAAAAAATTGAAAACATTGTTAACACTCCAAAGGAATTTAGTAAAAATTAAAGAATAAAACTCTACCCTACATTTGATAGTTAAAAATTTACCCAATCAAATAAAAATTACTACATTTTCATTTGCACAAGTTACACTGAGTAATAAATTGTTCCATTTTATCATTTCAATACAGTAAAACAACTTCACTTTTCAATTTAGTTTTCATAATATAAAATATTAAAAATAATGAAACTAGATTTCATATTTCACATCATTAAAGGTAAAAAAGTAAAGAAAAACAATTTATTTTAGGTTCTTTTAAATTTTGCCAATAATACTTAGATAATTACAAAAATAGATTTTAATATATATTATAAGCTAATAAATTTATATTTTAAAAATATTACTAATAAAAATTTATAAAATATATATTTTAATATTTATTATAATTAATGATGATGATGATGATGGTGGTGGTTAATGTCCACTGAGACCAATCTTTGGTCTATCGGACCTAAAGAAAAGGGTTATTTAGTTTGATTTAAGATTTTATTCCTATGCTCAAAAGCTTGGAGAGAAGCCTCCCGAGCTCACTATAATTTTGACATCTTAAAAGGATAGAAAAGTCAGTATTGCAACAAAGATTATGAAATTGAGCTCTAATGTGGTTGTACGTGGGACACTCTAAGAGGAAGTGATTTTCATCCTCGATGTTCATATTCTCACAGAGATGGCAGATCCTTTCCATCCATGATGTTTTAGGAACTATCCAACGACCTATTTCACTATGGACCTCATGAGAGTTCGTTCTAATCTTGGCTATATTAATTTTCTTCTTTGAGATAGTTAAAACAGAGAGATACTTTTGATATTCTAGGGTGGGGTTGATGACCTCCTTATAATATCTTAATTTTTTTTAGCTGCTAGATCTTTCTCACACCACATTTTTTCTTTGAATTCAGAAGTAACAATTTCTTTAATGTTATTAATGCTTTGCAATGCAACATTCTCGTCATTCTCCCAATGGTTTAACTAGGCCCTGGTGTCTTTATACCAACCTGGTTTAAACCTTAGGTGCTTTTGGCTGGAATTTAAAGCTAGATTAGGAAGTCTATGGTCTCCTATGCTATTGAGCTTGTTCTTGTACAACATAAGCCTAGTCATAGCTAGGCTCTCGATAGGGAAAAGACCCACTTCTATAAGGAGAATAGGATAGGGTGTATTGCTTTTAATTTTAAGGTTATACGTTATAAAACACTTCTGGATTTTCTCAATATTTCTCCAGGATTCTCTAGAGATGATACAAACCCAAACCTCACATCCATATAAGGTAACAGGAGTGACTAAAGTTTCAAAGAGGAACTTCTTTCTATCCCACATTACGAGGTTTGTCATTTTACAATTATTTTCAAGACAAAAATAAACTTTCCACCCCCCATTTATCCTTTTCTGAATGCTATAGTTCCAGTTGAGATGATGATGAATATCAATTCCTAGGTACTTGTATGAAGACACTTCCTCCAGGTTACTATTATCATACATAAAATTAGCATAAGTGTCCTTCTTGGATTTGATAGTCATAACTTTTGTTTTGTTAGTGTTAACATACATACCCATGGTAGAGAAAAAATCTTTAAGAAGTCTAAGTTGCTTATCAAGATCAGATGGGCACCTTGCAAGAAGAACAATATCATCAGCATAGAGAAGAGGGATGATAACTATCCCAGCTAAGATCGTGCCAGCACATCCTACTTCCTCTAAACAACCTTCTAGCTTGTCGATGTAAATGCCAAATAGGGTAGGGGAGAGGAGGGCAACCTTGTTTAACTCTGATATTACACTTAATATCTTCCGACTACCCCTCATTGCTCTTTAACTTGGAAATTACATTCTCGTATAATCTTATAGCAGCTGCTCCTAGCTCCAAAGGAACATTTAACTTTTCTAATCTATTCCATACATTGTTTCTAGGAAACATATCGAAAGCCTTTCTAAATTTCACAAAGAAACAGAAGAGATTGGATTTATCATTGCAGCATTCCTCCACAATTATACTAAGCCTAACGAGGTGGTTTATTGTTGAGTGTTTCCTTCTAAAACCCGCTTGGCCTTTAGCTTTCTTACCTTCACTTTCAAGCCAAATGCTCAACTTATTTTCCAAAATAATACCATATAACTTGGCCAAGAGAGGGCTGATCATAATTTTCCAATAATTAGAGGGGTTATTTGTATCCCCACTTTTAAAAATAGGGATAGTGAGGCTCTGAGTACAAGTTCTAGGGAACCCTTGCTTGACCGCTTGGTTGAAAAGCTTGTGGATGTGGGGGATGAGGACAAAACCTCCAATTTTTAAGATTTCCACGTGGTAACCTTCAATGTCTTTAGCTTTCCCATTTTCTAGGCATTTAACCCCAAAATCAATGTCTTCTAATGAGAAAAATTATTTCGCTGTGAACAGGGTTTCAAAGTTATCCCTGGCATTTGGAGATTCATAAAGCTTTTTAAGGTAGGAATTCTAGTCGTGTAAAGAAATTTTATTATTATATTTAGTCTTCCTAGTTAGAATCTTCCTCTAGAATTTCTTAGGAGCCACCTTAGAGAGGTGTAAGAGATTCTCTTGTCTTTTACGAATATATTACCTTTTTTTTCCTTTTAGTTAGGTCTTTGTAGATTTTTATCTTGTCAATTTTGAGAGATTCATCAACAGCTTCCTTAATTGCTCTCTTCGCACTTTTACAATATTTTTCATACCATGGGTTGGATTTTCTATTTCTTTTATTGCTTGAGACTTCAATTAAGGACTTGTTAATAGAATATGAGAGGGTTGTAGTAAAATTATGATAGAAGTCATATATGTTATCTATACTAGATAAAGGAAGAAAAATAGTTTTTAATTCATTTAGAAAGAGATCGTTTTTATTTCTATCAAAGATTAAGTTCTTTTGACTATAAGGATTATCTTCAATGAGATCTCTATGCATGAAAAAATTTAGAGTTATGAGTAAAGGCCTATGATTAGAGTCAGGCTCATGGTCATCTAAGATGTCAAAATTTAGTATTTCGTTGTATAAAGGGAAATCGGAAATAACATATTCTACCACGCTTCTGTCAAGCCCATGGATGTAGGTCCTTTGGCTAGAATTGGGCCACTTCTATAGACCATTGAAAATTATGAGATCCTGAGCACTGCAGAGCTTGACTAGCTCCGACCCAAACAAATTATCGTTGAGGTCTTCAGAGCTCCTTTTTTACCAGCTAGCCAGAGTAAGGTCTTCGTCTAACCAAAGAGGATTGAGGTTGGAATGATTGCTTAGAAGAATAGCTTTATTGCTTGAAGTTTGAGCATTAAAGTCACCCATTAAAAGGATATTACCTTCATTCCTTAGGCATCATTCTCTAAACCATTGTAAGGACTATTTTTATCTAGATTCTTTTTCTTATGGAAGTTAGAATTGATGGGGGGCAAATAAAAAATTCTTATGTACGTCTTTTTATCATTAATGTCAGTAATCTCAATCCAACTATATTGGTTGTAAGGGTCCTTTTTATAAATCCTAGCATGGGGGGAGATGTTCTTCTTAATGTAGCAAGCTATACCCCCAATGCCTCTATGGGAGGATCGCTTGTTCTAGGTAGACCATAGTGCAAATCCATCTATGTTAAGGACCTTAGATTCTTCGTGCTCCCAAGTTTCAACAAGCAATATAATATCAACATCATTTGAGATCCAACTTAGATTTGGGCATTTGTTCCATGGAAATCTGTTCCAAGAAAGAATTCAGAGCATGTTAAATTGCTATTTATTACTATCTTTTTGGTTTCTATCTCAAATAACGGCTTTTCTATTTCTTATTATTGCCCATTTTCTTTCATTTCTAGCTTATTTTTCCTTTTCAACCTCCTTTCTTAATTCTGCTTGATCTTATGGAATGAGATCTTCATCTATAAAGATTCTCATTTCTTTTACATTTATAAATATAAATGTAAAATACTTTTAAAAATTATAATTAATTTTTACGAATCAAAATAATTAATAACATGAATATTATAGTTTAATGATGTATTATTAATAAAAAATATATAAATACAAAATTATTTAAAACATATATATATATATATATATATATATAATTAATTAATACGATGAATATTATAGTTTTTGTTTAATTATTAAGTGAGAAATGCATTCGACAATGTATTATGCGGAAACTATGATAGGTTTGTGACCTTTTTGCAATACACGTTTCCCGAAAAAAATGAATTGAAATATATAAATTTTATTTGTATATTTTTAATTTTAATTAAAATAATTTAATTCTATATATTTTTAACAAAGTAATTTAATTATATATATATATATATATATATATATATATATATATATATATATATATAATTTCATATAAATTAAAAAATAATAATAATAATAACATAAAATAATTAATCTTACATCTCTTTAAAATTTCATTCACCAACATCCATTAAAACACATGTATTCATTTGCATCCATTAAATTTAAATTAAAAGAGGAAGAGAATATTAACCACTCAAGTAAAACGAAAGAGACTGATCCTTTGGAATGGAACGTGACATGTATCCTAAAGAAACTCTAGGAAAATGGTAAAGCTCAAATGCCATTTTCTCGCCATTTGCTCATCTTGGATGGATAGAAAAGTAAGTTTTTTCTATAATTTAAAGGCATTTTACATCTTTACAAGTTTTTTTAGTGGACGGCCAATTCATTTTCTTATTTTTATATAATATAATATGATTTATGAAGAAATGTTTCGGTAATAATCACATTATAATGAACAAAGTCGACGCGTTTTGAACCAACCAGTGTGCTTCATCATCAGGATTAGTTGAGAGATCAGATCAGTCGTTGAGTTTAAATAGATGTAAAAAAGGCAAAGAAAACCGTTAGAATAACAGCTAATTTGACTTTGAAATCCATAACGGTTAGTTCTATTAATTTAATTATTTAATTAAAACATCGTAACAGCATAATGGAAGCATCTCTACATCTTTTCAGAAAGGTAAGATCTGATCTCAACTTAGATACCCGCAAGCGTGCCCGTTCAAAATGATGAACATTCATTGCCAAGGCCCTACCAAGCAGGGTTTCAATATTAATAGATTTTTGGCTTCTGTGATCCATCGATAAATTATGAAGAAATCTTTCGGTAATAATCACATTAAAATGAACAAAGTTGACGCGTTTCGAACCAACCAGCGTGGTTCATCATCAGGACCAAGTGAGAGATCAGATCAGTCGTTGAGTTTAAATAGATGTAGAAAAGGAAAAGAAAATCGTTAGAATAACAACTAATTTGACTTTGAAATGCATAACGGTTAGTTCTATTAATTTAATTATTTAATTAAAACATCATAACGGCATAATGGAAGCATCTCTACATCTTTTCAGAAAGGTAAGATCTGATCTCAACTCAGATACCTGCAAGCGTGCCCATTCAAAATGATGAACATTTGTTGCCAAGGCCCTACCGAGTAGGGTTTCAATATTAATAGATTTTTGGCTTCTGTGATCCATCAATAAATTGTGAAGAAATATTTCGATAATAATCACATTACAATGAACAAAATCGACGCGTTTTGAACCAACCAGTGTGGTTCATCATCAGGACTAGGTGATAGATCAGATCAGTCATTGAGTTTAAATAGATGTAGAAAAGGCAAAGAAAACCGTTAGAATAACAACTAATTTGACTTTGAAATCCGTAACGGTTAGTTCTATTAATTTAATTATTTAATTAAAACATCATAATGGAAGCATCTCTACATCTTTTTAGAAAGGTAATATCTGATCTCAACTTAGATACCTGCAAGCGTGCCCCTTCAAAATGATGAACATTCGTTGCCAAGGCCCTACCGAGCAGGGTTTCAATATTAATAGATTTTTGGCTTCTATGATCCATCGATAAATTATGAATAAATATTTCGGTAATAATCACATTACAATGAACAAATTCGACGCGTTTCAAACCAACCTGTGTGGTTCATCATCAGGGCTAGGTGAGAGATCATATCAGTCGTTGAGTTTAAATAGATGTAGAAAAGGCAAAGAAAACCGTTAGAATAATAGCTAATTTGACTTTGAAATCCATAACGGTTAGTTCTATTAATTTAATTATTTAATTAAAACATCGTAACGGCATAATGGAAGCATCTCTACATCTTTTCAGAAAGGTAAAATCTGATCTCAACTTAGATACCCGCAAGCGTGCCCATTCAAAATGATGAACATTCGTTGCCATGGCCCTACCGAGCAGGGTTTCAATATTAGTAGATTTTTGGCTTCTGTGATCCATCGATAAATTATGAATAAATCTTTCGGTAATAATCACATTACAATGAACAAAGTCGACGCGTTTCGAACCAACCAGTGTGGTTCATCATCAGGACTAGGTGAGAGATCATATCAGTCGTTGAGTTTAAATAGATGTAGAAAAAGCAAAGAAAGTCGTTAGAATAACAGCTAATTTGACTTTGAAATAATTTAATTAAATAATATGATTTAATTTAACATATTATTTAATTAAATTATTTTTTATTATTATTATTTTGTTTTAATAAGAATTAATTTAATATATTATTATATTAAATCATTTTCATAGTTAAAAAATATTATAAATAACTTAAGTAAATAAATGTGAATATATATATATATATATATATATATATTAATTAATTGTATAAGTGTATTTTAATTTATAGTATAAAAATAAATGTTGTTTTATTAAATTAGCGAGTGATATATATATATATATATATATATATATATATATATATATATATATATATATATATATATATTTATTTATTTAATTAAAATAATTTTATTATACATTTTTTAAAAATAATCAATAATAAAAATCAATATAATATAAAATTATTATTCAATATTGCCTACATAGATACATAGTGTTATTCATTGTCATTATAACATAGTTATGTTGTCTATATCATGAATAGTGTCTTTTAAAACTTTTTGTTTATTTATTTATTATTTTGTATTTATTAGATTTAATTGTTATAATCTATTTTCCACATTATTATAGTAAGAGAGGCTCAATTTCAACATAGTTCAATTGCTATTCATAATGCATCTCCTTTCACATAATTTCTACAAATAATTTTTAGATGATTTGGCATGTGGTATTCATAAGTTATGGTATTGGCTCATAGTACTGTAACAAAACCTATTTACATATCATGAGCCTTAATGGGAAGTTGGAGTAAATTTCCATGGTTATGAATCTACAGGGTTAGATGAACTAACTTTGCATGGTGAAAAATCTTGTTTAGTGTTTTTTCAAATATATACATATATCTATTTAACTTATATATTAATTATTTTTATAACTAATAATAATTATAATTATTTAAAACAAAATTATAATTTAGTTGGCCTCTCAAGGGAAAACCAATTGGTTATTTCCTTGAAAATGTAGTATTATGAAGTATTATGTTCTAAGAAGTCACAGGTTCAAATTTACAGCCTCTCAAGGGAAAACCAATTGGTTATTTCCTTGAAAATGTAGTATTATGAAGTATTATGTTCTATGAAGTCACAATTTGAAATGCATCCAACATTTTTCAAGTGGGTACTAGATTGGCCTAATCATTCATTACTTTATATAACTAGGTTAGTAGAAAATATTTTTTTTTATATAGTGTAATCACTCAGTTGTCTATTCAGTTAGTTAAAAACAAAATTATAATTTAGTTTTATTTTATGTAATTTTTTTGATGTTGTTGCAATATTTATGCCATGATGTTTAGATATTTTCGGATTTTTCATTGCTAAATTTTATAGGAAACTACTTTATGTAATTTAAGCAAGTATTTGCATAAAAAATGGATAGGAACAAGATATAACAATTTTTTCGACCATTATTTTGTTCAATATTTCAAAAATGTAAATGTGAGACTTAATTGTATAATTTAATTTAATATCAATAAAAATATCAGTAAAAAATGAGTAATATTAAATTAAAATGGTTATCAATTCAAAGAACAAATAACTAAGTAAATAAAGCAACTCCATTTTTAATATTTATATTTTTTTAAGGAATATATTCAACGTCTTACTCACTGGAAATAACAACTACCATTTAAAATATATCTAGACAACTTTCTCAACAAAAACACTATTATTGTATCTAAATAGAATTAGATTCTCCAATGATACAATGCAGAATTACAATTAATACAATATCTTAATTTACTGCTTAATTTTAACAATTAACACAATACCTTAATTTACTTCTTAATTTTAACAATTAACACAATACCAATTATATAAGATCTACTTAACAATAAATTTTAACAATTAACACAATACCTTAATTTACTTCTTAATTTTAAGAATTAACACACTACAAATTATATAAGATCTACTTAATTTTCTCTTGCACTTGCTTGAGTGGAATTGCATCTATTAGGTGCTAAGGTTTGATGCCACTGACATCATGTGTGACAGTTGCATTTAGTATTAACTAGTTGTGTTAACTAGTTAATACTAAATGAAGCTGTCACACATGATGTCAGTGGCATCTAATAGATGACATTTTATTATTTTTTTTTAAGAGAAGATTGAGGCACTTAATGTTTTGTGGAAAAGTTATTTTTCTTTATTGTTAATTGTGAAAAATAAAATTAGTTATGGAAGGTGGTTCCATAAAAAGTAAAAATGCTGATGGTAAATGTTTTGCAAGAACTGAAAGGTGGTTGGACAATTTTGAACAATTACCTGTTCCTCTAGGGATAAGAAACTGATCCCAAGAATGGGGGTTCTATTCAGAGATGAAGGAAGGGAGTGGAAATTTTTCCTCAGCTGGTAGAGACCAGTGGAAAATATCTCAGTATTCCTGAAAATATTCTTGTATTGACTCGACTTGGGGTCCTGAGGTCACATCAGAGATATACTGTCAACCTGTACCTTTCAGTGGAAGCACGATGGAAAAGCAGGATGTCCTTGCCTCTCTTGAAGGTTGGGTGGAACATCAGCAGCAATGTTTATATTCAGATAAGTATCTAATCTTACTTTTGGTAGTATATTAAATTGGAATAATGTAATGGAAATTTGAATACTGGAAATAAAAATGAATTTCTTCGATACTATACTGAAATGACTCCAGATTCGAAAAATGGAGATGTACTGTGTTTACTTATAATTTTAGAACATTTATTGATTATACTATGGAAATTATGATAAGACGATTTATTGTGTTAAACTAAGGTGATGGAACAACAATGCTCAAGGAAAAAAAAATATTGTGTAGGGTTATATAAGAGGATGGAATTCCTATACAAAAACAGGAATCTGTTAGTAAAATTAGTAGTACAAATTTATTCAATATTAGAGAACAAAGAAAGAACCGTAATGGATAGTTGAGGAAATAAGTTATTATTCCAAGTAAAAAATCAAAAGATAAATTCTAGCTGAATTAACCTAACCGTCGGACAGAACTGTCGATTGTGGGTAATGGAAGAAAACCCAGAATGCATCGTTCTTCCTTCTCTGACTATACTCGGACAGACACTAGGGTGGTCCGGTCGCCCTACCCTAGAAGAATGTAAAAACCTTCATTTGTACAGATTTGTTTTACAGTTATTGAATAAGTAACTTCTGCTCAGGTAAATATATAAGCGGTAAATATGTAAAACAAATTAAATATCAATAACTGCACATTTATGCTAGTGTATTCATTTAATATAAACATCACAGGAAAAAAAACAAACTGTGCAAATATATATTTATGTAAACCTGTTAAATACTATAAAGCATCATCGATTGTATAGCAAGTAAAACAGTGAAATTGTTCACATTAAAAAATTACTGAGTAATGCAACAGAAGTGCACTGGCCAGAGGCTTGGTCATGCATTTAACAAATAGAAAAACTGCTTCGAAAGGAAAGAGTCATTCATGGATTATCAAAGTACATGCGAGAATGCGGTGATCGGAGGAAACACAATGAGAAGGCACAATAAACCCATTCATTGTTAAAAAAAAGATATACTCGAGCAGTAAATACAACATTAAATGAACCAGACTTCCAACAGTACAAATGGGGATAATATCCATCTTTCATTTTAATTAAAGGAAACCCAAAAAATTCCAGAATCTAATACAGATTAAAACTGGAAAGTGGAAAACCACAATGTCAATTACGAAAGGAATATACATAAATATTTTTCAACAGATCTCTGTCTTTATCCTTTGTCCCTAGAAAAATTGTAGGGAAGAAACATCATTCTTTAATCCCAGAAGACATTGTGACTGTCCATTAAAATATGCTTATCTATTATTATAGAAAATGGAGTCGAATCATAGAGTGGGGTTTCCAATTTTCTTTAGAGAAGAACAAAGAAATCATTTGAGACTAAGTACCTGGAGAATGAAACAGAAATGTCAACTGAAACGGAAGCCCGAGCCTCATCACTCAATGAGGAAAAGGGTTTACTGTGTTTTTCCAAATGGAAAAACACACCTGCAGAGAAGGCAAAGGTTGAACATTAGTTCAGAAGTAAAACCTAGGCACCACAGCAAATTAAACATTAATCTCTGTAGAGTAATGAAGGAAATCGTAAAATTGGAGCTTCTCATCCCTGTAAGAATGAAATTTTTCACAACCCGTAGCATAGGCAACTATAAGGAAACAGAAGTCACCATTTAATAATCATAAGGGTAATAGTAGAGCATAGTCTTAGTTAGAAACCAAGGAACTGCGGAATGAGAAACTTAGAACGGGTTAACCGAAGGAGTTTTTCAATACCTGTCTGAAGATGTAATGCGTTAAAACCTTGTGGAAGAAATTGGCAGATATGTCATCGAGCCGGTTAGCGTCGCAGGGAGAAACTCATGTGATAACCAGTTCGCCATCTCGTCCCTAAGACTCTAAAAATTCACTAGAACAATCTAGAAAACCCTCACTCCTTTGCAAAACCTAAAACAAAGAAAATGAGGAGGGAGGAAGAGGCAAGTAGACTTTACCCCAGGTCTTTTCTTAGTGTGGTAGCCCACCTTCGATCTTTTGTGATTGGATAGTGCGAGAAGGGGCAGGTGGCCCATCGAGAACCGGATCCATATCCCAAGCAGATTCACATTAAGGCACCTCATTAAATCATTGGAACATGACAGCTACGATTGGTACAACACCATACCGTGATAATAAATAAGATTGGTTAGCATGCAACTGAGTTACATTAAGTAGTGGACTATGCTTGAACTAAACATATAAACTTTTATGTATCGGGTTATACCAATGAAAACCTTATACCATAGTTCAATAATTTATTTTGAAGACTTTTATTTAGGGTTGTATTGGTTAGGGTAGGATAAAGAATTGATACATTATGTAATTTATTTATTTTTTTCGTATGTTACAAGTGGTATCAAAGCAATGCTCATACACTCGGACCTTAAGGGTCAACTAATGATTAAGTTGTGTGTATACTGATGCACAGAAAATTAGCATAACAGGAATTTCATGAGGGGGGGGTCAACGCAACAACCACCCTAGAACATCAGGGAACCTAAAACACGACCAGAAGTGAGCCCTAAGATTTGGGTTCAACTGAGTGTGGATCAACACCAGAAAAAAAGTAGACTATTGGAGGAACAATAGCACCAAACCAGTATATTGTTAAATACAGTATAGAATCTACAAGAAAAAATGGTGCAGGTTCGAAGTGATAACGAGCGCTTGATGCAAGAGCAGGAAAAGATACTCAAGAGCCTATCAGACAAGAAAAATAACATAATGGAAAAACCTAGTGCTAATAGAGACACGCAAGAAGGTAATGAGCCACAAATAAGGGACCACACCACTGGCAGAGTGGAAAGAACCCCTTCATAGTGAAGCAACAAGAACAAAAACTATAATGAAGCAAATTCTGGCAATTTTTCAGATCAACAAGAAGTTAAAAAGCAAAAGGTGGAGCTTTAGGGTGAGTTTCGAAAAATAAAACCACCAACATTAGATGGTGAAGCTGTGGAAGTGGTAGAGGCTTGGTTGATAAATATGAACAAATATTTTCAAGTGTATGAGTACAACAGCAACCTGAAGGCCAGATTGGTCATATATCAGTTAAGGGAGAAAGCCACTTTGTGGTGGGAAGAAGTGAAGAATGTTCACAGCATTGAGGACCAAGATGTTACCTGGGAATCATTCCAGCAATACTTTAAAGATAAGTATTTAACATAACGTTTCTACAATGATAAATCTAAAGAATTTCTTGACCTGAAGCCGGGATAGATGACCATGGACGAGTGTGTTACCAAGTTCACCTCTCCATTAAGATATGTTCCATACCTCATAGATGAAAAGGCTAAGGTTCAAATATTCCTGAGTAGGCTTCCAACTCATATGAAGGAGTGAATTGAATTTGTAAATCCCTTATCCATGGATGAAACCATTCGAAATGAATTAATGTGCTAACATCAGTCCAAGGTAAAAGGGGAAGTGGGAAAAATTTTGCGACCAAGGAAAGGATAGAAAAGAAGCTCAAACTTCAAAGGCGCCAAAAATAATAACTTTAATAATTCAACACGAAGTTCTGTCAATAATCAGTTTGGAAAAAATCATCAAACAACCTGATGGCCAACTGATGAGAGGCCCATAGAGGCATCTAGCAAGCCTGAGTAAGGACAAGTGACCAAACCACCCCTACAATGTTGGGGGTATTGTGAATCACATTGCTACAAAAATTTCCCATAGCAAGCAAGAAGTGAAATAGTTGAAAATTTACGGGAGGCTTCTACAGTAGGCAATGTGGCTCAAAACATACCTCGTATCAACGCAATGTTAGAGGATCAACAAGCAAATTATCATCCAAAAATCATAGAGTTGGAAGGTAAATTACTGTCTCAATCTGTTTCTATTTTGGTAGACCCAAGTGCATGTCTAAGTTATGTTAATCCCAAAATAGTGTAAAGTTGTAAATTGAAAGGGCAGAAATTCAAAAATCCTTGGCTATTAAAGCTAGCCATGGGAGCAAAAAGAAAGGTAACTGCCAAAATTCCAAACAACACATTATAAATTGCAGATCAGCAATTAAACGTGGACCTAAACATACTTCCATTAGGGTCCTATGATGTTTTGTTGGGCATGGATTGGCTAGAAAAACATTGGACCTTAGTGGACTGTAAAGAAAATATTATCTACTATAGAATGAAAGATGGTACATGCAAGGAGATTCGAGGGATCAAGAATCCTCTACAGTTACGTCCAATTACAGCTTTCCAAATGAATAAAATGTATAAGCAATGGATGCAAGATATATGCTATCCAGGTGGGATATGCTAATTCCAAGGAGAAGTCTCCTATGATGGAGAATATACCAGTGGTACAAGATTTCACGGATGTATTTCTGGAAGACATATACCTAGATTAACACCAAGAAGAGATATATATTTTACCATTGAATTAATGCTAGGAGCATCACCTGTGTCAAGGGCTCCTTACAGAATGAGTGAATTAACTAAATTGAAAATGCAGTTACAGGAGCTGCTGGACAAAGTTTATATTCATCCAAGTGTTCCCCTTGGGGAGCACTAGTGTTGTTCGTTAAGAAGAAGGATGGAACCATGTGAATGTGGATGGACTATAGACAGCTCAACAAGTTAACAGTCAAGAATGAATATCCTTTACCAAGGATTGATGATCTGTTCAATCAGGTGAAGGGGGCCACAATTTTTTCAAAAATAGATTGAAGATCTAGATATCACTAGATCCAAATCAAGGATGAAGATATCTGCAAGACTGCTTTCCGTACAAGGTACGGGCATTATCAATTTGTGGTGTTACCCTTCGGGTTAACCAATGCACCAACGACATTTATGAAGTTAATGCATGAATATTCCATCCTTTCCTGGATAAATTTGTACTTATATTTATAGATGACATTTTAATATATTCTAAAATCTAGGAAGAACATATAGAACATTTAAGGATTGTGCTGGAAATGTTAAAAAAACTCTAGCTGTATGCTAAGTTTAACAGATGTGTTTTCTTCAAAACAAAAATTTGGTACCTAGGCCACGTTATTTCAGCAGAAGGGATTGTTATTGATCCTGAGAAATTCAAGACAATCATGGAATGGCAGGAACCCTCGAATGTGGCAGATATTCGATCATTTATGGGATTGGCTTGGTACTATCAAAGATTTATTGAATGATTTTCCAGAATTTATTTTCCAATTAACTCCTTGTAGAGAAAAGGAAAAGTCTTTAAGTAGACTGTTGAGTGTCAGAACAATTTTGAGAAGTTGAAGCAGCTTTTGACCACTACACCATTGTTGAGGGTATCTAACCTCAACAAATAATTTGAATTTTTTACAAACACTAGTAAAGATGGTGTTGGGGTCATTTTATCTCAGGAAGGAAAGTAAGTGGCTTACGAGTCAAGAAAACGGAAGTAACATGAACAAAGGTATTCAACCTATGATCTATGGTTAATAGCAGTAGTACATGCACTCCGAGTATGGAGACACTACTTGTTGGGTAAGAAATTTGTGCTAAAGACAGATCATAGCAGCCTAACTAGTTATTTCAAGCAAGTTGATTTAAACTCCCAATAGGTAAGGTGGAATGCCTTCCTAAGTGAGTTTTATATGAACATCTAGCATGTGAAGGGTAAGGACAATCGGGTGGCTGATGCTATAAGTAGAAAACTACATTATGTTTATGAACTTTACTATAATTAGCTTGAATGTAAATTCTTGGATCAAGTAAACGAGGAAGCAAAGAAGGATCGTGAATGGGTGAAAATGTGAAGCTGGGTTACACTTTTTGTCCTTTTTTGAGAAAAAAAATTCATTTTTTTCGGTTCTTCAACTTTCTGCAAACTATAACAATTTTTCTGTGTAGAATTTCATTTTGCGATAAAAATAAAATTGTGAGAAATTTTGTTAGCTTTCTATTACTTATTTTTTGAAATTTTTTTATGCAGATTTGATATGTCAACTTAGCGTTTCTTTGAGTGTGTTTTTTTTAACAATCAAAAGATTCATAAGAAGTCATGTTATGACGCAATGTTGTATCCATTGAAAATTTGTGTTTTTGAAAAAACAAAATGTGTTACAACAATCTAGACAGAGTCTACTTTGTTTTCGTCATATTTAAAAAGCTAATGGATGCATATCATAATTACTAGAATTTTTTGAACTGGTTCAATACGAAAAACTGCGTATTTTGGATATGTTTCGCGTCGCAAGAAATTCCTTAACATATAAGTTATAAACTAAAAATCTAAAAGCTACCCATTGGAGACGACGGACCAATGTAATGCCCCATCATTTTTTCAATTTTTTTACAATGTTTTTTGGGAGATACAAAATTTTGATTTCACTGAATCACAATGACCCTCAGAAATTGTTTGCACCCATTTTATTAGAAAAATAATTAAAATTAATAAACGTTTATAAAATTCCATAAAATTTATATTTCCTGAAAGTAGATTCAACTTTGAAAATGCTTGTCTTGGTTCTGACAGTTAATTAACAACCTTTCATGGATTTTAATCAGTCCAAAGTTGCAGAACTGTTTTCAGAGCCTGGTTTTTTCGTAATTGGTGACACGTTAGTTCAGCCGAACTTTAGTCCAAGTTCGGCTGAACTATGTTTTCTGCTTAAGGCTCATCAAATCTAACGTCTTAATAGTTCGGCCGAACTTTTGATGAAAATTTCGGCCGAACTATTGTATAACTCTCCGTCGACCGGAAAATTTTGCGAAGCCCCCTACGAAAACACATTTCGCGTCAATATAAATTGCCATGAAATGATTCACAATTTTCGCACATTTCGCACACTTCATCTCATTTTACAAAGATTTTGGTTTGGGTTCAAAAACTTTTCTTCAAAGTTTGGGTTTAAGAACATTTCTTGGAAGAAAATTGATTTTTTGGAAGACATTTCTTAGAGGTATGTACGTGTTTTGAGTTTAAGTAAATCTTTTGAGCTTAGTTTCATTTTTATAAAACATTTTTCTCTCGAATTTTTTAAAGTGTGTGTTTTGGATTGGAGTATGTATTTTTTACAAAAAATTTACACTGAATTTTTTTAAATTAAATCTTTTGTGATATTTTTTGTTATTGAGTTATTGTCTAATTTTTTGAAGGAAATTTTCTAAACTTCATACCCTATTATCATGGGAAATCGAAGAACTTGTGCGAGAAAATATGATCGAAAAAGAGACCCTGAGGCACGTAGAGAAGAAACGAGACAATCTCGCAAAAGAAAGTTAGAAGCCCTCTCAAATATTGAAGAGGAAAATCAACCTCAAGCAGAAATTGAAGCAGGTATGTAAATGTAAATATTATGGTCTATTGATATATTTTTAAAATTTTCCCAATGTAAAATGTGAAGCTTAATTTTTATTTGATGAACTAGTTTGAAAAATATTTTGTTTAATGTAAACAGACAGATATATTCCTCAAAATATTGAAGAAGAAAATCAACCTCAAGCAGAAATTGAAGCAGGTATGTAAATGTAAATATTATGATCTATTGATATATTTAAAATTTTCCTAATGTAAAATGTGAAGCTTAATTTTTATTCGATGAACTAGTTTGAAAAATATTTTGTTTAATGTAAACAGACAGAGATACTCCTCAAAATATTGAAGAAGAAAATCAACCTCAAGCATAAATTGAAGCAGGTATGTAAATGTAAATAAATTTTTTTTTTCACAGAAACGGTTAGAGAGATTTATTAAATTCTGGCTTAAATGCCTCAAAACTGGTTACAAAATGCTAGGCAGAGCCCAGATTTCTCCCTGACTAGAACCAAAGGAGTTTTTCATATTCTACATTCTAGGTATTTGCGGAGTAATATTTGATCCAACATATCGATCTTCCCCAATTTAAAGGTGCAGACAAACTAATTCAAAATTAAACGATAGAACATGGTAAAAACAGTCAAGGGATGGGATCCCATCCATTTTCTCCATCTCTTAGAAGAGTTCCGAGAGGGAGGAGAGCTGCTTTATTGGCTTCGATGTCCGCTTCTTTATTGTTTTCCCTTTTGACGTGATAGAACTTCAAATTCCGGAAAGATTTTGAGAGGGTTCGAATTCTGCTCATCAGCCTGGACAGTCTTAAATCTGAAGGGGAATTATTGTCGATTAAGGACTTTATGATTGACTGCGAGTCTCCTATTATAACAGCAGCGTTAATACCGAGGGCCTTGAGAAGCTTGAGGCCTTGGAAGAGGGCCAGAGCTTCCGCTTGGATGCTAGTGTTAAAGCCAACTCCCCAAGCGTATCTATGATCAATACAGTCAGCAGCGAACTTGACCACACCTCCTGCACCTGATCTGCCCGGGTTTCCTTTTGCTGAACCGTCGAAGAAAAGAATGGGCTGTGCCTGCTTTATGCAAAAGGCCAAGAAATCTGATGCACTGAGGCGAATTTGCCAATCTTGAAGAGCCACGCAAGATCTGGAAATATCAGAGAAATTGAGATCAAGAGTAGCGCACCATGCGGCATCTTGCTCACTAAGCTCCGCATCATCAAGCTGGTTACCAACGCAGTCCTTGAAGAGGCTTTTAACTTTCACCCAAATGATCTTATATTCGCTCTTCCTGTCTCTGAAGATTCTTTGATTTTGTTCTAACCATGTCTGCCAACAGATAAGCTTGGGGAGAGTGCACCATATGGCTTTTATGTGGGCATTCTGTGTAATGCCTCCAGGAAAAGTACGCATCCAATTCGAGAAAAATTCAGGAATGCAACTAGGGAGGATGAAGTCAGAGTTCCAATGTCCAGTAGCCTCTCTCCAAATACCTGCAACGTAATTACAGCTGAGCATAATGTGGGCAGCAGATTCTGAATTTTCTCCACACAGCGTGCACCGGGAGGGGCCATGAAAGCCTCTTTTCTGCAATCTATCTTCAGTCAGAATGCGCTGGTGGCAGAGGAGCCAACAGAAGGCATCAATTTTGGGGATTAAGGGCTGGAGCCATACCCCTTTCCAAGGTTTCGGATCCGGAGGGATGTGAGGGTGGGCAGAGAGTTGTTGATACCCCTGTGAGACAGAGTAGCGCCCTGGAGAAGTCCCCCAGCCACGGGAATCCAGTTTCCTATTGTTCAAGGGAACCTTGCCTCCTAAAAAGGTCAATAAGTCTGCATAATCCTTGGCCAGGATTTGAGGAACCTCAATCGATTTCCAGCTGTGCCAGACTCCATCCTCCCAATTAGAAATATCCCATAGATTAATGAATCCCGCTCTAGCCATCCATTCTTTCAGCTTAACCAGAGATTGATCTTCAACCAAGGAGTCGGTGCCCATAATGCGGTCCTCCCATATCCTGATGCGCTTGCCATTTCCAGGTATCCAGTGTGCATGTTGATTGATTAAGGAGATGGAGTTTGCACAGAGCCTATGGATCATTGATCCAGGGATAGGTTTAGGATAGTCAAGGCACCGTTTCCTCTGCCCCCGGAAGTATTTTTTCCATAAAGCAAGTTGGGCCCATCCCGGGTTAGGAGCGATTATCCTCCATAGCATCTTTGCGCCCAACGCAATGTTTTGCTTATCCAAATTCTTGAAGCTCAAACCACCTTCTAGTCTGGGCAAGGATATTGTGTCCCAACTGATTAATGGGAGTTTCTTTTCATTAGCTTTCCCTCCTTTCCAGAAGAAATTTTTTATATGAGCCTCCAATTTCTTCATTATGCCCACGGGAGCCAGCATAACGGCAAAATGATAAATGGGGAGGCTGCTTAAGACTGCTTTTATAAGCACAGTCTTGCCAGCCAGATTAAGCCATCTGAAACCCTAGGAATTTATCTTGGATTTTAACTTTTCTAGCATGGGTAACCAATCTCTGCTAACTGCACCTTTTTGAAAGATAGGGAGACCCAAATACTTGAATGAAGACCAAGACGAAGAGGCAACAAAATCCAGACAACTGGAAATGGCCTGAAGAGTGCTGGCAGGAATATTCCAACAATAAATATTGCATTTTCTTTTATTAAGGCTACTTCCAGAGGCTTCACAATAATCGTCAATCACAGCTTTGAAATTTTTAGCAGAAGAAACTGTAGCAGCACCCAACAGATGAGAATCATCTGCAAACAATGCATGATTAATATTCTTGACTCCCCTCGCAATGTTCATCCCTATAATCTCTTGATCCTGTTGATTCAAGAGGAAACTAAGGACTTAGGCTTGTAGGACAAAGAGCAACGGGGAAAGAGGGCACCCTTGTCTCAGCCCCCGAGAAGCTTTGAAGAAATCCGTGGCTCTCCCATTCACCAATGGGGCTATCCAAGGCTCGCTAATACAAGCCTTAATCCAGTTGATAAATTTAGTGCCAAACCCAAATTTGTGCATAAAATTTATCAGGAAACTATGCCTCACTCTGTCGAAGGCGTTTTCCAGATCTGACTTGACGACCATGCCTTTCTCTTTGCGCCCCATGCTTGAGTGGACGGCTTCTTGGACCAGAATGAAGTTATCCACAATCTGCCTTCCCTGGATAAAACCTCCCTGATTCTCAGGGATTATGTTTGGAAGAATGAATTTTAATCTGTTGGCAATCACTTTGGTGATTAGCTTGTAGCCGATATTACAAAGGGAGATAGGACGAAATCTGCTGAAGGTGTTGGCGCCTTTCTCCTTGGGAATGAGGGCGAGGAAGGCCAAATTGGTGCTTCCCCCTAATTTCTGACACTCTTGAGATTTCCGCACCATTCTACAAAGATATTTCTCCAAAATCTGCCAACAAGCCTGCAGGAATCTGGCAGTGAAGCCGTCAGGGCCCGGAGCCTTGTCCAGTTCCATAGCGAAGAGGGTGTTTTTTATTTCTTTATTAGAAATCTCTACTTCCAAGAATTGATTCTTTCTATCTGTTAGGAGGCAGGTTACCTCTTCCACTAAGATAGGGGTGTGACCCATGTTCTCCTCTTCGCTATAAAGATTCTTGAAGTGGCGAAATGCAACATTTTTTATACTTCTGATGTCTCTATGCGTGGTAGATTCAACCTTAATTTCTGAGATGGAGTTTAGGCATTTTTGGGCTTGGGCTTGCTTATGGAAAAAGGATGTGTTCCTATCGCCCGCCTTTAGCCAGAGACTGCGAGACTTCATTCTCCAGAACTCTTCCTCAGCAGCACTAGCCTTAAGGAGTTTCTGTTGAAACTCAGCCTCCTTTTCAAGAATTTCTTTGGTGATCTCTACATGTTCCGTGTCCCGATGATGCTTCTCGAGACATTCCTGAATCTTTTTTCTTTCTACTGCAGGATTAGGTAAGGTTTTGACCCAAGCTTTTAACGCTGCTTTGACTCTTCTAAGTTTCTCCTCCCAAACAAAAAACGCAGAGCCTTTGACAGGATGCTTCCAGCAATATTTTATTAAAGACATGAAGGAGTTTTCCTTAACCCACTGAGGGCTAAACTTAAAAGGAATGGGGCCTTGATCCAGATGTGCCAGCAGATCAATTTTAATGGGTCGATGATCGAAGACACAGCAGGGGAGAATAATCATTCTATATTCTAAGCCAAGAAGAAGAAATGAACTTTGAATGAAAAATCTGTCTAACCTTGCAGCGATATGGCCTGGACCGAGTCTTTTGTTGGACCAGGTATACTTGCCAGACACAGGTTTGATGTCGATCATGTCCCATTCGTGCAGCAATTCCTCGACCCATTCCCGCGCCTGATCCCTCACAATACTTCCACCTCGCTTTTCAGCCAATGATAAAGTTAGGTTCAGATCCCCAGCAATGATGATATTTGCTAACTCTTCAGTATCTGCCAGACTTCTAATAGAGTCCCAGCAGTTCTTTTTTTCTCCTGCGCATACTGGAACATATACGTTAAAAAGGGAGAGAGTCAAGCCAGAATCCACGTGCTGTAGTTTTAGGAACAGCCAATGGGTGTTGGAAATTTCTTTGACCCTTGAGAATTTTTCTGCATTCCAGATGGTGCCCAGACCACCTGAAGCGCCTCGAGCTGAGACAGCTTGACCATCGCTTTTCTTCCACAGTCTTTTGCTGATTTGGAGGAAGATATTGTCCTCCATTTTAGTCTCCTGGATGAGGAGTATGTTAGGAGATTCTATTCTTAACAAATTTCTTATAGCTTCTTCCTTTATTATGCTCCCCATACCCCTACAGTTCCAGGAGATGATCTTCATCATTTACTTTTGGATTGATGAGCTCCTTTAGAGCTCTGGGACTGATTTCTGGTCGACTTCGGTGTTTTTCCCAAGAGTTTTTCGAGAGTTGGTTGGATTCCCTGGAGTTTGTCTTTATAGGTCTCCTGCTCTCTTTTTTCTCGAGCAGATTTCCGGCCTCTCACAGATCTTCTAGCCAAGGTATGTGAGTCTCCTATTTCGCCTTCTTCTTTTGAATCCTTCGTACCTTGCCCTTCCTCGGTCTCTTCTATCGCTATCTCTTTTTCTCTATCAGTATTTCCTTCATCTTGTTGTGATCCTGAGGGGATCTCTTTGTGTTGCGACCCTTCCTTCTGTATCATAGGTTCTTGAGTGTCTTCTAATGCTAAGCTTAAATGAGCAAATTTATTTCCTTGTTCTGCAGTGGATTGGGTTTGGGGCCCCGATGCTTCCTGAGAAGTTTTACCATTCGAGTTGCCTGTTCTTGGAGTTTTATGTGTGGTTTTTGTTCTTTTGACTTGAGTCCAACCATCGTCCTTTCCTTTCTCCACTTCTATATTCTTCGGGCAGCTTCTCGCAAAATGCCCATAGACATGGCACTTCCTGCACTTGAACGGGAGCTGTTCATAGTCCAGCATTTGAAGATGAGTCCAGCTTCCAAATTTTATATTTATAGCTTCAGGTAGTCCTACCTCCAAATCGAATTCCACGCAGATACGAGCACAATCGTATTGCTCTTTGCTATTAGCTCGGTCAATGAATTTACCTAAAGAGTTGCCGATATGTTTGAGAGATTCCCAGTTCCAGCAATGAACAGGCAGATTTGGGAGTCTGACCCACACTGGGATGGCAGTGGGGACGTCAACTACTGGATCAAAGTCTGGTGTCCACTTGTTGAGGTACAGTCCCTGAGGGCCCATGAAATAGGGACCGTTACGAAAGATCAGATCCTTGTCTTCCTTGTCAGAGAATTCGAACAGAAAAAATCCCTTCCCGAGAAAATACGAGGTGACATTGTTTTTAATCAGCGGAGCCCAATTCCTAGCGACCCAACTCTCTGTGGTTTTTGGAGAGGGCCAGAGCCCAGTGAACTGACCGACCAGAGCTCGCTCCACCAAAGAAAGGGCAACCTTGATCGAGCCCTCCAGAGGAAGCGAGATTTCGGGGATATTGTCCTTTCGTTTTACAAAATTCGTTGCTTCGGAAGGTTTCTTCTTAGGCAGATAGTTAAGGAGGGAATGAAAAGCCTCTTCATCAGAGGGGGGAGGCAGAGGAGGCAACTCCATTGAAGCAGCAATCCCTTCGCTCAGGGAAGTCGCGCACCCACCGCTTCCAGCATACATACCATCCTCCACAGACTGCCTCTAAGGAACCGAGGGGAGAGGCCCCAACAACACAAGAAGACAGGGTCAGAGGGCCAAAGAGATGCGTGAGAGACCAACGCCCGCGTGGAAAGCAATGTGACCCGCCCAGCAATCGATTCAAGGCACCGATGGACATGAACAACCGACTCACAGAAAAAACCTGAGGCCAACCGCCTAGACCAAATCCAGACAGGGGACAAAGCCCACCAGGGTGGCCAGAGGGCCGAGCCGCCACCAAAAGCTCAGAAGATCAGATGCAGACCGGCTAGGTCAAAATCCGATCCGGCTAGGTCTCTTTTTTTAACATAGTGTTCTATTGATATATTGATCTATTGATATATTTAAAATTTTCCTAATATTTATTGACATATTTATTAATTTAGTGATTTATTGAATATGTACTATTTTTTCGAATATGTACAGATGAAATCACTATCGATAATGAGATGTTAGAAAATTTTGACACTCACACATATGGAGATAAAAAAACCTGGCCATGTTATACGATATCGTGTCAACCGCATTTTTGAAGAGTATTTCTTAAATGAGGAAGTGACAGTTCAAGCTCAAATGTTGAAAGGTCTCCTATCATTAAGGAAATTAAAAGAAGCGACGAAACTATTGGGTATTCGAAAATCAACCAAAGATAAAAAAAAATGAATGAAGAGGTGATAAAAAATATGAGTAGTGCTATAAAGTCAATTAAGAGATCTAGAGATAAAGATGTTTCAAATATACGTAGAGGAATACAGATGGCAATAGTTTCACCAAGTACTCAAGAGAATCGTTTGATAACATCTATGGCACGAGCACTGGGAACCTCACGAAAAACTCTGCACAAACATCAAAAATTTCGACTAAAAATAGATGTAAATGATGAATTCGCTTGTTGGAGAGCTATTTTTAGGCAACCATACAAAGATAGACTTGGAGAAAATGTTAAAAAAATAATATATGAATATTGGAAGAACAATTCGCGTGTTTCACCAACTGCAAGACATGTGATGCGAAGAAGAATAGCACGAAATCAGTACGAAGAACATGAAAAACATCTCTTGGAAACCACTTAGATAGAGTTATTCAACAAGTTCAAAAAAGAGAATCGTCAAATTCATGTTTCACTCAGTGCTTTTGTTCAACAAAAACCATGGTATGTAAAACCTATCACCGTACGCGACACTTGTTGTTGTCGTTATCATGTGGAATTTGAGTTATATTATGACACATTCCTTGATTTCGGTAGAACATTATTGAAGGATTCACCTCCTCCTTCCACTATCCGTGATTTCATATCTCAAATTCTATGTGAAAGAGAAAGCGATGAACTATTTTACAAAAAGAAATGTGTTGGTGGTAAAAAAATGCGATGATTGTGAAAATTTGACTAAATTTCAAAACAACTATCGTATTGATATAAATGATCAATCATTGTCCAACATGAAAGTGAAATGGAAGAGATATGAATATATCGATATATCGATTCAAGGTGCAAATAGTGTTAAAAGAATTGAATTACTAGAAGACGAAATTTTTCTGATAGACTTTTTGAGAAAGTTTGAGGCAGAAATTTACAAATACACCAAGCATTCCCATAGAGCTCGATGGCAAGACTTGTAATTCAAAAAATCTTGTGAATTTTTTCCACCAGGGACCATTTTGTCAGTGATTGATTTTGCAGAAAACTACACATTTGTTCCACAAAAAGAAATTCAGAGTGAATACTATCATTCTGACCAAGTCTCCATGCTTGTCCATATTCTATATAGACATGCTGAACAAAATGTCGATCATATAGAAAGCACGAGTGAAAATCGACATATCATTAAAGAATATCACTTTTATATCAATGACGATCATACACATGATACATGTTTTGTACAACATTGTTTTGGAAGAATTTATGATTCATTGAAAAATCGTGGAATAACATTCAATGAACATTGGATATGGTTAGACGGATGTGCAGGTCAATTCAAATCTGCACGATCATTCTTTTGGTTGTGTTGTCTTCATAAGAAAACATGCATTAAACATTGTTGGAATTTCTTTGAGACTGGCCATGGAAAAGGAGAACATGACGGTGCAGGAGCATGCATAAAACGAGTACTTCGAAGATATCAAATGAACCACTCTGCACGCCGACTTGTGAACGCTGAAGAATTTGTTCAATGGTGCATCACTGCTCTAAGCCATGAAATTAGCACATCAAGAGAAGTGCGAAGGTACATTCAATTTAATCTATATTAGAAATCTAATTTTAAACATTGTACATTTATCATGCAATGATTATTTTTAATTGTATTTTGATATCATATTTACAAATTCTTTTTCTAATTTTCCATATAAAGGTTTTTCTGGCATATTGGAATCGGAGACGTAGATAGATCAATTGGAAATGATGTTGAAACAATAAAAGGGACTCGAAAATTACATTCAATTCAAACAAAGTTGTCCACAAATGTGTTTGCATTGGATAAAAGAAAATATTCTTGTTTTTGTGATGTTTGCATAGACAACACAAAATCCAATGACATTTGTGAAAACAAAATGTACGTGAACGATTGGAAACATACAGAGCTAAATACAAAGGGAAAAATGTTTGTTGCAATGTTTGAAGAGATGCAATCAGAGGAAACTACAATATCATCCGATGGTAATCGAGTTTCTGATCTTGTTAGAGAAGGTAACATTTGAATTACTTTCTAATGATTTAAAGATCTAGAAATAAATTTAAATATGCATAATTAAATGTTAAATTTATTTTATTGTGCAGGAGATGTTTTTGTTGTAATTGCACCTATTGACAACGATGAAAATTTTAAGTATTATTTGATGCGTTGCACTGAACGAAAAATGAAATTATTACATGACTATAATGATCACGGATTTCAGTATGATAGAGGGTCTATTATACTAAAAGGTTATTTTTTCAGACAAACTCATCAAAGTGGAGACTTTGTTTACTTTGAAGACTATGAACCTGATTCCATAAGTTGTCAATATAGTCACTTGGTGTGTGCAGCACGCATAAAGTTGATAGAAGTTCAATCAAAGAAAAATCGAAAATTAAGAAATGGAAAATGTCAAAATCCGATCATGAACGGATTATTGAGGATGGAATTCCATTAGAATTTTTTTGAGTGAAGTGTCCAACAATTTATTATCTTTGGATTAAATATGTTTTAGAACTTCCAGTACTCAACTAAAAATTGAGTTGCTTATGTTATTTGTGGTTTCCACATGTTACAAATTGTTTGGGTACAAGCATGTGCTCTAGTATCAACTGAAAGTAGTTTTTCTATACATGTGCATTGATTAAAAATATTATATATGTATTGGATATATATATATCCAATATTGGATAAATTAATTGTTCTTGTATATTAATTGTTCTTGTATATGTTCTCTGACCATATGGTACAAATTATTTCACTTTATTTTGTAAGGTCAGATTCGGTCCCCATATGGCCTAGCCTCCAAGGGATGAGATAACAAGTGGTTGTCCCCACTTGCCCGAATCTCAGCTTTTAAGTACAATTTTACTGTTTATGGCAGGCATCTTACATGATGTCCTAGCCAAGGATAGATTCTCTTTGTTTCAAGTTTCCGATAAAAGTTGTCACCGAATGACCTACTAAGATATTATAAATACTAGCTTTGTAATATCATTTGGAATTCGGGAAAATTCGAAAGTCTTAGACTGTCAATCAATTTAAAGTATCATTCACCCTAGGGAGTGTAAAATATTCAATGTAGGTTGGTGATGATGCTCACTCCTAGCTTGAAGCAGCTCCAATGACCAATTATTTAATGAATTCCAATGCACTAGACCAAATTTGGTGACCTACTTGGTTTTTCACCCAAGAAATTCCAAGGTACTCTTCTTACCTTTGGCCCCCAAAGCTACAATGGAGTTATAAGAAGGTGAAGAAAAAAAATTTCACTGATAGGAATTTGGTCACTTCCCTAATCTCCCCTTATCAAAAAGTTCTTATCTACTACATTATCCAGCATGTACTCAAGATCACTATTTCGTAATTAGAATATCACGATATCATAAGTTATCACAAAAATACATGGAATGCCATTATGACACTCATCTAACAATGGGGAGCTCAAAACCTAGAAAGCTCCTCGTCCCCTTAATAATAATGTGTTTAATTTAGTCTTTTAGGTGAGGATTAGGTGTGAATCTTGTTTTCACATATAAAAATAATTAATTGTTTAATTCCATAAATTTGATTATTCACCAAAATACATGTCATATCCACTATTTGTCTCTCCTACAAATTCCCATTATTTTATTAAAATATGATTTTATCTCACCCAACTATCACATGTTCGTAAATTTACTCCTAATTGTTCCCTATGACCTAAATCTACTCCTAATTGTTCCCTATGCTGCTTTTCGCTTACTTATTTTTAGAAAGTTATTTTCCTAGATCCATCATAACTATGGATCTATCAAGCGCCGAGAGGGATCAAATATCTGGAGGTGCAAACCTCTTTTTTTAGTGCAAAACTTGAGGAAAGGTTTGCACCTCGAGAGATTTGATCCCTCTCGGCGCTTGATAGATCCGTAGTTAAGATGGATCTAGGTTGGTTTCAGTCGTGTGAAACCAAGGAAAAACTATCGATAATATGAGGAAAATATGATTAATTTTATCAATAATATGTAAATACATCTAATATTAATATAACCATTTTAAATATGCTAAATATGTTTCAGATTTATCAAGTCATTTTAATTTTAAAGTTTCTTAGTTACCTCAATTTGTTGAGATGATAAATATTGTAGAATAACTTTAATAATGGAAAATGATCAAATAAAATTTTTGAATGCAAAGTGACAATGTAATAATATTGACTGATAGAATGTGAATAATTAGAATGTAATCAATTACAAATAGCATTTATTGTGATCAATCTTAAACTATTTTCTTCTTCTATTCTTATTGTCACCCTTATTTGTTTTGTCATCTTTCCGTATCGATTATATTAAAAAGAAAGTAAAAATCATAAATCATAAACCATTTAAATATTTAACTCGAACTCTTGTAGTAAAGACCATACCTTGTCTCTCTTGCTCTCCAATATTATTAGGTTTAATTATTATAACACAAAAATCGTTCTACATTGTCAATAATTTTTTGTGCTTACCCTGAAATCAATGAACACTATTAATCCAATGACCTTACAAGTAATGTACCATCATACATGCAATTATATCAACTCAGAAATCAACATATACAATGAAATCAATGGGGATTGTCTTGTTACAAGTAACATTTCAATTTACCACATGTGCAAATGTAGGTTGAAACCATCCAAAACTTTAAGTTTTAAAACCCTTTTGATTATATATTATGCAACATTAAAACATTAAACATTTAAAGTTCATTAAATATCACATGCAAAATGTAGATTGAAACCATCCAAAACTCGAGTTTTAAAAACTTCACATGCCATGCCAATTATAATTCAACTATCCAACAAAAACATTTAACATTAAATATCACATGCCAAATGTAGTTTAGATGACAAAATTACTTCACATTCACATGCCAAAAGTACTAAAACCATCCAAAAATTAAATAAAACAAATTATATAATAACAATGTAATAAAATATGTCCAAAAATTGTAAATCTCACAAGTATCAAACTGTATCAAGTTTAACAAATTTTAAAACCATCTAAATTTTGAAATCAAATCACTGTAAATCATGTCCTTCAAATGGAGGATCTAGCGTCTGGGTCTCAGTCCGCGCCCTATCCTGTGAATAGGAAACCTACATACACAATGCACATGTACTTGAACATTAAAATTTGAAGTTTTAAAAATTAATGAGAATATATATATCTAGAACTTCATGTAAAAAACAAAATATAACAAAAAAATCATGCAATACCTCGTAAGGTTCCCTCTCCATTTGATGAACAAGTTCTCCCATAAGAACATCTGCAGTGGTAAACTGTACAATATACATGTACAATTATATATATATATATTAAAAACTTTCAAATGAAAATGCACATGTACATATATAAACTTATTTTCAATAATATTAAAAAAAGGAACTAAAGACAACTTGTTCAAATGCTGTGGATGTTCCTATCTCCGTCGCTAGAGTCCCCGGATTAAAGAAATCTTCTATAGGAACCTAAATTCAAAAAATTTTAAATAAATCAAAATATAGATCTCTCTCTCTCTCTCTCTATATATATATATATATATCTCAATTTTTAATGGAACTTTTTGAGGTAGAGTATATATATATATATATATATATATAACTTTTAAACATAAATTTTAAACTTGTGAAAAATTGTCCATACTTGTGGCTCATCTCCCAATGAAGTAGAAGGTATATCTCCTAAAGAAGAAGAAGGTACCGCCATCCCAAAAACATCAGATGGAATTGGTACCTGTTAAAACATTTTATCAAATTATATATATACATACATGTACATGTGTGGCAACAATTATTTATTTTAGAGTCACTTAAAAAACACTAACATACATGTGCCAACATATCGTGATGGTCAGACCCATCTGCCTCGTTTGAATCGGAGGTCCCAAACATAATATTAACATTTTCATCACGCATCATGCCTGAGAACTGCAAATGGTGTTTTAACATATAATCATACATTTTTTTTAGATTAATGTACACATACAAATAAATGTATACATGTACATACACATGTATTTATTACAAATTGTACACATGTATATGTAAAAATAATTTCAAACCCTAAGGTCACTAACACATACTGTTCCAGTGCCCTCTTCCTCATGAAAAATTAGTTCTTGCAGACCATTGCGAAAATTTATTGCATATGTTCGGAGATCTTCAACATTCATGTTGTAAATCTCCTCATCTGTACGATAAAAAAAAATTGCACGTGCATTTTCACGTGCTCTTTGTCGATTTAAACACAGATCGACTCCACTCAATCCGCTATGAACATTGTCGATCATAACATCTCTTGCTTCTCGACTTATTTGAGAAGTCACATCCATCTTTGATCGCAGAGTTTCGACTTGAAACGGTCGACTCACCAATGGCGGCTCGGGGCGAGGAAACTCCACATCTCTCTTAGCGCCCTTACGTTGATATAATCGACCTCTCCCTGGGCCAAAAAATTCTGAAGGAAGGTCATTGTAGTCAGGTTTCATACCCAAAACAAATTCTGCATAAAACATTTGTGCAAAATAAACAGGAACCTCATCATTCCATGGAAGCCTTCCAAAGGCCACAAGATGTCGATCATACAAATAACCAACTTTGTCTGGGTGCTTGAAATACTGCACCTTCAACATTTTTCTTTTTGGCCCTTCATTATAATTAAACATTGACTTGGCCTCTGCTCTTGTAACTTTTTGTTTTATGTCCTGCCATTTATTGGGACCTATCACTATTTCTTTTCTCTTTCTCATCAGTTCTACAAACGAATCAGTCGTTGGCCCCAAATTTCTGTACACATTTACCATTTCACCCAATGAATGTGTAACTATTTCAAGGCTTTGTCTACTCTCAGCAGGTAGAGACAAAGCCATGAGATCTCTTTGCAATTTTCCATGAATGCTTTAACACCTTTGTAAGGTGCATTCCGCCATGTTGGTTTCCCATGGTATATCAGTAATCTCAGCCGGATAAGTTGTGTTGGGTTGACAGCCTTCTTCTTGAATGTAGCGAGCTACCCTGCGTCTATTTTGACCACTAGATCGAACATTTTCGGCCTCTGCATCAATATATATAAAATTTCGTATATTAGAAAAAACACGTGTAAAAAAAGTTGTACAAATTTAATGAAAAAATATTGAAATTGATGGCAACCTTGATGTTGTTGGTTAACATCTTCTCCAACAGGACCCTGCTGAGAACCAACCCCAGAATGACGCTGCTGAGAACCAGACCCACAGTGACCCTGTTGAGAACCAACATCGGTTGATTGGCCTTCGGGGGAATAAATATCACCCCCTTCCCACAACCTGCTACCACTCATACCTCGACCGGTTGAACCTTGGCCACGCTCCATGGATGGAGTTGAAACCCTTCTCCTCTTACCTCCTAAAAATTAAAATATGAAACTTATTAACAACTATTTTAACTCACAAAGTTAATAAAAAAATCAATTCCATATGTACACACATGTATGGAGATTTAAGATTATATTTAAATACCGTGAACATTCCCCGATCCCTGAACCTCCATATGGGATTCGGCTGATCTTCGTTGTTCATCCTCCATGAAATATATCTATTGGTCGACATTTACACAAAATAGATTTCAAAAAATCAATTTGTAATTTAGTGTACACAAACTATGTAGAACACAACTTTCAAAGAAATAATTGATCATGTGTGAAACTAAATTTAATCGAAAAAGATATTATAAAAATGATAAGCTCACAAAATTGTGCTTTACATGGTGGGAACACACTTGGTATAAAATTTACTACTTATACACTTTAGCTTGTGGGAGAAATGACACATGTACATAGTTTAACTTAAAGTAGTTGTGTTTTACGGATATTAAAATGAAGAACTTTTATTTAGATCCATTCCAGAGATTGACTGTAGGGGCATTTACTAGATATGTCACCTTTCATAAAAGATGAGATCCAGAGGCTACCTGGCCCTTTACAGACTCTGCCTATAGAACTTGTAGAAGTAAACACTAGAGGCATTAACAATATCAAAGAAGGTTTTCATGCTCAGACATGGGAATGTGTCTCTTTCCCTACGCAAAAAAATAGTTCAAGGTAGTTAATCTTCATAGACATGTCTTCAAGCAAGTCAATGTGATCATCCCCAACTTACTTTTTATGAAATTAGGCTTGGAATCTCATTTTAGAGCTCAAATTTTGAGGAAGGATTTAAGTATCCACCTTTCAAGAATCACTAGAAGAGGTTGATAAAGAATATAGGAAGACAAAAAACTAACCAGTGGTGTACTAAATGTATTTCTTGGGAGGTAGATTGGCATATGGACTTTTGGTAGCTAGAACTTTTGCTAACAAATGGTTAGATTTCTTATCTAATTAAGGCCTTGCATGTATTTTGATGTTTCATGAATTTCTTTGCAAATTCAAAGTATGGTGCATGTTTCATGAAGAAAGATGTTGAAAGTAGAGTTACGTTGACACAGTTAAATGCAACAAATATGGAAATTTGTACATGAGCTCTATTATTTGACTTGAGAGTCAGTTGTTTGAAGAGGCATGTTTTGTCGACTTGTGTTTGGTTGATGGTTTTGTATGTCACCAATATGTAAGAGTACATGGAGATATTCACATGATGTGAATTTTTTTTCTTTGAAGGAGAAAAATGATATGTCAGCAAGCTATGTTTCTTGCATGATGCGTTTTCAATTTGATGGTTTTGTTTGTGACAAGACGTCACAAGATTTTGGGAAGGTCCACTCTTGAGCGAGAGCGTCATGATTACAACCTAATCATGAGAATCAAATGGGAGTGCATCGTTATTTTGAAAACAAATAGCATTATGAGCTACCTAGGACTCGAACCATTATTTTTAAATTTGAAATATCATGGTGTGTTGTTTCAATCCCTGAATCCACAATCCTAGCATAAATTTTTTTATTATTTTTTTGCAGGATTTAGTTGGTTATATTAAAATTCAGTTGAATTTAAAATTCTTGGCTTAGTGGCATGAACCAAACATATTGTACATATTAAATTCAAGGAATTTCGCTCTCCCAATCATTTCTAAATCACCCACATCACCAAGAAAACATGTTTTAAAAGAACATACTTTGGTATGGGAAATACCTTCGATTTCAAATATTATAAGAAGATTTTTGATATGGTTGAGAGAATGTGGAAAATAGAATCCATAAACAAATTATTTTTCAAAAAGTATTACTTTCAAAGTATCAACAAGGAACATGTACAAGGGTGTTCAATGAATTAACGCTATTTATTTAAATTCCATGATGTATATCTGACTCATAATTTTAACAAATTATTAAATAATGATCTAGATTGGATAATTATATTATTTGTCATATATTTTGATGCTTATAGAGTGAAAAAACTTAAAGAATCAACTTGTAGGGTCATTTTAATGGTGGGTGGAGAATTGGGGTCTAAAACCTTTTGGAGTCATTTTGAGGCATTAAATGACATTTCTGGGGGTCAATCTATTATCCCTTGTGCCGAAATCTTGACCATTATTCTACACTTTAAGACATATCCAATGGTGCAAGAAAAACATCAAACGAAGTTCATTCAAAATTTATGCCTTTAATAAGTTGACCTATCATGTTGACCACCATGGTATGAGAGAATGACATCTTAGCCCCATTACTCCTGCATGGCAAGCTAGCTTCATGTGGAATTTTAACAAGACTCTAAAAGGTCTAAAATCACAAACCTCGTTAATGGTTGACAGATTCAAATCTTACACCTAGTTGGCTATCACACTAGGTTAAATACTTGGCCACTAGGAGGAATAAGAGTTCCATTTTGTGTTATTGTATTTTGTTCCATAGTTTAAAATACAACTAGGAGTGTGAAGTTAGAGAGAAAAATGTATGAAGTTAAGTTTTTATAGCAACCTTACACGCTAAAAGTCTTAGCTAACTCTAGAGAAATTACCTCTTTCTTTGTACTCACATATTTTCCATACCAGAAAAGAGAGAGTAGAGCATGTTTACATTTTAGTGTTGTTTTTCTCCCATAAGGATTTCCTAGGGAAAAGGAGTCTAGAGCATCATTACTTTTTAGGGTTGCTTATATATATAAGATTCATGTTATTGTTTCATTATCATTTTATATTTCTTGTTCTGCAACTTTACATAGATATATAAAGAGCATATTCCTTTACTTGTTTGAATAATCATAATGTTATAAATGTTGGAAGAAGATATCCATGCACATGAAACTTTCTAAATAAATGAGGCAAAAAGTCAAAGGCCCATTGGACAAGGAAAATGATGTTGAAAATAAGTTGCAATTGTTTATTACTCATTGCCATAAGAAAGGTCACCTTGTAGACAAGTGTTGGACTTTGTATCCAACAAGTCATCCACAAAATTTGAAGAAGGTGGAAAGAGATAATGACAAGAATGGAAAAGAGGATTCCATAATCGATGAGGGTCAGGATGATTCACATGATGATGAAGTGCAGCTAAAAGAAGCGCCATTGAAATGGTTTGCTAACAGATGGTTAGATTTCTTATCCAATTAAGGCCTTGCATGTATTTTGATGTTTCATGAATTTCTTTGCATTTACTCAAAGTATGGTGCATGTTGCATGAAGAAAGATGTTGAAAGTAGAGTTATGTTAACACACTTAAATGCAACAAATATGGAAATTTTTACATGAGCTCTATTATTTGACTTGAGAGTCAGTTGTTTGAAGAGGCATGTTTTGTCGACTTGTGATTGGTTGATGGTTTTGTACACCAATATGTAAGACTACATGGAGATATTCACATGATGTGATTTTTTTTTTCTTTGAAGGAGAAAAATGATATATCAGTGAGCTATGTTTCTTGCATGATGTGTTTTCGGTTTGATGGTTTTGTTTGTGACAAGACGTCACAAGATTTTGGGAAGGTCCACTCTTGAGTGAGAGCCTCATGATTACAAACTAATCATAAGAATCAAATGGGAGTGCATCCTTATTTTGAAAACAAATAGGATTCTGAGCTACCGAGGACTCGAACCATTATTTTTAAATTTTAAATATCATGGTGTGTTGTTTCAATCCCTAATCCACAATCCTAACATAAATTGTTTTATTCTTTTTTTGCAGGATTTAGTTGGTTATATTAAAAGTCAGTTGAATTTAAAATTCTTGGCTTAGTGGCATGAACCAAACATATTGTGTATTAAATGAGGAATTTCGCTCTCCCAATCATTTCTAAATCACCCATATCACCAAGAAAACATGTTTCAAAAGAACATACTTTGGTAGGGGAAAGGTATCAAATTTCAAAATATTATAGAAAGTTTTTGATATAGTTGAAGAATATTTAGAAAATAGAATCCATAACAAATTATTTTTTAAAAATATTGCTTTCAAGTATCAACAGAACATGTACAAGGTATTCAATACAAATTAAATATTTATTTAAAATTATTATTGTATCTCTTTATATATGATTTACAACAATTATTAAATAATGATTTAGATTGGATAATTATATTATTTGTCATATATTTTGATGCTTATAGAGTGAAAAAACTGAAAGAATCAACTTGTAGGGTCATTTTAATGGTGGGTGAAGAATTGGGGTCTAAAACCTTTTGGAGTCATTTTGAGGTATTAAATGACATTTCTGGGGGTCAAACGATTATCCCTTGTGCCGAAATCTTGACCATTATTCTACACTTAAAGACATATCCAATGGTGCAAGAAAAACATCAAACGAAGTTCATTCAAAATTTATGCCTTTAGTAAGTTGACCTATCATGTTGACCACCATGGTACAAGAGAATGACATCTTAGCCCCATTACTCATGCATGGCACGCTAGCTACATGTGGAATTTTAACAAGACTCTAAAAAAGTTAAATCTGAAACATATTCAATAGTTTAATGAGTCAAAATCTTATACTAATTGGCCTCATCACACTAGTTCAATATAGCCATTAGGAAATAAAGAGATTGTTTGTTATTATATTTTTATTATGGTTCTCCTTATACAGCACAGGAGTGTGAGAAATGAGATAAAATATGAAGGTAATTTTTCTAAAAATTTATACCAATAAAGTCTGTGCTCTGAAGGTCACCTCTTTCTTTACTTGCCAAACATATTTTCCTTCGGAAAAGAAGAGTAAGAGCATGTTTGTTTAATTATTGTTTTACTCTACATAAGGATTTCCTAAAGGAAAAAATCTAGAGCAATATTCTTTTGAGTTGCTTATTATCTATATAAAGATTTCTGTTGTGTTTATTCATATTTCTCTTTATTATTCTACATTTATAAAATATATAAAAAGTGTATATCATCTTTGTAGTTGAAGATATATAAAAGAAATTGCACATGTTCTTTTTGTGGTTTGAATAATCATAATGTTTATAAATGTTGGAAGAAGATATCCATGCACATTGAAAATTTCTAAATAAATGAGGCAAAAAGTCAAAGGCCCATTGGACAAGGAAAATGATGTTGAAAATAACATGCAATTGTTTATTACTCATTTCCATAAGAAAGGTCACCTTGTGGACAAGTGTTGGACTTTGTATCCAACAAGTCATCCACAACATTTGAAGAAGGTGGAAAGAGATAACGACAAGAATGGAAAAGAGGATTCCATAATCGATGAGGGTCAAGATGATTCACATGATGAAGTGCAGCTAAAAGAAGTGCCATTGAAATGGTTTGCTAACATATGGTTAGATTTCTTATCCAATTAAGGCCTTGCATGTATTTTGATGTTTCATGAATTTCTTTGCATTTACTCAAAGTATGGTGCATGTTGCATGAAGCAAGATGTTGAAAGTAGAGTTATGTTGACACACTTAAATGCAACAAATATGGAAATTTGTACATGAGCTCTATTATTTGACTTGAGAGTCAGTTGTTTGAAGAGGCATGTTTTGTTGACTTGTGTTTGGTTGATGGTTTTGTACACCAATATGTAAGAGTACATGGAGATATTCACATGATGTGAATTTTTTTTCTTTGAAGGAGAAAAATGATATGTCAGCGAACTATGTTTCTTGCATGATGTGTTTTCAGTTTGATGGTTTTGTTTGTGACAAGACGTCACAAGATTTTGGGAAGGTCCACTCTTGAGCGAGAGCCTCATGATTACAACCTAATCATGAGAATCAAATGGGAGTGCATCCTTATTTTGAAAACAAATAGAATTCTTAGCTACCTAGGACTCAAACCATTATTTTTAAATTTGAAATATCATGGTGTGTTGTTTCAATCCCTGAATCCACAGTCCTAACATAAATTTTTTTATTCTTTTTTTGTAGGATTTAGTTGGTTATATTAAAAGTCAGTTGAATTTAAAATTCTTGATTGTGGCATGAAATCTTGACCATTATTCTACACTTAAAGACATATCCAATGGTGCAAGAAAAACATCAAACGAAGTGCATTCAAAATTTATGCCTTTAGTAAGTTGACCTATCATGTTGACCATCATGGTACGAGATAATGAAATTTTATCCCCATTACTCATGCATGGCAAGCTAGCTACATGTGGAATTTTAACAATACTCTAAAATCTCTAAAATCACAAACCTCGTTAATGGTTGACAGAGTCAAATCTTACACCTAGTTGGCTATCACGCTAGGTTAAATACTTGGCCACTAGGAGGAATAAGAGTTCCATTTTGTGTTATTGTATTTTGTTCCATAGTTGAAAATACAACTAGGAGTGTGAAGTTAGAGAGAAAAATCTATGAAGTTAGGTTTTTATAGCAACCTTACAAGCTAAAAGTCTTAGCTAACTCTAGAGAGATTACCTCTTTCTTTGTACTCACATATTTTCCATACCAAAAAATAGAGAGTAGAGCATGTTTACATTTTAGTGTTGTTTTTCTCCCATAAGGATTTCCTAGGGAAAAAGGAGTCTAGAGCATCATTAATTTTTAGGGTTGCTTGTCTCCCATATAAGGATTTCATAAAGGAAAATAATTGTGTTGATTGTCTAGAGATATGTATGTGTGTGTTTCATTATGTTCTCTATTTCTTACATTGTGTTTCATTATGTTTTATATTTCTTACATTTCTGCCCGAGCCTATTTTTCTTTCCAATCAAGGCTTATAAAATAACATGAGAAGCAACATGAGACTTGGAACAATCATTTTCATTATCTATATGGAAGGCAAGAAGGATTATATCCCCTTAAGCTTAAGCCTATGTAGTTTGTCAATTTTTATCATATATTTTTTGGTAAGGGTAAATGTTTTTTTTATCTATAGTACAAGTCATGAGTTCCCCAATTTTACCTCATGTAAAGCATGATTCTAGGATTACTACAATTTGTACTTGGTTTTTTATTGTGATGATGCCCTGTCTCAATCACTTGGTTCAAGAGAATGATTATATGGATACTCATGTCAAAATCAGCATTCCTAGTTATTGGACCCAAGGTTGACTGGATCATGAAAACGAATAAATATACTACTATTCAGCCATGGCAGGGACTTGCTGCTCTGCATATCGTCATGTTAAATTATATCTCTTTAACCAAATTTTGTTGTCTTCCGTATTAATTCATATTAAAGCAAATAAACTTTAGGCCCAAATTTCATGTTAATGTTAAAAAGTGTCACACAACCAGTATTGCATGTTTTCCATCTGTCGTGGTACATTTTTTCCATGTTCCATTGTTCACCGTGGTCTTATGTTTGCCCCCCCTCCCTGGTTCAGAAGGGCTGGGATCACCATTAAATGAAAAGAAATGCAGTCGGTGACATGGAAGCCTAATCTATAACAGCAAACAGATTAAATGCACATAGATAGGAAAGTGAGGGGTAATTGATGTTAGTGCTCCTGGAAATGGGGATACTTGTACCTTCTACTACAACTTCTGAATCACCCTTGGTATGGGGACATCAATCCTTACGGTACCCCTCACATCACTAATTGGTAGCAGTCAGAATTTTGAAGGGAGACATTCACAGGTCAGAAACACCTCACTCAACAAGCGGCAGAATCAGTTAAAAAAAGTACTTTCTGTTGGGAAATACCAAAGCTAGGTAGTATGAATATGAATAGAACATACTTGATATGTGTCCATGGCAATGAATGTCTTTATTCTCACTAGTTTTCTGTATGAAAAAAAATACCATCCCATTACAATACCCAGAAACTTACGATGGGAAAGAAACTTATTGGTTAATAATGTGTGTATGCCTCCACAAGAAGGTGGAGCAAACACAGTATGTGCAGTGGATGATCTAACACATAATATTGTAGATGTTAAACAATGTGCTAATTATTCCTATTGTCCAATTGGAAAACCTTAAACAATGTGCTAATTATTCCTATTGTCCAAAGCAATCTGCCAGTCTTGTAAAATTCTACATTGTAACCTTAAACAATGTGCTAATTAGTCCTATTGTCCAAAGCAATCTATCAGTCTTTTAAAATTCTACACTGTAATATTGGACTATTTCTGGATGCCTATTGCCCAAAGCAATCTGCCAATCTTGTAAAAATTTTGTACACTCTTATGTTGAACCATTTCCGGATTGTGGATACCCCTTTCTAGATTATGAATAACCTGGGAACGAGGTTCTTGACATTCAGCGTTTTCAAGAAAACACGAGGTTCTTAACATTCAAAATTTCCAAGAAAAAACAAAAAAATATTTAATGGTTGGTATTGCAGTAGCAGGGTTGTTAACTGTTACAATATGAGGGTTGTTAATTTCTCCGGGTTTTTATTTTGGATAATCTCGTATGCAGAGATAAACATCATAATTTTAACAATTTTTTTTTTTTTAATATTTTAACATTCTTTTTCCAGAAATGAAAAAACGTTGTTTACTACTATACATAGTCTATACAGAAAATCATTGGCATCATTCAGGTAGCCCCACACACACAGCATTTTTCGAAAGAGACGAGAATTTCGGTGACATACCCGAGTTCTCCTGGATGCAAAGAATTTGCTGGCTGATGCATCACGTTGACTATCGTAACACACATCACTCTCTATCTTTTCTCGACAATAAGAATTGTAAAATCTGATTTACATTATTTGACTTGTCTTCTGTTGATATATTATTATGTTCTATCATAATTTTACTTTCGTGTTTATGTGATTTCTAAATTCAATTGGGCTTATAAGGAAGATTAAAGTAAAACTGCATTATGTATATAACATACCATGGTTATCTAAAATTAACAACGAATTTATTCGACAAAATTTATACCAAGGAAAAAATAATCAAGAAGAATCATATACCCAAAGCTCCATATATTCAAGAAGAAATAAAGAATGTAATGGAAAGTGCCAAAGACGTATTTGCAGATAATATCAAGCAGAAAATGGAGGATATTTTCAAAACTCACTAAAATAGAGTCGTGAGCAGAATAACACTTATTCTAGTAAGCATAATGGTACTTCTTCCAACAATATGAATGGAAACACTTAGAATTATACTTAAGATCAAATGGAGTAGGTTACCAACAAATAGACTAATAAATCAACTGATATTGGTCTAACAGATGAGACTAATGTCAATTATGTGACTCGTATTGTAGAAGAAAATAATCAGTTACAAAAGAATCAGTCAGAGAAAACTCATTCGAAACAAAATTAGTCGAAGCAGATTAAGTCATAAAAAAACCAGTCGCAATAAAACCATTTATACCAACAAGATAATTCTGAAGTAAAATTGCAAGAGAATTCATCTAATTACACACACTCCGACAAAAAATTCAAATATCGCAATCCAAAAATGACTCAGTTGTCAAATGATAAGCATCAGACTCAGAACAAATAAAGTACCAGTTACCAATACTTCAATTTTGAATAATCCATCATTGAACAACCCTGCTTCAACAGAAATGACTACTATAGAACCAACTTCCATAAGAACTGCTTGTAACAAAAATAAAAAGGATTGTGTATTTATACAAATTATGCCAACATAAAATTGTCGAGTGATAATCATTTTTTTTAGATTTTAGAACAATTTGTTAAGGATACTAAGGAGGTTGTCAAAGAGGAAGAAGGACACCAACAAGCTTCAACATTAATAGGAACGAGGAAGGGAGACTTGGCGAGCGGGGAAGAGCCAAGCACCAGAAAAGCATAAAATACCCACTCTAGCCAAGGTTGATGATCTTCTCATTGCCATATTATAGTTTTTGCAGTATTTAATCGACTACAAAGAATAAATTTATGCATAGGTTATAGACTTGTAAGACCGACCTAGAGTTGCTTGAAATATCAATTTTATATAGATTTTGCAAAAGGCGCACGATGAAGTTTTAAATACTAAACAAACTTTGGAGCAAACACTCGACACGCTGAATTTTTTTATATTTTAACATTATTTTTCCAGAAATGAAAAAACGTTGTTTACTACTATACATAGTCTATACAGAAAATCATTGGCGTCATTCAAGTAGCCCCACACACACAACATTTTTTGAAAGAGACGATAATTTTTGTGACATACCCGAGTTCTCTTGGATGCAAATTAACTCGACGAGCGGGGACGGCAGGAGCACCACGGTGGCCGGGAGCAGCAACAACGCAGCCAGAGCGAAAAAAAATGCGCGTACAATGAAAATTGTAAACCATCAAACTTCGCGGGTGACTTATTTATAAAAAATATTTCGGCCGAACTTTTGATGCCGGTTTTCCAATTCCCGGCAAAAATTTTGTTTTCCCGCGCCGTCAGTGTGCCGTCAATCTAAACAAAATCACGAGTTCGGCCAAACTTTATAAAAAAATTTGGCCGAACTATTAAAATTTCGGCCGAACTTTGTAAAATGTTCGGCCGAACTATTGTTCAAAAAACTTTTCGGCCCCCGATTCTCACAAAAGTGTAACCTAGCTTCACGTTTCCGCCCGAATATCAATTTCTATGGCAGCAAAAGGAAGAGACCAGGAAGCAAGGAAATACTTCTGAATATGGATTTAATAAAGATCAGATGATAACCTTTAGAGAAAAGATGTATGTATCAAACCGTGGACCTAAAGAAGCTAATCGTGGATGAATACCATCGGAGTAATTATGCATACCACCCAGGGTACCATAAAATGTTAAATTCTATTAGAAAGGTATATTTATGGCCTGGTATGCATAAAAATACTTCTGAGTATCTAAATAAATGTTTGTAGTGTCAAAAGGTCAACGTGGATCATCGACATCTCGTAGGATTGTTGCAGCCCATGCTAGTACCTGAATAGAAGTGGGAGGTCATATCCCTAGACTTCATTACGGGTTTACCACGGTCAAAGAGGCACAACGACTCCATCATGGTGGTGATTGATAGATTGATTAATTATGCACATTTTATACCTGTACAGTCTACTTACAAGACTGTACAGATAGCTAAATTTTTTATGAAAGAAATATTCATACGACATGGAATTCCGAAGACTGTCATTTCAGACAGAGATGTGAAGTTTAGTTTAACATTCAAGAAAAAAAAATTTAACAGTTTGGGGACCCAAATAAACTTTAGCACTGCTTATCATCCCCAAGAATATGTTCAAACGGAGCAGGTAAACCAAATTTTGGAAGATATGCTACGCATGTACATAATGCAGCAACCAACCAAATGGGAAGACTATTTGCATCTGGTCGAATTTTCTTACAACAATGGTTATCAGAAGTCCCTTAAGATGAGTCCTTTCAAAGCTTTATATGGTTTGCAATGTCGCACACCCATAAACGGGAGTAGCCATGAAACGAAACTAATGTTGGGACTAGAAATGCTGGTTTAGATGGGATCAGAAGTAAAGAAGATCAGAAAAAAGTTGAAAGCTGCACAAGATCGATAGAAGATATGTGCGGATAAGAAGAGGAATAATCGATAATTTGAAGTGGGTGATCATGTGTATGTGAGGATTAAACCCAAGAAGAGTACCTTGCAGTGGATCTCTTGTGCAAAGTTAGCTCTCAGGTTCTGTGGACCCTTCTAAATCTTGGAAAGGGTAGGACCTGTGGCTTATCAGCTTGCCTTACTTCGCCACATCCGAGTACACAATGTATTTCATGTGTCCCTGTTAAACAAATATGTGCATGATTCGAAGCACACAATTCATTGCTAGAATATACAGGTAGGATAAAATTAAAAGCCCTAACTTGAAATAAGATTTCTTTATGAAAATTTCACAAGGAATTTTGTTTTTCGCAAGTAGAGCTGGATGGCAAGTTTCTATTCGAGCCTCAACAGATACTCGATAGGAGAGAAATTATGCTCTGGAAGCGAGTCATTGCCTAGGATAAAGTGCAATGGAATAAATTCAACCCAGATGAGGCTACTTGGGAGGACGAAGGATTTGTGTGCGAGGCTTACCCAGAGCTATTTTCTGAGCTGGAGTGAAACACCGAGGACAGTGTTACTTCCATGGGGAAGTTGTGGCAGCTTCATTTAGTATTAACTAGTTGTTAACTAGTTAAATTTCATTTTATTATTTCTTTTTAAGAAAATTGTGAGACACTTAATATTTTACTGGAAAATTTATTTTTATTTATTGTTAATTGTGAAAAATAAAATTAGTTATGGAAGGTGGTTCCATAAAGAGTAAAATGGTTGATGGTAAATATTTTCCAAGAACTGAAAGGTGGTTGGATAGTTTTGAACAATTACCTGTTCCTTTGGGGATAAGAGACTGATCCCAGTGAGGAATGGGGGTTATGTTTAGAGACAAAGGAAGGGAGTGGAAAATTTTCTGGATTTCGGTAGGGACCAATGGAAAATCTCTCAGTATTCCTGAAAATATCCTGGTATTGACTGGACTTGGGGTCCTGAGGTCACAGCAGAGATATACTGTCAACCTGTACCTTTCATTGGAAGCACGCAGGAAGAGCGGGACGTCTTTGACTCTCTTGAAGTTTGGGTGGAACATCATCAGTAGTTTTTATACTCAGATAATTATCTGATATTACTTTTGGTTGTATAGTAAACTGGAATAATGTAATGGAAATTTGAATAGCAGAAAGAAAAATGAATTTCTTGGATATTGTACTGAAATGACTCCAAATTTGAAAAATGGAGATGTACTATGTTTATTTATAATTTTAGAACAGATATTGATTATACTGTGGAAATTATGATAAGACAATTTACTATGTTAAACTAAGGTGATGGAACAACAATGTTTAAGGAAAAACAGATACTGTATAGGGTTATATAGTAGGACAGAATTCTTGTACAAAAACAGGAATCTGTTAGAAAAATTAGCAGTACATATTTATTCAATCTTAGAGAACAAGGAAAGAACCATAATGGATATTTGAGGAAACAAGTTATTATTCCATGTAAAAATTCAAAAGAGAAATTCTAGATAAATTAGCCTAGTCGTCGGATAGAACTGTCGATTTTGGGAAATGGAAGAAAACCCAGAATCCATCGTTCTTCCTTCTCTGACTATACTTGGACAGACAATGGGATGGTCCAGTAACTTCTGCTTAGGTAAATATATTAAGCAGTAAATATGTAAAAAAAAAAAATATCATTAAATGCATATTTATGCTAGAGTATTCATTTAATACGAAGATCACATGAAAGAAAACAAACTTTGTGAACAAATATTTATGTAAACCTGTTAAATACTATAAAGCACCACCGATTATATAGCAAGTAAAACGGTGAAAACTATTCACATTAAGAAATTACTGAGTAATGCAACAGAAGTGCACTGGCTAGAGGCCCGGTCATGCATTTAAAAAATAGAAAAATGTTGAGATAACAAAAGATAAAATATTAACCCGAATTCGAAAGGAAAGAGTCATTCATGGATTATCAAAGTACATGCGAGAATCTGGAGATCAGAGTAAACACAACGAGAAGGCACAAAAAACCCATTCACTGTTAAACAAAAGATATAATCGAGTGGTAAGGACAACATTAAATGAACTATACTTCCAATATTATAAACATGGATAATATCAATCTTTCGTTTTAATTAAAGGAAACCCAAAAAATTCCAGAATCTAATATAGATTAAGACTGGAAAGAGGAAAACCACAATGTCAATTACAAAGGGAATATACATAAATACTTTTCGAGAGATCTCTGTCTCTGTCCATTGTCCCTAGAAAACTTGTAGGGAAGAAACATCATTCTTTATTCCTAAAAGAAATTATGACTATCAATTAAAATAAGCTTATCTATTATTACAGAAAATGGAGTCGAATGATAGAGCGGGGTTTCCACTTTTCTCCAGAGAAGAACGAAGAAATCATTTGAGACTGAGTACCTGGAGAATGAAATGGAAATTTCAATAGAAACAGAAGCCCGAGCCTCGTCTCTCAATGAGTAAAATGGTTTAATGTGTTTTTCCTAATGGAAAAATGCACCTGTAGAGAAGGCCAAGATTAAACATTAGTTTGGAAGTAAAACCTAGGTGCCACAACAAATTAAACATTAATCTCTAGAGAGTAATGAAGGAAATCATAAAATTGGAGCTTCGCATACCTTTAAGAACGTAAGTTGTCACATCCATAGCATAGGCAGCTCTAAGGAAACAGAATTCACCATTTAATAACGATAAGGTTAATAGTAGAGCACATTCCTAGTTAGAAACCAAGGAACTGCGAAATGAGAAATTTAGAATAGGTTAACCGAAGGAGTTTTTCGATACCTGTGTGAAGATGTAACGCATTAAAACCCTATGGAATAAATTGGCAGAGATGTCATCGAGCTGGTTGGTGCCACGGGGAGAAACTCATGCGATAACCAGTTCACCATCGAGTCCCTGAGACTCCAAAAATTCACCAGAACAATCTGGAAAACCCTCACCCCTTCGCAGAACCGAAAATAGAGAAAATGAGTGAGGAAGGGGCCAGTAGACTTTACCCTAGGTCTTTTCCCATAGTGGTATTCCACCATCGATCGTTTGTGATCGAATGGTGCGAGAAGGGGTAGGTGGCCCATCGAGAACTGGATCCATATCCCAAGCAGATTCGCATGAAGGCACCTCATTAAATCAGTAGAACGTGATAGCTACAGTTGGTACTACACCATACCGTGATAATAAATAAGATTGGTTAGCGTGCAACCGAGTTACATTAAGCAGTGGACTAGGGTCGAACTAAACATTTAAACTTTTATGTATCAAGTTATACCAATGAAAACCTTATACCATAGCTCAATAATTTATTTTGAGGACTTTTGTTTATAGATGTATTGGTGAGGGTAGGATAAAGAATTAATAAATTATGTAAAAAAAAAATTATTCCATATGTTACATCATGCCTGCAAATAACATAACGACTTAGGTTCTTATGTCATGCAATGCGACCAAAAGTAATTCAAATGAGATAAGTTCACCAAGTGCCAAGTCAAAATTAAATAAAACTAGTATAAATGAAAAATATGACATGTATTCTGTAACTGGAATTTGCAGCTTAACAAAAGGGTGGAAGACTAACTTTTCATCTTCATCAACAAAATTAGATAAAGATGGTGTAAATGAAAAATATGACATGTAATCTGTAACTAGAATTTGTGGCTTGACATAAGGGTTGAATACCAAATTTTCATCTTCATCAACCAAGCAAACATGCACACAAAGATCAAGGGATCTATCTTTACCACCGACAAACATCTCACAGTCTAGTGCAATAGCAGAAAATCCTTGGGGTAGCTGTTAGATTGGTTGGAGCTTTGATTTCATGGGTTTCCATGGAAGTATTTTTAAGGATTGTTGTTAGATACTCTTAGTAACCAAAAAAAAGCCAGTCACCTACAATATACAATATAGAAAATCAAAGTCACATGTGAAAATCAATGTACATAAAATTGAGTACTTCCATGGAGCTGCATGTTACATTTTATAGTCCATGTCTAATGTGGATATAAATAATAGAATAATGTGGATATAAATAATATCCTATTTTATATTTTAATTATAAAAGTAGAAGACCCTCATTAAAGTTATATATAATTAAAATCAAAATTTTCTAAAAAATACTTTTAAACTTATAATCTAATTTAAATCGTTTTAATATCAGGAAATATGTATCAAAACTTAGTGAAATAAATATTTAAATATTTTTATTTTTTTATTAGTAAATTAAATATTTAAAATGGTTTATTTTTAAATGTAAATTGAAATAATTTTTTTGCAATTTTATAATTGTTAAGTATGAAACATAAAAATTTGATTCAAAGAATTTTTTTTAAATAAAAACACACTTAAGTTTTCCACTTTTACAACTTGATAAATGTTTATTGGATTCTTGAGAATTTTAAAAAGTTTAAGACATAAGATACATCCTCTCTCACTAAATTGTTTAGCACAATTAATTTTGGGCAAAGGACCACGTGAATAACATACATAACATGATATCAATATTTCGATTTGCACATTAATATTCATAAAATAACAAGATATCAAAATTTCAATTAACAAATTAATACTCCTAATATAATAAAATAATACAACTTCAATTTGCAAATTAAATATCCGCATACAAATAGATATCATATTAGTCAGTAAAACTCACAACACTATGAAATCACATGCCAATTAGATATTCGTTTAAAGAATCATAAAAACTTAATGTTTTTTTCCAAATTTCACACGTTAGCTCATGCTCAGAGTGATATAAAATTTTCATATGCTCCACTAAATGCTCCGTTTTGTTTAATTGTTTAAAACATGTTGGACATTTATATTGAACCAATACAGTTACATAATTCTATTTTACCATTGCATTCAAATCTAAATTCAATTCTTTTTATATAGAAACTATATAATATAAAATTGAAACATGAAAATAACTATCCAATGAAATTGTTTATCTTAACACTTTATATTATGTTATATGATTTAGTGAAATAATGCCTGGATATAATTTTAGTGGAAATGGAATGTGAATATATAGATGCATTAATATAACTCAATTAATATAATCTATAAGATCATATAATAACGGTTATTCATGTAATACACATAATAAATATTACTGGATATTGCTAAGTTTTCTTATGATTAACTTTAATTTTTTTCTATATTAAAGTTTTTTATTAATATTAATATAGATTAATAAACATAAATGTTTAAAATTAACATATAAATTATTAATATAAATATAAATATTATTACTATTATAAATATTTTCATGATTAATATTAATTACTAAAATTAATATTGATTGACATTGATATTAACATGAATAATAAATATAAAAATTTCAAATTAAATAAGAAATTATTAATATTAAAATTAAATATCAATATCTCTTTTAATATTAGATTAATTAATATTAATATTAACAATAAATACATATGTTAATGTTAAACGTATAAATTTATATAAAAGTAAATTTAGCATTTAGATATTTTATTAAAGAATATAGATATTTCATTAAAGAATATGATTAATAACTTTAGGTTTACTTAAGTTCTATGACATTAGAATTTAACGTTATGTTTTTTTAGGTTCATTCATACTAGACTGTTAAAAAAATGTATTTTTATATCTTTTGGTCCATGTAGCATTATGTTATTTCATAATTTAGCTAGGTTTATAAGATAAAGTTTTTTTTTTCCATAATAGAGATGATTTGGGTCTTTTTATCATATTACCATAACTGGATGGTCAAGGTCCAGAGGGATGATGGGCGATGACCTTAGGGTTTCTGGTTCTGGCCCTGCAACGTACCAACCTAACGCGATGCAGACTCAGGTGACTGGTGTACGATTGTGCCAGGGCTGAAGCAACAGCTAGCCTGCGTCTTGCAGGCCCCGAGGCGACCGATCCATGGCATGATTACATATTTTTGTCTGGTTTATAGAATGGGGTTTAGGGTTAGTTCCCATTTAAACTTTTCGTGACAGAGTTCTTGTCCTAGGGTTTGTGCAGTGGCACGGATTTTTCATGTCGGGATAAGAGGCGATGGCTGTCACAGTTATGGGGTTTGACTGTGAGCTTGTAGATGTGGAGCCGACACCAGAAGATCTTTTAACCTACTGGGGGTATGAAGTTTCTGAGAAGAATATGGAGCTTTATTTTCCGAACAGTCCTGAGGTTCCCCAAGCTCTCGATGATGTATCTAGAGTTGGAGGTTACGCAAATGGAGCGGCACTGCTAGAAGAAATGCTACAGAGTATGTGGAGTGGATGCAAGAAAAGTGGTTTTTCATCGGGACAGGATCGAGCAAAAAACCATTAATTCAGAGAAAAGCTGGGTCTGGACCACAAGGAAACTCTGCACATTCCATTGTCTCGGCACTCAGGTAATTTGGTTAACCCTCTTTTTACTGGTAGTCTCGAATATGTTGTGGTAAGCTCTGGTTTACACGGTCGAGTGAGTCTTAAAGCCCTAGGGGAGGGTAGCCAAAACTGCCGAGCTTCCTTAGGAAGAGGGTTTCGGGGAGAGTTTCCAAGGTTCAGGAACCCTATATTGAGCCAAGGTTACTTCTCTTCACACTTTTCGTTACCTATTTCTCCTCTTGAGTCAGGATTTTTTCAAGGGTTAGAAGAGCTCCTGTCTAGGAATCTTAAGGCAAAAGCACTTGTTCACACCAAATCAAGGGTGTCTTCTAATGAAGCGGTTGATGGGAAGCCAAGAAGGTTCAAAGAAGGTTTTCAAGAGCTAGGGTCGAGGCAAGAGGTTGTGCTTGTAACATCAGAGGAGGAATTGGCAGGGAAGGAGGGCTTAAAGGACCCTGTTGGAAGGCGACCAGAGTTGCCAGAGGCTGTAAGGACTGATGCTTCTGTTACACGGGATCCCAGTGAGGGTGCAGCAAATAAGTAAGTTGGGGGTGGGAAAAGGAAGAAAAATAATCCTATCAGAAAGAAAGAATACCACCCTCACTATGCCCTTGGTGTGGATATTCGCATAGATGAGGAAATGGAAGCCTCAGAAACAATGATGGTTGGTAGAGTCTGTGGGAGAAAATTCTCGGTGGACTACATTTCAAAATGGGTACAATCAGAATGTTTAGAAGCCCGTGGGCAGCCGATTGAGATCAAAATTCTGGACAGAGGTTGGTTTAGTATCAAATTTAGCCAAAAGGAACAGGCTGATTGGGTATTGGAGAGGAACTGGTGTTTTGGGAAGAGGCTGATTCTGTTCTGAAAATTGACCCCATTCTTTGACGCCCAGAAAGAAAAGATGGTAGAATATCCTTTGTGGGTTAAGCTGCCATGTCTTCCTATCCCATTATGGACTGGCTCGGCTTTCATCTCTATTGGAAATACGCCGGGAAAATTCCTAGATTTTGATAGGTCTTATATCCAATCTAGAGACTAGAGTGTGGCCCACATTTTGGTCAGCCTCAATCCTAGAGAAGGTTTGGCAGATGCTATGACCTTGAAATATAGGGAGCTGGAGTTTCTACAGATTATGGACTATGAAAACCTTCCCTTCAAATGCCATAGATGCCACAAACATGGACATTTTTCAAGGGATTTCCCTCTGGGTCACCGTCGTCATTGAAAGAAAATGAGGACTTCCTTTACTCAGGAGGAAACTCATCTTGAGATCTTCAACATTCATGTTGTAAATCTCCTCATATGTACGATAAACAAAATTGGCACGTGCATTTTCACGTGCTCTTTGTCGATTTAAACATAGATCGACTCCACTCAATCCACTATGAACATTGTCGATCATAACATCTCTTGCTTCTCGACTTATTTGAGAAGTCACATCCATCTCTAATCGCAGAGTTTTGACTCGAAGCGGTCGACTCACCAATGGCGGCTAAGGGCGAGGCAACTCCACATCTCGCTTAGCGCCCTTACGTTGATATAATCGACCTCTCCCCGAGCCAAAAAATCCGGAAGGAAGGTCATTGTAGTCAGGTTTCATACCCAAAACAAATTCTGCAAAAAAATTTTGTGCAAAATAAACAGGAACCTCATCATTCAATGGAAGCCTTCCAAAGGTCGCAAGATGTCGATCATACAAATAACCAGCTTTGTCTGGGTGCTTGAAATATTGCACCTTCAACATTTTTCTTTTTGGCCCTTCCTTATAATTAAACATTGACTTGGCCTCTGCTCTTGTAACTTTTTGTTTTATGTCCTGCCATTTATTGGGACCTATCACTGTTTCTTTTCTCTTTCTCATCAGTTCTACAAACGAATCATTCGTTGGCCCCAAATTTATGTACACATTTACCATTTCACCCAATGAATGTGTAACTATTTCAAGGCTTTGTCTACTCTCAGCAGGTAGAGACAAAGCCATGAGATCTCTTCGCAATTTTGCATGAAGGCTTTCACACCTTTGTAAGGTGCATTCCGCCATGTTGGTTTACCATGGTATATCAGTAATCTCAGCCGGATAAGTTGTGCTAGGTTGACAGCCTTTTTCTTGAATGTAGCGAGCTGCCCTGCATCTATTTTGACCAATAGCTCGAACATTTTCGGGCTCTGCATCAATATATATATAATTTCGTATATTAGAAAAAACACGTGTAAAAAAAGTTGTACAAATTTAATGAAAAAATATTGAAATTGATGGCAACCTTGATGTTGTTGGTTAACACCTTCTCCAACAGGACCCTGCTGAGAACCAACCCCAGAATGACGCTGCTGAGAACCAGACCCACAGTGACCCTGTTGAGAACCAGCAGCAGTTGATTGGCCTTCGAGGGAATAAATATCACCCCCTTCCCGCAACCTGCTACCACTCATACCTCGATCGGTTGAACCTTGGCCACGCTCCATGGATGGAGTTGAAACCCTTCTCCTCTTACATCCTAAAAATTAAAATATGAAACTTATTAACAACTATTTTAACTCACAAAGTTAATAAAAAAACCAATTCCATATGTACACACATGTATGGAGATTTAAGATTATATTTAAATACCGTGAACATTCCCCGATCCCTGAACCTCCATATGGGATCCGGCTGATCTTCGTTGTTCATCCTCCATGATATATATCTATTGGTCGACATTTACACAAAATAGATTTCAAAAAATCAATTTGTAATTTAGTGTACACAAACTATGTATAACACAACTTTCAAAGCAATAATTGATCATGTGTGAAACTAAATTTAATCGAAAAAGATATTATAAAAATGATAAGTTCACAAAATTGCGCTTTACATGGTGGGAACACACTTGGTATAAAATTTACTACTTATACACTTTAGTTTGTGGGAGAAATGACACATGTACATAGTTTAACTTAAAGTAGTTGTGTTTTACGGATATTAAAATGAAGAACTTCTATTTAGATCCAATCCAGAGATTGATTGTAGGGGCATTTACTAGATATGTCACCTTTCATAAAAGATGAGATCCAGAGGCTACCTGGCCCTTTACAGACTCTGCCTATAGAACTTGTAGAAGTAAACACTAGAGGCATTAACAATATCAAAGAACATTTTCATGCTCAGAAATGGGAATGTGTCTCTTTCCCTACGCAAAAAAATAGTTCAAGGTAGTTAATCTTCATAGACATGTCATCAAGCAAGTCAATGTGATCATCCCCAACTTACTTTTTATGAAATTAGGCTTGGAATCTCATTTTAGAGCTCAAATTTTTAGGAAGGATTTAAGTATCCACCTTTCAAGAATCACTAGAAGAGGTTGATAAAGAATATAGGAAGACAAAAAACTAACCAGTTGTGTACTAAATGTATTTCTTGGGAGGTAGATTGGCATATGGACTTTTGGTAGCTAGAAATTTTGCTAACAGATGGTTAGATTTCTTATCTAATTAAGGCCTTGCATGTATTTTGATGTTTCATGAATTTCTTTGCAAATTCAAAGTATGATGCATGTTGCATGAAGCAAGATGTTGAAAGTAGAGTTACGTTGACACACTTAAATGCAACAAATATGGAAATTTTTACATGAGCTCTATTATTTGACTTGAGAGTCAGTTGTTTGAAGAGGCATGTTTTGTCGACTTGTGTTTGGTTTATGGTTTTGTATGTCACCAATATGTAAGAGTACATGGAGATATTCACATGATGTGAATTTTTTTTCTTTGAAGGAGAAAAATGATATGTCAGCGAGCTATGTTTCTTGCATGATGTGTTTTCAATTTGATGGTTTTGTTTGTGACAAGACGTCACAAGATTTTGGGAAGGTCCACTCTTGAGCGAGAGCCTCATGATTACAACCTAATCATGAGAATCAAATGGGAGTGCATCGTTATTTTGAAAACAAATAGGATTCTTAGCTACCTAGGACTTGAACCATTATTTTTAAATTTGAAATATCATGGTGTGTTGTTTCAATCCCTGAATCCACAATCCTAACATAAATTGTTTTATTATTTTTTTGCAGGATTTAGTTGGTTATATTAAAATTCAGTTGAATTTAAAATTCTTGGCTTAGTGGCATGAACCAAACATATTGTACATATTAAATGAGGAATTTCACTCTCCCAATCATTTCTAAATCACCCATATCACCAAGAAAACATGTTTTAAAAGAACATACTTTCGTATGGGGAAGACCTTAGGTTTCAAATATTATAAGAAGGTTTTTGATATGGTTGAGAGAATGTGGAAAATAGAATCCATAAACAAATTATTTTTCAAAACGTATTACTTTCAAAGTATCAACAAGGAACATGTACAAGGGTGTTCAATGAATTAACGCTATTTATTTAAATTCCATGATGTACATATCTTACTCATAAATTTAAAAAATTATTAAATAATGATCTAGATTGGATAATTATATTATTTGTCATATATTTTGATGCTTATCGAGTGAAAAATTGAAAGAATCAACTTGTAGGGTCATTTTAATGGTGGATGGAGAATTGGGGTCTAAAACCTTTTGGAGACATTTTGAGGCATTAAATGAAATTTCTGGGGGTCAAAAAATTATCCCTTGTGCCGAAATATTGACCATTATTCTACACTTAAAGACATATCCAATGGTGCAAGAAAAACATCAAACGAAGTTCATTCAAAATTTATGCCTTTAGTAAGTTGACCTATCATGTTGACCACCATGGTACAAGATAATGACATTTTAGCCCCATTACTCATGCATGGCAAGCTACCTACATGTGGAAAATTAAGAAGACTCTAAAAGGTCTACAATCACAAACCTCGTTAATGGTTGACAGAGTCAAACCTTACACCTAGTTGGCTATCACGCTATGTTAAATACTTGGCCACTAAGAGGAATAAGAGTTCCATTTTGTGTTATTGTATTTGGTTCCATAGTTGAAAATACAACTAGTCCATGTGAAGTTAGAGAGAAAAATGTACGAATTTAAGTTTTTATAGCAACCTTACACGCTAAAAGTCTTAGCTAACTCTAGAGAGATTACCTCTTTCTTTGTACTCACATATTTTCCATACCAGAAAAGAGAGAGTAGAGCATGTTTACATTTTAGTGTTGTTTTTCTCCCATAAGGATTTCCTAGGGAAAAAGGAGTCTAGAGCATCATTACTTTTTAGGGTTGCTTGTCTCCCATATAAGGATTTCATGTTGTGTTTCATTATGTTTATATTTCTTACATTTCTTACATTTCACATAAGATATATAAAAGAACTTGCACATGTTCCTTTTGTGGTTTGAATAATCATAATGTTTATAAATGTTGGAAGAAGATATCCATGCACATAGAAACTTTCTAAATAAATGAGGCAAAAACTCAAAGGCCCATTGGACAAGGAAAATGATGTTGAAAATAACATGCAATTGTTTATTACTCATTGTCATAAGAAAGGTCACCTTGTGGACAAGTGTTGGACTTTGTATCGAACAAGTCATCCACAACATTTGAAGAAGGTGGAAAGAGATAACGACAGGAATGGAATAGAGGATTCCATAATCGATGAGGGTCAAGATGATTCACATGATGAAGTGCAGCTAAAAGAAGCGCCATTGAAATGGTTTGATAACAGATGGTTAGATTTCTTATCCAATTAATGCCTTGCATGTATTTTGATGTTTCATGAATTTCTTTGCATTTACTCTAAGTATGGTGCATGTTGCATGAAGCAAGATGTTGAAAGTAGAGTTATGTTGACACACTTAAATGCAACAAATATAGAAATTTGTACATGAGCTCTATTATTTGACTTGAGAGTCAGTTGTTTGAAGAGGCATGTTTTGTCGACTTGTGTTTGGTTGATGGTTTTGTATGTCACCAATATGTAAGAGTACATGGAGATATTCACATGATGTGATTTTTTTTTTCTTTGAAGGAGAAAAATGATATGTCAGCAAGCTATGTTTCTTGCATGATGTGTTTTCAGTTTGATGGTTTTGTTTGTGACAAGACGTCACAAGATTTTGGGAAGGTCCACTCTTGAGTGAGAGCCTCATGATTACAACCTAATCATGAGAATCAAATGGGAGTGCATCGTTATTTTGAAAAAAAATAGGATTCTGAGCTACCTAGGACTTGAACCATTATTTTTAAATTTGAAATATCATGGTGTGTTGTTTCAATCCCTGAATCCACAATCCTAACATAAATTGTTTTATTCTTTTTTTGTAGGATTTAGTTGGTTATATTAAAAGTCAGTTGAATTTAAAATTCTTGGCTTAGTGGCATGAACCAAACATATTGTGTACATATTAAATTCAAGGAATTTCACTCTCCCAATCATTTCTAAATCACCCATATCACCAAGAAAACATGTTTTAAAAGAACATACTTTGATATGGGAAAGACCTTCGATTTCAAATATTATAAGAAGGTTTTTGATATGGTTGAGAGAATGTGAAAAATAGAATCCATAAACAAATTATTTTTCAAAAAGTATTACTTTCAAATTATCGACAAGGAACATGTACAAGGGTGTTCAATGAATTAACGTTATTTATTTAAATTCCATGATGTATATCTTACTCATAATTTTAACAAATTATTAAATAATGATCTAGATTGGATAATTATATTATTTGTCATATATTTTGATGCTTATAGAGTGAAAAAACTTAAATAATCAACTTGTAGGGTCATTTTAATGGTGGGTGGAGAATTGGGGTCTAAAACCTTTTGGAGTCATTTTGAGGCATTAAATGACATTTCTGGGGGTCAAACGATTATCCCTTGTGCCAAATTCTTGACCATTATTCTACACTTTAAGACATATCCAATGGTGCAAGAAAAACATCAAACGAAGTTCATTCAAAATTTATGCCTTTGGTAAGTTGACCTATCATGTTGACCACCATGGTACGAGAGAATGACATCTTAGCCCCATTACTCATGCATGGCAAGCTAGCTACATGTGGAATTTTAACAAGACTCTAAAAAGTCTAAAATCACAAACCTCGTTAATGGTTAACAGAGTCAAATCTTACACCTAGTTGGCTATCACACTAGGTTAAATACTTGGCCACTAGGAGGAATAAGAGTTCCATTTTGTGTTATTGTATTTTGTTCCATAGTTGAAAATACAACTAGGAGTGTGAAGTTAGAGATAAAAATGTATGAAGTTAAGTTTTTATAGAAACCTTACACGCTAAAAGTCTTAGCTAACTCTAGAGAGATTACCTCTTTCTTTGTACTGACATATTTTCCATACTAGAAAAGAGAGAGTAGAGCATGTTTACATTTTAGTGTTGTTTTTCTCCCATAAGGATTTCCTGGGGAAAAAGGAGTCTAGAGCATCATTACTTTTTAGGGTTGCTTATCTCCCATATAAGGATTTCTTGTTGTGTTTCATTATGTTTTATATTTCTTACATTTCTTACATTTCACATAAGATATATAAAAGAACTTGCACATGTTCCTTTTGTGGTTTGAATAATCATAATGTTTATAAATGTTGGAAGAAGATATCCATGCACATTGAAAATTTCTAAATAAATGAGGCAAAAAGTCAAAGGCCCATTGGACAAGGAAAATGATGTTGAAAATAACATGCAGCAAAGCTAGTCAAGAAGTTGGGGTTGGAAGTTCGTGACAATCCAAACCCATATCTGTTGGCATGGGTAAATAAGGATGCAGAGTTGAAGGTAACAAAACAATATAGAATTAGATTTTTTATCAATGCTGATTTTATTGATGAAGTAAATCTATATGTGGTTCCCCTTGATGTATCTGTGAAAATCCATCTATTGCAATAACTGAAAAATATTCTTCTAACTCGCAAATTAATTTTCGAGTTTATTTGCTACGGAAAATATCAAATAAATTTACTATTTCAATTTTCACACTAAATTACTGTGGAAAATAAAATGTTGGAAATAGAGAAATTATAGCACACACATAAAGATATTGACACAATTATTTTTGGACAATTTTCCCCGAAAAAGCCCAATGCGGAAAAAACAGTGCAACAGATGAGGGTTTCTTTATTAATCTTCAGCAGCAATTCAAGTACAAGAATTCGAATAGCCAAAACAGGGGGAAAATAGTGAGAGAAATTTAGTGACAAATTTCTCACTCTCCATAGTGAATCCCTGACCCTGAGATAGGACCTCTGCCCATACGCTAGTGCCTCTGTGTAGAGCTATAGTGCACTGCATCTCTCCTCATGCTACCTCTTCCCTAATTCGTCCTGCACTTCCCAGACCACTGCGAATACCCTCTCTCTCTCACCTGCAACTCACCCTCTAGCTCTATCTCCTCTACTAAACTACATCCACTGAGAAAATCGATTTGTTGTTGAGATTTTTGGGTGTTGATGTAGCATCAGATGTGCTCTAGCTCCCAAACTTTGTGGAGGGACTAGAGTACATAAAATATCCAAGACCCAGAAAGCGTTTGAAGAAATTCCATCTTGTTTAAGAGATATTTAATTAATTAATATTCTTAATTAAGGACCCTAAGTCTAACTTACGAAAATTAAAAGATTAAAGTTAATTAAATTAAACATGTGATGAGAATGACTTAAGTGACACGGATCAAGCAGCTTTTAATCTTAGCTGTCAATTAGAGATTAGATCATGATTTTTGATGTTTCAACAAGAAAATTATAAGAGAAGGGCTTGGGGTCAGTTGGAGAACACACACACTAGCAGAGCACTGAAGCTAAGCTGGAATTCTAGGCCATGGTTTGCTAAAATTTCAAAAGTGTTTCAGTTCCAGCGAGGGGAAGTATTGGCGAGGGGGTTGGTCTAGTCCCAGGCCAAGAGTACAATGAGGGCATAGAAGTAGCAAACCAGGGCAGCGTAGAGGCAGCAGCTACGCAGTCCAGCAAAGAGCCCAACAGGGGCAGAGCGGAGGCAGCAGGAGCCACGCAGGGCTGACACAGGCCCAGAAAGGGCAGTGTAACCCCAGCTAGGGTGACGCAGGCCCTTCTTGAGCCGCGCAAAGGCTGACACATAGGGCTTCAAAGTAGCGTTGGGGTTTCTAGAGGCCAGAAAGGGCTCTGTTTTGTAAATCTCATTTGAGGATGTGAATCAGTCAGTTTTTCTATCTCTAGACTAGAGGTATTGCTGCAAATTTATTTCTCTGTCGGGTTAACCAATTTTAGGTGCCCAAGATTGTTGTACTTAGAATCTGCATAAGAATAAAAACCCTCTAGAAGTTAGCAACACCCGTTTTCCCGCAATGGTTTTTTCCAAGGACATTTGTCTAGAAAATCCTTGGGTGTCACTTTGTCTTTGAGCATGTTATTCAGTATTTGATTTGCATGTGTACATTGTTAATGTATTTACTTCGATGTTAATGCTGAATTTTTCAGATTAATAACTTATGTAAGTAGGAGAAGTAAATCAAGATTTAACAGTAGGGTTTCTTAAGTTTAAGGAATTTTCACATAGTATCAGAGTGATTGCAAATCAAGCTGGATCCCCAGCAATAAAACTGAAGAAATTTGTGTTGCAACAACCAGCAAAGAAAGAAGCAGCAATAGCAGAGAAACCAGAAAGAGCAGCGCAGCAGCAGAGAAACCGAAAAGGGCGGCACAACACGAAAAGGATGCATAGGCAACAAGAGCCACACAAAGGGCAGTGTAGTCCCAGTTGTGTGACAAAGAGACAACACAGTGCCTTCCAAAGGGATATAGGATCAGCCTGCGCTGCACAGAGGCTGCGTTGAGCCAGCCTGCTCATGTAGAGGCCAGCCAGGGTGACACAGTCCAGAATTTGATTGTTGTGCAGAGTGTCATGCACCAAAAGCTAAGATGCAGACCTTCAACAGTTGTTGGTGGGGTGAAGATTATGTCGGTGAAAAATTAATCCTAAGCTAAGTTGACAAAGAGCGGGAGGAGAACAACTTCTCAGAAGATTTCATTGCCAAAGAAATTTGAAGATTGGTCGTAGGGTGATCGAAGAGAAGTGATTCGTTGTGTTTGGCAGATTTCCAAGAGAGGAAGTCAGTTGTCAGAGGGAGTAGAGGGTGTATTTCTCACCAAGGACCCTAGATCATGCCTAGATCTAAGTCTCTAGCATATAGAAGAGGATATGCTCCAACAAATTTCTGAGTAGATGGCACCACATGGACTGCGTGATCAGGATAGGTTGGATGGCTTGTCCAAAATTGCTATCTGGAAGGCCAAAATCCTAGTAGTCCTTGAGGCATACGGCTTGAGGGAGCATGCAAAGAAAGTATTGGCTACTCCAACCGATGTGAAACTCCTGGCGGAGCATAATGAAGCAGCGGCACATGCCAAGCGCTTCATCATGGATGAGGTCAAGGATCATGTGGTACCACACATAGCCGAGAAGACAACGGCTCATGATATGTGGGAAGCTTTAACAACATTGTATCAAGGGAGGTTCGTTCATAGAAATATGCTCCTGGAGAACTAGTTGAGGTTATTTATGATGTCCAAGCAAGAGGAAATCAATCCTTTCCTATCCAGAATGCAGTTGATCTGGGATTAGCTGACTGGCATGGAGGTAAAGGTGGATGGTGATGTCATGGTGAGAACTGCTCTAAATGATGTCACAAAGGATTGGGAAAAATTTTTCCAAAGTCTTTTGGGCAGATTGGATCTTCCTAACTGGCACAAGTCACAATATGTGGGCTATCCTCTAAAAATATGAGATCCACCGAATTACCAAGAGGCAATACATCACCGAAGGGGGCAAGGTGAGGAAAGAGGAAGAGGAAGATGCAGCCCTGGCATAAAAGAAGCAGCAAGGGAAAAATAAGTGTGATTTTTCAAAGATCAAATGTTTCCAATGTGGTGAACTTGGACACTTAGCCAGAAATTACCCTCAAAATAAGAAGAACAAGGAATCTTCTAGTTCCAAGGCAGTTGTAGCAGATGATGGCTTCGATGATGACGTAGCCATGAGCGCTCATGAACCATGAAAGTGGGCCGATCTTGATCTATAGAAAAACTACAAAATGCTAGTGGGGTCCTTGAGTAGCCCAACTCTTGGATAACATACGTGCTACGGTAGCCTTAAGACAGTAGTAAGGAATGATTGGAGCATTGGGTGCAAGATCATGGGTGAAGCAGAGGCAGAAGTTGATATGCTAGAGAGGGAGTAGCACAGTGCAGATGCAGCAGCAGTGTAGAGGGTAGCAGCGAGGAAGTCTGCTTATGTAGTGCAGAGCTGCAGCAGCGCAATGACTTCAAGAGGAAAACGCAGACCAATAGCCTATGAAGCTTTAGTGATGAGATGCAGCTCGATTGACTTGTCTGTCATTAGGCATGGGTCCTTCAGTTGCTTATTCTCAGCAACTGAGTTGCAGTGCAGTAGTTAGCAGTGGCAGTGTGATGCAAAAATTTGAGAGGGAGCTGTAATATAGATGTAGTAGTGGCAATGGCAACATCACGGGAAGCCATACAAAAGAGCAGCAACAACGTAGTGATGAAGAGCAGGAGGCCAAGCATCAGCGCAGAGACCAGCACCAGAGGTCATAGTAGTGCTTCGGAGTGAAGTATATTGCTAGAGCACATTCCTCACTAAGAGGGAGTGTTGATATTTTCGGGTGTTGGGGTAGCATCGGACGTGCTCTAGCTCCCAAACTTTGTGGAGGGACTAGAGTACATAACCTCTCCAAGACCCATAAAGCGTTTGAAGAAATTCCATCTGGCTAAAGATATATTCAATTAATTAATATTTTTAATTAAGGGCCCTAAGTCTAACTTAGGAAAATTAAAAGATTAAAGTTAATTAAATTAAACATGTGATGGGAATGACTTAAGTGACGCGGATCAAGAAACTTCTAATATTAGCCGTCGATTAGATATTAGATCACAACCATTGATGTTTCAATGAGAAAAGTATAAGAGAAGGGCTTGGGGTCAGTTGGAGAACACACACACTGGCAGAGCAATGAAGCTAAGCTAGAATTTTAGGGCATGGTTTGCTAATAATTTCATAAGTGTTTTAGCTACAGCGAGGGGCAGTATTGGTGAGGGGGTGGTCTAGTCCCAGGCCAAGAGTACAATGAGGGTAGAGAAGCAGCAGACCAGGGCATCGAAAAGGCAGCAGCTATGCAGTCCAGCAAAGAGCCCAACAGGGGAAGCGCAAAGGCAGCAGGAGCCACGTAGGGCTGACAAAGGCCCAGAAAGGGCAGCGTAACCCCAGCTAGGGTGATGCAGGCCCTTCCTAGGCAGCGCAGAGGCTGACAAAGGCCAGGAGGGCTGACGCAGAGGGCTTCAAAGCAGTGTTGAGGTTTCTAGAGGCCAGAGAGGGTTGAGTTCTATAAATATCATTTGAGGATGTGAATAAGTCATTTTTTTTTGTCTTTGGCATAGAGGTATTGCTACAAATTTAATTCTTTGTCGGGTTAGCCAATTTTGGGTGCCTAGGATTGTTGTACTTAGAGTCTGCATAATAATAAAAACCCTCCAGAAGCTAGTAGCACTAGTTTTCCCGCATTAGGTTTTTCCAGGGACATTTGTCCAGAAAATCCTTTTGTGTCACTTTGTCTTTGAGCATGTTATTCATTATTTGATCTGCATGTGTAGGTTGTTAATGTATTTACTTCGATGTCAATGCTGAAGTTTTCAGATTAATAACTTATGTATGTAGGAGAATTAAATCAAGATTTAACAGTATGTTTTCTTAAGTTTAAGAAATTTTCACATCTGCCTGGGCAACTGAGTAACTGCACTGGTTTATTCTCCATCTACCCAATGAACTCTTCTTATAGTCTTCTGTTGGAGCACCAACGACTGAGATTAAAACATAATCAATGGCCCAAATTATTTCCCTGTCGATTTGTGTGAGTTTATAGAACATTCACACCATGACTTAATTAATTTTAATTAATTAATAATATTTCCTAAGTTTAGACTTCGGACATATTAAAAACTGACTAATAAATCTAATTAAGTTGTCTCTAGGTGGAATTTCCATAAACGATTTCTGGGTATTGGAGAATACATATATTCTAGCCTCTCCACCAAATCTCGTGGCTAGAACACATTCGATGCTACAAAAAATAACAATATGTGGAGTCGTATTTGGAAGTCCATACATGTACGTGCGAGATGCAATATTCATCAGGAGGCCAATCAATACCGGCTCATCAAGGATGGAAAATCGTTCCTTGTCAACGTGCACAAAGGCAAGTCAAAAATTTCACTGGTAAGTGTCAATCAAGCCAAGATATTGATCATTTCTTGCAAAAGTATGTTTTATTGTTTTTACGAGAAGGTTAGTCTAAAGAGGAGTCAATAAGAGGCAAGGTATCCATGGAGGGGTGTACGAAGAAACAAAAACAACAATTGGAGGATTTATTACAAGCATACAAGGATGTGTTCTTAGAGCCTAAAGGGTTACCACCTAAAAGAGAAGTGGAGCATGAGATCCAGCTATTGCCAAACTCCCCATTGCAAAATATTGGGTTGTACAAGCAGTCTGTTATAGAAGCAAGTAAGGTGAATAAACAATTGCAACAATTGCACCAACAGGGTGCCATTCGACCAAGTACATCACGATGTGGGTCACCCATCATCATTGTGCCAAAGAAGGATGTGACTTGGTGGATGTTTATAGATTACAGGGCGCTATAAAATTTTGCTCAAGAACAGATATGCCCTACCTAGGATAGATGATATTCTAGATCAGTTGCAGCAAGAAAAGTACTTCACCAAGTTGGACTTGAAGTCTGGATATCACCAGGTTCGAGTCAAAGAAGAAGATACATGGAAGACCACCTTCAAAACTAGGCAAGGATTGTATGAGTGGTTAGTCATTCCATTTGGCCTATGCAATACACTTGCTACATTTATGAGATTAATGAATGATATATTGTGCCATTTTATGAATTCATTTGTTATTGTCTATTTGGATGATATATTGGTATATAGTGCTACCTGGGAGGAACATATGTCACATTTGACGCAAGTACTAGAAACATTGAAGAAGCACCAACTGCTAAAAAATCTCAAGAATTGCGAGTTTGCACAACAGTCTTTGGTGTATCTCGCATATGTGATCAGTGGAGGAGAGCTAAAGATAGATCCTTCCAAGATGAAGGCCATCATCAAAATGGTTTGTGCCTACTAATGTTTCTGAGGTCATGGGTTTCATTGGAGTAGTACAGTACCTGAGGAAATTCATAGCCTCATTTTCAGTAGTAGCAGTACCGCTCCATGCCATAACAACAAGTGGCAAGAGTTTCCAATGGCGAAAAGGTCTACATAGGGCTTTCAAGGAGTTAAAGAAGAAGATCATTCAAGCACCAATTCTAGCATTACCAACTTGCAATGGCCTTTCAAAGTGGAGACAGATGTGAGTGGGTATGTTATGGGAGTTATCTTGATGCCGAGAGGAAGGCTTGTATGTTACCATTCTGAAGTTTTTCATGGGGCAGTTCTTAACTACCCCACCTACGATAAGGATCTCTATGCATCTCTATGCCATGGTGCAAGCTATGAATAAGTGGAAGCACTACCTGATGGAAAAGGAGGCAGTAATCCACACAGATCACCAGCCGCTACAGTACTTACAAGCCCAAAGTAAGTTACAACAGACCAGGCATTACAAGTGGATGGGGGTTTTACAACAGTTTCATTTGGTGATCAAGTATAAGAAGGGAAACACAAACAAGTTGGATTACATGCTTTCAAGGACACCTACATCAAATATTACAACTTTGGAAACTCTTATGCACATGGAGCCATCCACCCATGATGCATACAAAGAGGCATATTCAAAGGATGAGGACTTCAAGGAGGTGTATCAATAGTTGCAGAGTCATAGTCATGTGCTCGATGGAGACAACACCGTTGAATACCATCTCCAGGATGGGTTAATCTACATGTTGGATAAGCTATGTGTTCCTAAAGGTGAGAAATTGCAGCTGATTAGAGCGGCTCACACCTTGAAGGTTGGAGTTCACTTTAGTGTAGGGAAGATCGTCACTAACTTACAGAGGTATGTGTATTGGCCCAAGATGTAAGAGTAGGTAGCTAGGTTCATAAGAGGATGCATGCTTTGTTGTACCAGCAAGCCTAGCAATAAGAAATAGGGTCTATATCATCCCTTACTTGTGCCTACTCATCCTTGGGAAAACATTTCCATGGACTTTATGGGATGTTTACCGATAACCAAGAAAGAACATTACTAACTGTTCATGGTGGTTTGCAGGTTCAAAAATATGTTTGTTCTAATGCCCTATAAAAAGACCATCAGCGTGAAAGAAGCAACAAATTTGTTCTTTGGACAGGTTTGAGTGCACTTTGGAATACCAAGGAACATCATTTCAGATAGGGATACAATATTTCTCAATGCATTCTGGACTAAATTGTAGGAAAATATGGACATGAAGTTGAAGAGATCTACAACATTCCATCCACAGACATATGACATAAATAGTAAACAGGACTATTGTGTAGCTTCTAAGGGGATACAACAAGAAGCATCTGAGGACCTGGGATGAAATTATGGTATATATACAACATTCTTATAACAGACCAGTCCACACTTCTACCGTAAAGTCCCCATTTGAGACTTGTTTTTTATATTTTCCACCTTCACCTTTGGATATTGCATATGGGCAACAAGGAGGAGTAAGGGAAGATCTGACAGGAGATGTTTGAGGGTTTAAAATTTTATAGAGAAAATCAAGAAAACCTATCTACAGGTACAGGAAACACTACAGAAGTCGCAAGGGAAGTATAAGGCCAGGCATGATCAACACATAATAGAGAATTCATTCAAGTTGGGAGACAAAGTATGGTTACAATTGAACACGGAGAGGCTACAGGGGCTTGGTAAGAAAATCAAGGCTCTTAGATATGGTCCCTTTGAGACACTGGGAAAGGTGGGTGATAATGCCTATCGACTCATTTTACCACCATATATGTGCATTTACTCATTTGTGAATGTAGAGAATTTGAAACTCTATGAGCCTTCCATGCTAAATCAGGAGGAGGAGCAGGTCCTACCTTTTGTAGAAGAGGTCCAAAACTACAAGACAAGGGAAGCATCACCTTTGGCAGATTGGGTTGAAGGGACAACTTCCAGGAAAAGCTAAATGGTACACCAAAGAGAAGGTGGAAGAAAAATTTCTTCACCTCATTCAGTAAAAGATTTTGGGGACCAAAAGCCTCCCAAAGTGGGGAGGTGTGATCCGGATTGGATCATTATATTATTTTTCATCCATCTCAATGCATTTGGAGTGGAAAAAGTGGAAAAATAATGTCATGGGATTGTTTTTACTAGAGGGACCCAGTTTGGCGAAACGGGCTCTGAAGCCTTCCGAGAGCGTTTCGAGGATTCAAATGACGTTTTTTTGGGGTAAAAGTTTGCCACCTAATGATGCACCCTTTGATGCTATTATACACATAGAGAGCTTTCCAACTACGCAAGAATCACGTCAATGAGAATCCATATGCAAAAGTTATGCCACTCAGAAGTTGAGCTTCCTGTTTTCACACCTATAGTTCGAGAAGATGTCGTGTAAACCGCCATTATTCATGGAAAAGGGGTTAGCCACATTTTTTTGATGTAAAATACTCTAGAAGAATCTATTTTGTAACTCTAGTTAAGATTTGATGTAGTCAAAATTAACCACTAGTAGGCTATCGGGATGTGTTATAACAAATCCACTAGGAGGAAGAGGCATTCCATTCTTTCGAGAGCATTTTGTTCCATAGTTGAGAAAAGCTAGCCAAGAGAGATAGGAGGTAGAGCACATAGAGAGGATCTGTGCACTATAGCAGCCCATGGACCACAAGCATTACTTCTTTGTACCTACAACCATATTTCCAGACAGAGAAAGAGAGCGAAGCGACCTCACCTTCTAGCTGGGTCTTCTCCTGAAAGGATTTCCCAGAGAGAATATCTTGTGTCTTATGTGTGTGTGAGCTTATTTTTTCATTCTCTATGTTTTTTGCATAATTTATATTCTCATGCATGCACTAATTAAAATTAAATCTACAGATCTAGAATTGTAATAAAATTGTAATAGTGTCAAAATTCAATATTTTAATATTTTATTATCAGATCTATTGTGGCAAACTACCCATCTATTGTGACAAACTGCCGATGTTGATTTTATGTGACATTGGATCTAGATTAGATTCTTAAATCATTGACGCTACCAAACCAAGAATCTTAACCATAAACTACTTTGCACAGTGGAAAATATAAATTAGTAAATCACATATGCACACTATACACAGTTTTAAACAAAATTGTATAATAATGTACAATCCCCAATCTTCGTTATATTAAATCAAATCTGAATAATACAACAGTCTATGGATACAAGATACACTAACAAAGACAATGTCGTATCTCATATTGTCGGTCATTCGCTTCCGTACTAGTCACTAGTAGTGCCTTAGTCCATTAAGGTATCTACACATCGAGACTCCAGGAGGGTTGCCCCCTAACACTTTTGCACATCCTTTTGTACAGTGTACTTGGGCTGATCCAATATGCTCTCTAGGCTAGCCAACAACCGAGCTCCAATCTGCCAGGCTAGAAACCACTTTAGTCCATCAAATTGTTGCTTCTTTGACACCTTTCTTCACCTAACCTTCAGTTGCTCTTCGTCCTTCAAGATAGCTTGTCTAGGGCTACTTTGGGTAGCCAAGATGCTGCCCTCCAACAATCCTATGGCACCCAATTCAATCACTACAGAATATGCTCCTAATTGAAGTCTTCCTGACACCCACGTCGACTCTAGTACATTTCTTCCATAGACTGCTATTCAATTGATCCAATACTAGTTAACACTTGACCCAATACACCTCACAAGATGGTTTTGTCCTCCACTATTAGCTTGTTGTACCTGCAATTTTGGTTAGGGCACAGTGAAACCCTTAACCCTCCACGTTGGCAACATTCTAACCCCTTTAAGGATAGCGGTCCTCCAAGGAAGGGATCCCCTACACCTACGTTGTCCCAATATGAGCTTATAGCCTCCACGCTTCCCTCGAAATAACCCAATTGCTGGCTATGGCCTGCGGCATAACATAACAGCTGTTGTAGGCCTTTGGCATCCCCAAAAATGCCACCAAAAAACCTTTAAAACATCTTTTTCTCTCTTTCATATTTGCAGCCTAACCAGCCCAGCAATCTGCACCTATTACAGCCTTATTGATGCCTTCAAGCAGCCTTTTCCTCACCATGCTTCACCTACAACAAACAGAGAAACCCACACTGCCCTAGAGACCTCCTCACGATGTTCCTTTAGGCTCCTTTTATCTGCGACTAAGGCTCACCAATTGCAAAGATGTATTGCCAAAGTTTGGATGATAAAATGACTCCAAAACATCTTCAATTTATAGCCTTTAAGGCCTCCACGAATTCATTTGAAGAGACCCATCTATTGGCACCATTTTACACCAAGCCGACCTAACTTGGAAACCAATAATTACATAGTCAACTTCAAAATTTCATTTCTCTCTAACGATAACTTAGATTCAGATGATTCTCGATGTGTTGGGATTGTACTTCTGAGCACTATCATCCTCATCCATCACATGTCATATCTTCATCATAGTTTTAGCCCAAATCACGATGGGTGCAAAACTCCTCACTTGGGTTTTGAGCCCACAAGCTGCCCTCGTGGTGCTTTTTCCTCCAAACCCTGAACCACAGGGCTTGAAGTACCTCCCAAGCTATACAAATCAACATTCCCTCTTAGTGAGGGAAGCACCTCCATGACTAGGAAGTAATTCATCTTCTTCATCACTGCTCGCAACACTTGCCCAACTCTTGGTGCTCACAATCGCAACAATCCCTGTACAGTAAACTACACCCTGCTTAGAAATGTCGCTCTCATTGTAATCCTCCTGCTTATTTTTCTTCTCTTGTATCGCTTTCCAATCTCGCCGTGATTCCTTCTTTCCAGATGTGGAAGCACCCTTTCTCCCCACTAACCAAGCGCTCTTCTTGGGCTGTAGAGTCTTCCTCTAGAACTTGACTCCCTCTGAATCTCTGGAGCCTAGACCTTCTCTGAAAAGTGTACCTTCTTCTCGGGAACCTGCACCTACTCCTCTGAAGCCTGCACCTGCGCCTACACCTGCTCCTTCCCATGATCTTCAGGCTTGCCCATCACTGGAAGCCTCCTGCTTCTTTTTCTTCTCCTGCATCGCTTTCCAATCTCGCCATGGTTCTTTCTTGTAGATGTTGAAGCACTCTTGCTCCCCCCTGACCAGGTGCTCTTCTTGGGTTGCAGAGTCTCCCTCTGAATCTACAAACTCCCTCCAAAACTTGACTCCCTCTAAGTCTCTGTAACCTGGAACTTCTCTGAAAAGTGTACCTTCTTCTTGGGAACCCGCACCTTCTCCTACTTCTCTGGAACCTGTACTTGTCCCTGCTTCTTCCCATGATCCTTAGGCTTACCCGTTAACTTGTAGAGACCATGCTCCCTAAATCCAAGCACAATCCCATAAGAATTAGAACATCTAGGCCTGAGTCTTGCCTTCCCATCCTAGAACAAGACCTCAAACCCTTTCCTCTCCATCATCGACACAGATATAACACTATATATTCACAATCCCATAGGACTTACAGCCTCTAAGCCTAAGTCTTACCTTCCCATCCTGGAACAAGACCTCAAACCCCTTCCTCTCCATCATCGAGACAGAGATAACACTATATCTGAGTCCTGTTACAAACAACATATCCTGGACCCGCATCATACGTTCTGTCTATGAAAATTCCTAGATCTGACAATCTCAAGAATCCTAGTGCAACTAACTGAATTTACTTCTCCTATTATGTAAATTATATTACAAAATTAATTCATATTTATTCATGACTGAAGTAGCCTACACTTAATATTTTATGATTCTGAAACAAGGAAACTGAGCAAGAATTGAATCACACATAGGACACCTTTATTTTGGATGAAAGTCTCTGGAAAAACCCAATGCGGGAAAACTGGTGCATCAAATCCGAGGGTTTGTATTATTAAGCAATAGCAATTTCTGAATGCATCACTGAATACCTCAATGGTTATTCAATTACAAAGAGAGAAATACTGGCAGAAAGAATGTTAGTTTTACCTCACTCAATCACTGGAAAATCCAGCTAATCCGGACACTGGAAGAGTTGCCCTTGGAGGTCTCTGCGTTGTGACTGTGTAGGCCCCACATCACCTCCGCTAGGAAATGTGTCACCCCAGCAATGGATCGATCTAATTCCAGGAATCACAGATATTAGCCTCTCGGTCTCACACCTGGGCTCCAAGCTTCTGGAACTGATCCAACAATGAAATCTCAGAAACCCTCTCAGCCACTGCACAGTCTCTGCGTAGCCTTGCGTTGGCTCTATGTTAGCTATGTTGGACATCTTTCTACCTCTCTCTATTGATGATTCTCCGGTTGAGAAAATCAATCTCTCGAAGCTAATCTGCCCCTCTCTGTGCTGGAATCACTTAGATTTGATCTTCGTTTGAGCACTGCTCCATCAGAAGAATTCGATCTCTAGATTCACTCGATGTGTCTTTCCAAATGACCCTCAGCCTTCCTTTATAGTACTCTTTTTGAAATATTGAGGGCCGACATTAGATCTCTAATCAACTGCTAAGATTATAACATGACTTGATTTTCGCTTTCTCTAGAACATTCACAGTCTATTTTATTAATACCCTTTTAATTATTTAATTTCCCTATGTTAGACTTAGGGTCCCCATTAAAATAATTAATTTTTACAATAAAACATAATCCGAGTGGAAATTTCACAAATGGTTTTTGGGTTCTTTGGAATTCTAGTACGTAAGCCTCTCCACAAAATTTGAGACTTAGAGCACTTCCGATGCTACCAAAATTCAACACCATCTCCATCCTGAATGGCACCACACCCGATCCTCAGATCAACTAACTCTTGTCGCCCAACACCATGTGAAACTTCGAGTCCCATTCAACTAGAGTCTCAAAAACCTCCTATGACCCTATCATGTGCTTCGTCGCACCATTGTCCATGTACCATCCATCTTCTCGAATAGTACCCTGCGAGAAATTAGAAATCATAGCAAAATCATCCTTTTCCAATCTCCTAGCGAGATCATCCATTTCTGCTGAAGCGGTGATATGATTTCCTTTCTTCTTCCCTTTCTCGTCATCTCCTGTTTTTAACAAGCATCTCGACTAACAATGACCCATCTCGCCAGAGTTGAAACACTTGATTTTACTTAAGTCCTTCTTCGACTTACCATTCATTCTTGATGCAAAAGCCATGTCCTCATCTTCCTTCCTGGATGGATGAAGATCCTCGTCTTGCAACTCTTCCTAAATGAAGTCATCCCATAGTCTATTCCAGTTCGGTAGTTTCTCCCTGGCAACAATTCCTTTGATGAAGAGCTTCCATTCCTCGGTGAACCCTTTCAAGGCAATCCTTACCATCTCTACATCTGAAACTTTGACCTCGACGGAAACAATCTCATCTCGAACATGACACAACCTCATTAGATACGAAGTCGTCCCTTCACCCTTTATCATCTTGGTGGATTTCAATTTATCCTCCAATACCAATGCCCGGTTCTCGTACTTATTCTGGAACAAATTCTGAAGAGGCATCCACATCTCATGTGCATTGTTCTTCCTGGACACATGAGGTATCAAGGAATCCTTCACACCATAAAGGATGATCATCCTCACTTTCATATCCAAATCTTCCCATATTTCCAACTCCTTAGGGTCGGTTGGTTCCTTGGCCTATTTCTTGGCAAAATCCTAGATCCTGTTGACCTGCAAAACCAACTTGATCCTTTCCTTCCAAGGGATGTAGTTGGAAAAACCTTCCAGCATGTCATCATATTGGAGACCTACCTGCAACTTCAACATTGTAGTGACTCCTCAACTCACAATGTGACCAACTCCCTCTCACGTTGTACTTCATTGCGCAAACCTGATTTACTAGCTTCCAAAGTAGCCCAGACACTCTCTGATACCATGTTGATTTTCTGTGACCTTGGATCTAGGTTAGAGTCTTAAATCACTAACGCTACAAAACCAAGAATCTAAAACATAAACTACTTTGCATAGCAAAAATATAAAGAAGTATATCAGATATGCACAATATACACAGTTTTAAACAAAATTGTACAATAATTCACAATCCCCAATCTTCGTTATATTAAACCAAATATAAATAATACAATAGTCTATGGTATACAAGATACACTGACAAACACAATGTCGTATCTCATCCTGTTGGCCCTTCGCTTCCGTAATTCTCACTAGTAGTGGCTTAGCCCTTCAAGGCATGCCCCCTAACACTTTTGCACGTCCTTCTGTAGAGTGTACTTGGGTTTATCCAATCTGCTCTCTAGGTTGGCCAACACCCGAGCTCCAATCTGTGAGGCTAGCAACCACTTTAGTCCATCCAAGTGTTGCTTCTTCGGCACCTTTCTTCACCCAACCTTCAGTTGCTCTTCATCCTTCAAGATAGCTCGTGTAAGGTTACTAGATTCCTCAATTTAGTTAACACTCCTACTACTACTCTAATTCAATTCCTAAAATTCACCATTAGATTCTAACATGCATAATTATCTAAGTATGGATTTTCAATAAGCAATGAAAATTATTTAACACTAAAATTTTGATTTTATCATTCAGAATATGAATTTAAGTAGTAATTCAGGATAAAAATACGGAATTTAACAATCAGAATAGGAATTTAGCAGATAACTAATATTTTACCTTCATAACAGAATTCATGAAGTATATTTTTTGATACTAACCTAATTTTCTTTGTTGTGTTCGGTGATGATTTTCTTTGTTGTAAAGTCCTCTTGCTTCACCGCCTTTGTTCCCATTTTGGTTCCAAAAGACCAAAACCACCCAGCCAACTGAATATTGCAGCAGTATTCAGTTCCAAAATCCTCCAGTTTGAGATATTTTGGCCCCCATGCCCAAAGTTTCATAACAATGGAGACTCTGTAATTCTTGATCTAGTTCGTCCTTTTGACTCTCAACTCAATTCTTCAACCCTTCAACCATTTTCTCCTTAATTTTCCTTCCCCCTTTCTTCTACTCTTCATACGTTTAAGTATTCCATCTTAGGTGGTTACCACGTCCTCACCGCCTTCTTATTCATTTATTAGGGACATATGTGTAACCTCCATTTTAAATGAGGGATATGTATGAGTTTGTCTTGAAGTTCATAATTCTTTTTTATTATTATTTTACTTTAATTTATTTTAATTATATCAAATTATATATATATGTGTGTGTGTGTGTGTGTGTGTGTGTGTGTGTGTGTGTGTATTTAAAATGAATTTCCTTTAATTATATTTAAATTAAAATATAACTTCACATATATTTACATTAATAACTTACTAAATAAGACCATTTTCTTCACTAATGTTTTAAGTTACTAGGTCCATTTATCCTTTACTCAGGCATCCTTCATAAATAATTATACTAATTTAAGACATACGACACATGCCTATGTAGGTATCATACGCATATACCGTATGCTTACTAATATGTTTAGTTTATGATTAGAAATGGGTCACTACATTACTCCCTCTTTTTAAAAACTTTGTCCCGAAGTTAGGGGCTATATGATATATTTAATTATTTCCAGGGTTGGTGTGATTATGTGAGAATTATACTTTTAAGATAGATTTTCTGTTTGGCCAATTATAATTGTATTCTATAACAATTAACTTAATAGTTATATATATATATATATAATTGATCCCCAAGCTATTCTAGAATCATCCTATCCTTCCTAATCTCTTTCGCTCCCATCCTATCCATCCTCTACTGGGTATGCAATGGTGTCCTATATAGTGATCTAACCATTCATATATAGTGTCAACTCTATCAACCTAATATCCCAGTAGGCATCCGGCAGTTATCATCACACGTCTAGGGGAGTGTGACTTGCACAACCCTCCCATGACCTCAGGTTTTGGAAGATAAACGGTGGGCAATACCTCCACCCTTCCTATTAGGACCAAGAGTAACATCTTATCATAAAATCTCATGGAGTCTCAATTGTTCTGAAATTTTGTCATCACGTGGTCATTTTGGAACGATCTTATCTGTAATTTAAACACTTGTTCATACATCATAACATATGCATTGATATATTCAAAACAATTTTCATTCATATAACAATTTTGTGTAATTCATATATGTTGCATAGATAACATATGCATTGATATATTCAAAGCAATTTGTATTCATATAACAATTTTGTGTAATTCATACATGTCACTATCTATGACCTAATATATTTAGTCATTTCATATTAAAATATAGTTATTCTGTTATTTCTATTTCTTTCATCATGCAAAAATGAAATAAATTTATAGATATCTTTATTTATAACATAATCTATGATCTAATTTCATATTTCCGCAATGTTAATTAAATGAAATATTTTATATTGGTATCCATGTACCAGTAAGGTTAAACAATAACATATATTATGTATCAACAGAGTCAAATAAACATCATATATTTATGGTATCCAAGTACTAGCAAAATAAAATTCCTTTTTCAAATGTCTAAAATAGAGTAGTTATATACACATAAAATTTTCAATTTCTCAAAATTTAGCACAAGCTGGAGTATTTTTGACATATGGCCTCTGTATCTTCCCAAGTAGCCAATCCGGGACTATATTTGTCCCACTGGACATTAACTTGATTTACTAGACGGTTCCTATGCTGTTGAACCCTACGTTCCTGTATATGTAATGGTTCGACCGTGATGGTTCCCTTGTCCGTTACCTGCAGTTCCTTCCATTGAAGATTATGAGATTTGTCAGCGATATAGTGTCGTAAGACAGATACATGAAATACATTATGAATTTTATGCAAGTGGGGTGGCAGTGCAAGACGATAAGCGATAGGCCCAACTTTTTCTAGGACTTTGAATGGTCCAATAAATCGGGGAGATAATTTTGTTCCTTTCCCAAACCGTATGGTGCTTTTATTTGGCTTGATGCGGATGAAAACCTAATCTCCTACTTTATAGTTTCTATTTGTCCTGTGAGCATAAGCATAACTTTTTTGTCTATCCTGTGCCTCTTTCAATCGTTGCCTAATTTGCTTTACTTCTTCTTCCATCTCTTGGATTAATTATGGCCCCACTATTACCCAGTCTTCTAATATGTCCCAACTTAATGGTGTTCTACAGGGTCTTCCGTATAATGCTTCAAATGGAGGCATCCCAATTGAATTGTGATAACTATTGTTGTATGCAAATTCAACTAAGGGTAAGTATTTTTCCCAGTGCGGTTGTTAGTCTATAACATACATTCTTAGCATATCTTCCAGTACTTGGTTTACCTTTTCTGTTTTCCTGTCAGTGTCAGGATGATAAGTTGTAATTAAATTTAATTGAGTTCCTAGGGTTGATTGCATACAAGTCCAAAATCTTGACGTGAATCGTGAGTCTCTATCTGATATGATTTTATTAGGTACTCCATGAAATATAATAATTTCATTTATGAATACTCAAGTTACATCAGCAACTTTGTAAGTATCTCTTACAGGAATAAAATGGGAACTTTTTGTTAATCTATCCACCACAACCAAAATTGCATTATGCTTTTACGGTGTAAGAGACAGCCCAACAATAAAATCCATAGAAATTATTTCCCATTTTGTCATAGGAATGTCGTGAGGTTGTAAGAGACCTGCTGGGTGACAATTATTAGCCTTTACTTGCTGACATTCAAGATACTTAGTGACAAATTGGACAATGTCACATTTCATGCCTATCCAGAAGAAGAGTTTCTTTGTATCAACATACATTTTCTTTACTCCTGGATGTGCACAATACACTGCCTTGTGGACTTCCTTGAGAATGGTGTTTCAAAGATCTCCACTATCTGGTATATACATCCTTCCACTGAATCGTCAAAATTCCATCATCTTCCAGATCATATCCCTCAAACTTAGGTTCCTTTAAATGGTTACTATCCAACCCAAACCTTACTTCTAAGTACCAGCTATCTCTTACAAGATGTTCTAGTACTTTTTTTCTTAAGTCTATCTGGATAGGTATGAGGGAAAATATTTGTGGTATTCTGCTTAGAGCATCTACTACTACATTCTCTTTCCCTTTTATAAATGAAATTCCAAAGTCATATTCACTTAAGAATTCACTCCATCATCTTTGTCTAGCATTCAAGTCTCTCTAGGTGAACAAATATTGTAGACTTTGGTGGTCACTTTTCAGTACAAATTTTATCCCTACCAGGTAATGTCTCCAAATCTTTAAAGCTAGTACCATGGCAGCTAACTCTAAATCATGTGTAGCATAATTTTCTTCATGTGGATTTAATTTTATTGAATCATATGCTATTACGCCTCTATCCTGCATTAATACTGCACCCAATCCTTGTTTAGATGCATCGGTACACACAGTAAAGTCTTTGTCTATATCAGGTACTTGCAAAACTAGTGCACTAGTCAATAATATTTTAAGTTCGGAAAATTCTTTATGACATGTCTCAGTCCATTCCTACCTAACACTTTTGCGCTGGAGGGTTGTGATAGGCTTCGCAATCTTGGAGAATCCTTCTATAAAGCTTCGATAATAACTTGCGAAGCCCATAAAACTTTGCACTTGTGCATTCTTAGGTATCAGCCATTCCATGATTGCTTTCACCTTTTCAGGATCTACTGAGTTTCCTTCACCAGATATAATATGTCCCAAGTAATGAATCTATTTTTCAAAGAAATAACACTTGGATAACTTCCCATATAACTGGTGTTCCCTAAGGCAAGATAATACAATCTGAAGATGTTCTTCATGTTCTTTCTCATTCTTAGAGTATATGAGAATATCATCTAAAAATACTTGTACAAATTGATCAAGGTATTTGCGGAAAACACTATTCATAAGATTCATGAATACTGCTGGTGCATTGGTCAATCCAAAGGGTATCACAATGAATTCATAATGCCCAAAACGAGTTTGGAATGCAGTTTTAGAAACATCACCTTCTTTAATCCTTAGTTGATGATAACATGATCATAGATCGATCTTTGAAAATACCGCAGCGCTTTTCATTTGGTCAAAAAGGTCATCAATTCGAGGCTGGATACCTATTATTTATTGTAGCTCGATTTAAATCTCGATAATCTATACACAATCACAAGGACCCATATTTCTTCTTGACGAAGATTACAAGTGCACCCTAAGGTGAAATACTGGGTCAGATGTGCCCTATTTCCAATAATTCCTTCAATTGGATTTGTAATTCTTGAAGCTCTGGGGCTGTAATTCTGTATGGTGTTTTAGAAATTGGTTTTGTACTAGGATTTAATTCTATTGTGAGATCCAACTCTCTTTTAGGAGGTAATCCTAGTAATTCCTTTGGAAAAACATCCGAAAATTTGGATAACACTAGTTATTGTTCTAAGGATGGTCCTTTCTCCTTGCTTACTTCTTGAACTGCATATACCTGACAACATTTTCTTAAAAAACGTTTCATTTGCATTGCTGATATGAAGTGTAGGGACACTTTTCTCTTAATACCTTGGACTTGGATTGTCTTTCCTTCATCATTTATACAAAATATTTTTTTCCTGTAACAATCTACCCATGATTTATGAGATTCTAATAAATCCATTCCTATAACGAGGTCATAAGTTCCTAAGACTGTGACATATACTTTTAGTTTTGTCAAACAGACTCCTAGGTCAAATTTACATTCCTCAACACTTAAATCTATAGATTGAAGTTCTCCTGAAGCCATTTCTACCTGTCTGAAATCGTTTTGCTTGCAAACTACCAACCTGCATCTATTTAATGCAGATGATGAAATAAAACTATCAGTATCACCAGTATCAAATAAAATTTTGAGTTTTATTCCATTGATAGTACCTGAAGATTCCACAACGATGGACTGATGTGTTGCCTCATTATTGTTGACCACAACATGGATTCTATGATTGCCTTGAGTACTTGATGATGGTTCTTTTCCAGCGCTCTGTATTATTTTTTATGAGACTTCTGGACAATCACGCTAAAAATGTTGTCCTCCACATCCCCAACAATTAACTGGAGATGGTCCCCTTGAGTCAGATTGTAAATTTCTAGACAAGGAGCTTCATCTTCTTGTGCCACTTCCTCTTCCATTTCTTCCTCTATTAGTAGTCCCTCGAGATTGCCATGGACTAGTATTTGATGATTCAGCAGCTATAGTATTAATGGTCATGGGATTTCTTGCTCCTAATCCTCTCAGAATAAACTTGTTTCCATAAGGAGGTGGTCTAGAGCTACTTCCCCTGAAGAAGTTCCAGGGAGTCTTTCCTGTAAATCCTGGTTGTACAGGTTCTGTTGGTCTGATATCTCTTTTAATCCCTAGATGTTCCTTTGCATACCGTGCACATTCAACTGCCTCAACTACTGATGACAGTTTCCACATTCTGACCATAGCCCTGATTCGAGGATTTAATCCATAAACAAAACGCTCGGCTTGACATTCGTCAGTATCTAGATAAGGAACATATTTTACCAGCTCCATAAACCTTATCTCATATTCTTCCACTGTTTTATTACCTTGGATTAACATATGGAAGGCTCCAGCTTGTTGTTCTTGAAGGAAAGGTGGTAAGTATTTTGCACGAAATATTTCCTCAAACAACTCCCATGGAACGTTGTCTGATGTGAGATGTAGTTGTTCATCTAAATTTCCCCACCAAACCAGAGCACTTTCTTTGAGTTGAAATATAGTGATCTTTGTTTTAGAGGTAGAATAATATTCTCTTAATGAAAAGCATCTTATCATTCCTTCTAACCATGCTTTAGCACGTTCTCCCGCTCGTCCTCCTGAAAACTCTGGGAGTTTAATATTTTGTAGTTCTCTAGAAATGTCTTCCTTTTGTGGCTTATATTCACAATCTTTAGACTTTTCAGAATGTCTTTCTTCAAGTTGAGGTTGCTCTTTTTTAGCATTGGTTGGTTGCGACCTTTTTAATGTTTCCAGAATGGCTTCTAATGAGCGCATTATAGTAGTTAATTCAGGTGCTGGAACAATTGTTGCTGATGCTGACCTTGGTGGTGGCGGTGGTGATGGGGAGGGCGATGGTGATGAGGTTGGTGGTGATGATGGTGATGGAAATGCAACCCTACAACGTTGTCGCTGTTGATATGTCCTTACCATCGCGAATTTCCCTAATTATGTAATAAGATTTATGAGAGTCAGAATATGATTTTAGATTTAATTTGCGTAAATTCAAATTACAAACGGGTATAGTTTTTATTTATTTATTTATTTATTTTTCATATCTTTAATGCCATCGATGTCACTATAAATATCCAAATCGATTTTAATGGTTTGTTGGTTCAAAGGTTCTAAAACATTTCGAACGTATTATCACCGTTTTCAATAAGGATATATAAGCCATTGTCAATAATGATATATAAGCCAAAATACATCATATCACTTTCAATTATGGGCAAAGGACATTTAAATAGAAATTATTTTTAGGTTTTCGATGAAGCATATAAGCCATTATGGTGCAACGATATCGCTGATATCCCTAAAGAGTTTGTAATTCTGATTCCAGTAGTAAATATTATTTTTCCAAAACTCTTGCACCGCAGTCAAATGGTCATTAATTTAAGTTGATTTGGTTTCAAAGTTATTGATTTTTTTCTTTTAAGCTCATTGAAGATTAGATTATTATGGTTGTTTATTCTATCTCGAACATATCTAGATAACACGACGTCCTAGATTTGGAAAATATTTGTACACCTCTCGATTTTATATTTTTGTCTTTATCAATGGGAAAAGAAAATGGTTCATGGTCACACCAGTCTTAACAAATCCATGGTGGCTCCTAACCTAAAATGTGGAGTGAATATAAAATAGATTTGTCGATGAACATAAAATGGTGGGCTATTTTATTATTAAAAGGTAGATTTATATTATTAATGCTATCGTGGTTTCTTTATTTCCTATCGTGGCTTCACCTTTGGTATGCTACATTGATAATTTGAGCTTTTGACAACAAATCACTGGTAACTGACATATGCGGGCAGATGGCAATCGATGACAGTCGACAGGCCTACGGTTTTTTTTATTATATATATATCCTCGTGAATTTACGCAAAGCTTTCTCACACAGGCACATTTTTGAAGACTACTGCTCCTCGACACAGAAACACATTACCCACTGGTGCAGTTTGAAAATCGACACACAATCAATATCCAGCAACTCCAACGTGGAAATGTATTATCTTCCACGACCATGTCTCTTCCTCTTCCTAAACTCTGTACCATATCGTAATCATAGATAAAATGTAATAGATGGAAAATTCCCTTAGATTAGCTATTTATGTTGTTTATTGTATTGTATAATGGTTTCTTCGATACCATTCTTCATTCTAATGCAATGTATGTCGTGTTTCAACTCTGTTAATACAAATTCCAAACTGTTTGCTGTGCTCATTGACGCGTCATTTTATTTTATCATCATGGCCATGGTTTTTAGTACTAAATAGTGAGGGACGCTACTGTCGAGGAAGAAGAGACTACAGGTTCAATTGCTCGGACGGTCGGCGTAAAGTTGTGTGCGGGCAGGTCCGCAGTTCAATTCTCGGTTAGAGGCTTCCATAATGGAGGGTTATGCGTTTCAATTTGGTATTAATTCCTTATATTTATAATAATTTACTTATGTTTAACTATTCGGAATAGTTGATCTCCATATATGATCTCCATATATTAATCTGTCGATTTAAGGTATTTTGTTCAGGAAAGAAGGCTGTGAGTATCTATGTTTAAGGGCTTCCATACTTCAGTGCTATGCGAGAGGTACGGGAGAGAGATCGCATAAACTTCTAAGGGTTATACCATTCTCACACATCTTTGCCACAATCTGTGGCCACTCAGTTCAAATTGAGTGATCATCTCACTAATGATGGGTATGTAATCCAGACCTAATATAGATAGATAGATGGGAATCTGGTAAGAAAAATAATTATGTGTGATTGGTTTTAAAGAATTTCCGTCAACAATCATGTACGAAACCCTCGAAGGGTTGGACTAATAGAGTAACAAACCTATATTTCTATCAACCTTAGGCCTTTGTGATTTTCCTTGAAAAATATGACTTTTGTGTTATTGTGCTGATCATGGACGCTTATTGAAACAGTGGTATCGTGTAGGGAATTGTTACTGAGTTGCTACATAAATTCAATGTCACCTTCAACAATATGTTTAACAGAAGCATCATTATAGCAACATTTAAATTATCCAGCGTAATGGGTCTTTTAATTGAGATAGAAAAAGATACAATTCTTTCTCGTTGTCTAAAATAACAAATAATATTTGGAGCACAATATTCATGATGTTCCAATACAAGGTCCACTAAATTCACTATGCAAAATAGTGATTACTCCTCTCTTTTTTTGGGGGGGGGGTTATCCTGAGTGAAGATGTTAGGGCATCCACAATTGTGCAAGGACAATCTGTTCTTACAAATGATGAAGGCCCAACAATTGTTATTAGAGGGAACACTTCGGAATAAGGAAATATTAGTAGTTTGATTATTTCTGTAGCAAGATTTGGATTCAAATCCAAGACAGAAATAGAGTATACCCTCAGACATATACTTGTCTCTTCGGTATACTAGACTCTGTCTAAGATATAAAGATGGTATTTCTCAGATTCATAGGTATCCTAATTTACTTATTGTATAAATTCATTTTCAACATTCTGTATAAAGATTTAAGATTTAGCTAACAGTCAGCACTTATAATCTTTATTGATTATACTAGCAACAAAATCTTAACAGGTCTGAGAGTTAAACTTAGCTCTGATACCAAGTGTAAGGTCACTAGATTCCTAAATTTAGTTAAGACTTCTACTGCTACTCTAATTCAATTCCTAAAATTCACCATTAGATTCTAACATGTATAATTATCTGAGTCTGGATTTTCAATAAGCATTGAAAATTATTTAACACTAAAATTTTGATTTTATCATCCAGAATAAGAATTTAAGCAGTAATTCAGAATAAAAATACGGAATTTAATAATCAGAATAGGAATTCAGCAGATAACTAATATTTTACCTTCATAATAGAATTCATGAAGTATATTTTTTGATACTAACCTAATTTTCTTTGTTGTGTTCGGTGATGGTTTTCTTTGTTGTAAAGTCCTCTTGCTTCACCGCCTCTGTTCCTATTTTCATTCCAAAAGAACAAAACCACCTAGCCAACTGAATATTGTTGCAGTGTTCAGTTTCAAAATCCTCCACTTTGAGAGATTTTGGCCCCCGTGCCCAAAATTTCATAACAATGGAGACTCTGTAATTCCTAATCTAGTTCGTCCTTCCGGCTCTCAACTCAATTCTTCAACTCTTTAGCCATTTTCTCCTTCATTTTCCTTCCCCCTTTCTTCTACTCTTCATACGTTTAAGTATTCCATCTTAGGCGGTTACCACCTCCTCACCACCTTCTTATTCATTTATTAGGGACATGCGTGTAACCTCCATTTTAAATGAGGGATACATATGAGTTTGTCTTGAAGTTCATAATTCTTTTTTTTAATTATTTTACTTTAATTTATTTTAATTATATCAAATTATCATATATATATATATATATATATAATTAATTTCCTTTAATCTTATTTAAATTAAAATATAACTTCACATATATTTACATTAATGACTTATTAAATAAGACCATTTTCTTCACTAATGTTTTAAGGTACCAGGTCCATTTATCCTTTACTTAGGCATCCTTCATAAATAATTATACTAGTGTAAGACATACGACACATGCCTATGTAGCTATCATACACATATACCGTATGCTTACTAATATCTTTCATTAATGATTAGAAATGGGTCACTACAACTCGTCTAGGGCTACTTTGGGTAGCCAACACACTGCGATCCAACATTCCTATGGCACCCAATCCAGTCACTACGAAATCTACTCCTAATTAAAGTCTTCTTGACACCCATGTTGACTCCAATACACAACTTCCCCAGGTTGCTATTCAACTGATCCAATACTGGTCAACACTTGATCCAATACACCTCACAAGACCCTATTTTCCTCTGTTGTTAACTTGTTGTACCTGTAATTCTGGTTAGGCCATAGTGCAGCCCTTAACTCTCCGCGTTGGCAACAATCTAACCCCTTCAAGGGTTGGTCCTCCAAGAAAGGGCTCCCCTACACCCACGTTGTCCCAATCTGGGCTTATAGCCTCCACGCTGCCCTTGAAACATCCCAACTACTGGCTATGGCCTGCAGCCTAGCACAACAGTTGTTGTAGGCCTTCGGCCTCCCAGAAAATGCCATCAAACAGACCTTAAAATAACTATGTCTTTCTTTCAGATTTGTGGCCTAACCAGCCCAGCGATCCGCACCTATTACAACCCTGTTCATGCCTTCAAGAAGCCTTTACCTCACCACGTTGCATCTACAGCAAACAGAGAAACCCACGCTGCCTTAGAGACCTCCACACGTTGTTCCTTTAGGATCCTTTTAGCTACGACTAAGGCTCACCAATTTCAAAGATGTATTGCGAAATTTTGGATGATAAAATGACTCCAAAACTTCTTCAATTTATAGCCTTTAAGGCCTCCATGAATTCATTTGAAGAGACCCATCTATTGGCACCAGTTTACACCAAACCAACCTAACTTGGCAACCAATAATTACATAGTCAACTTCAAAAATTCATTTGTCTCTAACGACAACTCAAATTCGGACAATTCTCGATGCGTTGGGATCGTATCACCAAACACTATCAACCTCATCCATCACATGTCGTATCTTCATCACAGTTTTGGCCCAAACCACAATGTGTGCAAAACCCCTCACTTGGGTTCCAAGCCCACAAGATGCCCTAGTGGTGCTTTGTCCTCCAAACCCTGAACCGTAGGGTTTGGATTACCTCCCAAGCTATACAAATCAATAGTCCAGTGGAATATCCAGGATAGTTTACGAATCATCTCCTCGAGCCGAAACTTTTTGTAGACCAACAATGTCAGATATTTGTCTATTTATGTCTAGAAAACTTATTTCAATAGTAAAGAATCTTCCACATATTTAATGCAAATGATAACATGTGTAGGGATCGTATGAAGAGTCTCCCTCTTAATGAACAGACACTTTAGACTTCATCATTATCAACATGTTTATCATAATATTGTCATGCATCAACATCACTGTTAGATCATAAAATCAAACAATATCAAATTCGACTAAAACATATATTCATCTTGTTACCATCAACTACTTCATCATCACATATGGACATGACATCAAACTTTCATCAAGGGTTAGAGTCTTATGATTAGGGCAGCTGACAGGTATATCATCATACCTCAAAGATCATGAACACAATATCACTTACATAGCTTAGTCCATCAAGTCAGGGCATCTAGATTTACTACATTGTCAAAATTACTAAGCCAAGGTCAACAAAGGGGATCCTGAGCAATAATATTATTGTTACACTTCTATCATCATGGTTATCATGCTTGTCACAAGAATTAACAATAGTATCAAGTCAACATATAAAAAATAATGTATCTAGCTTGCTTCATAATATCTAGAAATTCATCATGTAAGATGCTTTGCCAAGTATACCAATATATCAAAAATCAATGTTTCTAAGCAGCTTTACCATGACTTAATAGAATGTAAGATACTTGTCCAATACCAAGTGCACCATCTCATCATAAGTACCATGAATCAAACTTACTTTCATATGCAATATGAGTCATTCATGAAGGTGGCATTTCCATCATACATTAGGGCTTACCTTGCCATAACATTGAAACAATACATCATATATACCTTGTAGTATTAAGATACCTATGCACCTTGACATTGGAAGCTTGGAGCACTTTGTCAAATTTTCATCAGGTGCCTTTTTCCCTTTTCCAACACTAGCTTTTCTCTTCCTGCACTAGCCATCTTTTCCTACACCTCAAATGATCCTCAAGAAGAATCCACTTATCACATCTCATCATAAGGTTAGAAGTATCCCAATACTCAAATATACATGCAGGAAGTATAGTCAATGATCAAATCAATAAATCTAAACAAAAGTAAATACATAAAGGAGTAACATGAATTGAAAAGTACTTAATCTTCAATGAGAGGTGATCATCTCCCTCTTGAACCAACCTTCAAGAGTTGTGATTGTCCATTGATCATATAACATTGTTGTCTTCAATATTTCGACCAACTTCATCAACAACCAAACCTAATAGAGACTATCCCATCTAGTGCTTCATCTTCGCATTGATCATGCTAGTGTTTATATATCTCAAATCTTAGGGTTTCTTCCAAACCCTAACCTCATAATATTCATCAAACCCTAATAACCCAATTGCCTACGGTTTCCTTCAAACCCTAGTATTCTTTTAGGTCTCCTCTATCTTTTCCATCAAATGTGTCTTCATAGGGGTGATCTCAATGTCTTTTCTTAGCCCAACTCTGATACTGTTGTTACGTTCAGTCTTCATAATGAGATGTAATTATGATCTTTGTAAATGATGAAAAGAAGAGAATAAAATTATTTTTGTAATGCCTTGCTTCATGGGTTACATGAGCAAGAGTTTTTATCTAGTTGGCTCCCATTGAGAGCCTTAGGATTTATCATTAGAGTCAAAGAGTCAATGTCATGTATGAAGAACCCTTCTTCGGATATGTCAAATGTATACGAGTCTATAATAGCCCTCCAACGACAAGCACAAAGTCTCCCTCTTCATGTCGGCTTCGAATCAAAGCAACTAACTCATGTCGACTTCTCATTATGGAGACACACCGGTTCATAAACTCATGTCGGCTTATATATACGGACATACCACTATATATATCAACCTCGACCTATTCCACAGTCAAAGTTTTCGAATATATTTCTCTGAGTTTTTCGTTGATAGAGACATATTTTCGCATGGACAGTGGAAGAATATAATTCGGATATTTCTGTGATTTTGGGTAAACAATAGCAGTGATAAGTTCGATGTGATCACAGGAAGGAGAAGTGACTGCGAGGTTCTGTTTGGAGATGATCTTAGTCAACAGTAGTTCGGATCCCTGTCTAAATTCGGATAGATGTTACAGTGACGAGAAAAAGAAACAGAAGTTTGGATTATAGTGACAAGGGTGTTTTATGTTCGATGTTGCTCAAGAGGAATCTCACATGTGTGTAACAGGATCTCATCATTGTTACAAGGAAGAAGGAACCGGTGGTGTCTCAAAGGGCAGCAATATGTCTTTACGATTCAATGTTACTACTGGAGGAGAAGTTTGATATCCTTGACAAACATAGTGATCACAACTGGGTGTCATCGCATATAATGTGAAATCTGAAGAAGCAGCAACCGAGAAAGAGTGAACGAGACTTTGGAAGAGGACGTGTGTCTTGGTCTTGGAGAGGCTACTAGGTCAAGGGTCTTGGTCTTGGTATTCATCAATTGGAATCTCTATAAGAAGAATTTGTGCGGGTTTTCCTCTCCAAGAGTGAGGTTTTGGCCTTGGCTCATAGCCTACATGCTGTGTCTCTTGTCTATTTATGCTCATGCATTGGTTACTGTTTGATGAAGAAGAACACTAATAATCTAACAAGAAGAAGATCCTAATCTAAAGAAGTAAAAAGCATTCACAAGCACTCACTAATAGAAGAGAAATCACCTAATGCTAATGCCCTCGATTTCTCAACAAATACTATGTTAGCTTTTCTTAGGGCTATATTGTTCTTTGCTTTGATAATTGCATTTCATCATTTACATATAGAATTCACCCCATAGCATCATAACATTATTCATATTTACAACATTATTCAATAGCATATGCAATTATATAGAAAGAACAACATCATCATTAGTGCAGCAGAACATAAAGGAACAATAGAAGAAAAACATTCACACATAGAGATACCAAGATTGGTCGGAGACTAGGGAATGGGGAAAACCCTTTCAAATTTTTCTTATTAGATTGTCATTGAATGATTTAGCAAAAGAGAGTACAATGATCCATATCTTCATTCATACAACTAAACAATATCCATGAAGGTGATCCTAGCAAAATCAATCTAACAAAATCCAAATAAAGGTTCCAGCAAGAGTATTGATCATATATTACTTCATCATATTATAGTCAACTTCAATTATCTGTGGTCAATTGCGGTAATTGATGAAAAACAAACCCTACTTTCTAACTGCATGGAAGGCGTGTTGTGTGTGCGGCTGAGAGGCTTCAACCGCACCGATGAGCCAGCCTGCATGCGGTCGTAACTGAAATTTCTCCGTGACATGCCTATAATTGTGACCCAAAACCCTAAAACAAAGATGTGAGCTTCAGACCCTGCAATTTCACCTTCGTCGATCCCATTCTTTGCGGACTTGCCTCAGAGCTGTGTGAGCCAAAACCAAGGAAGAGAAATAGAAGAATGATCCAAGATGATTGTCCAAATAAGGGTCAATTGACTTATATTTATAGCCTTCCAAGGGAGTTCAATTTTCTTTAGGGCTGACCTGATCAAATATGCACATGTGGGGCTTAATTCAAAATTACACTTTCCCTTGTCCAAATTGAGCGCTTCAATAATTGAAATTGGTCCTCTCGAAAAGAGGAATCTCGTCCCATGGTTGGAATTTGTCACTGAGCTACCAAATTAACATATTTTCTTGCAGAATTGTCTCTAATCTATTCTTATGTATCTATGTCATTTCAGTTGCTAGTGTTATGCTCATATCAAAATGACCTAAAACACCTTTATCGATACATCTTCAAAATGGAGAATGAAATGGCAACCTGATTTTAATTCTCTATTGATCTCATTACAAATACTGAAATAGAATACATGTAAATAATGTGAATTGAGTCCTTTCATTTGTGTGAATCATATTCATCATGTCGTTCTCAGTAAAAATATCTGAGACGTAAAAGATACATCTGCATTGTGGTAAATACAAATTTAAAAATGTTCTACTGCTACATATTTTTAAAACCTGTCGTTTATCATATAAATGGTAGGTTCTTTCTACATTTCCATCATACATACATATGTAATAATGTTTTTCCTTGTTTGGGAGAGCTTCTTGCTGATCATAGGCAGCCATCTTCCACGGAAAGCAGGCCTTTGATCCTAGTCACCATCCATGACATCAAATGCAACTATGTGTGTTGTTGCCTTGCATTTTCCTCACAAATGCTGACCTCCTTCAATGAAAAAAATAATTATAGGCAAAAGATGTTACACACAATGCATGATACCAATCTGGCACACAAGAAGATAAACTATTTGGAGACGCATATTTCGGGCAGCAGAACTGCAGAAGTTGGAATTATAGGGAGGCAAGCTTGAATATAAACCTCTGGAGCTCCGAATTGGAATCTCTAAGCTGTATAGTTAAAATTGCATAGCACTGAACAACAGTGATTAACAAAATGATAAATGTTGCGGGCAGGAACTGGAATTCCTTTTTGCCTTTGTCTGCAAAGTTCAAAGGAAAACAAATAATAATTAGGCATTTGCAGTGTCTGATTGCATATGTACTTTGAAAATTTAATGTTGCCATTGTAAAACTAAACAACTTAAGCCCACTTGATGAGCGTAAAAGAGAACATAGCTGCTATTATATGCCTATAATGCAACACAGCATAACTGCTCAACACTAACTGCCATAAAATTTTCATTTCGTTGCCAATTTCATACGTTCGTGAACAGCACATAATTAATTTGCTACCACTCCTTACCAGAACAACAGTCTAGAATGCCAACACGGTTGTTAGTTTAATCTATGAGCCAAAAAGTGTTTGATAAAGTACAAAATCTCAGGTAAACGCCACTGATTTCTCAGAGCCTGTACCACCTAGTACAATACTGCCTTGAGAACCTATGTTGCAATGGTATTAAAAATGCACATAAAGAACCTGTGCTGCACTAGAAGCATGGGTGCACAACAAACTGCAGACAGTAAATTTTCAAAAATTTAGCATTTGGGCATTCAGGATGAGCCAAAGTGTTTGATAAAGTACAAATCTCAAGTAAATGCCACTGATTTCTCAGAGCCTGCACCACCTAGTACAATACTGCCTTGAGAACCTATGTTGCAATGGTATTAAAAATGCAGATAAAGAACCTGTGCTGCACTAGAAGCATGGGTACACAACAAACTGCAGACGTTAAATTTTCAAAAATTTAGCATTTGGGCATTCAAGATTACGATTTTCCACATAAACACCAAAATCATCCACCAGTTAACTTGATTTAGATATTATGATGCTAAAATCGAACATTGGAAACAAAAAGCAATAGAATGGACATGATATTGATAGCCTTTCTGAAGCATAGTTAAAGTTAAACTCATAATAATGTTTTCTGTTTTATTTTGTATTTCCTTAGAGCTTCTAATGAGAGATCTGTCATGGGTTGTGTTATCACTCGAAATGTCCCTTGGAAAAATTTCGAAGGGGGTTTGGCTGACCACTCAAGAGAAGTACTCCTGTCACTAGTACTCTCACTTCAAAAGCTGACATAGAAAAGCAAAGAGAAGAACATTTGCAAGGTAAAATGAGAATGTATCTTGCTAATTAAAAGCCCTAAAATGTGTTGGAATGTTGGTAATTTTCATTACCGACCACTCTTATCTTTTGCGCTCTTTCAGCCAAAATTCTGGAGTTTTTTAAGGGAACTGTCTGTTCTATTCATCTGGAGGATTGCTTGGTGGTGACATTTTCCAGATCATTCATATAAAGCGGTTTCAAAGTTTGAGTTAAGGTCAAGTTATCACTAAGTCCAAATCAAGCATGAAGACACCGACAGGTTGTATTTCAACACACAATGTGGTGGTGACATTTTCCAGATCATTTATATAAAGGGGTTTCAAAGTTTGAGTTAAGGTCAAGTTATCACTAAGTCCAAATCAAGCATGAAGACACCGACAGGTTGTATTTCAACACACAATGTGGCCATTATGACTTTACTGGTGCCATTCAATTGAATGATTGACCAGCTACATTTATGTTCTGTAACCCACCAAATTGTGGGTAACCCCATAGACGAAATTTCTTCTCTGTCTTTAGACAGCCAGCCAGCTAGCAGCCCTACATTGCTCAGTACATGATATTCTGCCATGATTCTCCACCACGTGCATGAGTCAGGGACTTCCCACCATCTGGCATTCCTCTTGAAGTAAGGTAGGTCATAATTCAATAGGTACTTTAACCATATTACAATCATGTGCTTTTACTTAATGTTTTGGGCATTCTAACATGGATGGGGTGATCTGGATGATTGACCAATCTTGACTGTAAACCTGTTTTCTCATTTCACCAGGAAGTTTAGTTTGTGGCCCTAGTCCAGTGGTGTGAAAAATCCATAAACTGGAATCCTATTGCAGCAACTGATATTAATTCTTCTAACTGATAAATTAATTATTCAGTTCATTGCTACGGCAACATCGAAATAAACAAACTGTAACCTTCACTAAATAAACTGCGGAAACAAAAACTGAACAAGAGCAAATCATAGACACATCTGACACAGTTATTTTTGGACTAATGTCCTTGGAAAAACTCAATGCGGGAAAACTAGTGTAGCTGCTGAGGGTTTATATATTATGCAGTAATTTTTCTGAATACAAACTGGATGCCTTTCTGGCTATCCTCACAGACAATCTGACTGACAAGAAAGCTAGTGAGATTACTTCACACTGACACTAGAAGCCCAACTGGCGAAAACCCCAGATTGCAAGCCATCCACTACCTCTGTGAAGTCACTGCGCAGTCTTTGCGTCACTCTGTGTGGGGACTACGTGGCTTCTACGTTTTGGCTCCTCTACTGGTTGGAACTGATCCTCTGGCCCCTTCCGGTCTCACACCTCGGCTCTCTGGCACTGGATCTGGCTGATCAACGAACATCCTCAACGCTGCAGCGCTGCCTCTGTGTAGCTGCTACGCTACCTCTGTTGGTACTACTTTTTGCCTTCTCTACTATGTATTCTCCGGCTCAAGAATAAACTTTCCAACCAGAATCACTGCACCTCTTTGCGTAGGATCTCTTGATCGAAGTTTCTCCCTGAGCACTGCTCACTAAAGAAATCGATCTCTTGATTCTTCCTCCGTCTTGTGTGTTTTCCACATGAACCTTCAAGCCCTTCTTATAATCTTCTCATTGAAGCTTCAACGGCCGAGATTAAATCTCTAATCAACGGCTAAGATTAACTTTTGACTTGATTCGCCTTTTCTAGAACATTCACACCCATATTCTATTAATTCATTTGTGTCAACCTCTCCAACTCTACGTTGCCTTTGCTAGATCTCTCTCTGCCTTCTCTGCTGATGATTCTCCGACTAAGAAAGATTTCTCTTCGGATACTATCCCTACCCCTCTCTGCAAAAGATATCTCGATCGAAGTTTCTCCCTGAGCACTGCTCACTAAAGAAATCGATCTCTTGATCCTTACTCCGTCTTGTGTGTTTTCCAAATGACCCTTCAAGCCTTTCTTATAATATTCTCATTGAAGCTTCAACGGTCGAGATTAAATCTCTAATCAATAGCTAAGATTAACTTTTGACTTGATCTGCCTTTTCTAGAACATTCACACCCATATTCTATTAATTCACTTTAGTTATTGTATTTTCCTAAGTTTAGACTTAGGGTCCCTTTTAAAATAATTAATTATTTTAATAAAATACAATCCTGGAGGAATTTGCCGAAACGATTTCTGGGTTATCTGGAATACACGTGCCTAAGTCTCCCTACCAAATTTGAGACTTAGAGCACATCCGATGCTACCCCATATCAACAAGTGGGACCTACTCTAAGGGTTTAGGATTATAGAGGGGCACTACTTGGAAGACTTGGAATGAAGTAGTGTGTCCACAATGTTCCATACTTACCATTTTCCATCATTTCCTAGATTTCATCTCCATTCTTTGGGGTTGGGGTCATTGGTTCATTGGGATTGGCACCCTTTTATCCTCATCCTTGAGTCTGGGATGGAAACTTTGCTCTAGAGGTTGATGTAACATAAAAAATGTTAAAAGCATTAAATGGCCACAATAAAAGAAAACAAGATGATAAAATGCAAAAGATGGTCGTAATGGCAAAAGCCTAGCATGAGCTCTGTTGAGGTTTTTGATGTGTTGGGGTAGCTTCGGATGTGCTCTAGCTCCCAAAATTTGTAGAAGGACTGAGTACATGAGATCTCCAAGACCCAGAAAGAGATTTGAGAAATTCCATCCAGTTTGGGAGATAATTAATTAATTAATATTTTTAATTAAGGACCCTAAGTCTAACTTAGGAAAATTAAAATATTAAAGGTAATTAATTAAAACATATGATGAAAATGAGTCAAGTCACACGAATCAAGCTTTCTTTAATCTTAGCCATCAATTCAAGATTAGATCATGGTCATTGGTTTCCCAACAAGAAAGTATAAAGGAAAGGCTTGGGGTCAGTTGGAGAACACACACACGGAGGCAGAGCACTGAGACTAAGCTGAAATTCTAGGGCGGGTTTGCTAAGAATTTTCAAAAATGTTTCAGCTGCAGCAAGGGGTAGTATTGGCTAAGGGGATGGTCTGATCCCAAAGCCAAGAATCAGCAAGAGGCAGAGAGGCAGCAACCAGGAGCAGCGCAGAGAAGCTGGGGCAGTAGCAGCAGCTGCGCAGCGCAGAGGGCTTCAGTCGCTATGCAGGTGCTACGAAAACCCAGAAAGGGCAACACTGAGCCAGCAGGAGGCCCCCAGGGTTACGCTCAGGCCATCCAGGGCAACATAGGGACCGCGTCACCCAGTCTGGGGTTACGCAACCCTCTCCAGGGCAACGCAGAGGCACACAGAGGCTAGCAGGGCTGACGCAGGCAACTTAAAGGGCAGCGATGGGGTTTCTAGAGGCAGAAAGTGGTTGAGTTCTGTAAATCCCGTTTGAGGGGTGTGGATCAGTCAAGTTTTCAGTCTCTAAAACAACATGTGTTGCTGCAGATCTATTTTTCTATGTCAGGTTAACCAGTAAGGTGCCTAGATTTATAGACACGATTTTCCTGCATTGGGTTTTTCTGGGGACAGTTGTCCAAAAAATCTTGTGTGTCACTTTGTCTGTGTGCATATATTCTGTTTTAGATCAGAATCGGTGAAAGTATGTTATGTGTTTATTTTGATGTTAATATGATATTTCAGCATTAATAACTTGTGCAAGTACGAGAAGTATAACCAAAATTAACGGTAGGGTTTCTGCATAAAATAATATTCAGAATTTTTCACAAGCTCTACCCCCCTCATTAGCCATCACCCAATTCCTTCAACACTCAATGCTCCATCACATAATAAAGGAACTCTTGCATGTCCCTGTTGATAAATCTAGGGAAGAAAGTGTAAGAGATTTCTTACTTTGAAAATTGCTTGTGATATATTTTTTAGTTAATTTGATAAGCTTCTTCTTTCACTTGATTATTATTAGTGTTCTTCTAACATCAAACAACTACCAAATAGTAAAATAAATGAGACAATAGGAGACAAGATGTAGGTGACTAACCAGGGCCAAAACCTCTCCAACTTGAGAGGAAAACCCACCAGAATTCTTTCTCTTATTATAGACCTTCAATTGACAAATTCCAAGACCTTTGACCCTTGACCAAGACCCCCAAGACCAAGTCAAACCTTGCTTCTAGCAACTTCTGCAAATCTGACCTCCAACAACTTCTCCTGCAATTTCAACCTCCCCATCAGCTTCTGCAATTTCGACCTTCCCAGCAACTTCACAGTTTTGACCTAGAAGCAGTTTCATAACTTCGACCTTGCATCTTCACAGCTTCGACCTAGAAGTAGCTTCATAGCTTTGACAACTTCAATGCAGCTTCACAGCTTCGATGCAACTTTAGAATTTCGTCTTGCCTAGTAATTGTAGAAACCCTAACAAAAAGAGAGAGAGAGAGAGACCCAAAACATCAATCTTGTTCTTCTTCTTCGTCGTCCTTTCCCAGCTTCTATCTTGAGGAGATCGAACTTGTGCATGAGGGTATCCAAATGAGGTCAAGTTCCTTCTTATATATAGGCTTTTGAGGGGTACGAATTGTTATCTTTAGGCCGATGTGTCCCTTCATATAGGCCTACTTGATCTTTGTGCCATGACAAGGTCATGGAGGGTCTTCTGGCTCTATTCTGACTCAAATAAATTTTCTTTACAATATGTAACATGCACAAATGGGTGTTAAATACATGAAAATGTCTCAATTGACTTTATGACAAACCTAGAAGCACTCAATGGTGCTTGAGCATGAAACCCATGCCTCAAGAATAACAATAATAAATTTATTTTTCTCTTTTCATTAAATACATAAAATCATGATTACATATGTCATTATGAAGACCGAACCTAGTTACATATTTCAACACTCCCTCTTAACTAGGGAGGTATTCATAATCCATACAAAGTACTTCCACATTCTCAATCTGAAGAATTCTCATAAGAGGAGTCTAAGTGATAACCCATCTGTATAACATCATATCATCCAACATTGTCACATAGCAAGGCCTTGAATAACAACTCTATCTCTCCACAAGATCAAGACACAATGTTGGTGAGACCAATGATTTATAGACACGATTATCATTGTCTTTCAAGGAGCATACCGCACTCGGGTGTTCATAGGGTATGTCCTTCTAGGACTAATCTTATCTAGAATTCCCAGTCCTCAAAGAATATCGGTCCTCCACGACTACTCTTATCTTAGATGCCTTAACACATCCTCAAAGAGTATCGAATGTCAGATGCTTACCCAATCCTCCATTCTTTCTTTCCAAAGTGAAGACAAGAATGATGTGTCTATCTCTCCCTCTCAACTTGGGAGGATGTACCCATTCCTATAAAGAAATGTACCCAAATTCCTCTTATCCCGGATCTTGTCCAAGCTCACTTTTAACTAGGGACTTGCTTCCAAGCTCCCTCTTAACAATGGACTTGTTTTCCAACAACAACTCTTTAGTGGAGATCATTGGACTATCAGCTGTTAGAAGAGCTCCTCCTTTTGATGTCATGGATTTTATCTTCATCAATTTGGAGCCTTCAACTCTTAGGACTTCTTTGTAGGGCATTGACCATCCATCACTTTCATTCACAAACCATGTTAGTCATGTCATCTTTTCTTTCATTGGAAAGTGATCTATTAGTCCATATCTGGCTTTTCTTCATACAACTACCTCTTCCAAGTCATGTTTCCCTTAGGATATTCCATCCAACCACATGAGTGCTAGTTGTAGGTGACATCTGTAATGACTCAAACCATCATTTCAAACAAGCTCTTACCTGATTTTTAAATTTAAACAGAAATTCGAATGAAAGGATATTTAAGCATAAATTCTAATGCAAGGAGATTCACAGTTTATCACTTAACTTTAAGTTTACAAAATAACTAGCTCATGCTTAGAAGAATACCTAGAAACTGAAATCAAAACTTGAAACAAGTCGCTGATTGCTTGAGCCGTGCTTCTTCTCTTCAACGCAGCGGACAGATTACAGAATCAATCGGTTCTTCCCAGCCAATTTAGGAAACATTCCTAAATCCAGAGGACGCCTCCTCTGCCCCCGTGCCCAAAATTCTGAAAACACCAAGTCTCCCTTCCACAGTTTATCACTTTCAATCCATCCCTTTGATAATAACACCCAATTTTTGTGCAAGAACACCAGACCCCCTCTCCTTCATGTCTCATAGTTTAAATAACATTCCCCTCCACCGCCATCGCATTCCTCCACCGCCACAACTCCATCGAGATTTGATTTACATTAATGTAGAAATGAATGTCTTTATGGAAATCTCATTCAAATAAATGCGGGTCTGAATTGTCTTTATGGAAATGTCATTTGAATGAATGAGGATATGAATGTCTTTATGGAAATGACATTCAATTAATTGAGGATATGAATGTCATATATGGTTGTCTTATTCATGGTGTTTTTGTCTTTAACTTAAGTATCTTTTAGATTAGTTTTTATATTTGAATATTTATTCTTAATTTAATTAATTAACTTTATATATATTTTTAATTAAATTAAATTATTTTCTTTTATTAGTCCACTTACATATAATTTATACTTATATATATATATATATATATATATATATATATATATATATTGAATGACGTTTTATCATATCTCGGCGAGATAAAATGTAAGGTGGTTTTCAATTTGTTTTCAAACTTAAGTAATCTTAAATATTAGCAGGTATGTATACTAGTGCGATGTGCGCGATATATGCATGTGTAGCTATCAAATATGTATATCGTATACATGCTAATATTATTTTTCTTATAACTTGGGAATGGGTCGTTACATACTTCCTCCCTTCAGAAAACTTCGTCCCGAAGTTAGGGTTTCATACACTCATATCAATAATTGTGTTTTTTGAGATTAAGGTGATTGTAGAAGGCTTGTATTTTAAGATTGAATTTCCATTTGAATATGTATGTATCTGTAATTTAATTGTTACTTCTCATCTCAACCGAATCTCTAAACTATTCTAAAATCATCCTATCCTTCCTAATCTCTTCCACTCCATCCTATCCGTCCTCTACAGGAATATGTTACGGCATCAGTTTTACTGATCCATTCATAGACCTTAAGGATATCAATGTCGATTATGTCGACCTGATATGCTTGTAGGCATCCGGCAGTCATCATCACACGTCTAGGGGAGCGTGACTCGCACAGTCCTCCCATGACTCTAGGTATTGGAGGATAAACGGTGGGCAACACCTCCACCCCTCCCAGTAGTACCAGGGTCAACACCCTATCGTGGAAACTCAGAGAGTCTCAACTGTTTTTAGAATTCTGTCATCACGTAGATTGTTTCTGTAATCTGTGTTCTGCAAGGTAATCACTTGTACACAATCTGCAATGTAAACACTCGTACACACATTACAGCATATGCATCTATATTGTTCATAACAAATTGTTACCCATATAACAATCTCTACACATTCCAAATATATTGCTATCTATGATATTGATCCTATAACTTATATAACATACTTGGTTAAAACACTTGTCCACATATGTATCAATATGTCTAATACTTTTCTCGTTTAGATATTGCTCCTGTTTAGTTCATACATGTTCCATCTATGATGCATTGTTTTAACCATGTTCAACCTATATAGCAATATGTTTCACTTTGATATTTAAAATGTAGTTGCTCTTCTATTTCCTTTCCTTCAATCATATGGAGATGCAAATAAAATGAATTGATAGATAATGTCATTTATAATGTGATCTATGATCTAGATTTCATATTTCCGCAATGATAATTTAAATGACATATTGCATATTGGTATCCATGCACTTGTAAAGTCAAACAATAGCATATATTCTGTATTACTAGAGTTAAGTAACATTCGTTCTTTACGGCTATCCATGTAACAACAAGTAAAATTCATTCTTACGTGATAATTCAAAATAAAGTTTCAAGTATCAAAATAGAGTAGTCATATGCATAAAAAGTTTCCAGTTTCTCAAAATTAGCATAAGCTGGGGTAATTCTGGCATAAGGTCTCAGCATCCTCACAAGTTGCTGATCCAGGACTATATTTGTCCCACTGGACTTTAACTTGGTCTATCCGTCGGTTCCGGAGCTGTCGAACCCTAAATTCCAGAATACGTAATGGTTCGACCGTAAGGGTTCCTTCGTCCGATCCTGTAGTTCCTTCCATTGAATATTATGAGATTTGTCAGTAATGTAGTGTCGTAAAGTAGATACATGAAATACATTATGAATTTTGTGCAGGTGGGGTGGTCATGCAAGACGATAAGCGACAGGTCCAACTTTTTCCAGGACTTCAAACGGTCCTATAAATGGGGGGGATAATTTTGTCCCCTTCCCAAACCGAATGGTGCTCTTATTTGGTTTGATGTGGATGAAAACCTGATCTCCCACTACATAGTTTCTATCTATCCTGTGAGCATCAACATAAATTTTATGTCTATCCTGTGCCTCTTTCAATCATTTCCTAATCAGTTTTACCTGATTCTGCATCTCTTGGATCAATTCTGGTCCGACTATTACCCGGTCTTCTAACCTGTCCCAACTCAACGGCGTTCTGCAGGGTCTCCCATATAATGCTTCAAATGGTGGCATCCCGATTGAACTGTGATAACTATTGTTGTAAGCAAATTCCACTAAGGGTAAGTACTTTTCCCAGCACGATTGTTGGTCCATAACATACATTCGTAGCATATCTTCAAGTACTTGATTTACCCTCTCTATTTTCCCATCGGTCTCAGGATGATACACTGTACTCAAATTTAACTGAGTCCCTAAGGCTGATTGCATACAAGTCCAAAATCTCGACGTGAACCGAGGATCTCTATCTAATATGATTTTCTTAGGTATTCCATGAAATCTGATAATTTCATTTACGAATACCTGAGCTACATCAGCTACTTCATAAGTATCTCTTACCGGGATGAAATGGGCGCTTTTTATTAATTTATCAACCACAACCAAAATGGAATTACGCTTTTGTTGCATAAGCGACAGCCCAACGATAAAATCCATAGAAATTATTTCCCACTTGGTCATAGGGATGTCATGACGTTGTAAGAGACCTGCTGGGTGACAATGATCAGCTTTTACCTGCTGACATTCAAGACACTTAGCGACAAATTGGACAATGTCGTTTTTCATGCCTGACCAGAAGAAGAGTAGTGTCAGCATACATCTTCTTTACACCAGGATGTGCACAATATACTGCTCTGTGTGCTTCCCTCAAGATGGTGTTTCGGAGATCTCCACTATCTGGTATATACATCCTTCCATGAAATCGTAGAATTCCGTCTTCTTCTAGCTCGTATCCTTCGAACTTAGGTTCCTTTGAATGGTTGCTCTCAAGCCCCGACCTTACTTTTAAGTACCAACAATCTTTTACAAGATGTTCGAGTACCTGATCTCTTAAGTTCACCCTGATAGGTATGAGAGAGAATATTCGAGGTCTTCTACTTAAAACATCTGCTACTACATTTTTTTTCCCTTTTATCTATGCTATTACAAAATCATATTCGCTTAAGAGTTCACTCCATCGTCTTTGTCTCGCATTTAAGTCTCTCTGGGTGAATAAATACTGTAAACTTTGGTGGTCACTTTTAAGCACAAAGTTTCTCCCTACCAAGTGTGTCTCCAAATCTTTAAAGCTAAAACCATCGCGGCTAACTCTAAATCATGCGTAGCATAAAGTTCTTCATGGGGTTTTAATTTTCTTGAAGCGTATGCTATTACGCCTCCTTCCTGCATTAATACTGCACCTAACCCTTGCTTAGATGCGTCGGTACACACAGTGAAATCTTTATCCATATCAGGTACTCGCAAAATCGGTGCACTAGTCAATAATCTTTTAAGTTCAGAAAAAGCTTTATCACATTCCTCAGTCCATTCATACTTAACACCTTTGCGCTGGAGGTTTGTGATCGGCTTTGCAATTTTGGAGAATCCCTCCACAAACCTTCGGTAATAACCTGCTAAATCCATAAAACTACGCAGTTCATGTGCATTCTTAGGTATCGGCCACTCCCTGATTGTGTTTACCTTCTCAGGATCTACAGAGATTCCTTCGCCAGATATGATATGACCTAAGTAACGAATTTACTTTTGAAAGAGAGCGCATTTGGATAATATTCCATATAACTTGTGTTCTCTGAGATAGGGTAATACTATCCGAAGATGCTCTTCATGCTCCTTCTCATTCTTAGAGTAAATGAGAATATCGTCGAGGAAAACTTGTACAAATTGGTCGAGATATTTGCGGAGAACGCTATTCATAAGGTTCATGAAGACCACAGGTGCATTGGTCAACCCAAATGGTACCACAATGAATTCATAATGCCCGAAACGAGTTCAGAATGCAGTCTTAGAAACATCGCTCTCGCTAATCCTTAGCTAATGATAACCTGATCGCAGATCGAACTTTGAAAACACTATAGCTCCTTTCATTTGATCGAAAATGTCGTCAATGTGAGGCAGTGGATACCTATTCTTTACCGTGGCTCGGTTTAAATCTCGACAGTCCACACACAGTCGTAATGAACCATCTTTCTTCCTGACAAAGATTACAGGAGCGCCCCAAGGTGAAACACTAGGTCGAATGTGTCCTACATCTAACAGTTCTTTCAGCTGCATTTGCAATTCTTGAAGTTCCGGGGCAGTCATTCTGTAAGGTGTTTTAGATATAGGTTCCGTACCAGGTTTCAATTCTATAGTGAGGTCTAGCTCTCTCTTAGGAGGCAGTCCTGGTAATTCCTTTGGAAAAACATCTGGAAATTCTGACAGAATCGGATATTGTTCTAAGGAAGGCCCTTTCTCTTTGCTTACTTCTCGAACTGCATACACTTGGCAACCTTTCCTTAAGCACCGCTTCATTTGCATAGCTGAGATGAAATGCAAGGATACTTTTCTCTTAATACCTTGAATTTGGATTGTCTCCCCCTCGTCATTTATGTAAAGTATTGTTTTCTCGGAACAATCTATCCATGCTCGATAAGACTCTAACCAATCCATTCCTATCACCAGGTCGTAAGTTCCTAGGGCCATGGCATATACTTTTAGTTTGGTCGAACAGACTCCTAGATCAACTTTGCAATACTCAACACTTAATTCTACCGATTGAAGTTCTCCCGAAGCCATTTCTACCTGTCTGAAATCGTTTTGCTTACAGGCTGCCAACCCACATTTATTTAATGTATAAGATGAAATAAAACTATCAGTAGCTCCAGTGTCAAATAAGATTTAGAGTTTTATTTCGTTGATTGTACTTGAAGATTCCACTACAGTGGATTGATGTGCTGCTGGTTGTTGTTGATGATGGCATGGATTTTATGATTGCCTTGGGTATCTGATAATGGTCTTTTTCCTGCTCTCCGAGAGTTCTCCAGACAATCACGCCAAAGATGAGGTCCTCCACACCCCCAACAGTCCACCTGGGCTGGACCTCGTGAGTTTGACTGTGAATTTCCAGGCCAAGAGCTTTGTCCCCTGGTGCCACTTCCTCTCCCATTCTTTCCTCGATTACCAGCCCCCCAAGATTTCCAAGGATTGATGTTTGAGGATTCTGAAGCTATAGCATTTATGGTCATGGGAGCTCCTGCTCCCGCTCCTCTTGGGGTAAACCTGTTACCATAAGGAAGTGGTCTCGAGCTATTTCCTCAAAAGAAGTTTCGGGGAGTCTTTCCTGTAGATGCCTATGGTATTGGTTCAGCTGGCCTGAAATCCCTTTTAATCCCCAGATGTTCTTCTGCATAACGAGCACATTCAACCGCCTCTGCTACCGTCGATGGCTTCCACATTCTTACCATGGCCCTGATTCGAGGATTTAATCCATATACAAAACGCTCGGCTTGGCGTTCATTCGTGTCTAGATAAGGAACATATTTTACAAGTTCCATAAACTTTATCTCGTATTCTTTCACGGTCTTACTACTTTGGATTAAAGTATGGAAGGCTTTGGCTTGCTACTCTTGAAAGAAAGGTGGTAAGTATTTCACACAAAATCGGTCCACAAACAACTCCCAAGGAACGGTATCTGAAGTGAGATGCAACTGTTTTTCCAGATTTCCCCACCAAATCAGAACATTCCCCCTGAGTTGGAATACAATGATCTTTGTTTTAGATGTGGAAGAATATTCTCTTAATGCGAAGTATCTTATCATCCCTTCCAACCATGCTTCGGCATGTTCTCCAGAAAATTCCGGGAGTTTAATATTTTGCAGTTCCCGCGAAATATCCTCTCTATAAGGCTTATAATCATAATCCTTAAGCTTTTCTGAATGTCTTTCCTCTAGATGACATCGTTCCTCCTTGCTACTGGTCGGCTGCGACCCCTTTAATGTTTCCAAAATGGCTTCTAAAGAGCTGATCACCATAGTTAGATCGGGCACTAGAGCAACAGGTGCTGACAATGATCTACGAGGTGGCGGTGGTGATGACGAGGGTGGAGGTGATGGCAATGCATTTCGCTGGCGTTGCCGCCTTTGGTACGTTCTTAACATTGTAACTTTCCCTGAAATACATAATAAATTTATAAGAAATGGGTAAATTTTAGACTGACTAAATATAATTTTTGTAAAATTTGAGCTTGCATACAGGTATAGTGCTTTTGCTATTTTACCTACAGGCAGGTCTTACCGGTACCGAGGTCATGGAGGGTGGTAGTGCGACCTCCTTATCCTATGCAGGGTATTTTATGCGTACTAACTCTAGAGTGAAATGCAGGGGTTCTTGTAGATCATAGGGTTGTTTAACAAAATGAGAGCCAAAATATAATTTTAAGTTTATTTTGTATAAAACAAAAAGAATATTGGCAATTTACTTTATACATCACCCCTGACATTAACATTGAAAGTCCAGTCACGAAGTATTTAAATTGTTATCGAGTGAAGAGACCGAGGCTAAGTTCTATGAATCTTCACCAAACAAGCAACCGAACGAACTAACTAGATAGTCGATTTATCTCGCTTGGTATTTAGTATATCAAAATATATATATATATATATATTCTCGAATGGTCACGGTTACAGTTAGTTGTGACGTGAATCCTTCTAGAAGTAGGTGCAGAACCCTGTCTACTTCAAATATTTAGTATAAATTTTTACCCAAAGATCAGATTTGACTAAATAATAAAATATATAATGTTTAAAAATAATAATCATCATAATGTTTATTATTTGCGTCAAAATGTCTTCATACAAAAAAGAAGATATCATTTCTCTGATAATAACTAAGGTTGACATGTCATTTCTTTGACTTATTGTGTAAAGGTTTTTTTTTTTAATATATTCGATTAACGTATGGAATTTTAATATTTGATTATTAAAAGTTTGTGATGATAATTATGTGGACGGTTGAAAATTTAATATTCCACATATTTTATTTAACCCATTTTCATTTGTTTATTTAAACATTGGCATATCAATATTCGAATGGACGCTTAGTATTAAATTTCATGGTATATAATATTATGCGGATGTATATAGTCCATGACATTTATATTAAATGACATTTCAAACCATATGGTTCGTTGATAAATGGCGGAGTAACATTACAATGGGTCATATTACTTAAGGATTTTGAATGTCATATAATATTACTCCAAAGGTTTATTTAAACAAGTTCTATGGTATATCAAAGGTTCGACGATACAAAACAATGCGGGGTCGAGGTCAGGGAAATGATTTTTTAAACCATACGATTTTTTTTTTTTTATATATAACATGTTTTGGCATCCGAAACAAATATGCGGTGGCATATCGGTGGCACAAATATATATCCTCTATGTTTGCGATATGCACAACAGATATTTTATCAGAGTTTATTCGGTGGCTTCACCTTAATACACACCGATTTTGAACTTTTGATAGCAAATCATAAGTGACCCAGATGGCAATTCAACGTCTAGGCTGATTTCTTATATATACCTAATGAATTTCATTAAATTTTCTTAGGCAGATTTTGTAATGGTCGTGGATTGATGGGTTGAAGCACAAGGGATTTATTTCGAGTGGGTAGGTTTCAAACTCCCCTCCCCCCACCCCTGCTATCGATAGCCGCGAGGAAACGAAATTGCCGACTACCAATCAGATAAAAGCGTTCTCTTACGTAGGAGTTGCAGAGGCGAGCGACATTGGGGCAATTCCTAATTATCAGCGTCAATTCCTAATTTGGTGGAAGGGCAAACAAAGAAATTGCTATGTCTGCGACTCAGTAATCAATGTTCATCCTCAATTTAAGCAATCAATGTTTCACATGTTTACTTTCCATAACTCTTCCTATAAACAGTATTTAAACCGAATGAAATTTTCTTTTTTGTGAAGCTTTCTGAGTTTGTTAGTTGTTTCCCCCTACATTTATTTAGAGTGAATGGCATTGCACTGCATGATGTCCATTTGTAAGCATAATTTGATTCCTTAGTGATTAATAATGTATCATAGTGCGCAATCACTTTGCCAGAAATATACGTAATAATCGATAAAAGAAAAACCAGTTAACACTGGTTTGAGGCTATTATGTCCACCCTGCAAGAACATTCATCTACATATGCAAAAAAATCTGTAATAGTATGTGTTGATAGCGCACCAGTGAAGCCTCTTAGAGAATTGCTGAAAGAGGGTGTATGCATTCCTTAGAGATGTATGCACGAAACTTGAAACATTTTCATAATTTTAATCTTCTTATTTTTAGAACAGGTTATATTTATCTGTTTGATTACTTTAACATGTTTGACCAAGTTAAAGATAGCTGTGTTGTGGTATGATTCTCGCTTTCTTGTTTTGTCATAATATTATGAAATGGTATTGAAGTTTTGAACTGATATCTATCCTAAACTAACTTACTAAATACAGAAAACTTTCACCACATGACTACCTCCAGGACAACATCATAATCTGTCAGCATGTATCAAAATCAAGAAAAAGGCAAATCCATAATTTGATTACATAAATGACGATATAAAATGTGTTTTCCATTACCATCATATCACAGAAGTTGGTATGTCGGGTTGGCATGATTACTTATATAGTCTTGCACATTCCTTCTCTAATGGTTACCACATAAGATATTACGTCTTGGGATATCTTTAGTCTTTACTCTGCTTGGCAAGCAACCTATGTTAGAAGCTTAGGAAGCGATTGAGAGCAAGCAACCTACAGGATTTCCTTGGTCTGATTCAAATCCATTGGAGCTGTTATGCATTCCTCATGCTTCATCTTGATTCTTGTAGGCCCATTCTCTAATTGATTTAATTTTCTTGCAAAGTGTTCACACACTATTCAGGGATGGTATGCGGCTGTTTGAGGCTTATAACACAGTTGCTAAAGAAGATTGTAAATACTCAGGGATAGCTTCGGTACTTATGTTATTGGCCACATGGATTAAATTTAAAATCTGTCTATTATCTTCCATAGCTAAGACAGAAGACTCAATTTTAACCTCCAGCTTAACTAACAGGTCCGAAAGTTTGAACAAGTGCTCCGATACCATGTGTAATGACTCAAACCATCATTTCAAACAAGCTCTTATCTGATTTTTAAATTTAAACAGAAATTCGAATGAAAGGAGATTTAAGCATAAATTCTAATGCGATGAGATTCGCAGTTTATCACTTAACTTTAAGTTTACAAAAGAACTAGTTTATGCTTAGAAGAATACCTAGAAACTGAAATCAAAACCTAAAACAAGTTGTTGATTGCTTGAGCCGTGCTTCTTCTCTTCAACGCAACGGACAGATTACAGAATCAATCGGTTCCTCTAGCCAATTTAGGAAATATTCCTAAATCCAGAGGACGACTCCTCTGCCCCCGTGCCCAAAATTCCGAAAACACTGAGTCTCCCTTCCACAGTTTATCACTTTCAATCCATCCCTTTGATAATAACACCCAATTTTTGTGCAAGAAAACCAGACCCCTTCTCTTTCATGTCTCATGGTTTAAATAGCATTCCCCTCCACCGCCATCACATTCCTCCACCGCCACAACTCCATCGAGATTTGCTTTACATTAATGTAGAAATGAATGTCTTTATGGAAATGTCATTCAAATAAATGCAGGTCTGAATTGTCTTTATGGGAATGTCATTTGAATAAATGAGAGTATGAATGTCTTTATGGAAATGACATTCGATTAATTGAGGATATGAATGTCATATATGGTTGTCTTATTCATGGTGCTTTTGTCTTTAATTTAAGTATCTTTTAGATTAATTTTTATATTTGAATATTTATTCTTAATTTAATTAATTAACTTTATATATATTTTTTAATTAAATTAAACTATTTTCTTTTATTAGTCCACTTACATATAATTTATACTTATATATATATATATATATATATATATTGAATGACGTTTTATCATATCTCAGCGAGATAAAATGTAAGGTGGTTTTCAATTTGTTTTCGAATTTAGGTAATCTTAAATATTAGCAGGTATGTATACTAGTGCGATGTGCACGATATATGCATGTGTAGCTATCAAATGCGTATATCGTATACACGCTAATATTATTTTGCTTATAACTTGGGAATGGGTCGTTACAACATCTAAAACCCTTTTTCAGTAGCCCTACATTGTTGAAGAATGTAACTAGGTTTGGTCTTCATAAATGTACTTGAGTCACAATGTAATATATTTGTCAAAAGAAAGCAAAAAGAAATTTTATTATTAATTTAATCGACTTGTTAAGACATTGGTTTCATGCTTGGGTCACTTGTCTTAGGTTAAGCCTCCATTGTAGGCTTTAGGATTGTCAAAATCAAATTTTGTTTGTTCAAAGACTCCTCCATCAAAGCCTCCTTGCTGTCCGCCTCAAATAAATCATCATCAAGTTGGCATAACCTTATATAGAGACACATCTCTTCAATGACTCATGTCGGCCTATTTCACATGGAAACAACTATATATATATGCATGAGGTATTCACATCAATTACAGTGAACAAGTTCGAACAAATTTCAGAGAATCATAATCGGTCAAATCACAAAGATGTAACTTCACTCAAATCACAGAGAAGGTCCTTCGATGGAATCAAGTGTCAAGGGTTTCGGTATACCACAGTGAGCTATTCGGATCTATTTCAGAGATTGGGTTTGTAGTTTGGATCATCTTCAGAGATGGGCACTGATATGTATAGGGTTGAAGCAATAATAAGATCGAAGCAGTGATATGTATATGATAAGGTTGAAACAATGAAGAAGTATATTCGGTCTACATCTTGTTAAAGAAAAGGAACTCGGTAGTCGGAATAGCTGCCTGTGGCGATCTACCAATGATCTAAGGTATCTATGACTGCTAGAAGTATGATAAGAACTACTACTCACAGGACTAAGAACTGAAGAAGAAAATACAAGGTTGACTTGATGGAGGAAGTCTTGGGTCTAGGTTGTAAGGGTCTTGGTCATCTCGTTTTGTTTTGAATCTACTGAAGGAAGAATTTTGACTAGGTTTTCCCCTAGAGTGGGGTTTTTCCCTGGTTGCATGCCTACATCTTTTGTCCTCTTCTATTTGTTGCTTGGCATTATTCTTGATGATAAGAAAAGATAAATCGAAAGAAAGAATAATAATAATGAAAACATCACAAGATAATGTCATAATAAGAGAAATCAATTAATTTGCTACTCTTTGGATTTCTCAAGATGGTTTCAAAGCTATGGTAAAAGAAGATCACCTTATTGGCAAGAAGCTTTTGAGCAAAGTCACTGTCTGAGTTCAAATTCTCCGAGAATGAGTTCGGTGAAATTATAGTATAGTAAATAGATGTAAGTTTGGTGCTAATCACAATGAGACAGTTCCGATCACTTCATAGAAGAGGTTAGTAGAGTCTCAATGAAGTCACAGTACAAGAACAAAGCTCGGTAAAATTCTCAGAGAAGAATTCAAATCTTAGTATAAAGAGCAAGTAAATGAGAGCTATAGCTCGAACTACATCAAGGTTCTCAAGAAGACTGAAGTCTATATAGCAGGACTGAAGTGTTTATGAATTACATAACGAAAAAAGCATGATGACAAATTAGAAGGTTGCCTCAGAATTGAAATATAACCAAACTACATTGTTGATTGTATGATACCAAGACATCAAGGACCGAAAACATGATAGTATTGAAAGACTTCGCATCATTTATTGTACAGAGTTCGGATCAGTTTCAGAGTGAAGAACTCGTGAAGATCACAGAAGCAAGTGCGGATTACAAGTGTAAGTTCGATACAAAATCTCCAAAAGGTAATTCAGATGTCACGGTGATTGATTTCAGCATATCTTAGTAAGATAAAATTCGGATCAATCATAGTAATAAAGGACAAAGTCATATCTATATTGCCACCAAGGACCAAGATACGTCTATGTTGTCACACATAAATAAAGCACCAAGGTTGACTGAAGTGTGACCAAAGCAAGGAAAGGATATCACAGGACTGTAAAAATAAGAAAGATGCCTCAAAGTATAATTAGGATCTCAGGACCGAAGTGTGAAGAAGGTTGACATGCTACAAGAATAGTAGCAGTCATCCTACACTTGAAGAACAGTTTGATGTCCAAAAGACTTCTATGAGGAATCTGAAGTTTGTCCTATGGAGAAAGAAATACAAGCCTTGAGGACCTAAATTGATAGTCCAAGTACAAGATACCAACTCAACGAAATCAAGTAAGTATTGTCACTTAATAAGATGCACTTGCAACAAGTCTAATGAGCTATCAAATCAGAGGTATGTAAACACAAGGTACGTATATTCATAAGCTTTTAGATTTTTAATATCTCTAATCTTAAATGATTCATATAATCCTTGTTTATAGCTAATCTAGGGTAAAAATTGTAATCCTTAGATAACATACAAAAAATCTCATATTAGAACCTTAATCCCTATCTTCTAAGGTTTACAAGTAATCTATGATGTCAAGTAAAAGTCCTAATGTTGATTGAAAGAATGAATAACTTCATCTTCGATATCATAGAATTCCATCTTCCATGGTTACATAGAAGATCTAACTTGAGAAATTAAATCATGCTCTTAGTATCACATGTTTTGCTTGAAAGTATGTATTACAAGTATAAAATATCATGGCTTAATACAAAGAAAACACTTCAAGGAATTCTTACAAGGTTTGTCAAGGAACATCTCCAGGTATGTCTTAGACTATACACCTTATAAAATTCTTTTAATATAAAAAGTAAATTCATCTTATTTTGAAATTTGCATTACAATACTAACATTGTTATGTCTAGCTGTCTTGAATCATAAAAATTCTTGTTTAAGGTGATTCATCATTTGATAAATATACCCTCCTCACATCCTTAATTGTTCTTATAGAACCCTAGAAAGGTTCTCTGGAAAACCCTAACTTAAGGGTATGGTAATGATAATGTGTGAAACCCTAGCCTGCTTAGGGTTATTGGGAAATGCTACATGAAGGTTTTGATGATGATGTCATGTTTGTGGTTTTGGTAGGATCATGAAACCCCTAACTTGTTAGGGTTGTATGATGTTGTCTGAGATCCTAAACCTTTGAAGTGTCGGTGTAGTAGAATTGCTTTGCTATGTAATGAAACCCTAGATAATTAGGGTTTGGATGGGTCTATAAGCAAAACCCTTTTTATGCCTTTAAAGTAAGATCCTAGGAATGAAACCCTAAGTGTATGTATGTCCATTTGGTCGAAACCCTAGCCTAGTCTAGGTCGGTATATTATAATGTATTAATATTGCCTAACATATGATTGTGCTTATGCATGATGATGAAGTCCTAGATATGCATGTGTGTTGACCTAATTATTAATGGTCATGAGTCCTAGGGTTTGGAAACAATCCCTAGTCAAAGTTTGGTACTCTAGGAAAATATTGTTTAGAAATCTAGGGTTTTGTGGCTAAACCCTAGTAGTAGTTAAATTCTCTAGCATGTGTGATATAACAATCTGGAATCTATGAATCTATATACTGATTGCTGAGAATTTGTAGATGGAAAATCTAGGGCTTACATCAAACCCTAGTAGAAGCTAGTCATGTTATTGATTAAGTTGTGATTGGTTTTGATTATTGAAGCTCATGTATGAAATTTAGGGTTTGCATGAAATCCTAGTAGAAATTCTAACATATGAATTCTAAAAGTTGTTAGATGCATTGATCTGATTTGTTTCTAGGGTTTTCTATATGAAAGAATTTGTCATTGAAAGAATATTGAAACCCTAGATATAATGAGTTTGATATCTTGATGAGCTATGGATGTGTTTTAGGGTTTGTAACAAAACCTGGGGAAGAAGTTAAAAGGTATAGTCTCTTGCTAATTATGTTTGTAAAATGCTTCCATTATTATGAGATTTTATTAGGGCTAACTTCATGATTCTACCAATTTGGTTATACTTGCCATCTAAGTTGTGCAGGTACATCATCTTCAAGATAGTGAAGATGTTCGTAAGAAAGGTTAATATGATAAGCATGATGAGAAGGATGGAAGCATGAAAGTTTCTCCAATGTCATGGGAAAAAGGTTGATCTCACTAAGTTAAGAGGGAGCTTGGATTGAAGAAATCTCCCCAAGTTGAGAGGGAGGGCATATCATAGCCATGATGAAGAAATTGGGGAATACATTTAAGGTTTTGTTCAAAGAAGAGAAGCGGGATTCGATTGAAGAACAAAGAACTGAAGAAGAAAATACAAATTTGACTTGATGGAGGAAGTCTCGGGTCGAACTTGTAAGGATCTTGGTTGTCTCATTGTTTTGAATCTATTGAAGGAAGAATTTTGACCAGGTTTCCCCTACAGTGGGGATTTCCCTACCTGCGTGCCTACATCTTGTGTCCTCTTCTATTTGTTGTTTGGCATTAGTCTTGATGATAAGAAAGATAAATTGAAAGAAAGAATAATTATAATGAAAACATCACAATATAATGTCATAATAAGAGAAAAAAATTAGCATGCCACTCTTTGGATTTCTCAACATGAATCAACCCATCAAGATATTGTTCAAAAATAAAAAAGGAACATAAAATCAAAATTACCTTATTTGATGGCCCTTCATCATGACATTTGCTTGTTGCAACATCAACATCCTGCATACATATTGACCCATATCCAAGACATTCAATGTCAAGGGTCTTTCCTTACAGACCTTATCAGGGTCTTCATGCCTTCTCTATGAAGATGTCATGGCCAATTCTTCTAGTTATAGGATGTTGATTTCCTTTTCTATGTGACCATAGTTGCATCTTTTACGATCTCTTCTTTATTTCTTCACATATTTCTCCCTAAGAAATTCCATCCATAGTTCCTTCATCTTTGTCAACCACCTCATATTTCATATGAGGACATATTTGTGAAAATTCCCAGATCTAAACAGATCTAATGAATCCTACTGCAACCATCCGAATTACTTCATCTATTATGTAATTTACTTTACACAATTATTTCTAAATACAGTCATGAAATACTGAAGCAATCACTGAAGTAGCCTACACTTCAATAATTATGATTCTGAAACAAGGAAACTAAACAAGGAAATCATTCACACATATGACACCTTTATTTTGGACTAAGTCCTTGGAAAAACCCAATCGGTGCAGCAGATCTGAGGGTTTTATTATTATGCAATAGAAATGTCTGAATACATCTTTGAATACCGCTAGGGTAGTTCAATTACAGAGAGAAATACTGGTAGAAGAATTTGTGAGGATTTATCTCACCCAATCACTGAGTTTTAGGCTGATCTGGATGAAGAAAAAACTACGCTAGGGAGGCTCTACGCAACCCCAATGCCGCAACTTGCAGCCTCTGCGTCACCCCCTTCCAAGCTCAACGTTCAGCCCCAACCAAGTCGTTTTGCCTCCTTGGACCCTGAGGAACAGCCTCCCGGTGCCACTTTCGGGATCTCGACCTCCGAAACTGATCCACCAGCAAAATTTCAAAAACCCTTCCTCTGCCTCTGCATGAGCCTACGAAATCACTGCGTCAGCCCTCTTCCTTCAGTGCTGGCTTTGGCTAGATCTCTTATGCCTCTCTCTGAGTAATGCTCCACCGGCTAAGCAAATCTTTCTCTCTAGATGCTATCTCTACCACTCACTGCTCAGATCTCTAGTTTGAATTTCTCAGCAAACCACGCCCCAGAAATTTCGATCTTAGATCAATTCAGTGTCTCAGTGTGCTTTCCAAATGACCCTCAAGCCTTCCTTTATAGTATTCTCGTTGATATATCAATGCCCCAGATTAGATGTCCAACCAACTGCTAAGATCATAACATGAATTGATCCATGTCCTCTAGAAGATTCGACTCACACTCTGTTTTATTTAATACCCTTTAATAATTTAATTTCCCTAAGTTTAGACTTAGGGTCCTTATTAAAATAATTAATTTTTCAAATAAAACAAAATCCGAGTGGAATTTCCACAAACGCTTTCTCGGTCTTTGGAATACAAGTCTCTAAGCCTCCACACCAAATTTGAGACTTAGAGCACTTTCTGATGCTACAAAAATCAACACTCCTTCTAAGCGAGGAAAGTGCTCTAGCAATAATGCATGTTGCATACTGCTCTATCCCTGAAGCATCCTTCGCGTTGCTGAAGTCCATCAGTCTCTGCGCTGCTGCTGCCCATGATATTGCCATTATCACTGTTGCATTTGTACTGCAACTCCCTCTCAAGTGATGCATCTGCTATGCTGCTAACACTGCCACTGCTAACACTACATCTGCACTGCAACTCCGCTGTTGGGAGAAACAACTGAAACTCACCCAAAACTGAACAAGTGTTCAGTGGATGCACCTCGGTGTTGAAGAATCTCACTATTGATAGCTACTGCGTTGTCACTCTGATGCTTTGCACTGCTGCTGCTCTGCATTGCTTTTCACTGCACTGCACCACTGTGCACTGCGTTGTTGTTGCCTCTGCTCTGCGCTGCTCCAGAAATGAACGCTACTATCTACTGCACTGTCGTCTCCATAACTCCTAGGCTCCATCTGAATACTCCTCCATCCCGCTATCGCTAATCACGGGCTCCCGTAGCAAGGTATGATCCATGAGGTGGGCTCCTCAAGGATCTTGCCCAACTGAAATTCAAAGAACTACAACTCAATATCACCCCACTTCTCATTAGGAGAAGCATGGACACTCATGGAAAACTCATCCTCCTCGATTCTTGCGGCTGCAACCTTCAGGTCATGCTTCTCATCTTTGTCCTTCTTATTCAAAGGACAGTGAGATGCATAGTGGCCCATCTCGCCACATCTGAAGCACTTGACCTTAGAAGCATCACGCTTCGGGTTCTATTGTACTTGTTGTCCCTTCGATGCAAGGGTTGTGTTCTCCTCCTCCTCTACTGATTTCGATCCACTTCCATTGCTGCCATCAAGTTTGCACTTGACGAGGTCTCTTCTCAGCTCTTCCTCTTGAAAAGTTACCCACAACTACTCCCAACTAGGTATGCTGCTTGGCCCAGTATGCTCTAGACAAACACATGCCACTCCTCAGTGACTTCATTAAGGGCCATCCATACCATGGTTGTAGTTGTAGGTGTCACACCTACTGTTGACAGTTCATCTCGAACCTCTTGAAACCGCATGAGGTATGAAGCCACGCGCTCCCCTTTCCACATCTGGATCATACGGAGCTTTTGCTCCAAGTACAACTTCCGCTGCTTGGAAGATCCCTCATATAGGTCATGCAAAGCTACCCACATATCTCTGGCAATATTCTTGTCATCCAAATGTGAGATGATGTGGTCCTTGACACCATCAAGGAGCAACCTCTTCGCCTTCACCATATCAGCCTTGTACTTCTTGTTTTGATCTGAATCTGTAGGTACAACAACCACATTCGCCACGAATGCCTTCAGATCATATTCATCTAGAAGAAACATAGTATGTTCCTGCCAAATCATATAGTTGGAAGAGCCCTCCAACCGATCTTGATCACGGAGTCTGTGAGATGCCATCTTCGCCGAAAAACTATCAAATCTACTCCCTCTTTCTCCCTTTTGCGCAACACCTAGTAGGTTTACGCACTCCCTGGTGGAATTGTAAGTTTTGTTGTTCCTCTACCGCTCAACAACTGAGAAATGTTGATTTCCTCAGCTAGGAAATCACTGAGGAAGAATTCCCCAAATATGTGCTCTAACTCCTTCTCATGCTTTTCTGCCCAGCAAAAGATTTAGAAAATTGCGTCCCTTTGTCTTATGCGTGGAGGCTCTACGTTGCTCTCTCTGCCACAACAAGATCTCAAATATGGAAGCCCTTTCTCTCTGTCGACTCACTCAGAGAGAGACTTCCACGAAAATATTAGCCCTCCTAGCTAGAACTGCGCAATCCTTCAATGGATTCGTTCTGCTGCACTACAGCAAAAATGGCCTTCACTTCAGAAATCAGATCCGTCCTTCCTGTTTCACAACAATGCTCTGATACCATGTGAAAATTCCCAGATCTAAACAGATCTAATGAATCCTACTGCAACCATCTGAATTACTTCATCTACTATGTAATTTACCTTACACAATTATTTCTGAATACATTCATGAAATATTGAAGCAATCACTGAAGCAGCCTACACTACAATAATTATGATTTTGAAACAAGGAAACTAAACAAGGAAATCGTTCACACATATGACACCTTTATTTTGCACTAAGTCCCCGAAAAAACACAATGCGGGAAAATCGATGTAGAAGATCTGAGGCTTTTATTATTATGCAGTAGAAATGTCTGAATACATCTCTAAATACCCCTAGGGTAATTCAGTTACAGAGAGAAATACTAGCAGAAGAATTTGTGAGGATTTACCTCACCCAATCACTGAGTTTCCGGCTGATCCGGATGAAGAAAACCTGCCCTAGGGAGGCTCTACGCAGTCCCAATGCTGCAACTTGCAACCTCTCCGTCACCCCCTTCCAGGCTCAGCGTTCACCCCCAACCAAGTCGTTTTTCCTCCTTGGACCTTGAGGAACAACCTCTCGGTGCCACTTTCTAGATCTCGGCCTCTGAAACTGATCCACTAGCAAAATTTCGAAAACCCTTCCTCTGCCTCTGCGTGAGCCTACGCAGTCACTGCGTTAGCCCTCTTCCTTTAGTGCCGGCTTTGGCTAGATCTCTTCTACCTCTCTTTGATTGATGCTCCACTGGTTGAGAAAATCTTTCTCTCTAGATGCTATCTCTGCCCCTCACTGCTCAGATCTCTAGTTCGAATTTCTCAGCAAACCATGCCCCGAAAATTTCGATCTTAGATCAATTCATTGTCTCGGTGTGTTTTCCAAATGACCCTCAAGTCTTCCTTTATAGTATTCTCGTTGACATATCAATGGCCCATATTAGATGTCTAATAAACGATTAAGATCATCACATGACTTGATCCATGTCCTCTAGAAGATTCACACTCTGTTTTATTTAACACCCTTTAATTATTTAATTTCCCCAAGTTTAGACTTAGGGTCCTTATTAAAATAATTAGTTTTTCAAATAAAACAAAATTCGAGTGGAATTTCCACAAACGCTTTTTGGGTTCTTTGGGATACAACTGTCTAAGCCTCCACACCAAATTTGAGACTCAGAGCACTTTCTGATGCTACAAAAATCAACAACATTATGTTGATTTCATCATGTCAATATGTGAACCATGTCTTCATGCATCTTTTCAAAGGAGGAGATCTCTTTTCTTTAATCGTTCTCATGGGATAAAGAATTTACCCATGCAACTATTGTTGATTTTTGTAGCTTGGGAGGTACTCCAAGCCTGGAGAATCAAGGGTTTGGAGGAAGGAGCTCCACAAGTGCCCTTGTGGGCTTGAAACCCAAGCTTGGGGTTTTGTATCCATCATGATTTGGGCCAAAACCATGGAGCATTTTGGACAAGTGATGGGATGAGATGATAAAGGGCGGAAAGGAGAATCCAATGCTTCACGAATCCTCGAATTCCGAGTTATCCTTAGTGAGATATGAATTTTTGAAGTTGACAATTAATTATTGGACAGTGAAGTCATGTAGGCTTGGTCCATGAGACATGTCTCTTGAACAAATTCGTGGAGCCCTTGTAAATTCTATAAATACAAGGTTAACGTGATCATTTTTACTCATCCAAAAGTGCATCTTTCACAGGAATACCATCTTAAGGTAGCCGCAGATCAAGAAGGAAGAAGGCCGAAGTGGAGGAGGATTGTTTTGGTCTTGTTTGAGTGGGTTTCACAAGTGTGTGGAGTAGTTCTAGGCAGAGTTTTAAGTGTTGGTCTTCACCTTTTCTTAGGCCGCAATCATTGGATGCTCAAACAGGCATGCCGCAGGCCTCTTTTCCTAGAAGTAGGCAAGCCGTAACGCATCTTGTAGGTATAGGAAGGCTGTAGGCCTTGCCTCAATTGAACGGAGGGCCAAGAAGGGTTATTTGGGGCTCGATTTAGCCCAGAATTCGAGAAGATTGTGGATAGAAGATAGGAAGGGAAGACCACAGCAGGAAAGGGAGGGCTGGATGTGACAAAAGGTTGTTGTTGCAGCCCTAACTAGTGGAACAAACCTACATCAATGTATGATATCCCATGATTGGAGAGGTATGTGATGGTTTCATGTTGATTAGATGCTAGTTGGATCGGCCCTAGTGTGGACAAAGTTATCGTAGCCTGCGAGTATCATGTGTTGAGGTTGACTTGGGCAGTTGGAGACCTCAACTAGGAGTAGATCTCGTAGTGAAGTAACGGGTGTCCTAGAAGAGGACAATTGGTGAAGTCTATTGGCAGCCATGTGTAAGGGTCTCCTAGATGCTTGGATGCCCTAACTAGGAGCAGATGCAATAATGAGGATTGGTCACTTGTGGTTTGTTGGAGGGCAGCGTGAGAGTGGACCAAGTGTGGAAATTGATTGGGAATTTATGGTTTGCTGGAGGACAACGTGATAGTGCCCAAGTTGGAGCCCAGTGTGCACCATCTTCATAGACTTAGGTGATTGCTAGAGTGGCAGAAGATGAGCTCAAGGGTATGATCAACCAGGAGCAGTTTGAGAAGCCCTAGACTTGTGTGTGGAGAAGGACTTCTACAGCAGATGATGGGTAGGCCACACCATCTTCATGGACTTAGGTGGTTGCTAGAGTAGCAGAAGATGAGCTCAAGGGTATGATCAACCAGGAGTAGTTTGAGAAGCCCTAGACTTGTGTGTGGAGGAGGACTTCTACAACAGATGATGGGTAGGCCTCCTAGCTCGTGTTCATTGTGGGAGACGAACATCTTATAGTGATAGGTGGCATCCCTCCATGCCCTATGTTGGTCTTCATTGGAGCAGTGCGGGAAGACCATAGTGGGTTGAAGTCCCTGAGTAGTTGAGGAGCAGCGGTGGGTAGATTGAGAGTTGTTCACAAACGAAGTTGTGAACAACTCGACAAGAGCCTCAATGTATTGTGCCCTTGATGGACTAAGGCACAACTAGGGAGCAAATTGACAACCGAGGTTCAGTGGCCAGATGGACTTGGAGCATGATAGAGGCAGGAGTTGCAGTTCGGGAGCTGAAGGATCGAGAAGGTACAAGGTACGACCAAGGCGGTTGTGAGGAGCTCTACATCAGCTAGACAGTCAGAGGATCTTGTTGAGGGCAGATTGGTTGTCGATGGACTGACACCAAGCCCTAGTTTTGTATCTTGTATCAGTGGATGTATGAGGGCCATTATCCTCGTTATGGGAGCCCTAGATTGTTGTATTATATGTTGATTAATATAACGAAGTTGGGTTACAAATTGTAAAAAGTTGTTTATATTTTGTGCACTAGTAGATTTATTGCTATTTATATTCCGTTGTGCAAAGTACTATTGTTGTGATTCTTGGTTTGGTAGTGTCAGAGATTTTAAGACTCTATCCTAGACCCAAGATCATGGAAAAACAACATGGTATCCGAGCATATCTGAGCTACTTTGAGGGAGAGTGAATCAAAGTGTGCACAACGAAGCAACTTAGAGGGAATTGTGGGTGTCTAGATCATGGAGCAGAGGGTTCAACTGAAGACATGGAGATATGGTCTTGACTGGCTTGGCAGCGAGATTGGCTGGGAGTTCTAGTGGATTGGTGGAGAGCCCGATGAACAACAGTTTCTTGTAGGGAAAGTTACCGATCGTGGACTTCCTTTGACTTGTCATGGATGGTTGGGACAGCTCGAGGGTTTCTTTAGCATGGACGAGATCAGGTTAATCGAGATGGCTTCATGTGATGGAATAGAGATTGGCAAGATAGAGTCTTCATCAAATCGTGATGTTGCATATCCAAGATCAGAGGGATTGGCATGAGTGGTATTTGATCCAGGAGGATGACTTCTTGCAAGACTGAGCCAATGGAGATCGTGTTGGCTCAGAGGGAGTATAGCCTCAGAGGGAGTAGCACTATGGAGGTTTGGGATCTTTAGGTTTAGATGTGATGAGGCAAAGATACTACCGAGACTGACTGGTTCATTCTACAAAGTATGTTGCAGTGATGGACACCAGATGGGCTAGTGTCGTCGGACGATGATGATTATTTCATAATCTTGGAAGTACCTCCCTCGCTAAGAGGGAGTGTTGATTTTTTTAGCTTGGAAGGTATTCCAAGCCATGAGAATCAAGGATTTGGAGGAAGGATCTCCACAAGTGGTCTTGTGGGCTTGAAACTCAAGCTTGGGGTTTTGTACACATTGTTATTTGGACTAAAACCATCGAGCATTTTGGACATGTGGTGGGATGATATGATAGAGGGCGGAAAGGAGAATCCAATGCTTCATGAATCCTCAAATTCTGAGTTATCCTTAGTGAGATATGAATTTTTTAAGTTGACAATTAATTATTGGGCAGTCAAGTCATGTAGGCTTGGTCCATGAGGAATGTCTCTTCAACAAATTCGTGGAGCCCTTGTGAAGTCTATAAATACAAGGTGAATGTGATCATTTTTACTCATCCAAAAGTGCATCTTTCATAGGACTACCATCCTAAGGTAGCCGCAGATCAAGAAGGAAGAAGGCCGCAGTGGAGGAAGATTGTTTTGGTCTTGCTTGAGTGGGTTTCACAAGTCTGTGGAGCAGCATAAGTAAGTGGCATGCTTTAGAGGAGTTTTGGGCACATTTTTAAGTGTGGGTCTTCTCCTTTTCTTAGGCTGCAATCATTGGAGGCTCAAACAGGTATGTCGTAGGCCTCTTTTCCTTGAAGTAGGCAAGCTATAAGGCTTCCTGTAGGTATAGGAAGACCGCAGGCCTTGCTTCATTTGAACAGAGGGCCGAGAAGGGTTGTTTGGGGCTTGATTTAGCCCATACTTCGAGAAGATTGTGGACAGAGGATAGGAATGGAAGCCTGCAGCAGCAAAAGGAGGTCTGGACATGAGGAAAGGTTGATGTTGCAGTGTAGTTGCAGCCCTAACCAGTGGGACAAACTTATAGAAGTGTATGATAGCACATGATTGGAGAGGTATATAATGGTTTCATGTTGATTAGATGATAGTTGGATCGGCCCTAGTATGGACAGAGTTATTGTAGCCTGCGAGTGCCATGTGTTAGGGTTGACTTGGGTAGTTGCAGACCTCAACTAGGAGTAGATCTCGTAGTGAAGTAATGGGTGTCGTAGAAGATGACAATTGGTGTGAAGTCTGTTGGAAGCCATGTGCAAGGGTCTCCTAGATGATTGGATGCCCTAACTAGGAGCAGATGCAATAACGAGGATTGGTTACTCGTGGTTTGTTGGAGGGCAGCGTGAGAGTGGACCAAGTGTGGATAGTGATTGGGCATTTATGGTCTACTAGAGGACAACGTGAAAGTGCCCAAGTTGGAGCTCAGTGTGCACCATCTTCATGTACTTAGGTGGTTGCTAGAGTGGCAAAAGATGAGGTCAGGGGTATGATCAACCAAGAGCAGTTTGAGAAACCCTAGACTTGTGTGTGGAGAAGGACTTCTACAACAGATGATGGGTAATCCTCCTATCCCGTGTTCATTGTGGGAGATGGACATCTTGCAGCGATAGGTGGCAGCCTTCCATGCACTATGTTGGTCTTCATTGGAGCGGCGCAGGAAGACCATAGTGGGCTGAAGTCCCTGAGTAGTTGAGGAGCAGCAATCGGCATATTGAGAGTTGTTCACAAATGGAGTTGTGAACAACTCAACAGGATTCTCAATGTAATGTGCCCTTGATGGACTAAGGCACAACTAGAGAGTAGATTGATAGCCGAGGTTTAGTGGCCAGATGGACTTGGAGCATTGATAGAGGCGGGAGCTGCAATTCAAGAGCCGAAGTGTGAAAATTCCGAGTCCTAGATCTGGAATTCTACTGTAACAAACTGAACTACTTCTCCTACTTGTAAATTACTTAACAAGTTATTTTGCATATTACTTTTGAAAAATTGAAGCAGTTACTGAAGCAACCTTCACTTAATTAAATTATATGTGAAAACAGTAAACTGAGCAAGAGAAATAACACACATAGGACATCGTTATTTTTGGACAAATGTCCCCAGAAAAACCCAATGCGGGAAAACCGGTGCAGCAGATCTGAGGGTTTTTATTATTAAGCAACAGTTAATCTGAATACATCTTTGATTGTCTCACCAGACAAATCAATTACAGAGAATATGACTGACAGAAAGATTAGTGAGGTTACCTCACTCTATCACTGGAAATCCCGGTTGATTCAGCCACTGAATGATGTGCCTTTGCGCAGTCCCAGCGTCAACCCCCTTGGGCAATGCGTCACTCAGCTGGTGAATCGATCTGCTCCACAGAAATTCCGAACTCTGCCTCCCGGTCTCACACCCCGACTTCCGACTTCTGAAATCGACCTTTCAGCAAGCCCTTGGATTTCCTATGGTCCTCTGCGTAGCCTCTACGTAGCCCTATGTGGCTCTATGTCAGTCTCTCTAGCTCTGCGCAATAGCTGTTGGATCTCTCTCTGCCCTTCTCTGTAGATGATTCTCTTTCTAGGAAATATTTCTCTCCGGATACTGTCTCTGCCCCTCTCTGTAATGAAGAATCACTTAGATCGAAGTTTTCGTCTGAGCATTGCACCGTCAAAAATTCGATCACTAGATTCTTTCGATGTATCTTACAAATGACCCTCAAGTATTCCGTTATAGTATTCTCGTTGAGATTTCAATGACCGAGATTACATCTCCAATCAACGACTAAGATTACATTTAGACTTGATCTGCTTTTTATAGAAGTTTCACCCACAGTTTAAATTAATACCCATTAATTACTTTAATTTCCTAAGTTAGACTTAGGGTCCTCATTAAAAATAATTAATTTATCAAATAAAACTATTTTTGGGTGGAATTTCCTAAAACAATTTCTGGGTTATCCGTAATGCATGTGTCTAAGCCTCTCCACAAAGTTTGAGATTTAGAGCACATCCAATGCTACCCAAAATCAACACTCCCTCTTAGCGAGGAATGTGCTCTAGCAAATATGCCCTATTGCACACTATTTTGACTCTGAATCATCTCCCTCTGTGCTGCTGATGTCTGACATGTTGTCCACCAACAACTGCGCTGCTGCTGCAACTGTACTGCTCCCGACCCTGCCACAATCAACACTGCATATGTACTGCAACTCCCTCTCAAATGTTGCATCTGTTGCTAGCACTGCCACTACTAACTCTGCCCTACTGCTGAGAGAAGAAACTAAAAAAAACATCCAAAAATCTGAACAAGTGTTCAAGATGCATCTCGATGTTGAAACAATAATTTCTTCTAGTTCCACGTTGTCCCTCTAAAGCGTTGCGCTTCTACTGCTCTACATTGTCTCTCTTCGCTGCTCAAATTTAGCGTTGCTAACCACTACATCTGTCGTTCTTGCACTCCGCTGCACTGGCTGAAAACTCCTCCAGCCTGCTACTGTTGATCTTGGGCACCCGTAGCAAGGTCATGATCTGAGAGGTGGACTCCTCAGGGAGCCTTCCCAACTGAAGTTCTTGCGAACTTACAGCTTAGTGTTGCCCCATCTCCCTCCTGGAGATCTATGGGCACTCATACTGTACTCTCCTCGTTGATCTTCGTGGTCGCAGCCTTCGGATCGTGCTTCTCGTCCTTGTCCTTTTTCCTCAAAGGACACTGGGTAGCGTAGTGACCAAGTTCACCACACTTGAAACACTTGATCTTCGACATGTCTTTCTTACGTCTCCGCTGCTCCTACTGCCCTTTAGATGCAAGGGCTGCATTTTCTTCCTTCGCCTGCTTCACCTTTGTAGAAATTTCTGAATCTTAATTCTTATGTAGAAATTATTTCTGTTAATCTGATTAAGCTTCTCCTACTTATACAAGTTATTAACTGAATAAATTCAAGTTAACATCAAAGCAAAACACATAAAAGATCTCTACCAATTCAGATCTAGAATAAGCACATGCACACATAGACAAAGTGACATAGTTATTTTTGGACAAACTGTCCCCGGAAAAACCCAATGTGGGAAAACTGGTCTCTGGCTGCTGGAGGGCTCTATTATCAAGAATATTTCTGAATACACAACTCTGGGTTCCAGATCTGGAAAACCCTACAGAGAAAACTCTATCTCTACAACACCTGGCTGATCTAAGACCAAAAATACTGACTGATCCACACCCTCAAACGGGATTTACAGAACTCAACTAGATCTAGGCCTAGAAACCCTAGCGCTGCCCCTGAAAGACACTGTTGCTGCCGTTGCTGCCTTTCTCTACGCTATCCTTGCTGATCTCTTCTCTACTTCTTGTGTATTCTAGACCCCGGGATAAGATCATCCCCTTGGTCTAAATTCCCCTCTCTACAACTGAAACACTTCTAATAATTCTTAGCAACCCCGCCCTGGTATCTAAACTTAGCTTCAGTGCTCTGCCTCTATGTATCTTACAAATGACCCCAAGCCTTTCCTTTATACTTTTCTCATTGACAAATCAACGACCAAGATTAAATCTTTAATCAATGGCTAAGATTAAAAGAAAGCTTGATCTGTGTGACTTAAGACAATTTCATCACATGTTTAATTAAATTCACTTTAATTATTTTATTTTCCTAAGTTTTAACTTAGGAAATACATTAAAATAATTAATTAATTTAATATCTCCTAAACCAGATGAAATTTCCCAAATCCATTTTTGGGTCTTGCAGATCAGGTGAACTCTAGTCCTTCCTCAAAATTTGGGACTTAGAGCACAACTAATGCTACCCCAAATACACAAAATCTCAACACTCCCTCTTAGCATCAAGGGTGTTCTCTAGCAATACATCACACTTATGCATTACATGATTTTGGGCACTGATTCTGTGTTGTTGAAGCTTGGCCTCCTGCCACTCAACTCTGCACTACTGCTGCCATTTTGAAATGTTGCCCATGACTCTGCCACTGCCACCGTCACTGCAACCACTGTACTGCAGCTCCCTCTCAATATGCTGCATCTGTGCTACTCATAGCACTGCCACTGCTGATATGTTGCATTGCAACTTCAATTGTTGAGAGAAACAACTGAATCTTCTGCCCAATCTTTGACAGATAAGTTAGATGGGCTGCATCCTTATCACTGAAGCTCCATAGGCTACAGATCTGTGCTTGCATCTAAAGAACGATGCACAGCTACAACATTGCTTGCGTAATCAGACTCCCTCTGCACTACTGAAGTCACATCAGCTCCTTGGGCTGAAATCTATCATGTTGCTACTGCACTACATTGTTCCTCTGAAGCTCTCTGTGTTGCTGCAGCTCTGCACTGCGCTGTTGAAGTCACATCAGCCTTTGCGCTGCTACTGCTTCTACGCTGCTGCTTCTATGCTTTGCGTTGCTCCTCCCAGCCTCTAGATCTGCCTCTGCTTATGCCTCATCTGTGATCTATGCACCCCAATGTTATCAGAACCGAACCGGTTCTGAAAAACCGGCTGGTCCGACCGGTTTGGAGGCAAAACCGGTCCGAACCGGCCTTCCGAACCGGAAATGACCGGTTCGGTACTGAACCGGCCGGTTCCGTCACTGAACCGGCCGGTTCCGTACCGGTCCGGTTCCACCGGTTCACAAGCCTGGGCACTAAAAAACAAATTTTTTTTTTCTTAAATTTTTTTTAAATTTTTTAAATTTTTTTTCTAAATTATTATTTTTCCTAGTTAATAACGCTACCCTAGCCCCCCCTAAAACTACTTAAACACTCCCACCCCCTCTATTTCCCTCACACTATTCATGGTAATGTTAAATTCTTAAAGTAAAAGTGACATTCTCCTTAATCTTCATTTTCATCCTTTTACTTAAATTTTTAACATTACCATGAAATGACTCAGGATGTTTGAGAGTGGTTCCGACCTCATTGGATTTCATATGGAGAAAGTAGAATTTTAGATCTCATTCAAAATCCAGCAGATTTATCAGTTTTTCAGGATTTCAGGATTGGGTTATTGCAATGTTTCCATCGAATTTTGTCATGTATTAGGGTATGGAACTCGTATTTAATCAAGAGCACCAATCCCTCTATGTACCTTGATGTTAGTGACATTGGTTGTCAGACTCCTCTATCATGACCCTACTAAAAATGTACCCATCACTCAAACAAAACCTTGACTATCGAAGGTGATAGATAAATATATGTTTAAATCAATGAATTAAGTATGAATTTGTCTAAAAAATATCTAATTTTTAATATATATATATATATTTTTTTTTAATAAAATAATATATAACGTATCGTATCCCAGAAGAATGTTGTTCCGGGGTCACCGTACCCGTATCCGATTCTTCGAATCCCCGTATCAGGTGACTTAGGGATTCTGATGATGATTGATGATTTGATCATATGTAGCTTGTAGTATTGTAGGCTATAGTATAATACTATGATCTAACATGTTATTTTGGACTATAAAGGCCTTTTAGAGCCCGTTTCTTGATGTTTGTTACATTTTTTGTTCAGCGATGTTTTGCACTAAGTGCTATTTTGGCTATCTGCACCTATATAATGAAAACTTTTGCATATTTGTGTTTAAATGGTTTGGATTAATATGGATGTACATGAATATATATGGTTTTTCTTTAAAATATGAATATTTTATGTGTTTTTGGTAAACCGGTTTTTTTTCCGGTTTTTTTCCGGTTCCGGTCCGGTTCCGACCGGTTCCCGGTCCACAAGGTTTTCCGGTTCGATAACCGGTTCGGTTCCGATAACATTGATGCACCCACTTCCACTTGTCCCGCTACTGTCTTAAGGCTGTCGTAGCTCGCTTGTGATCCAAGAGATGAGCTGCTCAAGGATCCCACCTCTCTTCCATGTAGCTCCTCTACATGTCCATGTCACCCCACCTCCGTGGTTCATGAGCACTCATGGCTACATCATCTCCGGACCCATCATCTGCCACCACTGCTTTGGAAGAAGATGCTTCCTTGTCCTTCTTCTTTTATGGACAATGGCTGGAAAAATGTCCCATTTCGCCACACTGGAAGCACTTGATCTTAGAAAGATCCTTCTTCTTCTTCGGCTTCTTCTTCGATGCCAAGGCTGCATCTTCCTCCTCTTCCTTCTTAACCTTGCTCAACACAAGGTTGTGTTGCTTCTTGGTGAACCTTCATAGTTCTTCTTGCCGCTGGATCGACCACAAGCTGTCCCAATCTGGGAGGTCCGCTCTGCCCAAGATACTTTGGACAAAGGTTTCCCACTCATCCGTGACTGCATTGAGGGCAGTCCTGACTATCACTGCATCATCTACAGTTGCAGTCAGTTGATCCCTGATTGATTGCAATTTGAAGAGGAAATGCTCGATGTCTTCTCCCTTGGTCATCATGAATGACCTCATTTGGGCCTTCAACAACATCTTTCTTTGGACTGATTTTCCCTCATATAGGGAAGTCAAGGCCTTCCACATCTCATTGGTTGTCCTCTTCAGCACAATATGATCCTTGATACTGTCCATTATCAGCCGCTTGGCATGCCCAACAGCTTTTCTATGCTTCTGTAGGAGATCCGCATCTGTCGGTGTGGCTAGGGTCTGCTCTAAATGGTCTCTTAGACTGTATGCCTCGAGGACAATCAAGATCCTTGCTTTCCACACTAAAAAGTTTGAGAGGCCCTCTAGCCTATCCTGATCACGCAGTCCATGAGGATCCATCTGCTCAGAATGTGTCGGAGCTCCTCTTCTCTATGCTAGAGATCTAGATCTAGGGTCCTTTTCGAACTGGGCACCCTCTGCTCCCTCTGACACTTGATTTCCCTCCTTGGAAATCTACCAAATCAACTATGATTTAGCTTCTTCTTTGATCCTCTAACCAAACTGCAAGTTTCCTTTGGCAAGAAACTCTCTGAGAAGTTGATCTCTTCCCAAACTTTGTCACTTGTGCTAAGGCTAAAAATCAGAAAACTTCAGAAGTTTAACCCCACTAGCTCTTCTAAATTTCTGCAACTTTTCTCTAGATTTTTCTGGATTTGACAAATTCAAATCTGAATCACACTGGCTGGCTTCAGACCCAACCAACGCTATTTCTGAGCTACCTCTGCGCAGTAATTGCGTGGGCTTGATAGGACACAACGCTAGACAACATCACGCTTCCCTCTGCGTGATTCTGCTCCTGAAAACTGCGTTGTCCCTTCAGATCTGCTTTTCTGCTACCTTTCCAGATGCACCTTCAAATTCTTCAGCTGGTGACCCTTCTAGATCTGCAATTCCTCTGATACCATGTAGAAATTTCTGAATCTTAATTCTTATGCAGAAATTATTTCTGTTAATCCAGTTAAGCTTCTCCTACTTATACAAGTTATCAACAGAATAAATTCAAGTTAACATCAAGCAAAACACATAACAAATCTCTACCAATTCAGATCTAGAAAAAGCACATGTACACATAGACAAAGTGATAGTTATTTTTGGACAAACTGTCCCCGGAAAAACCCAATGTGGGAAAACCGGTCTCTGGCTGCTGGAGAGCTCTATTATTAAGAATATTTCTAAATACACAAATCTGGGTTCCAAATTTGGAAAACCCTACCGAGAAAACTCTATCTCTACAACACTTGGCTGATCTAAGACCAAAATTACTGACTGATCCACACCCTCAAACGGGATTTACAGAACTCAGCTAGATCTAGGCCTAGAAACCCTACTGCTGCCCCTGAAAGACACTGTTGTTGTCGTCTGCTGCTGTCGTTGTTGCCTTTCTCTACGCTGTCCTTGCTGATCTCTTGCCTACTTCTTGTGTATTCTAGACCCTGGGATAAGATCATCCCCTTGGTCTAAATTCCCCTCTCTACAACTGAAACACTTCTAAGAATTCTTAGCAACCCCGCCCTGGTATCTAAACTTAGCTTCAGTGCTCTGCCTCTATGTATCTTACAGATGACCCCAAGCCTTTCCTTTATACTTTTCTCGTTGACAAATCAACGACCAAGATTAAATCTTTAATCAATGGCTAAGATTAAAAGAAAGCTTGATCTATGTGACTTAAGACAATTTCATCACATGTTTAATTAAATTCACTTTAATTATTTTATTTTCCTAAGTTTTAACTTAGGAAATACATTAAAATAATTAATTAATTTAATATCTCCTAAACCAAATGAAATTTCCCAAATCCATTTATGGGTCTTGTAGATCATGTGAACTCTAGTCCTTCCTCAAAATTTGGGACTTAGAGCACAACTGATGCTACCCCAAATACACAAAATCTCAACACTCCCTCTTAGCATCAAGGGTGTTCTCTAGCAATACATCACACTTATGCATTACATGATTTTGGGCACTGATTCTGTGCTGCTAAAGCTTGGCCTCCTGTCACTCAACTCTGCACTACTGCTGCCATTTTGTACTATTGCCCATGACTCTGCCACTGCCACCACCACTGCAACCACTGTACTGTAGCTCCCTCTCAATATGCTGCATCTGTGCTACTCATAGCACTGCCACTGCTGATCTGTTGCACTGCAACTTCAATTGTTGAGAGAAACAACTGAATCTTCTGCCCAATCTTTGACAGATAAGTTAGATGGGCTGTATCCTTATCACTGAAGCTCCATAGGCTACAGATCTGTGCTTGCATCTAAAGAACGATGCACAGCTACAACTCTGCTTGCGTAATCAGACTCCCTCTACACTACTGAAGTCACATCAGCTCCTTGTGCTGAAATCTATCACGTTGCTACTGCACTACATTGTTCCTCTGAAGCTCTTTGTGTTGCTGCAGCTCTGCACTGCGCTGCTGAAGTCACATCAGCCTCTGCGCTACTACTGCTTCTACGCTGCTGCTTCTATGCTCTGCGTTGCTCCTCCCAGCCTCTAGATCTGCCTCTGCTTATGCCTCATATGTGATCTATGCACCCACTGCTCCACTTGTCTCGCTACTGTCTTAAGGCTGCCGTAGCTCGCTTGTGATCCAAGAGATGAGCTGCTCAAGGATCCCGCCTCTCTTCCATGTAGCTCCTCTACATGTCCATGTCACCCCACCTCCGTGGTTCATGAGCACTCATGGCTACATCATCTCCGGACCCATCATCTGCCACCGCTGCTTTGGAAGAAGATGCTTCCTTGTCCTTCTTCTTTTATGGACAATGGCTGGAAAACTGTCCCATTTCGCCACACTAGAAGCACTTGATCTTAGAAAGATCCTTCTTCTTCTTCGGCTTCTTCTTCGATGCCAAGGCTGCATCTTCCTCCTCTTCCTTTTTAACCTTGCTCAACGCAAGGTTGTGTTGCTTCTTGGTGAACCTTCATAGTTCTTCTTGCCACTGGATCGACCACAAGTTGTCCCAATCTGGGAGGTTCGCTCTGCCCAAGATACTTTGGACAAAGGTTTCCCACTCATCCGTGACTGCATTGAGGGCAGTCCTGACTATCACTGCATCATCTACAGTTGCAGTCAGTTGATCCCTGATTGATTGCAATCTGAAGAGGAAATGCTCGATGTCTTCTCCCTTGGTCACCATGAATGACCTCATTTGGGCCTTCAACAGCATCTTTCTTTGGACTGATTTTCCCTCATATAGGGAAGTCAAGGCCTTCCACATCTCATTGGTTGTCCTCTTCTCAGCTATGTGTGGCACAATATGATCCTTGGTACTGTCCATTATCAACCGCTTGGCATGCCCAGCAACTTTTCTATGCTTCCGTAGGAGATCCACATCTGTCGGTGTGGCTAGGGTCTGCTCTACATGGTCTCTTAGACCGTATGCCTCAAGGATAATCAGGATCCTTGCTTTCCACACCGAAAAGTTTGAGAGGCCCTCTAGCCTATCCTGATCACACAGTCCATGAGGATCCATCTGCTCAGAATGTGTTAGAGCTCCTCTTCTCTATGCTAGAGATCTAGATCTAGGGTCCTTTTTGAACTGGGCACCCTCTGCTCCCTCTGACACTTGATTTCCCTCTTTGGAAAATCTACCAAATCAACTATGATTTAGCTTCTTCTTTGATCCTCTGACCAAACTGCAAGTTTCCTTTGGCAAGAAACTCTCTGAGAAGTTGATCTCTTCCCAAACTTTGTCACTTGTACTAAGGCTAAAAATCAGAAAACTTCAGAAGTTTAACCCCACCAGCTCTTCTGAATTTCTGCAACTTTTCTGCAGATTTTTCTGGATTTGATAGATTCAGATCTAAATCACACTGGCTGGCTTCAGACCCAACCAGCATTGTTTCTTAGCTGCCTCTGCGCAGTAATTGCGTGGGCTTGATAGGACAGAACGCTGGACAACATCACCCTTCCCTCTGCGTGATTCTGCTCCTGAAAACTGCGTTGTCCCTTCAGATCTGCTTTTCTGCTACCTTTCCAGCTGCACCTTCAGATTCTTCAGCGGGTGACCCTTCTAGATCTGCAATTCCTCTGATACCAGGTAGAAATTTCTGAATCTTAATTCTTATGCAGAAATTATTTCTGTTAATCCGGTTAAGCTTCTCCTACTTATACAAGTTATCAACTGAATAAATTCAAGTTAACATCAAGCAAAACACATAACAAATCTCTACCAATTCAGATCTAGAATAAGCACATGTACACATAGACAAAGTGATAGTTATTTTTGGACAAACTGTCCCCGGAAAAACCCAATGTGGAAAAATAGGTCTCTGGCTGCTGGAGAGCTCTATTATTAAGAATATTTCTGAATACACAAATCTGGGTTCCAGATCTGGAAAACCCTACAAAGAAAACTCTAGATCTACAGCACCTGGCTGATCTAAGACCAAAAATATTGACTGATCCACACCCTCAAATGGTATTTACAGAACTCAGCCAGATCTAGGCCTAGAAACCCTAGCACTGCCCCTGAAAGACACTGCTGCTGCCGTCTGTTGTTGCTGCTGCTACTGCCGTCTATTGTTGCCGTCTGCTGTTGTTGCTTCCATCTGCTGCCGTCGGCTGCTGCCGCTGCTTCCTTTCTCTGCGCTGTCCTTGCTGATCTCTTCTCTGCTTCTTGTGTATTCTAGACCCCGGGATCAGATCACCTCTTAGTCTAAATTCCCCTCTCTGCAACTGAAACACTTCTGAGAATTCTTAGCAACCCCACCCTAGAATCTCAGCTTAGCTTCAATGCTCTGCCTCTGTGTATCTTACAAATGACTCCAAACCTTTCCTTTATACTTTTCTCGTTGACAAATCAATAGCCAAGATTAAATATTTAATCAATGGCTAAGATTAAGAGAAAGCTTGATCCGTGTGACTTAAGACAATTTCATCACATGTTTAATTAAATTCACTTTAATTATTTTATTTTCCTAAGTTTTAACTTAGGAAATACATTAAAATAATTAATTAATTTAATATCTCCTAAACCAGATGAAATTTCCCAAATCCATTTTTGGGTCTTGTAGATCAGGTGAACTCTAGTCCTTCCTCAAAATTGGGGACCTAGAGCACAACTGATGCTACCCCAAATACACAAAATCTCAACAACCTTCGATCCACTGCCACTGCTACCATCAAGTTTGCACTTAACCAAGTCTCTCCTTAGCTCTTCTTGTTGAGGAGCATCCCACATCTCTTCCCAGCCTGGCAAGGTTGCTCTACCCAGGATACTCTGGCCGAACACCTACCAATATTCGGTGATTGCGTTAAGAGCCAGTCTCACCATCGTTGTAGAAGGGGTACACCCCACGACTGCCAGTTGATCATGGATCTCCTGAAGTCTAGTCAGGAACAAAATAATGCGCTCCCCTCTCTGCATCTGCTCCATCCTCAGTTGTTGCTCTAAGTACATCTTCCATTGCTTGGAAGATCCTTCTTATAGCATGTCCAAGGCTTCCCACATCTGCCTGGCAATATCTTTGTCGACTACATGGGGCACAACATGGTCTTTGACTCCAACTAGGAGCAACCTTTTTGCCTTTGCCATATCAGCCTTGTACCTTTTCAACGTATCTGGATCTACAGGGACAACTACTATGCTCGTCACGAAGAGCTTGAGATCATATTCATCTAAAAGACAAGTGATTCCTTCCTTCAAGATCACGTAGTTGGAGGCTCCCTCCAACCGGTCCTAATCTCTAAGTCCGTGAGCTGCCATGGCCGTCAAGAATGTCGAATCTGCTCTTCTTCCCCCTTTGCACAGCACTGGACAGGCTTACGCACTCCTTGTGGATTTTGTAGATCTGCTACCCAGATCTGCTGCTCAAATCTTGGAAAAATAAAGTTCTCCGGCTAGGAACTTCCTGAGGAAGAAAATTCCCTCACTATGCTACTTCTTCCTCTTATGACAACTTTCCACCCAGCAAGAAATTTTGCTTGCAGAAACCGCGTTCCACCAGCTCTGCGTTGCTCCCTCTGGCTCAACAAAACTTTGAATTGGAAGCCCTTCCTCTCTTTTGACTCACTCAGAGAGAGACCTTCCCGGAAATTTCAACCCTCCTGCCCTGGACTGCGCAATCCCTCTAGGGATTCAAATGGCTGCTTTCTGTAGCTCTTCGGCCTCCGACTCGACGTTGGATTTTCTCTTCCTGTTTCACAATCAACCCTCCTCGATCTCGAATCCTATTGCAACAAATTGAACTACCTCTACTTGTAAATTACTTAACAAGTTATGTTGCAGATTACTTCTGAAAACATTGAAGCATTTACTGAAGCAGCCTTCACTTAATTAAGTTATATGTGAAAACAATAAACTGAGCAAGAGAAATAACACACAAAGGACACTGTTATCTTTGGATAAATGTCCCCGAAAAAACCCAATGCGGGAAAAATGGTGGAACAAATCTAAGGGTTTTTATTATTAAGCAACAATTAATCTAAATAAATCTTTGATTGTCTCACCGGACAAATCAGTTACAGAGAATATGACTGACAAAAAGATTAAGAAAGATTAGTGAGGTTACCTCACTCTATCACTGGAAATCCCGATTGATCCAGCCTCTACACAATCACTGTGCAGTCCCAGCATCAACCCTCCTGGGCACTGCGTCGCTCAGCTGGTGAATCGATCTGCTCCACAGAAATTTCGATATCTTCCTCCCGGTCTCACACCCCAGCTTCCCGCTTCTGAAATCTTCCTTTCAACAAACCCTTGGATTTCCTCTGGCCCTCTGCCCAGCCCTGCGAGGCTCTGTGTCAATCTCTATGGCTCTGCTCAGTAGCTGTTGGATCCCTCTCTTCCCTTCTCTGCTGATGATTCTTCGGCTGAGAAATATTTCTCTCTGGATATTGTCTATACCCCTCTCTGCAATGAAGAGTCACTTAGATCAAAGTTTTCGTCCGAGCACTGCTGTTAGGTCCCTATATTACTAGTGTAGCCCCTTATCGTTATTGTTGTACTACTGTAGCCCCCATATGGTTATTATTGTGCCCCATAAACCCCACTATTGTTATTGTTGTGCCCTTACATTATTATTGTTAGGTCGTCTAGGATTATATTGTGACCTCATGGACTCTCCTATATATAGAAAGGAGGTTTTGTCATTTGAATAATCCAAGAATTGTTCATTTATGTAATGTAAATGAGGTTTCCCCCTCGAAGTGGCTGATTTTTAAGGCATTGATCTCTCTTTTATTTTATTTTTGAAGCTGGTTTCATAACATTTGGTATCAGAGCTTTGGATTCTAGGGTTTCGCTGATTCAAACAGGACATCGTGGAATTTTCGCTATAACTTCTTTTCTACGAAGGTTCAGACGCTAAAACAAAAAACCCATTTGTGCAAAAGACTGAGGAAGTTCATGTAAAAATTTCAAATCTTGGTTTGCAATATTTTTGGGGATATGATCTATGGACGTTAGGGTTTTTTCAGGCTCCCGAATTTCATCTCAAAGAGGTGACCTTGGGACAATCATCATAATTCTCTCTATGAGCATCGCATTGGAAATCTGTAAAACGTGGCCTAAATCACACGAACTGTAGTTTGTTGTGTATCAATTTCAAAGCCGAAGGAGGGAACAATGACACGTGGCACACCGTACAAGTTCTCTCTACTAAACCAGTCCATAATTAGGTCATTGTGGGAGATTGGGCATAATTTTGTCTTGCAGAATCCAAATTAGGTCAGACCTGTGGCATTGAAAAGAGGACCCAGAGGACTATTACAGGACCGAAGCTTAAATCTTAGGGATCCGAAATCACATAGATACATCAGTTTCAATATCAAGCTCTTCAAAAGCAAGAAAAAGGCGTGTATTTGTTTTTCAAATTGCACAAGTCTGTTTGAAAAATCCGTTTGAAGAGGCACTGCAAGGACCTCCAGGGGCATCTCATCCAATGTCCAGATCAGTCGAGAAATTCTAGTGACTAAGTGAGGTAAAACTCACAATTTTTCTTGCAGTTTTTCTCTCTCTGTAACTGAATAACCTTGGAGGTATTCACAGATGTATTCAGAAATTTCTACTACATAATAATATCAAACCCTCAAATCTACTACACCGGTTTTCCCACATTGGGTTTTTCCGGGGACTTTCGTCCAAAAATAACGATGTCCTATGTGTATGTTTTTCTTTGCTCAAATTCCTTGTTTTAGAATCATAAGTAATTAAGTGTAGGTTGCTCAATAATTTACTTCAATGTTTCAAGAAGTAATCTGAAATAATTTTGTAATATAACTTACAAAGTAGGTGAAGTAGAATCAGCTGGTTGCAATAGGATTCCTGAGAGTGTTATATCTAGGAATTTTCACAATACCTGCTCATAATAGACTCTCACATATTTTACCCAACTCTGCGACACAATATGATCTAGTAGACCAAGTGACTTGTAATAAAATAATTTAGCCAATTAGCTTAAATTATTCCTAAATCACTTTTACATAAGACTCAACTAAAACACTAGGACTCACTTAAGACTTTGACGATAAATTCCACCCTAGCTTTGGGGTGAGGTTGGAGGTAAAAACACTGCCGATCATCCATGTTTAGAAACAAAGTTGAATCACTGAGACAAAAAACCTCCTAGGATGAAATTTTCCGCCAAAATAATAGGCTTACCTAGGTTGTTACACACATATACAGTCTTACTAGCATCATTTACATTACAAACTTGCAGAATCGGTTTACAATGACACAATAGTTGATGCACGATGATCTCGATCTCTGAAGAAAAATATGGTACCACTGCTTCCTTTGAAATTTGACAAAATGTGTGCAACATGGTTAACTAGGGCTTAGTGCAAATTGGCTAGGAAGAGGAATTTTCGGTCTTGGAAAGTCTTAACATCTAGGGTTGAATGGTTTCCTCAAAATCATCCCCCTTTGGTGGCCTTCCTTCCATTTTCATCCATTATTTCTCTTGCCCTAGTTGTTTGCCCTAGCATAAAACCCTAGTTTGGCTATAGCTTCAACTTGAGATTTTGTTGAAGGGTTCATGTGCCTTTAACTTGATAATACTCACCATTGGAAACCTTTTCTTAGCACCTTGACTTTAGGTCATCCCAACTCACAACTTATCAATCAAACCCTAGGTCTTGCATTGCCTCAATTTGGCCTCTACTTGAAAAGTGAATTGCCCCTTCTTCATTGTTGGAGCCATGTACTTAAATTGTGCTTTTCCCTTAGAAGCCTCTTTGTCATGTTGAACCTCTACACCTAGAATATCTATTAGGTGAACTACCTACCGAAACTCCTCCCATTGGTGAAAATCCATAAAGAGTAGGGGTAGTAGTTGTGGTGACAGTGGACTACTACCTTATTGTTGTCACTTGGTCTAGTGTTTTCCTTTTTGGGAATTGCTCTACAAGGCCTGCTAGATTTCGCGGCAACAAGGCCGAAATAATTTCTAGGAGAACCAACCTAGTATTGCCACCAAATTCAATATAATCTTGCTTGTAATTTTTCTAGAAAATTAATAAATAAAATTGGTTGGGTTTTTATTGTGACATTATGGTTACCAGTGGTCTAATTTTTTATTCGAATTCTGTTGAAATTTGGTTACCGGATGACTGGTGGTTCCCTAAGGCTTCGATCTTTGGCCTAGGGAAAAGTGTCCAAAAGAATTTAATTTTTCTCCTAAAGTGACTTTATAAAGTTATAAAGTCAAATCTAATTTAAAAGTGACTTTAAGTTATAAAGTTACTAAAATCTAATTTTAAAGTGACTTTAATAAAGTCAATGTGAAATTAGAAAGTGAAAAGTGACTTTGGAAATAAATGACTAAGTGGGTCTTTATTAAAGTGGGGTAAATTAAAAAATAGAAAATGAGATTTAAATGAGCATTTAATCTCAGCCCTAGATCTAAAGCTATCTCAGCCATTGGATTTAGGGATTCCCTAAAAGTCACTTAGGGTTAGGTTAAAGGAGGAAAATGAGGGAAAAGGTCATTCATTCTTTCATAAGCAGATTGAGAGGAGGAGAAGAAGAGAGCTGGAGAATTTCTGAGCTTGAGAAGGTGAAAGAGAGGAAGAGTTCAGCAGTCCGTACAGCAACAAGAGACTGCACGTTTTTCGAGGCAGCAAGAGGCTGCACAATTTTCGAGACAACAAGTCCGTATAGGAGCACAGTTTTCGAGGCATCAGTCTGTACAACAGCTTGAGGCACAGTTTTCAAGGAGAGGGTCAGCATAGAAATCGAGGTGAAGGTGCAGCCAGCTAAAGGCACGGATTCCAAGGTGGCTGGGCACAATTTTTGAGGCAGCTAACATGGATTTCGAGGTGGCAGCTTTGTTGTACTTTTCCATACAGTCTGTACAGTTCGTACAGACGTACAACTAAGTACTGGGCACGATTTCCAAGGCTGTTAAGTGCTGTAATAAATTTATGTTTTAAACTTTTTGCTATTTTGGCACATTTTCCAAGGCGGAGGCAAGCACGGAAAACAAGATAAGTCTGTACTTCGTTTGTTGAAATTTTTCTTGTACATTTCACTTCTCTGTAAAAGCATTTTTCAGAAATAAGAAAAAGCTTTTGAACTGGTTTTCCCCAAGAGTTGTAGGGGGGTTTTTTCAGGGTCAAGATGACCAAAAATCAGTGTGTCAAATTTCTGTGTGCGGCTGATTTAATTTTCTGAGTTTTTATTTCTGCATTTCAGCACTGTGAAATTTCCAGAATTTGTGTTTTCAGAAAATATTTATTTTTCTAGCTTGTTGAATGTATGGCTATGGGAATGGACATTTAACTTTATGGGAGAAATAAGGAAACACTGAAAACCGGGGTTGGGTTATCAAATTTCTACATGGTATCGGAGCTATTTTGCTGAAAAATGCAGTTTGGGACAGCAAGAAGAAAAATTACAGCAAGCTGATTTTTCACACAGAAAACAGTACCTTTACTACAACAGTGTTATTTTCAGTTTATTTAGGACAGCAAGCATGTCTTTGTGCTTGAGGGTGGAGGATAGGTTGGATGGGCATAGTAACTACAGTGTTTGGAAGGAGAGAATGTAGAGCATCTTTTCTTGGAAATACTGAGAGGGGGGTGAATCAGTATTTCTTTTCAATTGTTAATTTTACCAGTTAGATCACTTATATTTAGAACACAAAATGAACAATGATGGAATAGATACTTTTATTAATTTCTTCTTTACAATAAGTAAAGTACAATAATGATATAGGGCTCCAACCCTAGATGAAGACTCCAATCTTCCATGCTCCAACCTGTACTGTGTCAAGCACCGACCTGGTCTTTCCAAGGCTCCAACCTTGTCAATTTGAGGCACCAACCTCGTCAATTTTGAGGCACCAACCTCGTCAATTTTGAGGCACCAACCTCTAGGGCTCCAACCCTATCTCTAGTACAGGCTCCAACCTAGTTTCTTGAGGACACCTATCCTCTAGGGCTCCAACCCTATCTTCCAAGGCACCAACCTTGTCTCTATGAGGCTCCGACCTCCAGCTTCAATTCTTCAAGATATATTTGGTTATACGTCATGGCTCCCAATGTCTTCTTCAACGAGCCCCTCACTTAGTCTCCACATTACTTCATCAATGACAACCTTGTTCTTCACATGAAGGTGTCTCCATTGCTCTTCATGTCACTCAAACACTTGTTTCTTCAACGTTACGTCATTGTGACATCAACAATGCATCATGGTCTCCAATAATGTCTCCAATAGGCTTCTAGATGACTCTCCATGGTATCCTCAAGAAGGTCTTCAAGGTATTCTCCAAACAAGTCTTCAAACTCTTCAAAGTGACATCAGAGAGTGCTTCAACTTGGCCCTATTCTATTCACAAGAGGAGACTCCAGCAAATTCTGTCTATCCAAGCCTAACAAGGCTGCCCAACTTGCAATAAATCTGCCCTATCAAGTCCCACAAATTTGCCCAATCAAGAATGTCTTGAGACAATTCAGAATTGCCTACAAGGGTTCTTTAGTAGGCTGCTTCAAGGTCTTTCAAAGTGTCTTCAATAAGAAATCTTCAAGCCTGCTACTTCAAAATGACTCCAAGACTTCTTGCTTCAAATCTTATTCAATTCTGCCCCAACACCAAATCTGCTTCAACAAATTTCTGCAAGAATGCTTCTACAAAAATTCTATTAGATGCTTAAAAACATGTGCTCCAAGGTCTCCAATAATTTTTGTGTATAAGGATATCACCACAAATGACTGTCAAAAATCCTATGAAATATATGCTCCTTAATGCTGCTTTCTAGGAGAGTTTCCAGCCTTCCCTAGGCCTTATGGCACCCTTCCAAACAGTGATACAGGGCCTGACCCTTCTCCAAGACAAGGTATAAGTTGTGGCTGTAACGACCCATTCCCAAGTTATATAGAAAATGCTATTAGCGTGTGTACGATATAGGCAGTTGATAGCTACACATGCCTATATCGCACACATCGCACTAGTACACCTACCTACTAATATCAAGATTACATAAATTGGGAGCTTAATATTAAAATTTCAGATTAATGTTGAGCTCAACTAGGTATAAATTTTATGAAAAGAACTAATAAAAGAAAATGATATAATAAAGTTAACTCCTTAAGTTAAAAATGAGTATGCAAATATTAAAGATTAATATTAAAAGTACTTAAATATAAAGTCCCATGCTCTATAATAAAACCACTATATAATCCCACCTCCATAAATATATCCGTACCCCATTAATATGGATCACCTCACCAATAAAAACATTTAATATCAACATTAAGATGGATAAGGCCTCGAGAGGTTAGAGGCGGTGGAGGAAGGTTGATTAAATTATATTCCTATCCAAATATAATGAAAAGTATACCCCCATAAATACATATAATATCACCATTAATAAGGAGAAGACCTCAGGAAGTAAGAGGCAGTGGAGGGAGATTATTTAAGGGAGGAGATATGAAGGAGAAAGGGGGGATGTTTTGGGAGAAAAGAAAGGAATTTTGCTTAAGTTAGAGAAATTGTCTGGGAAGGAGTCTCTGGGTTCTTGGAAATTTGGGCACAGGGGCAGAGGAGACATCCTCTGGGTTTGAGATTGTTCCTGGATTGGCTGGGAGGATTTGATTGTCCCGGTAATCTGTTCACAGCATCACAAGGAGAAATCACCATTAAGTAATCAGCTCTATTCCAGGTATTTTTCTATGGATAGACTAGTTCTTTGTGAAATTTCACTGCTGATCTTCATTTAATCATATTACTGCTGAAATATATATATGTATATGCTTGGATTTCACTCTGTAAGGATGTCTTCGATTTATTCAGGGAAAGGATGATAGTTGTAGCAGGGTTTAAAACTGTTAGTCGAATTAACACTAAATCTTCTAAGTCTACCTCTAGCAAAATTCACAAGAGAGTGGAAAAATTAGGAATTGTCCAAGAGGGTTCTTACATTTGGTATCAGAGCCTGTTCAAACTCTCGGACCTGTTAGTTAAGATGATGTTATGGAAGGTAGACAGATTTTAAGTTTAAATTAGCAATTGTGTTATAAGTAAACTGTGTTATAAGCCATTCAGAAAGAGTAATATGCTTCAGCATTCATTTTAAGGAACACTATCATTCTGCTTTATATTCATTGAAACAGTAAAATCTCTACTACAAACAACCCAGAATTACAATAACACATTTCTAGTAATATTCAGCCACTTTATTATTGTTTTAACAAGGTTTACATGGATCAGTACTGGTAAAGAGGAACCTGGTACTGGTTTTAACTCTTAGCAATTGCTTCACTCTTAGCAATTGCTTCAAAATGGATAGACCGATGCTCATATCCATTAAAACTTCCGATAGCAGGCCATACTTCATGTACCTTTAAGTCTTTTGGCCACTGTTGTAGCTGAAGATGCCTTGAATTTGCTTGCTGCCAAGAATATGTCTGAGGATGTCTAGCTGCAAACCCTGACCTGACCTCTGCTGGTGTATGCCTGAGGAAATCTAGCTACAAACACTGACCTGACCTCTACTGGTATACGTTCAGCTATTACTATAGATGACTGATCGGTTAGGGTATTTTACTTACATAATTTTCCTCCTTTCTCACCTTATTGCAGACCATCATATGCATCAGATCCAAAGATTTGGTTACAGATTATAATCACAACAATAATAAACAATAATAAGCCCAAAATACTCTAAATATAACACATAATACTTACAAGAATAATTTAAAGTTTTGGCTCTCGGTCCTTGCATATTTGGGTAACTGATTTGGGTATTGGAGGACTGATGTTTTCATTACATACTTTGTAGGAAGAGATGTGTCAAATGCAATGATAAGAAGAGATCTGTCATTTATCAATTCCAAAACATTTGATTTTAGACTTTTGTTGTCTATATTCACCAACCAACCACCACACTTGCAGGAACTGAACTATATTCTATTAAAGAATGCAATCTTAGGAATGAGCCCGAGATAGATCAAAACAGAACTGGCATATACAAGGTAGCCTTCTTCTACACATATATGGCCTTGGACTATTAAACTTTATCCATATCAAGGTATAACTGATAAATAGCAAACAACCGAATCCAAAAAAAAAAAAAAGCGCTGACCAAAACTATGAAAGTACATGAGCTGCACCTTCTAGACCACCACTGTAGCGAGACTTAGTAAAATCAGTAAGAAGACAATCGTTATTCACTTCCCCCTGTGCTTAGTTTTAGTAATAAACAGAAGCAGTGTCACATTTTCACAATGGCCAAGTCAAAACTTCCATGTCTAGATTGCTCGTAAACAAGGATGTAATCATGTTTTCGATAATATCATTCATCAGATATTTTGGGAATTACAAAGGGAGATTTTTTTTGTATTTCTAATTGTTAAAACTGCCTAATTCCTTGACAAAAGCCTGATACACTTTGACAATACCTCACCAATTTAACAATATTTCAGTTGAATCTCAGAAAGTATCAAGAGAGAATACCTGTCCATTACAAGTCTAATCTAAGGAATTACAGAGATCTGAATTGATATAACATAGGCATCTTTTAAAGTGTGGCATGACTGTGTCTAGCATCAAATTGTATGTTGGCATTGTTCCTTGCATCTTGATAACCAGTCCTGTAGAGTGATCTGATCTTATGGACTGATCTATCTAATCAGTGGCTACAACGATCTTATACTTTGATGACAGTAGTATTTTGGAGGTTTGTTCACATATTACTATAACGACATCACTGTCAACGTTGTTTACATGGATCTTGATAAATCAATAATATACAAGATTTAAGGAAGATGTGTTCATATGAACGAGAGCAAGTCACAAAGATAGAAGAGTAACAAAACCAATTTCTGAAATCTTAGAGCAAGCCATAGGGTTATGCAAACTTTCGAACATAGTTATGTTAGCCATAAGTTCCGCCGATTATTTATAAAGGGGTTATCGATTTTGAAAGGCTCATGGGAGACCGACCGGAGTATATTCATGAAGGTGATGAGATCCTTCTGGTTCATACAGTTGTAATAGCCCGACAGCTGATCACCAAAGACACCAACACCGCACGGCGTGACTTGCCGATAATTGCCAGAGGTGTCGTATCCGGCTGGGTTATGTGTCGTTGTCCTCGGAATATCAAGTGTTTCGATCATAAACCACTGTGATATATTAACAGAGTATATCGGACCTTATCCAAGGTTAAAAGCGTATATATTAAACGCATTAAAATGCGATGTGAATGGAACCTGTGACTAGCAGTGGTCCGAGACTTAATTCTAAATCGCCAGCCAACAAGGCGTATCAATGTATGGTTATACATATAAAGTTTTAACGTGACTGCCGGATGTGTCACGTGACCTCCGGAACTTCAACTAGTATATATGTGGAAACTTTAAGTATGGCGTAGATATTTTAAAATATATGTATTGTATAAAAAGAAATTGACAAATTATATAAAGGTTATGCCAATATATATAGATAGATATTTTATTACTTAAATTTCTAAAATTAATTATTTAAAAAAAATAAAAAAAATAACATAACTCTACTTTGAACGCCTCCTCCTATAATCCAAATCTACACCCAGATCTATCTTAATCATAGAGACACAATGTCCAATGGGAAGGTTAAGTCAGGTTATAGACCCACAATGTCCGATGGGAAGTTTAAAACCCCACCCACTATTCCAGAGAATCAAAGCTCCTGAAAGCTATAAGGTAAAGTTATTCCATCTATAAATTTCTAAAATTAATTATTTAAAAAAAAAAAAAATTATTTCATATGGCACATTAGAGTAGATATCTAAATTAGGGCAACGCTTATGATAGGGTGTATCATATAAAAGAAAGTATTAAATAAAAGAAAGTTAAATGTTCGTTTATTTGAAGGATGATTCAGGTTTATAAGGTTGTGTTTTACATAGTTAAAATAGCATAATAACACATCAGCAAAACGAGAATTTAAATTGGTTAGAATCCAAGTATTATTTATAGTCATAAATAACAGAAAGTCAGTAAACCCTTCTAACTCCTATAATTGCATCTAGGACAGAACATTCTAGACAATTTTAGAACCAATACTATGATCTATGAAAACCCCTGCATTTCACTCTAGAGTTAGTACGCATAAAATACATTGCATAGGACAAGGAGGTCGCGTTGCCACCCTCCTTGACCTTGGTACCAGTAAGACCTGCCTGCAGGTAAAATAGCAAAAGAACTATACCCGTATGCCAGCTCAAATCTTACGAAAATTATATTCTGTCAGTCTGAAAAATTACCCACTCTCATAAATTTATTTTGATTTTCCGGAAAAGTTACAATGTTTAACACGTACCAAAGGCGGCAGCGCCAGCGAAATGCATCGCCGCCACCTCCACCTTCACCATCACCATCGCCACCATCAAGTTCGCCGTTAGCACATGTTACTCTGCCCGATCTTACTACTGTGATGAGCTCATTAGAAACTATTTTGGAAACTTTAAAAGGGTCGCCGCCGACCAGTAGCAAGGAGAAACGACCTCATCTGGAGGAAAGACATTCAAAAAAGCCTAAGGATTATGATAATAAGCCTCATCGAGAAGATATTTCACGGGAACTGCAAAAGATTAAACTCCTAGAATTTTCTGGAGGGCGAGCTAGAGAACATGCCGAAGCATGGTTGGAGGGGATGATAAGATGCTTCGCACTGAGAGAATACTCTTCCACCTCTAAAACAAAGATCGTTGTACTCCAACTCAGGGGGAATGCTCTGATTTGGTGGGGAAATCTGGAAAAGCAGTTGCGTCTCACTTCAGATACCGTTCCTTGGGAGTTGTTCGTGGACCAATTCCGTGCAAAATACTTACCACCTTTCTTTCAAGAGCAGCTAGCCGAAGCCTTTCATACTCTAACCCAAGGTGGTAAGACCGTGGAAGAATACGAGATAAAGTTCATGGAACTTGTAAAATATGTTCCTTATCTAGACACGAATGAGCACCAGGCCAAGCGTTTTGTATTTGGCTTAAATCCTTGAATCAGGGCCATGGTAAGAATGTGGAAGCCACCGATGGTGGCAGAGGTAGTTGATTGTGCTCGTTATGCAGAAGAACATTTGGGGATTAAAAGGTTTTTCAGGCCAGTTGAACCAATACCGCAAGCCTTTACAGGAAGGACTCCCCGAAATTTCTTCTGAGGAAATAACTCGAGACCACCTCCTTATGGTAACAGGTTTACCCCAAGAGGAGTGGGGACAGGAGCTCCCATGACCATAAATGCAACAACTTCCAAGTCCTCAAACATCAGTGCTTGGAGGTCTCGAGAGATTGGTAATTGAGGGAGGAATGGGAGAGGAAGGGGCACCAGGGGATAGAGTTCTTGGTCGGGAATTTCTCAGTCAAACGCAAAAGGACCAACCCGAGTGGACTGTTGGGGGTGTGGAGGACCTCATCTTCGACGTGATTGTCCGACGAACTCTCGGCGAACAGGAAAAGAACCATCATCAGATGCCCAAAGCAATCATAGAATCCATGCTGTCGTCAACAACAACCAAGTAGCACATCAATCCACTGTAGTGGAATCTTCAGGTACAATCAACGAAATAAAACTCAAAATCTTGTTTGACATTGGAGCTACTAATAGTTTTATTTCATCTTATGCATTGAATAAATGTGGGTTGGCAGCCTGCAAACAGGACGATTTTAGACAAGCAGAAATGGCTTCGGGAGACCTTCAATCGGTAGAATTAAGTGTTGAGGATTGCAAAGTTGATCTAGGAGTCTGTTTGACCAAACTAAAAGCATATGTCACGGTCCTAGGAACTTACGACCTGGTGATAGGAATGGATTTGTTAGAGTCTCATCGAGCATGGGTAGACTGTTCCGCGAAAACAATACTTTGCTTGAATGATGTGGGAGAGACAATCCAAATTCAAGGTATTAAGAGAAAAGTGTCCTTGCGTTTCATCTCAGCTATGCAAATGAAGCGGTGCTTAAGAAAAGGTTGTTAAGTGTATGCCGTTCAAGAAGCAAAGGAAAAGGGCCTTCCTTGGATCAGTATCCGATTTTGTCAGAATTTCCGGATGTTTTTCCAAAGGAATTACCAGGATTGACTCCTAAGAGAGAGCTAGACCTCACCATTGAATTGAAACATGGTACGGAACCTATATCTAAAACACCTTACAGAATGACTGCCTCAGAACTTCGAGAATTGCAAATACAGCTGAAAGAACTGTTAGATGTATGACACATTCGACCCAGTGTTTCACCTTGGGGTGGTCCTGTAATCTTTGTCAAGAAGAAAGATGGTTCATTACGACTGTGTGTGGACTATCGAGAGTTAAACCGAGCCACGGTAAAGAATAGGTATCCAATGCCTCGCATTGACGACCTTTTTGATCAAATGAAAGGAGCTACAGTGTTTTCAAAGATCGATCTACGATTGGGTTATCATCAACTTAAGATTAGCGAGAGCGATGTTTCTAAGACTGCATTCCGAACTCGTTTCGGGCATTATGAATTCATTGTGGTGCCATTTGGGTTGACCAATGCACCTGCAGTCTTTATGAACCTTATGAATAGCGTTCTCCGCAAATATCTCGACAAATTTGTACAAGTTTTCTTGGACGATATTCTCATTTACTCTAAGGATGAGAAGGAGCATGAAGAGCATCTTCGGATAGTGTTATCTTGTCTCAGAGAACACAAGTTATATGGAAAATTATCCAAATGCGCTTTCTTTCAGAAGGAAATCCATTACTTAGGTCATATCATATCAGGCAAAGGAATCTCTGTAGATCCTGAAAAGGTAAACACATTCAGGGAGTGGCCGATGCCTAAGAATGCACATGAAGTGCGTAGTTTTATGGGTTTAGCAGGTTACTACCGAAGGTTTGTGGAGGGATTTTCCAAAATTGCAAAGCCGATCACAAACCTCCAGCGCAAGGGCGTTAAGTATGAGTGGACTGAGGAATGTGATAAAGCTTTTTCTGAACTTAAGCGATTATTGACTAGTGCACCAATTTTGCAAGTATAAAGATTTTACTGTGTGTACTGACGCATCTAAGCAAGGGTTAGGCACAGTATTAATGCAGGAAGGAGGCGTAATAGCATACGCTTCGAGAAAATTAAAAACCCATGAAGAACTTTATGCTACGCATGATTTTGAGTTAGCCACGGTGGTCTTAGCTTTAAAGATGTGGAGACATTACTTGGTGGGAAGAAACTTTGTGCTTAAAAGTGACCACCAAAGTTTGCAGTATTTATTCACCCAGAGAGACTTGAATGCAAGACAAAGACGATGGAGTGAACTCCTAAGCGAATACGATTTTGCGATTTCATATATCAAAGGGAAGGAGAATGTTGTAGCAGATGCTTTAAGTAGAAGACCTCGAATATTCTCCCTCATACCTATCAGGGTGAACTTGAGAAATCAAGTGCTTGAACATCTTGTAAGAGATAGTTGGTACTTAAAAGTAAGGTCGGGGCTCGAAAGCAACCATTCGAAGGAACCTAAGTTCGAAGGGTATGATTTGGAAGAGGACGGAATTCTACGATTTCACGGAAGGATGTATATACCAGATAGTGGGGATCTCCGAAACACCATCTTGAAGGAAGCACACCGGGCAGTATATTGTGCACATCCTGGGGTAAAGAAGATGTATGTTGACACTAAGAGACTCTTCTTCTGGTCAGGCATGAAAAACGACATTGTCCAATTTGTCGCTAGGTGTCTTGAATGTCAGCAGGTAAAAGCTCTTACAACCTCACGACATCCCTATGACCAAATGGGAGATAATTTCTATGGATTTTATCGTTGGGTTGCCTCTTACGCAACAAAAGCATAATGCCATTCTGGTTGTGGTGGATAGATTAACAAAAAGCGCCCATTTCATCCTAGTAAGAGATACTTATGAAGTAGCTGATGTAGCTCGGGTATTCCTAAATGAAATTATCAGATTTCATGGAGTACCTAAGAAAATCATATCCGACAGAGATCCTCAGTTCACCTCAAGGTTCTGGAATTGTATGCAGTCGGCCTTGGGAACTTAGTTAAATTTGAGTACAGCATATCATCCTGAGACCGATGGGCAGACAGAAAGGGTAAATCAAGTACTCAAGGATATGCTAAGGATGTATGTTATGGACCAACAGTCGCGCTGGGAAAAGTACTTACCCTTGGTAGAATTTGCTTACAACAATAGCTATCACAGTTCAATCGGGATGTCGCCATTTGAGGCATTATACGGAAGACCCTGCAGAACGCCGTTGCGTTGGGACAGGTTAGAAGATCGAATAATCGTCGGACCGGAATTGATCCAAGAGATGGAGGATCAGGTAAAATTGATTAGGCAACGATTGAAAGAGGCACAGGATAGACAGAAAAGTTATGCTGGCACTCACAGGACAGATAGAAGCTATGTAGTAGGAGATCAGGTTTTCATCCGCATCAGACCAAATAAGAGCACCATTTGGTTTGGGAAGGGGACAAAATTATCCCCTCGGTTTATAAGACCGTTTGAAGTCCTAGAAAAAGTTGGACCTGTCGCTTATCGTCTTGCACTGCCACCCCACCTGCACAAAATTCATAATGTATTTCATGTATTTGCCTTACGACACTATATTGCTGATAAATCTCATGACCTTCAATGGAAGGAACTGCAAGTATCGGACGAGGGAACCCTAACGGTCGAACCATTACGTATTCTAGAACGTAGGGTTCGACAGCTCAGGAACCGCCGGATAGACCAAGTTAAAATCCAGTGGGACAAGTATAGTCCTGGATCAGCGACTTGGGAGGATGCTGAGACTTTCTGCCAGAATTATCCCAGCTTATGCTAAATTTTGAGAAACTGAAAACTTTATATGTATATGACTGCTCTATTTTGATACTTGAAATTTTATTTTGAAATATCACATAAAGATGAGTTTTACTTTGTTGGTACATGGATACCCATAAAGATAGAATGCTACTTCACTATAGTGATACAGGATATATGCTATTTGTTTAAATTTACCGGTGCATGGATATTGATATGCAGTATGTAATTTAAATTAACATTGCAAGAACATGAAATCGTAGATTAAACGTTATAGATGAAACTATCTATCGACTCATTTCATTACATCTCAAATATAATTGAAGGAAAGGAAATAGAAGAATAACTACATTTTAAATATGAAAGTGAAACATATTAGTATACAGATTGAAAATGGTTAAAACAATGCGTCATAGATAGAACATGTATGAACTAAACAAAAGCAGTATCTGAAATGAGAAATTTTATTGGACATATTGATACCTATGTGGACAAAAAAAAAAATTATATTATATAAGTTCTAGGGTCAATATCACAAATATCAATGTATTTTGAATGTGTAGAGATTGTTATATGGGTAACAATTTGTTATGAACGATATAGATGGATATGCTGTAATATGTGTACGAGTGTTTACATTGCAGATTGTGTACCAGTGATTCCCTTGCAGAAATAATATTACCGAAACAATCTACGTGATGACAGATTTCCAAGAACGGTTAAGACTCCATGTGATTCCATGATAGGGTGTTGACCCTGGTCATATTGAGAGGGGTGGAGGTGTTGCCCACCGTTTATCCTCCAATCCCTGGAGTCATGGGAGGACTGTGTGAGTCACGCTCCCCTAGACATGTGATGATGACTGTCGAATGCCTACAAACATATCAGGTCGATGTAATCGACACTGATATCCTTAAAAGTCTATGAATGGATCAGTAAAACTGATGCCATGTCATATTCCTGTAGAGGACGGATAAGATGGGAGTGGAAGAGATTAGGAAGGATAGGATGATTTTAGAATAGTCTGTAGATGCGGTTGAGATGAGAAGTAACAAATAAATTACAAACAACATGCATATTCAAACGGAATTCAATCTTAAAATACAAACCTTATCACATGTGCCCTGATCTCGTAAAACAAAATTATCGATATGAGTATATGAAACCCTGAACTTCGGGAGGAAGTTTTCTGAAGGGAGGAAGTATGTAACGACCCATTCCCAAGTTATATACAAAATGCTATTAGCTTGTGTACGATATAGGTAGTTCATAGCTACACCTGCCTATATCGCACACATCGCACTAGTACACCTGCCTACTAATATCAAGATTACATAAATTGGGAGCTTAATATTAAGATTTCAGATTAATATTGAGTTCAACTAGGTATAAATTTTATGAAAATAACTAATAAAAGAAAATGATATAATAAAGTTAACTCCTTAAGTTAAAAATAAGTATGCAAATATTAAAGATTAATATTAAAAGTACTTAAATATAAAGTCCCATGCTCTATAATAAAACCACTATATAATCCCACCTCCATAAATATATTCGTACCCCATTAATATGGATCACCTCACCAATAAAAACATTTAATATCAACATTAAGATGGATAATGCCTCGAGAGGTTAGAGGCGGTGGACGAAGGTTGATTAAATTATATTCCTATCTAAATATAATGAAAAGTATACCCCCATAAATACATATAATATCACCATTAATAAAGAGAAGACCTTGGGAAGTAAGAGGCGGTGGAGGGAGATTATTTAAGGGAGAAGATATGAAGGAGAAAGGGGGGGATGTTTTGGGAGAAAAGAAAGGAATTCTGCTTAAGTTAGAGAAATTGTCTGGGAAGGAGTCTCTGGGTTCTTGGAAACCTAGGCACGGGGGCAGAGGAGACATCCTCTGGGTCTGGGATTGTTCCTGGATTGGCTGGGAGGATTTGATTGTTCCAGTAATCTGTTCACAGCATCACAAGGAGAAACCACCATTAAGTAATCAGCTCTATTCCAGGTATTTTTCTATGGATAGACTAGTTCTTTGTGAAATTTCACTGCTGATCTTCATTTAATCATATTACTGCTAAAATATATATATGTATATGCTTGGATTTCACTCTGTAAGGATGTCTTCGATTTATTCAAGGAAAGGATGATAGCTGTAGTAGGGTTTAAAACTGTTAGTCGAATTAACACTAAATCTTCTAAGTCTACCTCTAGCAAAATTCACAATAGAGTGGAAAAATTTGGAAATTGTCCAAGAGGGTTCTTACAGTGGCATCCTCGTTTGCTGCTCCAAACAACCCTTACACCTGTAATAGACCAGACCCCTGCGCTATACAAAACAGAGCCTCCCACACATTACAATACCATAAAACAAGCCTAAAATAACCTCACACCTTGTGTCCTCCTCCTGCAATAATTCGGGCCTGCAATGAGACAAAAATAGAACATAAAACAACCTTCCAAAACTGCTCAAATTTCCTTCAAGGCTTGCGGTTGTCTTTCTGTGGTGGCCCAGCCCTTTTGTGGATGCAACCTCACCCCAACAGTCCCTATCCAAGCTTCTCCAACAATTCTTAGGTGACTGTTCCAATTAGCACCAAGTTTGAGCTTGAGGCAACTACGGGTGATTGTAATTTTCAGCAATTTAATTCACCACAAGTGGGTCTGCAATCCGAGCTAAGGATAATACAAGAATTTTTCCAAACAATAACTCAACATCCTCCTCGGCTTTCTGTTTTACTTCGGTACCTCATATGTGAATAGATCACCGAATTTTTTTTGACTAAAATGAGGGTTTGCGGTCTCTATATATACATATTTTGTTGCTTGAACAAAGGGACACGTCTCTAGAGTAGGCCGACATGGGTAGGCTAGCACAGGTCGGCTCAAGGACAAAATTTTATCTTAAACTTGAAAAATCAATAACTTTCAAATCGCTTGGAGTTTCGGGCTGAGTAATAGCTCGTTGGAAAGGAAAAATTATACTCTTCAAGATGGTGTAGGTGTCATTAAGGAATTTTGCCTCTAAGGTAGCAAAAAATATTTTTTTAATGTGACTGGTCATTTATTGGTGCAAAATTGGAGGTAGGCAATGTAGACTTCTTCATGGATAGGCTTCCTCTTATCAAGCTTCTTCATCATAGGATCATGATGTCATCCATGTCATAAAAGTCATCAAGTGTTCTTCATGTCATGTCCCTAGACATTGTCCATGTCATCAAATGGTCCCCCATGTCATCATATAGTTTCCAACCATTGTCATCAAGACCTTCATCAAGAGGCCATCATCAATTGTGGTCATTCATTTAGTGTATGGCATCATCAAGTGTATGACTCCATATGTCATCACGGGTTAAGGTCTAGATCATCAAGGCACATGCAACATTATAGTTAGTTCAAGGACTTCTTCATTAGTGATTTCACATCTTCGTGGTTGACATCTTCATTGATGGCATCCTTGTCAAACAAGAGTTATGTCATCATCATCTAGAACCAGGCATCTCAAGAATATTTGCCATCTCGGCTAGTGCCATATTGACATCAATGACAACCTTGATTGACAATGAGGAAGGAGAAGTCTGGGATATCATGGTGCATACCACACAACACCCTGTTAATGTGCCTACTGATGTTGTTCAGTTGGCAGCATTTAATAAAAATAATAACAAGGGTAAGAGACTGATTCTAGACGGAATCAAAGACCATTGCGTTCCTCATGTGAGAGGAAAGAGATATGCTCATGAGATATGGACAACATTGACCAATCTCTACCAAAGTACCAATGAGAACAGGAAAATGGTCCTAAGGGAGAAGCTGAAGACCATTAAGATGGGTAAGATTGATAGTGCGGCTGGATATCTCACAAAGATTACTAATGTGAGAGATGCATTGGCAGCAGTCGGAGAGGTCATTCCACCCACTGAGTTGGTGCGGATTACAGTGAATGGCCTTCCCAATTCATGTCTGAACTTTGCTGATGGGGTTTGTGCACATGAGACCCTTCCCTCTTGGGAGAGGTTCTGGGATGATTGTATACAGACAGAAATCAGAAAGAGCCAGCTTGGGGCAGCCAAACCAGTTGAGCAGGATGAGGATGTAGCACTATTGGCAGGAGGCAAGAAAGGCAAGAGAAAGAAGCAAGCTTCCACAAGTGGTGGTGGGAGCAAAGGCAAAGGTAAAGGTAAACAGGGGAATACGCGGAAAGACTATTCCAAGGTGAAGTGTTGGAATTGTCAGAAGATGGGACACTATGCAGTTGTGTGTCCGGAGAAGGAGAAGAAGAAGAAGGGGAAGAACCAGAACATGGCAGCATCAACAGAGATAGAGGACTTTATGGATAGCTTTGACCGGGAGTTTGGGTTCACTGCTTATGAGTCCACTAGTGCAGGATTACCTGCCACGGAGGTTGAGAGGGAATGTGCATTTCCCTTCACTAGCGGAGCATCTTCAGGTATCTGGTATCAAATATCTGGTATGTTGACTAATATAGAGGTAGTGTGTAATGACCCATACCTAATTGATAAATAGTATAATCGTTAAAATCATATGTGGATGATCCAATAAAATAATAATATAAATTAATTAAGGAAAATTAATTAATTTATAAACAAAAATAAAGTCATCATACCCATTTCTAACTTATAAATAAAAACATTTAATTAAACCAAATTAATTAAGTATTAAACCAACATAATACAAATGGAGCTTCCATAAAGTCATCTCCTCTACGTATGTGGATAAAGACTCAATGAAGATATTTAATACACTCAATCCCAAAAACTTATCTCAAACATTAAATAGACCCTTAAATAAAGATAAGGTCGCCTTAAATGATGGCAGACCCTCATAAATATGATAAAAGATCTTCGGGAGTGGAAGGCGGTGGGGGAGATGGTTATAAGGGGGAGGATGTGCAGGAGTAAGGGGGGGTTGGAAGAAGAAAATTTCTACATTCTGGCTAACAAGGGATTGAAGGATACGCAGAGTTCTAAAAGGAGAGTTTCACCGTTCTGGGATTCTGGGCACGGGGGCAGAAGATCACTCTTCTGGGTCTAGGATTGCTCCTAGATCGGCTGGGAGGATTGTTGTTTTGGGTAATCTGCTCTGTTCATCAACATCATTGGGAGGAGAACTATCATCACAGTCCTAAAAATCATCATCATCAGCGTTCTAGGTATTTCTTTTGAGTACAGATTTGTTCTCCATTTAATTTTACTGCAAATGTTTATTATAATACAGCACTGCCGAATAGCTTTTTTTCTGCAACTAAATTAAAACTGTGTGTGGAACCTTAAATCTGTGTATGCACGTCTTTTATGGGTATTTTAGATATCTCCAAGAAGGTAGATTACATGCTCATTAACACATTGGAAGAACTAAAAGAATATCTACATTCCTAAAAATAATGCCAAAAGCTCAACCCAGCAGTACATATTGACTTAGAAATATGCCCAGCCCTTCTGGATTTAGACCGTAAAACAGCCTCTTCCCTCTGTCTTTAACCAGCAATATTCTCAGTCAATGAGTGCACCATCTCAGTCCATGATTTTGTAAGGGATCTTACATAGTGCTCAAAGATGATAGCATTGTTAGAGCAGTCGGTGTAGGGACATTGACATTTGATAGGGAACCCAAACCTCCCTTGAAGGTGTCAGATGTTCTATATGTGCCAGGGATGAGGAAGAACCTCATATCCGTCTCAGCATTAGAGGACAGAGGGTATGAGATATTGTTTAGGAGAGGACAGGTGCTGATATATCCCAGGGGCGCTCCAGCTAATTCAGCTAGAGTGATCGGTGTACGCCATGCAAAGGTGTACAAGTTTGCATTTCAGCCCCTTTTGGCATTGAGCAGTAGTACCAGCAGCAGAGCTCGCAGTTCAGAGCTATGCGAGATTTGGCACCGCAGGATGGGGCACATGTATCATGGAACCTTGAGGACATTGCGGGAGATCACTACAGGTGTGCCAGATTTCAGTACTGATCACATTGATACATGCAGAGGATGTGCTATGGGCAAGTTTGCCAAATCCCCTTTTCCCAACAGTGACAGCAGATCGACTAGGATACTTAATTTGATTCATTCCAATGTGAGCGGTCGGATGTCTCATGTTTCCTTGAGTGGATATGAGTATTATGTTTTATTCATTGATGATCACTCCAGGAGGACCTGGATTTATTTCTTGAAGACCAAGAGTGAGGTCTTCAAGTGGTTTCAAGAGTTCAGAGCTCTTGTAAACACTCAGACAGGTCGAACGATCAAGTCCCTGAGGTCAGACAATGGAGGAGAGTACACCCTTGGTGAGTTTGTTGAGTATTGTGCGGAGGTAGGCATTAGGAGCGAGTTCACAATTCCTTACAACCCCCAGCAGAACAGGGTTGCGGAGACGAAGAACAGATCCATCGTTGGGGCTGCCAAAGCCATGTTACATGATCAGGGGTTACCATTGTTTTTGTGGGCAAAGGCCTGCAACACTGCTGTATATTTGTAGAATAGGAGTCCGCATCGTGCCTTGGGGCATGTGACTCCGGAGGGGGCTTTTTCTGGGAAAAAGCCTGATGTTGGTCACTTCCGTATCTTTGGGTGTATTGCATACTCCTATGTACCCAAGGAGAAGAGGACCAAGCTAGAGCCCATCGCAAAGAAGGGTATCTTTGTGGGCTACAGTGAGACCTCGAAAGCCTTTTGGATTTGTATTCCCACACAAAGGAGAGTTGTTGTCAGGCAGGATGTGAAGTTCGAGGAGGACAGGTCTTTCAGGAGGTCACGGGAGTTAGAGTATCTGGATTGGCCAGACCCTTAGGAGCAGTTGAGTCAGACACAGGGATCCAGTGGGCAGGGATCAGGAGGATCCGGAGGTACATCGATTACGGTGTCAGGTCCATCAGTGAGCAGTGGCTCGCAAAGTCAGAGGGGTGGTGCTTCGGGCAACATGCAGAGCAACCCACAAAGTAGTTCACTAGGGAGTCCACTGATGGATAGTTCACACGGTACTTCAGCGTCTACAGGTTCAGGTTCAGGCAGGAGGACAGCAGACAGACAGTCAGGAATTCAGGATCTTGATGATGAGGAGGAGGAGTTTCATTCTACGGTGGGAGAAGTGTGCTCAAGGAAGAGCAAGCCCAAGTGGCTTCAGGATACCTTGAGAGAGGCCACATCTGTTGCTGGGCCTAAGAGGCCAGTCAGAGAGAGCAGACCACCTGATAGGTTCTGTAGCTACATGGCAATAGTTGCCAACATTGTTGAATCTGAGCCTTTTAGCTATGAGGAGGCAACTAGCGAGCAAGTCTGGAGAGAGGCAATGCAAGAGGAGTATTCTTCTATCATGAAGAATGATGTTTGGGAGGTGGTGTCGAGGCCTGAGGGCAAATCTGTGGTTACTTCCAAATGGCTTTACAAGGTAAAGCATGCTGCAGATGGCAGCATTGAGAAATTAAAAGCAAGATTTGTGGCTAGAGGATTCTCCCAGGTAGAGGGAGTAGATTATGAGGAGACCTTCGTTCCTGTGGCTCGATATACTTTGATTCACTCCATCATATCGATAGCAGAAGAGATGGGTTGGAAGATCCACCAAATGGATGTGAAGACCGCATTTCTCAATGGCTTCAAACAGGAGGAGGTGTACATTGAGCAGCCACAGGGCTTTGAGGTGCATGGGAAGGAGTCCCATGTGTGCAGACTGAAGAAGGCCATTTATGGCCTGAAGCAAGCTCCCAGAGCTTGGTACTCCAGGATAGATACATACTTGCAGGAGATGGGTTTCATAAAGAGTGATGTAGATCCGAACCTTTACTTTATTGTGATAGGTGAGGAGCCTCTCATTCTCGTGATGTATGTAGATGACTTGGTCATTACGGGTGCAGAGAGACTCATAGAGCACTGCAAGAGAGATCTTGCGTCGGAGTTTGAGGTGAAGGACATTGGCTTGATGCATTACTTTTTGGGTTTGGAGGTGTGGCAAGAGGAGGGGCATTTCTTCCTGGGCAGGGGAAGTATATTGTGGACATCCTTGGCAGATTCCACATGGAGGATTGTAGACCCATGTCGACACCGATGATCACCAACTAGAAGAAGCTTCACGCTTCAGATTCCGAGTTGGTGGATCCCACATTGTATAGACAATTGATTGGTTCCTTTATGTATTTGGTCAACACCAGACCAGATATATGTTTTGCAGTCAACACGATGAGCCAGTTCATGTGTGAGCCCAGGAGGGTGCACTGGGTTGCTGCAAAACACATTTTGTGGTACTTGCAGGGGACAGTGGATTATGGTTTGGATTATAGGCAAGGGGATGGAGTGAGATTGGCAGGTTACATTGATTCTGATTGGGCAGGTTGTGCTTCTGATAGGAAGAGCATTTCAGGGTGTTGTTTTGGGTTGGGTTCGGTAGTGGTGTCGTGGTTCAGCCGAAAGCAGCGGTCAGTAGCATTGAGTTTAGCGGAAGTAGAGTACATGGCAGCCAGTCTAGCTAGTTGTGAGGCCATATGGCTTCGCATGATGTTGTTTGGCTTATTTGGTCAGCGTTGAGACTTTCAGTGATTTACTATGATAATTAGAGTTGCATTAAACTCACAGAGAATCCAGTATTTCATGACAGGTCAAAGCATATCGGCATCAAATATCACATCATCAGAGACTATGTTCAGAAGGGAGCTGTGAAGCTTGAGTATATTCCCACTGATGAGCAGGTCACAGATATTCTTACCAAAGCCTTACAAGGGGGCAAGCATGTCTACTTCAGAGACAAGATGGGTGTGGTGAGGAACACCTTCCTCGGTAAAAGGGAGTGTTGAAATTTGATTACCGGAGGATAGGTGGTTCCCTAAGGCTTTGATCTTTGGCCTAGGGAAAAGTGTCCAAAAGAATTTAATTTTTATCCTAAAGTGACTTTATAAAGTTATAAAGTCAAATTTTAAAATGACTTTAATAAAGTCAATGTGAAATTAGAAAGCTAAAAGTGACTTTGGAAATAAATGACTAAGTGGGTCTTCATTAAAGTGGGGTGAATTAAAAAATAGAAAGTGAGATTTAAATGAGCATTTCATCTCAGCCCTTGAACTAAAGCTATCTCAGCCATTCGATTTAGGGATTCCCCAAAAGTCACTTAGGGTTAGGTTAAAGGAGGAAAAGGAGGGAAAAAGTCATTCATTCTTTCATGAGAAGATTGAAAGAAGGAGAAGAAGAGAGCTGGAGAATTTCTGAGCTTGAGAAGGTGAAGGAGAGGAAGAGTTCAACAGTCCGTACAGCAGCAAGAGGCTACACATTTTTCGAGGCAGCAAGAGGCTGCACAATTTTCGAGACAGCAAGTCCATACAGCAGCACAGTTTTCGAAGCAGCAGTCCGTATAGCGACTTGAGGCATGGTTTTCAAGGAGAGGGACAACACAGAAATCGAGGTGAAGGTACAGCTAGCTAAAGGCATGGATTCCAAGGTGGCTGGGCACAATTTTTGAGGCAACTAGCATGAATTTCGAGGAGGCAGCTTTGTTGTACTTTTAAAACCGTACAATCCGTACGACTGTACAGCTAAGTACTGGGCATGACTTCCAAGGCTATTAAGTGCTGTAATAAATTTCTGTTTTGAACTTTTTGCTATTTTGGCACGTTTTCCAAGGCAGAGGCAAGCACGGAAAACAAGATAAGCCTGTACTTTGTTTGCTGAAATTTTTCCTGTACATTTCACTTCTGTATAAAAGCATTTTCCAAAAATAAGAAGAAGCTTTCGAACTAGTTTTCCCCAAGAGTTGTAGGGGGTTTTTCTAGGGTCAAGTTGACCAAAAATTAGCGTGTCAAATTTCTGTGTGTGGCTGATTTAATTTTTTGAGTTCTTATTTCTGCATTTCAGCACTGTGAAATTTCAAGAATTTGTGTTTTTAGAAAATATTTATTTTTCCAGCTTGTTGAATGTATGGCTATGGGAATGGGCATTTAACTTTATGGGAGAAATAAGGAGAACTGAAAACCGGGGTTGGGTTATCAAATTTCTACAAATTCATTTAAATTTTCGGCAAAGTGTATGGAAATTTCCTAATGAAATTTGGGATAGAGAAAATTTCTCGAAATTTATGAAGTAATTAAAATGAGATATTACATCAATGTTGCGTATAAATGATGAGTCTTAAGTTGTATTTCGATGTACCATAGATGATATCTGTGTATATATTATGAATGACAATGACTAAACTAGATGGAATGCATGTAAAATAATATTATGGTGTATGCACATTTTTTTTAACCAAAACAAGAATTTTTGGAGAATCGGTAACTTCAAAATATTGGCTACCACTATTACACTAGGTACAACTATTTCATAAATGCCACAAACAGGCCAGTTACAACATGTCTCCAGAGACATGAATCCATGCACCTAGGGAAACGAATTGTTCACCAAACCACTCAAGATAAGATCCTTTGACATTCTGTATGTACATTGAACCTTGGAATTCATTCCATAAATCATAGTATGTGCTTATAGATGGAATTTCATTAAATTAGTTGGATATCTGGAGAATAGGCTCATTTAGTGTCTAGATACAAATTCAGTTCAGAAATTTTATGAATTGATACCCTACTGGCTAAGGGAAACAGTCAGGTACACTACTGTGTATGGGACACTGAAAAAAAAGTACAAATAGTGTATGGGACATTGAATAAGAAACTACTGTTGAACGTCTGTATAAAATATTGGAAGGATCATGGACCAAAACTCATCACCACTGATAAGTAGCCAAAGAGAAGCATAGGTATTTCCAATCTCTTGTTCATATATGTGTACCTGTTCTGTTTGCTCGGAAATCTGATCAGTAACAAGAACTTTCTCCTCTAAAACATCTGATCTAGTTTGCGCTTTGTCCACAGCACAAGATGATATTTTACAATCTTCATCAACAGTCACCGGTTCAGCCCTATAAAAGTTTGTTTCACCATCATGATTGTCATCAACACTGTAAATTGGCAAAGGATGAGCTTCTTTTGGGTGGCTCTCATCCCAATCTTGCATTCGTGCATAGCAGTTAGCTGCATCAATCATCTCAGCATTGACATTAATAAGATCCTCAATAACCTGCAACCACATGGAGGAATAAAATAAGGATAATAATAATTTGCAATTTTGTCAGCAACATTGAAAAATTTAAAACATAAATACAAGATGATGGATGAAGTCTAACTAATAGACAAAATGGTCTTGTCCCCCGGAATCTGGCGATACAATTACAGGCGATATTGTGATTTCTTGTTGTTTAAAATGTGTTTTTGAATGCATAAATGGATTCAGCACCCTGAAAAACCTCCAGGGCACTTGAACTTTCCAGTTAAAAAGCTTAAACTTATGATTCTTAAAATCTGTACCGAATTTTAGCAAAATTAACCAGAAAAAAAATGCCCAGAAAAGGAGCCATTTTGTCTATTAGTTAGACAACGCTCAAGATGATGTCCAATAAACTGAAACATACTTACTAATTATGACACAAATTATGGAAGGAAATTTCATATAAACACAAAATAGGTCATAAAATTTCATTGTTCACTCAACAAACCAATCAAGCTTGCAACACATAAGAACCAGCAAATTAAAAAATAATGAACCAGCACAGGTCACAGAGAAAGAAAAAGAAACCAATAGACCATACTAAAATTTGTATCTTGTGCACAAGTAGATATAGTAAGTACATCACAAAGAAAACAGAAAATGTAATGAACGGAAACGTTTCTTTCAGTTCATGCACCTTACAAGAAACAAGATGATAACCAACAAACTGAAACAACCTTATTATAATACAACTTATGGAGGGAAATTTCATATAAATATAAAATAGGACATCAAATTTCATTGCTCACTCAACCAACCAATCAAGCTTGCATGTTGCAACACATAAGAACCAGGAAGTTAAAAATAATTGCCGAGCATAGGTCAGAGAGAGAAAAAACAGACCGTACTAATATTTGCATCTTGTGCACAATTAGATATAGTAAGTACATCCCAAAGAAAAGAGAAAGTGTAATGAATGGAAACATTTCAGTTTATGCACCTTACAAGATACAAGATGATGTCCAATAAACTGAAGCATACTTACTACTTATGATACAACTTATGGAGGGAAATTTTATATAAAGCTATAAACACAAAATAGGACATTTTCATTGTTCAATCAACCAACAAATCAAGCTTGCAACTCATAAGAACCAGGAAGTTAAAAAATGAATCCCTAGTTTAGATCACAGAGTAATATTGCAACAGAAAAAGAAAGAAACAGACCATAGTAATATTGCATCGTGTGCACAAGTAGATATAGAGACCACATCCCAAAAAATACAGAAAGCGTAACAAAGGGAAACATTTTAGTTCATGCACCTTACTATGGCGTTCCAAATTCATTGTCAGAATTTGGTTGTCTTCATTTATCATTTTAAGTGAGCCTAGTGCCTGATCCTTCTGCTTTGCATTATTCTCGCTCTCATCCATCAACTGGGAAATAGCTGTAGCCTGCAGATGGACATTGGACACGTATGATTAGAAAATATCAATGATGGTTCCAATCCATGTAAGGTGAAATGGCTTTTTAGATTTCCATCCATCAATCATAAAGTACCTTTTATGCTGCATATTCCCTAACAAAGGCTATTAATCATTTACTGATATATGCATTTCACACACACAATTACACAATCAGAATGAAAGAGAAAATTTCTAGAGCTATTCTTTATTGGGTCCCTAGGAGGAGACCATAACATTTAGCCATGTCGTACATTCTCAAATCATGTCCCTATATAATTTACTGTAGTTCCTTTGAAGTAGCTATTTGATATCAACTGTTTTCTCCTAAAGCTAAACTGGTGGAAATCCAGAAAAGGATAGATCTGCACAGAATTCAGTAAAGGTATATAAAACCTCTAATAGTTCTAAGCTTAGCTATTGATGCTTAGGGTTTTAACGGTTTTAATAAAAAAAATTGTTTAAATTAATTATCATTTGCATATAACAAGCTATATTTTGGACACAGAGCATAGGTAGATGTTTTCGTTTTGACGTGACAGAATATATTTGCAAGCATTGCAAAGGTAACTCCCACATCATCTTAAACAAAGTCCTCTTGTCGCAAACCAAAATTTCATACATTGAATATAAGACAGGTAATCATGTATTCAAAAAATAAAAAAGAATCACAGCATCTCTGAAAATTCTTTTCAGCTTATAGATGATAAGGACACGATCTGATAATAAACAATATAGTTTTATAGTTTTAATCAATAAGACACAAACGTTTATGGACCAAGGTTGCATTGACAAGGACATCAAAAAGTCAACAAGAGGCACATGAAAAGACAATGATACATGGGAAAGGATGGTCAAAAGAAGATCATTAACTCAATAAAGAACCAAACAAAAAGGAAAGCAACATCTATTAGTTCAAGAAGGAAAAGAAAGTGGGAACATGGAAACTGCAGGACCTCCATAAGTTGGCCAAACACAAAAATGTTAAATATTATTGCAATGAAGAATATCAGTTTAATGGGCCAGACCTGACGTTCAAGAATCTGAAAATTTCTTGTGCGCTCCACTGCTAGCCTTTCCTTCTCGATATGCAAAGCATTCTTTTCAGCTAGCGTTTTCTGAAGGCGTTGCACAAGTTCCCTGTAATCCAAATCAATCAGCTTTAGGGAAGCTTAAATGTCTATAATAAAGTAGGAAACCTTCCAAAGTCAGAGATGCAAAGAAATTTCTAATTATTCTAAAGAAAGTCTAAAACTATGATACCAAATTATGAACTCTGAATAGATTTTTCATTTTTGAAATAGGACAATTTAAAACACAGTCATGCAAAAGTCAACTTGAACTCATGTGACCTGATTCACTTTTCTAATCCAAAAAGATTTACATCCTATGTTTACAGAGATAATGCTTTTCAGCATCGTTCAGCCCTCTGGAAGCTGCAGTTAATTACCAACGGAAGTGCATGTAACTTTCATGGTGTATCATTGACTTAGAAAGTTAGATACATTATTATACTTTCAACATTTAGATATATGTTTCCTTGTATGCTCATGATATTTCATGCGGACATAATGCCATAGACTTCAGTAAATTTGGCCAGATGTTGATTTCTTATCATAAATATAGGGAAGTTCTAAGGTAGATTGTTCTGAGATTTGAAATAACTTCAATAATTTTCCAGTTGTAGCTGTCACTTGCGAGTGCATGAAAAGGAATAAAGTTTGAGATCTCTTCAACATGGCCTGTCACCTCCAGACCTGCATTCAAGATATTCAAAGTCCCAAAACCCTGTGCAACCTATTACCACTCAAACCAGCAGGGGACATAAAAGGGACTCCTAAGAGGGCAACTGCTAGGCTAAAGGCAACGATGGAGACTTAGCCCACTGTCACCACAGCGAAGACTCCCTAATCTTTACGGACTTTCACCGATGGGAGGAGACCCGGTATTAGGAAGTCACTTATAAAAGGTGGATCAACAACTAGGTATGAAGTGACCTTAATGACCCATTTCCCTAGAATAGTATTAAGAGTGGAGCTTGCTTGACCTTTAAGCAAGGTACAAAATTTTCTAGGAACGGAGGTGGGGACTTGAGGGTTAGGTTGTAGGAATATGACTTGAAAAGGAGTTTCCCAATCCCTAAAATCCTTATAGAACTTGGATTCCCGAGTTGTCCTTAATGAATTGTCTTTGATAAGAAATGAGACCACACGGGGACAAGTGGACCCAACCTAGGTTAAGGGGAGGTAGTTTAGCAACCGATGATAATCTTAACCTAAACAAGGCAGGGGAAAGGATCAAAACAAGAATTTTCACTTAAAGGTGTCAATTTGATCCTGGGAGGTGCTAGCCCTAGGAACACCAAGGCAAAGTTTGATCTCAGACCTAGGGCTTGGGATATCTCGCAATCCCACTGTCAGAATGTCTTCAAATTTGGAGGAGACCTTGAGGACACGCCAGTGCAATAGGGGCTAGGAGATCAAGCTTTTTCTAGGGTTAATTTGTCAGGAAATGATGCCCTAGGTGGCCTAGCGTGACTAGACCTAGCAGAGAGAGCAAAAAGTGAAAAAGTGGCCACCTTTTGATGGATCAGTGCCTAATTCCTCTTGGGGATATGGAGTCAAGGAGAACTTGAATATGGATCTCGTTTCTTGTTCAAGGAGGCTCTCAAAGTCAACTTCGTCCAATGTTATGGGCAAGAGAAGAAAAGTGACCTTAAAAGCATTTATACTTCGTTGCAAATGGAGAAGTGATGTAGGAGCATCCTGCTTGATTTTCATTAAAATATTGTGTAAATAGGCGGTGATGTTTTTTAGTTATTTTATAAATTATTATGCTCATTTTTATTTAAATTAAGAGAGAATAATCTGAGTGTGAGGATTATTGTAAATATTCTCTTAATTAATTGAGAATATGAGAGAATTGAGTTGGGTAGATAATTTAGGGATTAGGAGTTCCTTAAATGGAACTTAGTTGAGTCAAATAAGGGATAAAGATATTTTAGGATTTGGTTGAGATTTGTGTGGAGGAAATCATGGATTGGAGTTAATTCATAATTGTGTATAAATATGAAGCTTGTGAGAGTGAGGAATACAGAGAGAGAGAGAGAGAAATGGTGTGAGAGTTTATGTGAAGGGCCGTAAGCCGAGAGGCCAACAATTGTAACATTTGGCCAAAATGGTTTGAATTTGAAATTTCCTATTGTTTTATATATCAGTATTTTATTCATGTTTAACTCTCTCTTCTTAGATATATTTTGAGTTGAATTGAAGTAGATTTTTATGAGGATTTCGAGTGAATTTATCTAAAGGAAGCATCAAATCAGTTGTGTGCGCAATGATCTGTTTTATGCAGAATCCCTACATCATTTGGTATCAGAGCCTAAGGCTCATCCATGGGTTGTGACAGTGACGAGTAAGGCAACGTGTGTGTTTCCAATCAATTGTAAAGTCGATTGTGGAAACTCCTTCGCAGGGTACGAGAAGTTAAGCCCATATAAATTCTGATCTTACGCGGTGGTCAACATTAATGGTGATGAACTTCGTTGCTACGATATATGGTTTTAAATGGTGGCCAATTGAAGATTGTTAAAGTATCATTTAACATTTAAAGAACTACTGATCTTTATTTTCCGCGACATTCTTTGCATCATTTTCTGATTAGTTGCCGTTCTAAAAGTTTTCTGCATATTTATAGAGGATCTGAACCTGTGGAATATGTGAGAGCAGCTGGGCATTCCTATGCGTAGTAGGAAATGGTTTTCGATGTAGAGAAGCTCGACTAGTCGACTTCTTACTAGATTGAAAGCTACATCTACTCGCTGGTAGGTTGAACGCTGCATCATTTGGAATTTGAACGCTGAGCTGTTGATAGAAACCTCTGGAACCAATGACTGCATGATATGAGAAGAGCATACTACTTCGTCCTGCGGTCCCTGCTACGGTGTCTGCAAATTCGTTTGAATTCTAGAGAAAATCAAATGGTGTATGCTTGAATTTTTAATTTGGTATTTTTTCAAGCGGTGAAGACATTGTAAATCATTCTTGCACTCAGTTTGTTTAGTGGTAGCCGGATTTATGTTAGAAGATTGCAGGATTGAGCCAAGGCTGTGAGAACTTGATTGTGTATTTCCCATGGTTTAATATCTCTAATGAGCACTAACTGTGATGTGGCTAGCAAACGGTAGCGAGTGTCCAGCAAACCTTCGAAACCTTTGAGCAACGTCGAACAATTGGTCGAGGTTCCTATCTCACTGAGCAACTGGTGATGATCGAGATGGAGGGTCTGAGTGTTGAAGACTTGATTGAGGAGCAGCTTGCATGCTCAGTTTTATAGTCAGAAGCTTGGAATTGGAAGTTAATTGCGAAGTGGAATGGTGAAACGAGTTTGATAAAAACCGTGAGTTGAAATTGATTTGTGAAATCTGATCCACATTAACGCAGAGAAGGTTGTGGATTAAGGCAGAAAACATGAATCGGAGTGGCGCAACGGAATTATGAGTCAGAGGCAATGGAACAGTGAAGATGGGTTTGAAAACTACCAAGGGTTTATCGAATGGATGCTTCCATAAATGTCGGGCAAAGGTATGCTTCCATAACTGTCGAATGGATGCTTCCATAAATGTTGGGGAAAGGTATGTTAAGTAAAATTGTGGGACCGAGCATATTATATGTTGACATTTTTGGTTTTCTTAACCAAAATCGAAATTATAGATAAGTATTTTTGCGGGAATGATCTATATATATGTCAACATGTTGTTCAAACCATAATCATAATTAAAGTGAAAATGTTTAAATGCGGATGTATAAGGTTTTATCACCACAGTAGCTTTAAAGGAAATTAAGTTCCGCTTAAATGAATGGAAAAGGAGAATGCGCTATCCTGGGTGATATAAAGAGAAGCATGCATTTTTATAATATACGAGGTGGTTTATTATGCATAGTGTGGGTTCTTCGAAGTCTTGGTTATGTCATTTTGGACCAAAGCTTGTAGTTGGAAATGGGAAAATGCTTTTGATTTGTGTTCAAGGTTGAAAACACAAACAAACCACAATTGCTCGACGTTGTAGAATCCTTGTTTTACCATCATATGGCAGCGCCTAAGGAGGTGTTGTTCAGGATGGACACAATGTAGGAGTTGTACATTATTCATCACAGAGGTTGAGAAGATGAATAGCTTGTTCTATGTACACAGGTGAAGAGATGTGAATTGATTTACAATTTATAATATGCAGTTGAATGGTGCATGGAAGTGCAGGAAAACTGTTTGCGCTAAGATGATGAGTGGCATGCGAATATTCACAATGATAAAGACGGCACAGAAAAGTGAAATCCGGAGATTTGACATTGCAAAGAAAAGGTTTATTGAAGGGAGCATAAGGTATGATCATTCATTTCAAAGAGGTATTTTTGAATGTTGAAAATTAAATGGTTTATTTATTTTCACCATAAAATAAATCTTGGAAAATGGATTGCATTTCGATTTAAAGGCTAAATATCATGTGAAGTGATAAAGGGAGATGATGTAATTGGTGACTTATGATATTTTCATAAGAATGGAGTATGAAAGAAAGTGCATATTTTACATCATGAAAATGTATTAATGGTGGATATTCATTGGTATGTTGTATAACTTGAATTAGAGTCAAAATATCCACTATTGTAATTATTGGGTCAAGCCTTGAAGTCAAATCAGATGTGAAGGTCAAATGAAAATTTGAATAGCTTGAGTCAAGTTAAACCATTGAGACATTGTACAAGAGGGTGTATTTTTCATCCAAGATGAAGAGTTGATGTAAAGTCTGGAGTCAAAGAGTCGTAAGCCAAGTCAAAGGTTTGAATGTAATTGGGTGCATGATCGATGGAGCCTGACACCCAAAGATTTTGGTCATTATAACACATGAAATACTGCAGTTGTTGTTTGCAGTAAAGAGGAGCAAGAGAATTGCCAAAAATGATTTCAAGACAGAGAACTGAAAAAGGTCAAGCGCAGAATGTAATATTCCTAATTAGCACCGCTAATTGGAATATTTGATTTTTGTATAGTTTTTCCGACTATAGTTTATTAATAAATAAAAGTGAGGAAAGGGGTCTAACTCACTTAAATAAAAAAAAAAGTGTTTCCCTAGTAGATGCAACGTTATAACTTAAGGGGGAGCCTTGGGGGTCCACACCACGTATGAGAGGAGGCTCACGTAGCCTCTAGGAGCTTCTGCGCAGTCTTATGAGGAGCACGTGGGAGAGAGAGGGACCACGTTAGGGTTTTGAGGAGGGCCAACGTTATAAAAGGTGGAAGAGCCATCTCATTTGGCATTCTTGTTGTTGATGATATTTGAGCTAGAATTTTGTCTTCTTGAGCACGCTGGCTGTTTAGCTTGTTCCAGTTATCATGAGGTGCGCGGAGGTTCCGGGCCGGAGATCTCGCCCTTAGTCTCAGGACTTCGAAAGTGCCTCTACTGTAAGGTTGTTTTCCGCCTTTGTGGGTGATTTGGTTGTTGTTTTGCGGAGCACACGAGTTTTCTTTGGTGACCGCCGTGAGTCCCCGGGAGAGAGGGACGCAGCTTCTAGTTGGAGGTGTTCCTGTTGCGGGATTTCCCCAGAGTTCTCACTGTATTCGTAGGAGAGGGTCAAGATTAAGCGGCGGGAGGTTTCTTGAGAAGTCTAGTAACTGCTTCAGCTTATATCTTTTTGGTATCCGCGTCAGCCTTTCCGGGGCACAGAATTCTTGGCTGGGGTTTCGTAGTGATTTTCTGAGGTCGACCATTTTCGACATGGTTTATGGGTTTTGTCCGGAGCAGCGAGTATAGGTGATCTGTAGATTTTTAGCTCATTCCGGCAAGGGGATCAGCCCCTAGCTTTGTAAATTCATTCCAGAATAGTTAGCTTACTACAGCCTCTCAAGACTGGGATCTAGCTTTTGTAGCAATTTATTTCCTATTCTTCTGAGAGAGTTCTTCACTTGCCTTGAGCAAGAATAGGTGCTATCACTCTGATTATCCATTGTATTTCATTATATTCTCAGATTAATAAAATGGCTTAGCATCTCCGGCATTTTATGAGTATTTGCTTTATGTTCCATTTCTGGCATTTTCTATATTATCGTATGCTTGTATTGCTGTCTATTTCCCTTTCGGGATATTACAGTGGTATCAGAGCATAATTCTGGCTCAGCCTGTGGTCTATGACATCGGGAAAGAGATCATACAGAGGTTTGCTGGAATTTTGGAGAGCAATAGCAGTTGCAGTACCAAAAACGAAATTGGAAAAAGGGCCAAAATATAGAGGGCCAAATTTTGAAGGTTGGAATTAGAAGAAACGTTTTCTGGGTTTTTCTGGGTTTTGGGCAAGGATCACCTTCCCAAATTCCTAGAATTTTCTGAGTAGTTTTCAGTGGGTAAATTGGAGGTCGAAGTCAAGCAGTAGTATGGTTTTGCACAGCCGTGCAATTTCTGAGGAGCCTGTAGACACATAGCAGAAAGTGCCAATGGCAGGTGATGATGGTGCGAAGAGATTTGAGGAGATTCTCCTCAAATCAGCACAGGATCTGTTAAGGCAGATTGAGGTGATGGGGCAGAGAATCACCGCTATGGAGGCTAGACAGCGTGAAACCCCAAGGGGTTTCCAGATTGGTGAGGGATCAGGCACATCCCACCATTTGTCGGAGCATGATTCCACTCAGCTTATGGCATCGCATGCACCCACGCGACCCACTATGCCTACCTTCCTAGGAGAGGACACAGGGGCAGGAGCACAGCAGGAGCCCGAACCGGGCCACATGGGTGACTACCTTGCAGAGTACCGGGCATACGGGCCGGAGTTCAAAGATCTTATCTCATTCAAAGACTTTGTTCAGCTCCAGCGGGATAGCAGACCTCACAACTTTCACAGAGGGAACAGGCGCTCACATGATGGGGGCTTACAGCGCACAGTGGACAGATCCCGTCTACCGACATTTGACGAGTCATCTAAGAGTTCAGAAAAAGCTTGGGTGGAGAAGTTGGATACCTCTTTCCAGCTTGACCGAGTATCGGAGAGGGAAACCATCAAAATGGTTACCTCGCACTTGGAGGATGAGGACACACAGGATTGCAGGGAGTTCGAGGATACACCTAGTGTGACACAGGACTCACCATCATTAGAGACCTCCTTGACCGTGTCGGTTGATATCGTAGTGGAGAAGGTAGAGCCTACCCCAGTAGAGCCATCCATTGAGGTGATGACTGGAGCCATGTCCGAGTCTTCGGATGGTAGCAGCACACGACAAATGGGTGAGGTATCAGGAGATGTATCCACTTTCGATGAGGCACTAGGAGATACAGAGGTATTGCATGATGGTCGCAGAAAGCGATATCATCGGCTTCGGACAGACCTTCGAGTCTTAAAAGGGAAGGCCACATCAGTACGGGAGGCCATTTTGTTGCAGGACAAGGAGCTGGAGGGCATGAGAGTGGTTTGTGCCGAGTCAGTGGCCAAGTTGGCCCACATTGGGGAACGACTGGATTCCCTGATGGTACAATCAAAGGGCACGTTGGAGCGTCAGATCATTCCCCTTCAGGCATGCATGGTTGGGACTAGCAGCATTGTTGGGTCACCGCTTCCCATTGGAGAGAGTGAGACAGAGCCACCTAGTCAGATCTCATATGTTGACTTGGATAGCGGTATGAGACGATCAGAGTTGCACAGGGTACAACATCCACATGTTGAGGTTGGATGGCGAGAGATTTTGAGTTGGTACTCAGTGGAGCGGGCTATAGAGATAGTGATGGATCCGAGTGTAGCTCAGCAGGAGTTTCTATGCATGGGGAATACAGGAACCCCAGATTGGCATTGGGATCCGGGTGGGATCACCTATCGTTTCCCAGGCAGGTCAGCTGACTATGTCTTGGAGAGTACAGTTGGCCTAGCAGTAGAACATGTGCAGTTTCGGTCAGCTCCAGTGGCCAACCAGTTTATGGGCAGACTCCCTAGGTTGTCTTGGCATGAAATTCATACACGGGATCACGGGGTGGTCAGCACACCTTGGCAGGAGCTTGTCAGAGGAGGTGGCATTGGCAGGCCACCAGATGGCACCTTGTATGGGGCCAAGGATTCTTCACCTTTGTGTGGGGCACAGAGGACACAGCGGAGCCGAGCAGTGGTGGTAACACTACTGACACACAAGGAGATTCACTTCTCGGACCCCTTGAGGAGGATTTGGAGTGATGTTCCATTCGTCGGCAGGTATAGTGATGCGACGGTGGAGACGATGATACCGATTGGTGGTAGTCCGACAGGTAGGGGCATAGCTCTAGGTCATCACATCCAGGGATGTGTGGGAGCCTCTAGCATTGAGCAGTGGATTGCCAGTCGTCATGGAGTTGCATGGTGTACTACCGTAGTGTGTGGGACTGCATTGTGGAGTAGGAGTGTCCTACATCACATTGAGAGCACGTGGAGAGTGACCGATGCCTGGACACAGTCATGGCACGAGACGGTACAGGGTGGTACAGTAGTAGCATGGGGTGTCCAGCAGTATTCAGGGGAATGCCTCAGTGTGCAGTGGCATGTTGAGGAGTACATGGATGATCGGTGGTATGCGAGGGCATACGGCGCTACACAGCAGGGTCTTAGAGTATTGCATCCAAGGAGACTCACAGACAGGGACACTGGGCTTACCTTTGGGGGTATTTCACCCAGGATCGATGAGGAGATAGAGGAGCGATACTTGATGGTATCTGTGGGGACTCACACACCCAACCCTCTTCTACATCACTCATGGACACAGCTGATTTTGTTGTTGTCCTTTGGCACCTTGGGCATGAGCAACAGGGTACGTGAGGCACACCCAAGATATTTGGATGGCCCTTAGCACACTAGACGAGAGACTTCTCAGCAGTGGCACTGGGTCAGTGCGCTAGTCGACAGCCATAGTATAGGGGATGAGATGATCCTCTGCAGTGGTGGCACATCAGTCATTGTTGGGCCTACGCTTGGGGAGCAGGTCATGAGGGAGACATGCATCATTTTTCCCTCAGGGCATGTTGAGATCATGCATGAGCAGAGGATACTGGGTTCAGCAGAGGTAGCATCCCGGCATACGTCTGGACTCCAGACATTGTATCTACACTTCATCGAGAGGGTGGATGGCATATTCATTGCAGATGAGGTGGCGGAGGTAAAACAGGAGAGCATTCCTTCTGTATGCCAGGGTGAGGACTCTTCTTCATATGAGTCCATAAGATCAGTGGAGGTCGCTTTCGGGGAGCGAGAACAGTCAGATGCATTGACATCGAGTACGATGATAGCAGTTGTAGATCCATATCCTCTAGAGGTGTTGGGGGTTGATGGGATTGTTCCGCAGGAGGCTAGCAGACAGCAGGAGCTGTTGGATATGGTGGAGCATCCATCTGTGGGTCGACACAGGGATGAGGCGCAGATAGATGTACTCACAGTCAGCAGAGCTGTAGTGTTTTTAGTGGGTAGCACTCTCCAGGAGTACATCGATGGAGCTTGCAGCATACCTTGCCCACTTCGGCCCATTATAGAGAGAGGGGCTTCCTTCTATAGGCAGCTTTCATTGGCCGACAGGGCAGAGCAGTGGAAGTTGATTACGGGCTGGCGGCAATATCCCAGGCATGTTCCATATGCCGTTGTTGTTGCTACAACGGATCCTACTTCCAGGATGGACTGGCGGGAGATCATGAGTTGGTACCCTCTTGACGGTACAGTACTCTTCGTAGGGAGCACAGCGGAGCAGGGGCCCTTGGACATAGTAGATGTTACAGATCCCAGTTGGCAGGAGGGCACCGATTCTCATTACTTCAAGACTCCTTCCCAATTTCAGGAGAGCAGGATCAGCATGGGATTGAGTCAGGACGTGGATTGGAGAGAGGTGATGAGTTGGTATGCAGTTGGAGAGGCAGCATATGCAGTTACAGGTACATCACAGCAAAAGCCCGGGAGCATTGATGCTTGTTGGTGGTCTTCACCTCTTAGAGCATTGGTCATAGCCAGAGGCAGTGCACAGTCCGAGCCGTGGGACTTGTGCGACTATTGGCCACGGTGGCGATGGGATCCGGGAGGATTATTGGTTGGATGGTACTGTGAGAGGTCACTTTGGGATCCTGGCATTGAGATATCCCTTCGTATCAGGGTGATGCAGAGGTCAGAGAGGTTTCAGTGGGACCCAGGCACATTTTGCAGTATCGGTGGGGAGCATCAACTAGAGAGGAGGCTTGTTCAAGCGTTGCTTGAGGACAAGCAATTTTGCTGGATGAGGATGCCACTTGGGAGAATGAGAAGATCTTGCAGCATCCATCACTTCAATTTCTTGAGGTCAAGAAAAATTTTGCCGGGGGAGACTGTAATATTCCTAATTAGCAACAGCTAATTGGAATATTCGATTTTTGTATAGTTTTTCCGACTATAGTTTATTAATAAATAAAAGTGAGAAAAGGGGGCTAACTCCCTTAAATAAAATAAAGTGTTTCCCTAGTAGATGCAACGTTATAACTTAAGGGGGAGCCTTGGGGGTCCACACCACGTATGAGAGGAGGCTCACGTAGCCTCTAGGAGCTTATGCGCAGTCTTATGAGGAGCACGTGGGAGAGAGAGGGACCACGTTAGGGTTTTGAGGAGGGCCATCGTTATAAAAGGTGGGAGAGCCATCTCATTTGGCATTCTTGTTGTTGATGATATTGGAGCTAGACATTTTGTCTTCTTGAGCACGCTGGCTGTTTAGCCTGTCTGCAGCACTGTTTAGTGCGTTGAGTGTCTCCGGTCGGAGATCTCGCCCTTAGCCCCGGGGGACTTCGAGTGCCTGCTCGGGTAAGGTTGTTTCTTCAGTCTTTTGTGGGTGATTTGGTTGTTGTTTTGCGGAGGAGCTGAACTTCTTTTGGTGACTGCGCAGTCCCTGGGAGAGAGGACGCAGTTCTAGTTGGAGGTGTTCTATTGCGGGGATTTCCTGCAGGAGTTTCAGTTGGTATTCAGAGGAGAGGGTCAGTATTGCCAGCAGGAGGTTTCTTGAGGAGTTTGTGGCACCGTTTCAGCTTATATCTTTTGGCATCTGCGCTGAGCCTTTCTAGGCAACGTAATTCCTTGAGGAGGGTTTCTGTATTGATTTTCGGAGGCTGACCATTTTCGATATGGTTTCTGGGTTTTGTCCGAGGTGGTGAGTTCAGGTGGTCTGCAGATTTCCAGCTCATTCCGGCGAGGGGATCAGCCCCTAGCTTCAGTCCATTCCAGCAGCAGCAGTTTTACGGCAGTTTCCCAGCAGCTGGGACGCAGTTTCTTGTAGCAGCGATTTCCTATTCTTCTGAGAGAGTTCTTCACTTGCCTTGAGCAAGAATAGGTGCTATCACTCTGATTATCCATTGTATTTCATTATATTCTCAGATTAATAAAATGGCTTAGCATTTCCGGCATTTTATGAGTATTTGCTTTATGTTCCATTTCTGGCATTTTCTATATTATCGTATGCTTGTATTGCTGTCTATTTCCCTTTCGGGATATTACACAGAAAGAGAGCTTGCATTGTTGGATGGCAAGTAAGAAGGCTTACTGAAAAGCGGATTCGAATGAAATCCACACGTGAACAAATGAAGTTCGCAAAGGAGGAGAAGATGATTGTTGATAGTCATTTCAAAGGTTTTGAGAAAGACCGCAACAGAGGAAAGAAGAAGGAAAATGCCAAGGCAAGTGGCATATGTAAACAGTTGATTGATGAAGAGTATGAACGGGAGAAAGCTAAGATAACAGTTCACCTTGAGTTATTGATGGAATTGTTGCAGAGAAACAAGAAAGACCAGAGACATGATTGGACCATGAGGAAGAAAGTGAAGTGGCAGAGGCTACATGCAAAGAGGGAACAACAGGTAAACATACAGTTGACAGAAGAGTTGAGGAAGCTCAAGCAGATGATGAGTGTGCAATTGAGATGTGGAGAACTCAGAGAGGCTGCGTTGAAAATGGAAGTTTCCATTTGTGGCCCAGAACAGGGTGAAATTCTGGGTGAAGAGATCAATGAGAAAGATCTCATGAACTATTGTAATAGTTTAGAAGAATTGGAAAATATGTTGACAAGAGAAGCAGATGAGGCTATGAAGCCTTGTATTTTTAAATCTCACAGTTTATGTATGTTTGCAGGATGTGCAGAAGATGTTGGACAGTCAGGTGAAACTGTCACCGAGATGAACAAAGCTCTTAAGGTGAAGTATGATGGAGAATGTCTTTCAGAGAAGGAAGGTACTGATTGGTTGCAGCAGAAAGAATTCATAGATGAATTCCTGTTTGGTGTAAGACAGCCAGTTGAAGCTGTTGTGGAGCAGAAACATAATGAAAATGCCGAAGTGATATTCCAAGGAGGTAAACAAATGAATTTGTTTAATGAAATTGCTGACAGAATTTTGCAATGTGATGATACAGAAACCAAGATAACTCGGGAGGATTGCCAGAAGAAGAATGAAACTGGGAATGAAGGTTGTGATGAAATGCTGGAAAGATTTCACATGGAAATAGAGTTCTTGGAATGATGGCTAGAGGAACCTGAAGGGGAGATGAAACTTGCAGAACCTGATACAGAAGAGATTGTAGTTGCCGTGCATGATAGGGATGAAATGTTTTTAACATTTAGAGAGTTGAGTGAATGTTATAACTTTTCAAATAATAATGTGGTTGTAGGTACAGAAGGAAACATAAATAAATATGATGTTGAAATCAGAGAAATTGAACAGAAAGTATTTGGAGATGAGATGAAAAATCGAGAGCATCATGGAAGTTATGTCCATAGAGACATAAAGGAAACAAAAGTATTGATCCAGCAGGATAAATATGAAAGTAGCCAGCAATTGAAAACAGGATCTACTGAAATCCAGAAGGTCTATGATGGGAGATTGGTGCTTGTAGCATCAAAAGAGGCCAAAAGGTCTTATATTTTTAAAACTAATAGTTTTTTTATGAATGAAGGTACAACATCGGATGAGAAATTTGTTACTATAGGAACAATCAATGACTATAGTTGTGATCAAGGACAAATTCTTGATTTTCTTCTGAAGTACAGCACCGGATGAGAAATTTGTTACTATAGGAACAATCAATGACTATAGTTGTGATCAAGGAGAAATTCTTGATTTTTCTTCACTTCAGAAAGTTGAGTGTTCAGCGCAGTTGGAGATGGAAACATCAAACAAAGAGGAGTTACTCTGAGGAATTGGCAGAAGCGATTGTTATAAAGACTGATGGAATCCGACTGAGAGAGTGAGTGATGAATTACAAAATGGAGTTGATACTTTAAAAGACCAGCGGCAGAACAGAGTTTGGAATCCTGGAGGGAGCGAGTTATTGAGACTTGTGGCTGTCACATTATTACAGAAAAGTGACAAACCTCATAGACAGGAATCTATGGAAACTTCTCTACATGGGGAGTCTGATGCAGGAGCATCCTGCTTGATTTTCATTAAAATATTATGTAAATAGGGGGTGATGTTTTTTTAATTATTTTATAAATTATTATGCTCATTTTTATTTAAATTAAAAGAGAATAATCTGAGTGTGAGGATTATTGTAAATATTCTCTTAATTAATTGAGAATATGAGGGAATTGAGTTGGGTAGATAATTTAGGGATTAGGAGTTCCTTAAATGGAACTTAGTTGAGTCAAATAAGGGATAAAGATATTTTAGGATTTGGTTGAGATTTGTGTGGAGGAAATCATGGATTGGAGTTAATTCATAATTGTATATAAATATGAAGCTTGTGAGAGTGAGGAATACAGAGAGAGAGAGAGAGAAATGGTGTGAGAGTTTATGTGAAGGGTCGAGAGTCGAGAGGCCGACAATTGTATATTTGGCCAAAATGGTTTGAATTTGAAATTTCCTGTTGTTTTATATACCATTATTTTATTCGTGTTTGACTCTCTCTTCTTAGATATATTTTGAGTTGAATCAAAGTAGATTTTTATGAGGATTTCGAGTGAAGATTTATGTAAAGGAAACATCAAATCCATTGTGTGCGCAAGGATCTGTTTTATGTAGAATCCCTGCATCAAGAAGGGTTGTCAAGGTAACTTTGATCTCTAGGACAATTCGTTCATCAAACATGGCCCATACATAGAGATAAGCAATATAGAAACATAATTCCACATTGATGTCATAAATGCATGCAACAACTACCCCTAAAATAGCGAAAATCTCGTGATCAATGTATTCAGCAAAGTAAAAGAAAATAGCATCAAAATTGTACTTACATGTAAGAGAATATATCCAACCATCAACACATTTGCAATATAAGAAGCTCCAAGATAAGAAGACCCAATCCACACATCAAAATTCATCCATGATCGAAAAATCTCCTCCAAGAAAAAGTGTGAAGTTCTCAAGAGAGAGATTGATGCAAGTCAAGTGATGATCCAAAATGAATTCATCTAACTCCTATCTATACACTCATTAGGAATTCGAATTACCTATTTGGGCCTACATTAGCCCCTAAAATGAAATAATGTGCAGATTAACTAACTTTTGGTGACAAGCCCACCAAACTAGCTCACAAATAAAATAATAAGCCTCTCAAGAGGTCAAATTATATTCTATGCATGTCGTAGGGCACTCCAAGAGGCTTAATGAGGCTCATAAGAGCCATAATGATGAATAGGAACCTCAAAAGTGATGGACAAGGGGGTGGCCCCTTGTTGTAATCAATGTTACATGATTCGGGTGCGAGTTCAGGTTCGACAATGATTAAATTTGGTTTGAGTTTGAATAGTTTGATGAGGTTCGGATGAAGTTCGCCATTAGGTCCGTCTATATATATAATTATTTATAGGATAAAATAATAAGAGATCAACATCAGTAAACATCAAAAATGCTATCACAGACATGGAAACTGCAAGGATAAATTACAAGCTTGAGTTCATAGTTTTAAAAACCGGAACAGGTGACCAGACCGGTGGACCTAATGAACCGGGTTTCTAACCGGAACCGATCAAACCGGGAGCGGTCAGATCTCAATGAACCGGTTTAAAAAAAAATACATTAAATAATTATTTTTTTAATAAAAAAAAAACTATTTTTAATATTTGCAACCATGATTCCAAGCCAATAGAGACAAAATATGCAAAGTTTGCTCATTTATATACCATGCAAAGGTGAATATATCAAAATGGCACCGAGTGCAATACATATCATCGAAAAATACATAAGCAATGAGGCTCCAAATGGCCCATAAAGTCCAAAAACAATGCTACAAGCTATGAGGCCATTGGCCTAATACAAGACTACACATGAGTGATGATCAATCATCAAATTCATCACCGCTACTAGACATAGGATCAACATCGGCTGCTACATAGACATCATCTGGATCAGAGTCTGAGGATGCCTCAGCCTCAGGCTCATCTGCAACCTCAGTACCCCTGCCACCAATAACAATAGAAGTGGACCTAATGGAAGCACAAGTTGCTCGAGGTGCATGACTAGTGTCGTCCATTGGTTGTTTGCCTTTGCTTGATGCAGCTACCAATCCTGGGTCTGCGTCTGATGGTGCCACCAAATCTGCTTCAAATTCACCCCCTGCTACTGCTGCATCAAAATCAAAATCAGCCTCAAACACTGGATCTTCAGTCTCCTCCACCCATTCTGATGTTGGATCAATATCATCCAACACAATGGGATCTAGATTAGGTGTTTTGCTCATCAGTTGGTTTTGCCTCAAGCGAAGGTTGTATTGCACAAACACAAGATCATTTAACCGTTTCTGTTCCAAACGGTTTCTCTTCTTTGTGTGTGTGCGCTCAAAAACAGACCAATTGCGCTCACAACCTGAAGCACTGCAACTTTGGCTAAGGATTCTAATTGCAAACCTTTGCAATTGAAGACATTGGCCGCCAAATGACTCCCACCAATGTGCTGCAAATAAAAAGACATTCATTAGTAACATAGTTCATTTCATTACTTATTTACAAACAATTTAACATGAAAAGAAAAACAAATTGGAATTGCTTACCTGGTTGATCCACATCTCTTGCCATTTTTGCCAAGTTTTTTCCAAAGGTACTAGCGGCCATACTGAAAAGAGTAAGTTGTTTATGTGTTTCCAGAAGGTCTGCATGGTTAGGGATCATGCGCTCCAAGCAATCAATCAATCCAGATCTGACCTCCCCATCTTGCTGATCTCCTAGCCGAGCTCTATAATGATACTTTGGGTTCAAAAAATACCCAGCTGCATGTATAGGACAATGGAGTTGATTGTTCCATCTGTTATCAATGATCTCCCATATTCGGCCATATTTAGCTAACCTGTCCCTGTAAGCTGCCCGTATCTGCTCCTTGGCCTAATCCATAGCCTCATAAATGTATCCCATTGCCATCCTTTCCCCATCCACCATCCTTAGCACCTTAACAAGGGGCTTAGTAATTTTTACCAGCTTTGAAGACCTTTTCCAAAAATAACTGTCAAAGACTTTCTTTTTGGTGTCTTTTCCATCTTGTCTACGACCCCACCGGGATTCAATCCAATCATCAGAAGAAAACATTTTCTGCAGGTTTTTCTGTTGAGAATTGAGACATTGCAACGTGAGGAAGTGAGTTGCAAATCTCGTAATGGCAGGCCTAACAAGATCTTTGCCCCCTGTGTTTTTCCTCATTAGGCTCAATACCCATGAGTGGTTGTAAATGTATTTTGTAATGCACTTGCCATGCTCTACAGTGCTTTTTACCCATTCCAGTTTGCCTATGTCCTCAAGCATGAGGTCTATGCAATGTGCAGCACATGGAGTCCAAAATATGGTACTATACTTGGACTCAAGCATCTTTCCAGCAAGAACATAGTTTGAGGCATTATCTATGATGACCTACACAACGTTCTACTCTCCCACTTCTTGAATAATCTCATCCAAAAGCTCAAATAGAAGGGCAACATCTTTCATCTTATCAGATGCATCAACTGATCTCAAAAACATTGTTCCTCGAGGGCAAGCAACAAGGAAGTTAATGATAGTGCGGTTCTTTCCATCAATCCATCCATCTGACATGATGGAACAACCTGTTTTGAGCCATGACCCTTTATATTCAGCCAAATACTCATCAATACTAGAAATTTCTTGTTGCAAAAGAGCTCCCCTTAACTCATGTGCAGCAGGGCCTTTGAAGCCCTTTCCTGCAACAAAAACAGAGTCCCACATAGCTTGGTAATAAGGTGAGTTAGCATTAAATGGGATATCTGAATCATACCACCATTTAGCAATGCACTGATGAAAAGCTTCTTTGCATTGTTTTTTCCAATGTTGATCCAAAGTGGGTTGACGACTTGGAGTTGGCTGGGACATGGAGGCACTGGCAGTGGTTGTGGGATTAGCATTGGACGAGAAATAACTCATGAGGTTGGGTCTCTTTGTTGGGTTTGATCTTTTGCCAACAAGAGGAACATAGTGAAAGGGGTTATTGGTGGAAGGGATAGAAGTGGAGTCTTGAATATCATACTCCTCATTTTCATACCCACTCTCTCTCATCATTTCTACTATTTCCCTCTTCCTTGCAATTTCATCTTGGATGGCCTTCTCCCTAGCCTTAGTCTCCTCAAACTTTTCAAGCTTGGCAAGGTATTCTGCCCTAATCGGACCTAACACCGCATTAGGTGCATCACATGGCGTTACATTGCCTCTTATCCCAGCCAAGTGATGTTTCAATCTAAGAATACCCCCACCTCCAATACATTTTCGACAAAGTTTGCATACCATCTTTCCATCAATCACATCACAATGGACCCATGCACTGTCCTTGGCTTTTGGAGGCATCTTGACTTGAAATAATTGAAATTTGGAAATAAATCTTCCATTTAAAAAAAATTGCAGCTAAGATAAATGGACAACTAAGGCTAAATTTACGAAACAAAATGCACATTCAAACATACAAAATTTGATAGCATAGGACTAGAAATTTTAGAGCAATAAAATAGCTAAACACATGAGAAAATAAATACATGAATAGCAATGAAATGAAGGATTTTTCAAGTGAAAATTCTTACCTGGCAATGCAAACTAGCCTCCTTAGCATCCTCTTGAAGATGTCAACGCTATTGACAGCTCCAAACTATCTCCAAGATAACTCCAACTCCAACACCAAGCCTCCAAGATCACTGCTCCGGCAAACACTCAACACTCTCCAAACTCTCAATCAAACTCACAAACAACAAATGAGTTGGTGTGAGACAAAGGAGAGGCTGCTCCTCCTTATAAAAGATTGGGGAGGGTGTTTTTGGAGGGAAACAACCCTCCCCTTGGCTCCACATCAGCCCTAAAGCTTAACTGCGGCCGTGTGTGGGTCTGTGTAGAAGGTTAGCAAGTAACCGGCCAGTTAGGAACGGAACCGGCCGGTTTATGTTCCGTTCCTAACCGGCCGGTTAGGTCCGGTTTATGGCAAAAAAAGGCGAAATGCCCTCCCTGACCGGGTTGCTTGGCCGGTTCCAACCGCGGGCACATTTGACCGGCCGGTTTAGCCGGTTACCGGTTCAAACCAGCCGGTTTTTAAAACTATGCTTGAGTTGTGACATGAAGTTATGAGTTTTGATCTATGGACTTGGTCAATGGCTATGAGGTTCAATGAGGTTCACCGAACCTCAAAAAATTTTTAAGGTTCACCAAAATTCGAACCTCAAGGATAAAGTTCGACGAACCTTGTGACATAGGTTGTAATGTCCCAAATATAAAAATTTTGAAACATGGCTTCAGAAATTCAAGCCGTCAACACCATAAACAATTTGCACAAATTAAACCACAAAATTTACGACAAAATGGGAAAGAAAAACTACAACTAAATAATAGACAATATAAACATGTAGAAGATCTGAACCTTATTTTATTAATATGTAAATAAGCTAGTACAAAATCTGGAAATGGTTGAGTTAATGGCCTCTAAAGATATCTGCTACAACACTAAATTAGGCCAACAAAATCTGAACCAAAAACAATAGCTGCAACCTGTGAATTCTGGATGAATTCACCAAAGGAAGAGTTGGGTGTTCGCCCACTCTCACTGAATCACCCGAGGGTTTCCGTCATGGGGATACTGCTGAAATAGAGAACCGCGTTCTCAAAACCTCACCACAAAGACAATACACAAATCCAAGATGTCTCCAAAAAACCTCTTCTTCCTTTTTTATAGATTTGATGGATAGATCTTCAAGCCTCTAGAAGCATCTTATTTTATTATTTTATCATTATTCTAGAAGCTCCTCCATTGACTTTATCTTAGTGACCTTTTAATTGTATTTTATTTCACTTTCATTTTTGGGCCTTTTCCTCTAATTAATTATTTTTCCGTAAGTGACTATTTAAAGTCATTTTTAAATAGGGAAAATGGTAAATCATCCACCATACTCCCTCCAACTACTATAAGTCACTTCTCAGCGTCCATCCTAAAGATCTTCTCATTCTGATTCCAACGATGTATTACATTGAGGTGTTCCATCAAATAATCTTCTCAGAATGCCACCACGAGCATAATTAATTAAGTTAGGCCCCATAATAATGTTAATTTTTGAAAGTTGTCAGAATGTTTTGCATGATGAATTATGTCAAGTGAATGCCATCAGATCTCGTAAAAACTCCTCAAAACCCTTGATGACACAAACCTGCTCCAATGGCCTGGCCATCCCCTGTCCTGGAAATCAACCCTAGCTGGACTATGGAAGAAAATAAAAATGGGGGCATTACAAAACCTCTCGCCCCAAGATTGCTTGCCCTAAAGCAATTTGCACCTGTCCATTATAGAGGCATCTGCAAACTGATACCAAGATCCCATATGAATCACAGGTCCACATCATGCCTCGAAGTAATCCAAACATGACTGGATCCCCCAATACCCGGATCCCATGCCCATCTCTGACTATGTCTATCATCAACCAGTCCTTCTGAATCCCAATGCCACCATGGCCAATCATCGTCTGAGTCCCATAGCTCAGACTGTGCTTTGTCTCCGGCTATAGTTGCTGCTCCATGAAGCGAATGTTGAGATTTTGCATATTTGGGGTAGCATTAGTTGTGCTCTAGCTCCCAAATTTTGTAGAGGGACTAGAGTACACTTGATCTACAAGACCCAAAAATTGATTTGGGAAATTTCATCTGTTTTAGGAGATATTAAATTAATTAATTATTTTAATGTATTTCCTAAGTTAAAACTTAGGGAACTTAAATAATTAAAGTGAATTTAATTAAACATGTGATGAAATTGTATTAAGTCACACGGATCAAGCTTTCTTTTAATCTTAGCCATCGATTCAAGATTTGATCACGGTCGTTGGTTTCCCAACGAGAAATTTATTAACGAAAGGCTTGGGGTCATTTGTAAAGACACATAGAGGTAGAGCACTGAAGTTAAGCTGAGATTCTTGGGCGGGTTTGCTAAGAATTTTCAAAGTGTTTCAGCTGCAGAGAGGGGAATTTAGGCCAAGGGGATGATCTGATCCCAGGGTCTAGAATCAACAAGAGGCAGAGATCAGCTCAGAGGGGTAGCGCAAAGAAGCAGGAGAGCAGCGGCAGGAAGGGCAACAACTGTGCTACGCAGGTGTTGCGCAATCCCTCCAAGGACAACGTGATTCAGCTGGGAGCCCTCAGGGGTTACGCAAAGACCCTAAGGGGCAGCGTAAGGGCTGTTTCACCCAGTTTGGGGTAACGCAACCCTTTCCAAGCCAGTGCTGAGGGACGCAGGGGCTTCAAAGGCTGACGCAGGGGCTTCAGGGGCAGCACTGGGGTTTCTAGGGCCTAATTTTGGCTGTCTTGTAAATCCCGTTTGAGGGTGTGGATCAGTCAAAATTTTGGCTTCAAAACAGCCAGTGAGTTGTACTTCTATTATTTCCCTATCAAGTGTTCCAGATCTGGAACCCAGATTTGCTGTATTCAGAAAATTCTTAATAATAAAACCCTCAAGCAGCCAGAAGACCAGTTTTCCCACATTGGTTTTTTTCTGGGGACTATTTGTTCAGAAATAACTGTGTCACTTTGTCTATGTGTGCATGAACTTGTTCTAGATCTGGATTGGTGGAGATTTGTTATGTGTTTTTCTTCTATTTTAACTTGAATTCATTCAGTTAATAAATTTTCTAAGTAGGAGGAGCATAACCAGATTAACAGTAAATAATTTCTGCATAAAGTGTAAAGATTCAGAAATTTCCACATGGTATTAGAGCAATTGCAGATCTAGGAGGGTCACCAGTAAGAGATTGAAGGTTCTAGCTACATAGAAGCAGCTAGAAATGCAGCAGAAACATAGATCTGAAGGGACAACGCAGTTTTCAGGGGCTGATTCACGCAGAGGGAAGGGTGACACAGTCTAATGCTGTCTCTTAGCAAGCCCACTCAATTACTGCACAAAGGCAGCTAAGAAACAACGCTAGAACAGTCTGAAGCCATCCAGTGTGATGTAGATCTAAATCTGTCAGATCCAGAAAAAACTGAAGAAAAGCTGCAGAAATTCAAAAGATGCTGGTGCAGTTAAATTTATGAAGATTTCAGATTTTTAGCATTAGCACAAGTGACAAAGAGTGGGAGGAGATCAACTTCTCAGAGAGTTTCTAGCCAAAGAAACTTGCACGTTGATCAGAGGATGAAAGAGAGTTGAATCATAGTTGATTTGGCAGATTTCCAAGGACAAAAATCAATTGTCATAGGGAGCAGAAGGTGCCTGTTTCACAAAGGGCCTTAGATCCAGATCTCTAGTATAGAGAGGAGGAGCTTCGACAGATTTGCTGAGCAGATGGTCGAAGATGACGTGGCCATGAGTGCTCATGAATCACGGAGGTGGGGTGACATGGATATGTAGAGAAGCTACATAGAAGAGAGGCAGGATCCTTGAGCAATTCATCTCTTGGATCACATGCGAGCTACGACAGCCTTAAGACAGTAGCGAGACAAGTAGGAGCAATGGGTGCATTGACCACACTTTGTCAACGACCCCATAGCAGTACACCCCCATTTTTTCAAATGGGATTCGTCATGTTCGACGTGGTCCCACCATTCAGATTCCATCATCAGTCAACAGACGACATTTTGTTATAAATGATGTAAACCCATTCTGCATGTTATGATGTAAATGATCTAAGTAAGACCGTCAATGTATGTAAAAACCTAGGTAAGCCTAGTATGTTGTTGATGATTTCTATCTATAGTCAAGTGTGCTAAATTTTTATCTAAGGTTTGACTGTGGATATTTTAATTTTCGAACTGGGTAATATTGGAATATCTTATTTTCGGAAATTTTTCAAGCATCTGGCATTCTCATGTTATTGTTATTCATGGTTGTGACATTTTCAATTAAATATCATTGTGATCAATCGTGTTTTAATAAGCAGCAGTTAATCGTCACTTACTTGTTTATAATTGCATAACTGGACTTTGTTTGACTCCATAAGGCACTGGTCTTAAACGTGAAATCTAATCTGTGGAATCTCGTTAATTTTATCAAGTATTTGATGTTTTAGCTGTGTTTCCTGGATTCTTCCTCTTCATTTCTAATAGGGTCTACCTCCCTTAGCTTGCAAGGAGACAGCTTAAATAGAGATATTGGGGATAAAGGTGACAGCCCCCAATTTGAGCCGTTGTCGCGGTGCCTGGACAATCTGTGCGACAACAGGGTGCATAGATCATAGATGAAGCAGAGGCAAATCTGAAGACTGGGAGGAGCAACGCAGAGTAGAGCAGCAGCAACGCAGAGGCTGATGTGACTTCAGCAGCGCAGCGCAGAGTTTCTCACGCAGTGCAGAGCTGCAACAACGCAGAAGGCTTCAGAGGGACAGCGCAGTGCAGAAGAAGCGTGAGAGATTTCATCACAAGGGGTTGATGTGACTTCAATAGTGCAGAGGGAGTCTGCTTACGCAGTGCAGAGTTGTAGTTGTGCATCATCCTTTAGATGCCAGCACAGATCTGTAGCCTATGGAGCTTCAGTGATGAGGATGCAGCCCATCTAACTTGTCTGTCAAAGATTGGGCAAGAGATTCAGTTGTTTCTCTCAATAACTGAAGTTGCAGTGCCACAGATCAGCAATGGCAGTGCAATGAGCAACACAGATGCAACATATTGAGAGGGAGATGCAATACAGAGGTTGCAGTGGCAGTGGCAGAGTCATGGGCAACAGTACAGAATGGCAGCAGCAGTGCAGAGTTGAGTGGCAGTGGGCCAAGCATCAGCAGCACAGAACTAGTGCCCAAAATCTTGCAATGCATAGTGTGATGTATTGCTAGAGCACACCCTTGATGCTAAGAGGGAGTGTTGAGATTTTGTGTATTTGGGGTAGCAACAGTTGTGCTCTAGCACCCAAAATTTGTGGAGGGACTAGAGTACACTTGATCTACAAGACCTAGAAATTTATTTGGGAAATTTCATTTAGTTTAGGAGATATTAAATTAATTATTTATTTTCATGTATTTCCTAAGTTAAAACTTAGAGAACTTAAATAATTAAAGTGAATTTAATTAAACATGTGATGAAATTGTCTTAAGTCACATGGATCAAGCTTTCTTTTAATCTTAGCCATTGATTCAAGATCTGATCATGGCCGTTGGTTTCCCAGCGAAAAAAGTTTAAAGGAAAGGCTTGGGGTCATTTGTAAAGACACATAGAGGCACAGCACTGAAGCTAAGCTGAGATTCTAGGGCAGGTTTGCTAAGAATTCTTAGAAGTGTTTCAGCTGCAGAGAAGGGAATTTAGGCCAAGGGGATGATCTGATCCCAAGGTCTAGAATCAGCAAGAGGCACAAATCAGCTCATAGAGGCAGTGCAGAGAAGCAGGAGACCAGCAGCAGGAAGGGCAGCAACTGTGCTACGCAGTCCCTCCTAGGACAGCATGATTCAACTGGAAGCCCTCAGGCACTACGTAGAGACCCTAAGGGGCAGCGTAAGGACTGCATCACCCAGTCTGGGGTAACGCAGCCCTTTCTAGGCCAGCGCTGAGGGACGCAAGGGCTTCAGAGGCTGACGCAGCAGGGGCTTCTGGGGCGGCGCTGGGGTTTCTAGGGCCTAATTTTGGCTGAGTCTTGTAAATCCCATTTGAGGGTGTGGATCAGTCATAATTTTGGCTTCAGAACAGCCAGTGAGTTGTAGATCTATTATTTCTCTGTCGGATTTTCCAGATCTGGAACTCAGATTTGTTGTATTCAGAAAATTCTTAATAATAAAACCATCCAGCAGCCAGAAGACCGATTTTCCCGCATTGGTTTTTTCCGGGGACTATTTGTCCAGAAATAACTATGTCACTTTGTCTATGTGTGCATGAACTTGTTCTAGATCTGGATTGGTGGAGATCTGTTATGTGTTTTGCTTCGATTTTAACTTGATTTCATTCAGTTAATAACTTGTCTAAGTAGGAGGAGCATAACTAGATTAACGGTAAATAATTTCTGCATAAAGTGTAAAGATTCAGAAATTTCCACAGCGAATACCAATTCGTCAACTCCCTCCAATCCAACCTTTGGCATAAGCCGAGGTCAACCCTACTCTGTTGATGCTGGGCTAGTGCTACTAAAATACTAATGAATTGTCGATCCACAACCCACTGCCCACTGAAACATGCAATAACCCTCTCATCTAAGGCTCCTAGTGTACTGTGCTCCGCACTGAGAATGATACTCCATCAATAATATACCAACTCATTATCTCCCACCAATCTATCTTGGGAAAAGAATCGAATGCAAGGACACCTACGTATGGAACAAGTCTATTATGTTGTCGTCAGTCCATGCTCAACTCATGCAGTCCATCAACGAGATTTGTCTGAGGAAGCGAGCCCCTCTATCTATAATAGGCGAAAGTGGGCAAGATGTGTTGCAAGCCCTATCTATGTACTCCTAGAGAGTGTTGCTCCCTGAAGGTACTATAACTCTGCTAACTGCATATGTGTTATTGCTTTCCTTGCCGCCTACACCTACCTACAAGTCAGTGGAAAAAGTCTTCAACCCCACAAGGTGTGGTTGGTGGCAAGGATCTCAGAGTAGGGGTTATCTAATCGCGAGTCTCTCCATTTTAGCTCTCTTCTAGGTTAGCTAAGGGGGGTGGTTCCTAAAGTGAAGAAACTAAGTTAAAAGGATGTGAGGTTCTAGGAGAGTGTTATAGTGAAAATGGATTACTTTTAAGGATTTATGAACAAAAATGATGTGAGCAACTTGAAATAATAATGACAATCATTAACATGATAAAAACACAAACCAGTGCCTTATACAGAATTTGCTCAACATTTGAAAGATATATATATTTGCTCAAGTAAAATGTAATGCTCTAAAAAATTGAAAACAAAGTAGCCCTAAAATGCAAACAAAAGATATATTGCAAGATACAAAAAATGCGTTTGAGATAATCAAATTTGGGAATCAAAACATTGAAACATATTTTGCCAAAATTCCACAATTATTAATTAGCTTGGAAAATCTGAACAAGGAAATGCCAAATGTGAAATTATACTTAAAACATAAAAAGAAAGCACTTGTTAAAAGAATTACAATACTTGCTTTTGGAATAAACTTTGCATATGAAAACTCAAACCATCAAGAGACAAGTAAAGTAAATGTGATGGATAGTACTCTTGGTAAATTTTATTATTAGTTACCTCTACAACAAGATTGCAAATGAACTCTTCAATCCTCAGACCTCACCATCGCCCAAAGATATGGATCCCACAGTGAGGAGTTTATAGAGGAGTAAAGGGTGCCTAAGATGTCTATTCAACCAACATATGTGTAATATCCCCTTTTAGGGATATCTCTCAAACACAGTCAACTCTAAACCAGAGATGGACTGGAGGGGCGTTTACCAGATATTTCACCTCTAAAAAGAGGGTGAGATCTGGAGGCTACCTAGCCCTCACCAGACTTTGTCTATAGAGTATGGGAAAAACACAACAGATAGGATAGCAACTGGAATGTCTCAAAGGGAAAATAGGCAGTGATACGGAGCATACAACAGTACATGAAATGCTAGAAACAGTATATGAAACAGATACACATGAAATAGAGAGAATACTGAGCCATTTTATTATACTGAGAAATAGAAATGAGTACAAGAGGTGATCAGAGTGATGGCACCTCGACTTGCACCAGGCAAGTGTAGAAATACTCTCAGAATACCAAAAGAATGGCTGCTCTCTGCTCTGCGTCCAAGCCGCTGGAAAACTGCCATGTTGCTGCTACTGCTGGAACAAAATGAGTATTTGGGGCTGCTCCCCTACTCAGAATGAGCTGAAACTCTGGAATCAGCCTCTGCTCACAATACCCATAAAATCCCAGAGAGCGTTTCTGGAATGGTCAACCCCCGAAAATACCCCCCTTGGGGATCTACGCTATCCTCCAAGGCTTTGCGCTGATGCTGAATGAATCCTCACAAAATATGGCCTCCCACTCTGCCAAAAGCCTCCAATAGGCAAGGGCTAGCCCCTTGCTCAGTCTCCTGACCCGAAACCCCCAAGATAATACCAAACCAGAGCTCCCTCAAGATGGACTGCGTCCTCCCTCTCAAGACTGCGCAGTCTATAGATGCAATGCTCCTCCACAAATGCTACAACTCGATCCTCCTGCAAAATACTGATGGGAATGCCTCACCCGAGCAAGCACTCGAAGTCTCCCGGGGCTGAGGGTGAAATCTCCGAACGGAGACACTCAATGCACTAAACAATGCTGCAGACAAGCTAAACAGCTAGCGTGCTCAAATTTGAAGTGACCAGCTCAATATGTATAAAATCGAATGAAGAAATGAGGAGGCTCTCCTCCTCCTTATAACATTGGGCCTCTCTCAACCCTAGGCCCCACCATCTCCAACGTAGCCTCCATTTGGCCCACATTGCCAACTCAACTGCGCTGTCTATGCCCACGTGGCCTAAGTGGGTCCCCCTCTACGTGGTCTCTTTACCCCTTTGGCCCACTTAAGTTACAACGTTCAGTCTACTAGGGAGTGCACTTTATTTTAAAGTGAGTTATATTCCCCTCTTACTCACTTTTATTTATATTTTAATTATAGAAACCCCAAAATTGATCAAAATTAATATTTCTAATTAGCTATCGCTAATTGGGAATATTACAGTCTCCCCCGGCAAAATGTTGCTTGACCCGAAGCAACTGTAGTGATGGATGCTGCAAGATCTTCTCACTCTCCCAAGTGGCATCCTCATCTGGAAAATTCTTCCACCTCACCAAGAATTCCCGGACTGTCCTGCTCCGCAGTTGTCTCTCTCTGACATCAAAGATGGCCTCCGACTGTAGCACCAAATGCCCCTCATCATTGGTAGGCGGAAGCTCCTCCGTCACAATCACCTGCTATCCCAAAGCCTTCTTCAAGCATGATACATGAAAAATGTTATGAATCTTGCTACCTTGGGGCAGCTCCAACTCATAGGCAACTTGTCCAACCCTGCGTATCACCCTGTATGGTCCATAAAAGCGGGGCTTGAGCTTTTCAGCCCCCTTCTGCTTCGAAGTCGACTGTCGATATGGCTGCAAGTGTAGGTAGACCAAGTCCCCTACCTCAAACTGTCTCTCCACCTGACCCTTGTCAGCATACAACTTCTGTTGATTCTGTGCGGTAGCCATGTTATTCTTGAGAGCTCGGAGGATGTCCTGACTCTCTTGGATCCAATCCTTGGCTCTCGGAGCCTTGCTAGCACCAAACATCACATCAACGAAAGATAAAGCATGATAACCATATAATGCATAAAACGGAGACACACCGATAGACATGTGATGTGTGTTGTTGTAGCAGTACTCTCCTAGGTGCAGCGACTTCAGCCATGCTCTCTGCTGTCCACTGACATAGTTACGCAAGTAGCCCTCCAGCCACTTGTTAACTATCTCCGTCTACCCATCTGTCTGTGGGTGATAGCTGGTGCTCGGTGTCAACTCTGTCCCCACCAACCGGAAAAGCTCCTGCCAAAATCCGCCCATGAAGCGGTTGTCCCTGTCACTAACAATGGTCTTGGGAAGACCATGTAACCTGAAGATATCCTGGAAGAACAGCTCTGCCACTTTTGCTGCCGTATAGTGCGCGGATATGGCGAAAAAATGTGCATATTTTGTCAGTCGATCAACGACGACAAATATACATTCCTTGCCTTGCACCGTGGGAAATCCCGTGATGAAGTCCATCGAAATACTCTTCCATTTCCCCTCTGGAATGGGAAGAGGCTGCAACAACCCTGCTAGATTTTTCATCTCCCCCTTGTTGCGCTAACAAACTTCGCACTCCCTGACATGCTAGAGTACGTCCTCCTTGAGGCACTTCCATGAGAACCTCTCTCTGATGGCCCTGTAGGTTTTGGTAAACCCCTAGTGACCAGCCAATGGTGAATCATGAGAAGGCTGTAGTCTCTTCTTCTTGAGTTGAGAGCCCTCAATCAAGAAGATACGGTCCCTATAACAGATGATCTCATCCATCACCCTGTATCTATCATCCGTCACCTGTCCATCCAGAACCTCGCAAGCAAACCTGTCCTTGGAGTACTCCACCAGAAGTCGAGCCCTCCAATCTGTGTCCAGACTCATTAAAGACAACGAGGCTGGTCTGCGTGAAAGTGCATCAGCCACCACGTTGTTCTTTCCTTTGACATACTCTATGTCAAAGTCGTAGGCCTGGATCTTGCTGACCCACTTCTATTGCCTCTCCTGCAGCTACTTCTGCTCTAAAAAGAATCTGAGGCTGTTGTGGTCAGTCCTCACCCTGAACCTGTTACCTACCAGGTACTGTCGGAATTTGGCCAAGGCATGCATGATGGCCAACATCTCCTTGTCATATATGGCATATAACTGCTCATGTGGAAGGAGTTTCCGGCTCTCAAAAGCTATCGGGTGACCTCCCTGCATCAATACTGCACCGATCCCCTCTCCCGATGCATCACACTCCAGGATAAACGGCTGCGTGAAATCCGGCAAAGCAAGTACTGGGCAGCTGCTCATCACCTCCTTGAGCCTGTCAAAGGCTCGCTGCACTGTATCTGACCAACTGAATGCCCCCTTCTTCATCAAATATGTAAGGGGTGCAGCAAGCTGAGAGAAACTCTTGACGAACTTCCTGTAATAAGTGCAGATACCAACAAATCCTCGAAGTTCCGTCACATTTCTCGGCTCTGGCCAATCTATGATGGCCCTGATCTTCTCCTCGTGGACCCTCACTCCGTCCACCCCTATAATGTGTCCCAGATAGAGCATCTCTGTCAGTCCAAACTCGCACTTGGAGAGCTTAGCATAAAACTGTTGCTCCTCCAAAATATGCAACACTGCCTCTATGTGCTAGAGATGCTCCTCCCATGTCCTGCTGTATATCAATATATCATCAAAGAAAACCAGCACAAACTTCCTCAGGTGACTGCAGAAGATGTGGTTCATGCACGACTGAAATGTGGCTGTTGCATTGGTTAGCCTGAAGAGCATCACCAAGAACTCGAAATGGCCATAGTGGCATCTAAAAGCGGTCTTGGGAATGTCTTGTTCCCTCACGCGAATCTGGTGATACCCAGATCTCAAATCAATCTTTGAGAAGAACTGTGCTCCCCTCAACTCATCCATCAGCTCATCAATCCGCGGTATAGGGTACCTGTTCTTCATGGTCTTTTTATTCAAGGCCCTGTAATCAATGCACATTCTCAATGTGCCGTCCTTCTTCACCAACACCACCGAAGAAGCGAAATGACTGATGCTAGGCCGAATGTGTCCAAGAGCCAGCAACTCCTGGATGGCCCGCTCAATCTCGTCCCTATAGGCCTTAGGGTACCTATAGGGTGTGGTAATAACGACCTGAATGCCATGCTCTAGATCAATCGTGTGCTCAAATCCCTGATCCGGTGGCTGACCTGGTGGTATCTCCCCAAACACCCTGTCATACCTGTCAAGGATGGACTGTATCTCTGGATGCACTGTCTGCCCTATAGTACCTGCCTCTGATGCATGCAGCTCTACTGCCCACTCTATGTCTCCCTTCTGGAAGTCTGCCTCCATCCGGTGAGCTGAAACAGTCTGAGGTGGGTAAGTGTGCATTCCCCGTATCTTCTCATGCTTCTCGGTCTTCTTATCATCCCACTCCATCTCCAAGGCCTCCCAATCTGTGGTGACCTTCCCTAGAGTGATCAGCCATTGTACACCCAATACCACATTGGTATCTAGTATGTTAACCACGAAAAAGTGGTCAGTCATCGTGTAGGTACCCATCGTCACAGCCAGCTTTGGGACATATCTGGCACACTGCATCGTCTGATCTCCTGGGACCAACACTGAAAATCCATCGAAGCTCTCTGTCGGTATGCCTCTCCGCTCAACCATCTGTGCATCGATGAAATTGTGGGTTGCCCCACTGTCTAACAGTACTGAAATTCGCTGCCCCCGTACTGTCCCTCGGACACGCAGAGTCAAATACTTGGGTACTCCCCGCAATGCTGCAAGGGTCCCCCCTGTGGGTGCAAAGGCTGCACCTCCTGCTCCTCGTGGTGGAGATGGCAAATGGTCCTGCACTGCATGGCTGCCTCCTGCCTCCACGTCATCATACTCATCCTCTTCTCCGATGTCCTCGGAGAAGACCTCAATAAAATGTTCTTTACCAGCAGCACATCTATGTCCTAGTGCCCACGGCTCCTGACATGTGAAACACAGCCTCTTCTTCTTCAACTCCCTCCTGGCATCATCATCCAACTGTCCCCTACCCGGATTCCCCATTGGAGGCGAAATCCTCACATCCTTCCCCTTTGGCTGGAAAGCCTGTCTCTAGGGGTAAGGCGTCCTGGTCCTGGGTAAGGCATCCTGCAAATCCCGTGTCCTGCCAACTGCGTCATGGAGTGCGGTTGGTCTAGTGGATCTAACCAAACCCCAAAGTGACTCTGCTAACCCCTCAATGAACATATAGATCATCCGTGCCGCGGATAGATCAGGCACCATCACCGAAAGTCTCAGGAAATCTGCAATATATGTCTTCGGGCTCCCAGTTTGTTTGAGCCTCGTCAGCTCAACAAAGTGCTCCTCCGGATCCCTCCGGTCAAACCTCTCTATCAATCACCGGGTGAAATCGGCATATGTAGTCACTGTCGAATGCTCGAGTGTAACCATCCCATGGAACCACCAATCCTGAGCCTCACCATCCAAATGCAACGTCGCCACCTTGATGGCCTCCGTCTCTGCCATTTGGTTGAGCTGGAAGTATATGTCCAGCTTCACCACCCAAGACTTTGCCGAACTCTTTGATGAACCATCAAACATAGGCAAATGGAACCTGCTCACTGTCCACTGAGTGTCTCCCTCGTGATAATGCCGGTCCCCTCTATGATGGTCGCGAGGTCTACTGTCCCACTGGAGCTGAACAAAATCTCTGAATGAAAGGGTATCCCTGAACTCCTGCCCATATGCCTGATACTTAGCAAAATAATCACCCATGTGGCCAGGCTCTGGCTCCTGCTGTGCTCCTGCCCCTATGTCTGCACCCAGAAACGTGGGCATAGTGGAATGTGTGGGTGCATGTGATGCCATGTGCTGAGTGGCATCATGCTCCTGCAAATGGTGGGACGTGCCTGATCCCTCACCAATCTGAAAACCCATTGGGGTTTCATGCTGTCTAGCCTCTATAGCAGTGAATCTCTGCCCCATCACCTCAATCTGCCTCGACAGATCCTGGACTGACTTGAGGAGTGCCTCCCCAAACTTCTTTGCATCACTATCATCAGCCATCGGTACTTCCTGCTCTGTGTCCACCACTGGATCCTCTTCTGCGTCCACTACTAGAACGCAGTCACCCTCCCCGTAGGTGATTTGCAACCTGCGTTCTCTGTCACGATACTTCCTACCCCTGTAGCAAATGTACGGCTTCTCTCCCAGTGTCATAGGCAACTTGCTCCACAGGCTGAGCCAAGTCTATGAGCTCTGATGCCACTGTAATATCTCCTTTTAGGGATATCTCTCAAACACAGTCAACTCTAAACCAGAGATGGACTGGAGGGGCGTTTAGCAGATATTTCAGGGTGAGATCTGGAGGCTACCTGGCCCTCACCAGACTCTGTATATAGAGTATGGGAAAAACACAACAGATGGGATAGCAACTGGAATGTCTCAAAGGGAAAATAGGCAGTGATACGGAGCATACAACAGTACATGAAATGCTAGAAATAGTATATGAAACAGATACACATGAAATAGAGAGAATACTGAGCCATTTTATTATATTGAGAAATAGAAATGAGTACAAGAGGTGATCAAAGTGATGGCACCTCGACTTGCACCAGGCAAGTGTAGAAATACTCTCAGAATACCAAAGGAATGGCTACTCTCTGCTCTGCGTCCAAGCTGCTGGAAAATTGTCGTGCTGCTGCTACTGCTGGAACAAAATGAGTATTTGGGGCTGCTCCCCTACTTGGAATGAGCTGAAACTCTGGAATCAGCCTCTGCTCACAATACCCAGAAAAGCCCAGAGAGCGTTTCTGGAATGGTCGACCCCCGAAAATACCCCCTGTTATCGCACAGAATGTCTAGGCACCATGACAACGGCTCAGATCGGGGGTTGTCACCTTTATCCCCAATCTCTCTATCTAAGCTGTCTCCTTGCAAGCTAAGGGAGGTAGGCCCTGTTGACCACACTTTGTCAACGACCCCACAACAGTACACCCCCATTTTTTCAAATGGGATTCGTCTTGTTCTACGTGGTTGCACCATTCAGATTCCGTCATCCAGATGTCATCGCCGATCGACAGTTTCTATAATGATGTAAACCCATTCTGCATTTTATGATGTAAATGATCTAAGTAAGACCGTCCATGTATGTAACAACCTAGGTAAGCCTAGTATGTTGTTGATGACTCCCATCCTAGGAGGTTTTTTGTCTCACTGATTCACGAAAGTGATCGGCAGAGTTTTTCCCTCCAGCCTCACCCCAAAGCTAGGGTGGATTTTGTCATCAGCATACTAAGTGAGTCCTAGTGTTTCTATCGAGTCCTTGTAAAAGTAGTTTGAGCTACTTGGTCCACTAGATCATATTTTGAGTCGCAGAATTGGGTATTTATTTGAGGGTCTATGCAAGTGGGTTTTCCCCCTTCATGTATGTAAATGTATTATCTCATGTAAAAGAGCGTTGGAAAAATAATTATAATCCCCTCTTAGTCAATTAATTAAATTTTCTGGTCAATTAATTAATAAAATCCTAAACCAGAAATTTAATTAATTTAGGGTCCTAAATTAGGATTAAATCTTTAAAGACAAAATTTGTGGGTCCTTGGAAAATGATTTTGAAAGCCCCAGGCCAAGGGAATATTGAGAATTTTAAGAAATATTGGACCCTTGGGCCCTGGTGGTTAAGTCAAGGTCAAAATTTTGGGGTAATTAACTCAAAAATAGTATTTTTGAGTTAATTAAAATTGAATTAAATGATAAATTCGTTTTTTCCCCAAAATTTTAATTTCAACGTTCCGGATTAAAAGATAATTAAATCTTTTGGACGGTTGAGATTATTTTGACGAGGATCATCCAAACTAGTCATTAGAGATCTAGTCCTATAAATTTAGAAGTCTTTGTCATTTTTGAGTCATCCGATCTTAGGATCGTGCACTTGCTCTTAGAAGCTCTTGTAAACTTTTTGAGGAATAAAGCTAAAGACTTTGGGGTTACAAATCTGGATGTTCCTTCTCAGATCTATGTGGTGAATTGTCTCTAAACTCTGCTACTTGGTTTCTTGCATTTTATGATTGATGGCCTACATGGATTAATCTGCATATAGGTATCTTGTGCAGTTTTCTGGGTTTATAAAATAACATTCTGATTTTTCTAAGGGTCTCATGTTGTTTTCTTAAATCTCTATCAGTCTAAAGTTCGGATCTAAGTGTGCAGAGAAATTTTTTAAGATTGGGCGTCTGGGGAAGTCTTCGGTTGGACCAGCCGACTCTCAATAAACATAAATCTGATAAGCTCTTTATTTGTTAAATTCCAGGTCTATCTTACGATATTTGTGATTTTGCAGGGTTTCGAAGGCTTGTGCCTCTCACTAAAAATTTTAAACTTCTGAAAATTGTGCTAAACGGATTCAGATATGACCATGAGGGTTTTAAATTGTAAACTAGTTGTAAATTTGTAATTTATCTGTGAGGGTTTAATCATTAAAATTGGCGTGTGTGTCTTCAGATCTGGTTGTCTTTGCAGGTTACAGGTTCAAATCGAAATTTTTTTAAGATCTAGGGCAGATCTAGCTTCCAAAGGTCAGATCTGGCCTCAAAGCTGCCACTGTGGGCAAATCTGGACATTGTTTTGATTAAAAGAACAAAGATCTGGGCGTCATTTGATTGAAGAAATACATCAGATTTAATTTCAAGGAAGTGTTTTAGTGTTCTGGGTTGCCAGCTTTTGCCTTTTTCTTTACCGATCTCATTTTTCCGCATCCCAGCTCCTATCTCTGCAAGTCGTCTTCGCTACCAGCGTTTTTCCTTGGCCGTCCATTTCAAATCTGCCTCTGAATCCTCATCAATCTGCATAAACCTCACCGTCTGGCTTTTACACGTCCGTTTGCATCAATTTCGTCCAGCTTTCCACGCTGTCCTGCACCCTTACATCTGCTGTCCGCCTCATTTTTGCCCTAGCCGTCTTGCCCATCGTGACCCATATCCTTCTTTGCAAACCGTTCACCGAGCTTCATTTCCTCACGCGTTGGCTATCCCTATTCGACCTGCAGCAAAGGCACTAAACTTGCATTCAAAATCCTCGATTTCTTCAAACCCGTCTATCCAAGCCAGCCTTCCTCTTCACTGTCCCTTACGCGTCTCTCTGCACATTGCTCCGCTTCAGCTCTTCACGCGTCTATGTCTGACCTGCAAGCTGCAAAACGACAACAAGAAAACAAACAACGCGTTATAAAATTCGACCCTTCTGCATATGCGTTAATTTTTTGGAATATGGGTTCATTTTTTTTTAGTTGTTAGCTCAGTTCCATTCGATTTAAGTTTGATTTTTATTTGTTTTAGATTTAATTTAATTCGTTTGGGTTAGTCGTAGAATAGGGTTAGATTTATTACTTCGACTTTAGCATAAATTTTGGTGTGATTTTAGTTTAGTGTATAGTTGGGTTTTAAGTTTAGAATTTGATTGTTTAGTTTAGATAGAGATAATTTTAGCATGGTTTTGATTTAGTTTTAACTCTTATTTTTATTTTAGATTTAATTTAGTTTAGCAACTTTGTTTCAATTCAATTTTGATTAGATTTTAGTTTAAGCTTAGTTTAAAATTCAGATTAGAGCTTTTATTTAGATTTAAATTTTTTTTAATTGGTTTTAGATAAAAAATAAAAAATTCCAAAAAATTTCTAAAAAAAAAAAATTTAGAAAATACAAAAATATTAAAAAATTTCAAATTTTCTATGGTCAACTGAGACTTAAATTTTTTATCTAAGTTTTGACTATAGAGACTTTTTCTGGATCGAAATTAATTGAAGCATCCTAAATCTGGAAATCTTTCAAACATCTGACATTTTCATTCATGGTTGTGGTGTTTTTCAATTGAATATCATTAATCAATCGTGTTTTAATAAGCAGCAGTTAGTCATCACTTACTGGTTTATAATTGCATAACGGGATTCTGTTTGACTCCATAAGGCACTGGTCTTGACGTGATATTTAATCTAGATCTGTGGAATCTCGTTCATTTTATAAGTATTTGATGTTTTAGCTGTGTCTCCTGGATTTGTCATCCTCATTTATAATAGGGTCTACCTCCCTTAACTTGCAAGGAGACAGTTTAAAGAGAGAGATTGGGGATAAGAGTGACAGCCCCCAATCTGAGCCGTTGTCGCGGTGCCTGGACAATCTGTGCGACAACAGGCCCTATTAGAAATGAAGAGGAAGAAACCAGGAGACACAGTTACAGGCCAAGTACTTGATAAGATTTAACGAGATTCTTAAAGATCAATTATATTAAAACCAGTGCCTTATGGAGTCAAACAAGATCCCGTTATGCAATTAGAAACAAGCAAATGACGATCAACTGCTGCTGTGAAAAATACAATTGATCACAATGATATCCAATTAAAAGCACCACAACCATGAATAACTTAAACCCACAGCAATACAAGATGAAAATACCAGATGTTTAAGATGTTTCAATATAACCCAATTTGAAAATTAAGATGTTCTGCAGTCAAATCTTAGATAAAAATTTAAGCACATTTGACTATAGAGAATTTAGAAATCTTTTGGAAATTATTTTTTTTATTTTTTATTTATTTTATTTATTTTTTAAATCTAAATTAAAACTTAAACCTAAGACAAACTAAACAAAACTAATTCTAAATTAAACTCTAAAATTAAATCCTAAACAAAACTGAGATTAAAATTAAATCTAAAAAATTAAAACTAAATCTCAAACAAATTTAAAATTTAAAAAAAAAAAAAATCTACAAAAATCAAATTAACAACTAAACTAAATTAAGACCAAAACAATTGAAAAATGAAACCTATTAAAAATCCTAATGTTAAAACTTAGTAAGATCTAATTGAACTAAACTAACGTAATCTAATGTCTAAACTATAAATCTAACGCTATCAAATAAATTCTAACAAAAATCGAACTAAATTACAATCAAAACTAAACAAACAAAAATCTTAAAAAAAAAAAATTAAACTATTAAAAAATTGAAATTGATCAAATCAACGCATATACATTCAACGTTTCTATGGTGCGTTTTGATTTGTCGTTTTGCAGGTTGAAGCTGGACGGCGGAGGAGAGGCAGAAGTTGACATGAGAGAAGAGGAATTTTGATGAAGTCGAGGGTTATGCAACGGATGGGAAGAAGTGTGGCTGGCAGACAAGGAATGCAGCGTTAGGAGGAAGCCAGAGCTACAGACGGCAGGGAAAGAGATGGGCCGAATAGCTGACAGGGTTGAAGCATATCGAATGGGAAATGGGAATGCTTGACAGTAAGGGACGTCAGATGTGAAGGTAGTGTGGGAACATAAAGAGATGAATGCTGAAAGCGTATGCAGGAAGCATTGACAGGGGCAATGAGGCAATAGACAAAGATAGTGAATAAACCCCGTCCAGAAATCTAAAATTTTTCCTTGAAACTCTGATCTCATACACTCCTTTAATCAAATGATGCTCAGATTTTCCCACAGAGGCGTTTTGAGGCCAGATCTGGCCCTTGGGGGCTGGATCTAGCTCAGATCTTTAAAAAAAATCTCTAAGTAAACCTGTAACCTGCAAAACCAGTCAGATCCCGAAAATATATACACCAAAAATTTATTAAACCCTTACAGCTTATAACAAATATACAAATTTACAAGCTAATTTACAGATCTGAGACCCTCACGACCAGAGTTAAATTCATTTCAGCACAATTTTAGAAAATGAAATTTTTTGAAAGAGAGGCATAGGCCCTAGGAGATCCTGCAAAACCACTAATTTTGTAAGATAAACTTGAAATTTAACAAATAATGAGCTTTTCAGATTTATGTCATTTGAGAGTCGGCTGGTTCAACCAAAGACTTCCCTAGACGCTCAAACCCTTAAAAAAAATTCCCTGCACACTTAGATCTGAATTTTAGATTGATAGAGATTCAAGAAAATAACATGAGATCCTTCAGAAAAAATCAAAATGTCATTTTATGAACCCAGAAAACTGCACAAGATACCTGTATGCAGATTAATCCATGAAGGCCATTAACCATAAAATTTCAAATCAAGTAGCAGAGTTCAGAGACAAATCACCACATAGATCCGAGAAGAAACATCAAAATTTGTAACCCCAAAGTCTTTATGCTTTATTCATCAAAAATTTACAAGAGCTTCTAAGAACAAGTGCACGATCCTGAGATTGGATGACTCAAGATTGACAAAGACCTCTAAATTTATAGGACAAAATCTCCAACGGCTAGTTCAGTTGATCCACGTCAAAATAATCTTGACCGTCGATCAGATTTGATCATCCTTTAATCTGGACGGTTGAAATTATAATTTTGAGGAAAAAACGAATTTATGATTTAAATCCATTTTAATTAACTCAAAAAAAACTATTTTTGAGTTAATTACCCCAAAATTTTGACTTTGACTTAACCACTTAGGCCCAAGGGTTCAAAATTTCTTAAAATTCTCAAAATTCCCTTGACCTGGGCTGGGGCCTTTAAAAAATCATTTTTTAAGGACCAACGAATTTTGCCTTTAAAGAATTTTATCCTAACTTAGGACCCTAAATTAATTAAATTTCTGGCTTTTGATTTTTTAATTAATTGACCAGAAAATTTAATTAATTGACTGAGAGAGGATTTTAATTATTTTTCCAACCATCTTTACATAAGATAATACATTTAGACACATGAAGGGGGAATACCCATTCGTATAGACCCTCAAATAAATACCCAATTCTGCGACTCAAAACATGATCTAGTAGACCAAGTAGCTCAAACTACTTTTACAAGGACTCGATAGAAAACACTAGGACTCACTTAGCATGCTGATGACAAAATCCACCCTAGCTTTGGGGTGAGGCTAAAGGGAAAAACTCTGCCGATCACTTACGTGAATCAGTGAGACAAAAAACCTCCTAGGATAGAAATCATCAACAACATACTAGGCTTACCTAGGTTATTACATACATTGACGGTCTTACTTAGATCATTTACATCATAAACATGCTGAATGGGTTTACATTATTTATAAAAATTGTCGACTGATGATGGAATCTGGATGACATAAACCTCGAACATGATAAGCCCCATTTGAAAAAATGGGGGTGCACTGCTATGGGGTAGTTGACAAAGTGTTGTCAACACCCCCCTTGGGGATCTACGCTATCCTCCAAGGCTCTGCGCTGACGCTGAATGAATCCCTCAAAATATGGCCTCCCACTCTGCCAAAAGCCTCCAATAGGCAAGGGCTGGCCCCTTGCTCAGTCTCCTGACCCGAAACCCCCGAGATAATACCAAACTGGAGCTCCCTCAAGATGGACTGCGTCCTCCCTCTCAAGACTGCACAGTCTATAGATGCAATGCTCCTCCAGAAATGCTACAACTCGATCCTTCTGCAAATTACTGATGGGAATGCCTCACCCGAGCAAGCACTCGAAGTCTCCCGGGGCTGAGGGTGAGATCTCCGAACGGAGACACTCAATGCACTAAACAATGCTGCAAACAAGCTAAACAGCTAGCGTGCTCAAAGTCGAAGTGACCAGCTCAGTATGCATAAACTCGAATGAGGAAATGAGGAGACTCTCCTCCTTATAACGTTGGGCCTCTCTCAACCCTAGGCCCCACCATCTCCAACGTAGCCTCCATTTGACCCACGTTGCCAACTCAACTGCACTGTCTATGCCCACGTGGCCTAAGTGGGTCCCCCTCTACGTGGTCTCTTTTTCCCCTTTGGCCCACTTAAGTTACAACGTTGAGTCTACTAGGGAGTGCACTTTATTTTAAAGTGAGTTATATTCCCCTCTTACTCACTTTTATTTATATTTTAATTATAGAAGGCAAAATTGATCAAAATTAATATTTCCAATTAGCTATCGCTAATTGGGAATATTACAATATGTTAGAGGTAAAATTTTAGTGAATGTTGATTGTCCCAATTAAATTGTTTAATGCAATGTTTCAAAAGAAATAGAAATGAGATTGTGTTCATTGCAATAACAAATTAAACTTGAGAAACAAAAATGGAAATAAGTGTAATATTCCTAATTAGCTGAAGCCTGACAGCTAATTAGAAATATTATTTTTTGCCAATTTTGCTCTTCTTTAGTTCAATAGGTAAATAAAAAGGTGAAGGGACCCATAAACCCAGCAATTAGAATAAAACCACTTTTCTAAAGCTAATGTGGACACAGCCCTTGTGGGGCCAAGAGGCCAAGAGGGCAACTCAGCTAGCGTGAAAGCCAAGGGGCCAAGTAGCAATGCAGTTAATGAGTGGACCCAAGGATGTGCAGCAAGTGTGAAAGACAAGGGGCCAAGTAGTAGCGCAATTAATGAGTGGACCCAAGGATGTAGGGTTTCACAAGAATAAGAACGGGGTGAGTGCTGCCATGGAAAACATTCTTGCATATTCTGATTTGCTGGTCTTTACAACTTGAGCACACTTGAGCTGTTTAGTCGAGTCTGCAGTGTTGTTTAGCACATGGGTGTCTTCGAGCGAAGATCCCAACCTCATCCTCAGGGGACTTCGAGTGCCCGCTCAGGAGAGGAGTTTTATTGTTCAATGGGAGTCGATTCAGTATCTGGGCATCAAGCCACATGCAGTCCCTCCATAGCAGCGCAGTCAGCCAGTGACTTATGCAGTCCAACAGCAGAGGGGTTCTAGAGAGGGAGAAATTCCAAGGAATTTCTGCTTGGAATCCAGTGAGGGGATCATCCCTTCAGTATTTGACCTTTGGGGAGCAATTGCAGCCAGTTTATCTATCAGTTCAGCCTATAGCTTTGCATACCCAGCAATTGTGTGTTTTCAAACCCTAAGGGGGTGATTTTTCTGGGGTCAGCCTTTCGAGAAATCCTTTCTGGGTTTTTCTGAGGTTTTTTAGTAGATTATGTGGTGAAAATCCCGACATTTTCTGAACACTAGATCGGCCTCATCTATGAAGCCCTATTCAGCCAGCAACAACATTTTTCAGCGTCTCTAGTAGGGCAACGCAAAGGGAGAGTCCAACAAAGTAGACGCAGAGCAGTGTTTTGGGTGGGAGAATTTGAGGACCATTCCAACCAGCTTAGCTGGCTAGAGTGCTATCTTTTGAGCATTGTTGTACTTATTTTTCATCTCCAATATTTTAATAAAATGGCTCAGCAGTTCTGGCTCTTTTCATGGTGTTTTTAATGTATTTCCATATCACTGTAGATTTAGTCTGTGTATGTTTTGAATTGTTGTCATTTTCCTATTTGGAATATTACAGTGGTACCAAAGCTCATAGACTTGGATCAGCCTGTGGAGCAACTGGTCTATGACCCCAGGAAATAGAGAAGACATTTCGGACCGGACAAGGCGGTATAGAGAGAGAGAACGTAGGCTTGAGATCACATCCGACAAAGGAGACTGCGTTCTAGTGGAGGAGGATAAAGGGAAGGCACTGATGGCAAAAGAGGATGATGGAAAGGAGTTTGGCAACCTCCTCCTCAAATCTGTGCAAAAGCTCTCTAAGAAAATAGAAGAGATGGTGCAAAGAGTTGCCAGAGAAAGCAGACAGAGGGAAATTTCGAGGGGGTTTCAGAATGGAGAAGGATCGGGCACCTCTCACCATTAGCTTGAGGAAATTGTAGTGCCACATACCTCACATCGCTCTACCATGCCCACTTTCATAGTAGGAGGACCTCAGGGGCCGGGGTCAGATCATTATGGCGAGTATTTTGCGGAGTACATGGCTCATGGGCAAGAGTTCAGAGATCAATTGACCTCCAATGAATTTTGTCAACTGAGGGACAACTATAGATCCCGCAGCTATAACAGAGGAGGAGGGTACACACAGGGCAAGACCTGCAACGTACCGCGAGGAGACTCACTCTGCCAACTTTTGATGGGTCATCAAAGAGTACGGCAAAGGCTTAGGTGGAGAAGCTAGACATCCTAGCTGAGCCAAATGGCGGAGGTAGAGGCCATCAAGGTGACAGTGCTGCACCTTGAAGGGGAAGCTCATGATTGGTGGTTCCATGGGATGACCACATTGGGTCACGTAGGGGTGACTGTGTATGCATAATTCACCCAGAGACTAGTGGAGAGGTTTGATCGGAAGGACACAGAAGAATATTTTGTAGAGTTGGCCAAGCTCAAACAGACAGGGCACTCGAAGACTTATATCTCGAAGTTCCTGAAGCTCTCAATGATGGTTCCAGATCTGTCTGTGGCCAGGAGGATATATATGTTTATCGACACGCTGGCAGAGCCTCTGCGTGGACTAGTCAGATCCACTAGACCAACTACACTTCAAGACACAATTGGGAGAGCCATGGATCTACAAGATGCCTTGCCAAGGACGAGAGCTTCATTTCCCCAAGACCAGCATTTCAGTCGAGGGGGAAAGACACGAGGGTTCCACTGTTGAAGGGGAACCAGGGCCAAGGGCCTTTGGATGATGATACCAGAGGGATTTGAGACGAAGGAAGCTATGCTTCACTTGCCAGAAGCCATGGGCGTCGGGTCATCGTTGTGCCGCGGGGAAGGCACACTAGGGAGAAGAAGAGGCATATGAGGAGTTGGAAGGAGATGCCAATGCCGATGCACCAGGAGGAGATCCACCACCACCACCACCAGGAGGAGGAGCATTTGTGTGAAAATTTACAAACAGGTGGAGTGATAGATTTATTTCTCCTACTTATTATGTAACAACCCACACCCTAAGTCCCTACTTCCTAATATTTAACTAAAAGTTAAAATACCAACATAAAGAAAAACTAACTTTAAAAGAATAATTAGAATGATTAATTAAACAGCACCCCGATTGAATACATTCAAATTAATACAATCATATCCTTTTTCATTTAAATGACGACTGTTTAATACAACCTTATACATCTTATCCTCTTGCATTCAAGTTACCTCTCATTAATAATCATATCCTCTTATTCGAATGACCTCTCATTAATACAACCTTATCTTATTACATTCAAAGGACATCCTGTTAACCAGAACCAAGGGCCTTTCAGATGATGCCTCTTTGGTTTAAAAAAAACATTCATTTCTACATTTATGGAGGCCTTATCTCGATGGAGTGTGGCGGTGGGATGTCAGCTGGATGGTGTTGTGGCGGTGGGGCAGATTATTATTATGCAGTATGAAGAAGGAGGGTCTTTGGATGGGAAAGAAGGGAGAAAACATTTGTAAAATTTGTCAAGGGTGGGAAGGAGACTCACTGTTCTCGGGATTCTGGGCACGGGGCAGAGGAGGCGTCCTCTGGATTTAGGATTAAATTCTAAATTTGGCTGGGAGGAACATTTTGGTTCTGTAATCTGTCCGATCAGCTGGAGAGGAGGATCACGGTTCCAGGTATTCTAGTTTGGATCTCTCCGTTTCCAGGTATTCCTCCTCTTAGCATCAGTTAATTATTATGTTTTAAGCATTAGCTGGTTACTGTGATTTTACTTAGAATTAGCTTGAAATCATGTTTAAATTCTCTTGCAAAAAAATTAAATCCTGCTTAACTGTAGAGAATCAGATAAGTGTTTTGTTTTATAAACAAAATGAGACACATGAAAATGCATTAAGTTTAGAAATTCTGAGGTAGGATATTCCATTTGCTATCATTACTTCTCTATTTAATTTAAATTTTCTTAGTACCTTCTTATTGGATATTTTGTCTTTATAATTAATGCATTTGAATATACATATTTCTCCTTATCCGATTACTGCTGAATGTACATTGATCTTAATATTAGTTTCAAATTAAATCTATATGCATGGGATCTACATTTCAGTATAGTGTTTAGACCCTTTTAAGTATATAAAGCGCGTGTAAAAATTTCGTTTCTAAGCTTACGCATGTTTAAACCATGTTTAAACGATTGATGGTTGTTTATTTGCATGTTTAAGCAGGTCTATATTTGTCTTCTAACTAACACCTCTACTTCTGTGTCGATTCTTGTCTAAACAAATGTTGTCACTGCAAACCATGCTCAACATGATGGCAAGCCCCAGCCGCAAACCTTAGTTGTATCAACTAAGCTCAATATACAATACTCAAAATATCTTACTGACATGTTAGCAATGTATTCAGTCTTTTAAAAACTTAGTCATATAACGAGATAATAACCCCTTGCAGCGATCATTACAAAAATATTAATAAATAAATTGATTGCACAATGTATGAATACTCTGTCCAGCAAAATAGCAGTGGCAGGCAAATTACAGCTATAGCAATATAGTCTATACAAATAGACCATTCTAGTATAGCACACTCGCTCAATGTTCCCATCTAAACTTGGATACAGCCCTTACACATCTTATTCAAAAATCTCACTGTGATGGCATTGAATCTCGGGTTCCTTGACCTTACACACTCAGAGCAATTCCTAATTTAGAATCTCGGATCACCTATAGAATTTAAAACATACCAAGATTCGACATACTAGGTCTCGGTCACTTTGCTCAATAATGACACTCATCAATCTTAGATAGGGAGCCAGAATCCACTGTCATTTTAGAGAATCTGGGGCTGGGAGCCGGAGACCAGGAACAGGGGTGTCTGCTGTAAATGCTAGCATACGAGCCTGTGGCCGAGTAGGAAAGGAGTCAGCGTCTTCACAGAAAAACAGTGAACTTGACTAAACGAGCAAAGCCATATCTTGCTTAAAAGATCTCAATTTGCCTAAAGCTAAGAGGCATGGTTCCTCATGAAAGGTAGACTACATGAGAAACCTTATGCTGTTACTTCCGTATAAAGCCAATACCATCAACCTAACTATGTGCCATAAAGTTTTGCAGCTATCCCTAATCATCCAAGTGCACTCTAGCAGAGAAGCTTACCAAGAAAGTTGGGTAGTGAAAAACAAAAAGAAAATCCCTGAAATGATACCTTTTAAATGTTGCATGCATACTTTGTGGTAGGCATGTCTTTTGGAACACGACAGATTTCAAGGTGTGTCACCTAGAATTTGCGGACAGCGTGCATATAATTCAAAAAAGCCATGAATCCTGAGGCAGGTTCTTGGCAAACATTGTGAGATAGCTTCTAGGCACAACAGAATTTGGGAGTGCATATCGAGGCAAATTTTGAGCACAATGGAATTTGTCTGTGCATTGTGAGGCAGATTCTGGGCACAACGGAATGCAGCCACACAATGCTGAGACAGAATTTGGGCACAACAAAATCTTGGCATTCATATTGAGATGTTGAGGTAACAGGTTATAAACATCAAAATCTGGGCAAGAGTTTTAAGGAACAAATAGCATAACGAGCACCTGTTTGGAGGGGACCGACAGAAGCATGCATGAGGGTAATGCGATCCTTCTGTTCATACAGCTGTTAATACCTTTGATTAGTCGATAACCGACTACACCCACACCGCCCAACATGGCTATCGTGCAGATGGCAACTCTTGGCACCGAGGCAAACTCATGCACAGAGGTGTCGTAGTCGGGCCGGGGGTATGTGTCGTTGTCAATTGTAAAACATGTTAAATACACATGTCGTATGGTTTTTAAATGTATGAGTTTTTATCGTTCGGTATCGTTTGATTCAATTTATATCGTATGGTTTTATATCGTATGGTTTTTATATAGATATATCGTTTGGTATCATTTGATCAAATTTATATCATATGATTTTTAAATATATATATATATATAACCATACCATATAAATTACGAATTAAAATTTAAATGTTTTCAAAATGCATTTGAACCTTCCTTCGCTTGCCAGACAATCACAGAAACATTTTGCAAGGCCAATAACACTACAGGTTCGTCTCCTGGAAGATTCGAGTTTGGAATAGCTCTCAATATATTTTTCTTTAGCGAGAAACATATGCTTTAAAAATGGCGTCTTCTGAGCACCTTAAAAGAGATCCATATGAGAAGTACTATTCTTCCCGTTGCATGAAGCTTGTAATTATGGACATTGCAATGATAGACAACCACCAGCCAAAGAAGGCTCATAGGATTCACAGGAGATGACACCGTAACTGTCAGCAATGTTAATGCTGGAGTGAAAGACAGTCTTGGCTAAGTGCAGATACACATTGCTTTTGGAGACTCTTAGACCTGAGTTGGTATGGGCACCTTCTTAGGAATTCATCTTATGTATTGTCTAAAAATGTCGGTTATTAGCATTAAAGTTTCTGTGTTGAAGTTTTTTTTTCCACAAATATTTCAATGTTCTTTTTAGCGTTTTTTTTTTTTATTTATTTATTTATTTCAGATCTCACTATGAAATTCAGATTTAAGAACGTTTAACAGTATACATTGTGACCTGCATATATTTTTCGCTTATTGTGAAAATCGACGATGTTATAAAGTCAGGTATTTTGACTGAGACGTGGGTTCTCTAGCTATTTTAGAAAGTATGTTAGTATAACAGCGACCCTAGCTTCTTTTAAAAGCTATTATATGGTCAGGAACGTAACAGTTACAAAAAAAAGAGCTTGGATAACCAACTTCTCAGGAATTATTAATTTCAGATTCTCAAGTTACATTTCAAATCTGGAAAGTGAGCAACACTGGAAAGAGCAGAGTTCACTTTCCGACAAGAAATTATGGATAACACGCTCATTAAGATAAGCAGTGTTCTTGAAATAGAATCATGAATAATGTACATATATATTATGGTGTCTAACCCTTGATTAACAAGGGGACAAGGTTAGACAACACACAAGCAGTGCAAATCATTTTGAACGGGCCAGATATCAACTCAATGTCGTTAGGGTATTACAGTATTAAAAATAATAATAATAATAATGAAACTGACCAGCGGAGCGAAATGACGACTTATGTTGCGAAACTATTGTTTCGTGTGGATCACAAAGACAACAAGATCAAAATTTAAATGTGTGGATTGTTTTAAAAAAAAAAAAAAATTTGACACAAGGTCTATAAACTTGTAAGGTACAAAGTCAAACTAACCAGCGTCGCTGACTGAACTACATTACAAAGAAAACATTAACAACATAACTACACATGCAGATGCGAATGAATGGATATTTTTATCATGGATTACAGAAAACGAAATATATCCTATGCTGAAGTAAGTAAGTGAATGGATTGATTTTGATGTGTTCATTAAATTATCATCACTTGGATGAGTAAGCCAACTCATAAAATGAAGAAACTTGATTGTGAAAGAAGAAGCTAGTCGATTCACATAATGGTGATGAATTGGACAAGGAATATTGTGAATGTTGTTGGATGGGTTGGAAATATGGTTTTTTTTTGTTTTTTTTTGTTTGTGTGTTAAATATATCAAACTGGACGAAGGCTTGCAAGATGTTGACTTGCAAATTGCAATACAAGCATACGTTTTTTCTCAAAGAAACAACTTATTTCATCAGTTAAGTGCTCATGAAAAGAAATATTAAAGGATGTTAGATGAATCGAGGGTAGCCAGATTGAATGTAGCATGCTTTACTGTAGCATTAAAGACATCGAGGCATCATTAGCGAAACAATGAGATGTGGATCAAGAGAATGCCTACAGAAAGTTACTGTATCTATAAATGATGTGCGCCACAACCAGGATTTGGAAAATAACTTGTAACCAGACTGCTATGCTTTTATGAAAAAAATAAAAAATAAAAAAAAATAAAAAAAAATAAAAATAAATAAAAAAAAATAAAAATAAAAATAAAAAAAACCAAGTTTTGAATTCCAATAAATCAATTGATAAAACTATGCAACTTTCGTTTGAACGAGGACGCTCAAGAAACTTTGCCTAATGAAATTTCAAATATTGGTCAATGTAGATGTGAAGAAAAGAAAATTAAGGTAAATTGGCTAAATATACAAGTGGGGGATTTGGTCCATGAAGAAGGTGTTGATTTTGTAGCATCAGAAACAATTCTGCTAGGTGATTTCAAATTCCATTCAATACAATTCTTCACTTAAATAAATTCCTTATCTCAATTTGGAAAATATACCTTTTATCTTTATAATATGTTCACACTAGCTAGTGGATCAAATTTGGATTGTTTTATCGATCAGTTGGAACAAAATGTTGGTGACACTGCAATTTGGGAAGTGGCATCTCAAGAAAGATTAGCTTATAGGAACTTTAAGGTTTGGGAAATTCCGTACTGTTCGATTCCCATGCAGATAGATGTTCTGTAATTTAAATTGGAAAAATGTACATGTATGAGTTGATTTTGAAAAGAATCTTAGAATTTACAGTTCTTTATTGGAGTTGATCATTAGCACTTGCCTTAGGTAAACACTTATACATGTTTTGTTATGTTTTCTTAGGCTGCAAAGATATTGTTAATGTTTTGTTAATTACAAATGTATTTTAATGGGTGATCTCAATTATTTCCATTTACAAGTCATTTCAATCTTCGATTTTATGCAACAATTCTGCTAACAGAAGGGAAATTTAGCAGGTAATCGTAATGATATTATGATCTACATATAAGATAACTTCAATAGGAGATTTAACCAAATATTAATATTGATGATTTGTCATGTCAATACATAGTGCTTTTGACGATTATATTTAACAATTTACTCTATGAGCAACCTTGGAAGTTTCTTATTTTAAGAGAACCAGGACCAGACCCTTGCAGCAGCCTCCTCGTTGAAGAAGGAAACTGGGAGGAAGGATGGTTGTACTCAGATGCCTCGGATGTTTCCTTTTAAACTCAAGAATTTGGTGCAAAGTAACTGTGTTGACAATAACTGTGATCTACTTGACTCTGTTAATTACAGTTGTGATTACAACAATGGTTATAATCAATAAGTATCCATAATAAACACTGATCAATGAGCTTAAGTAACACGTATATTGGATAATAACAAGGAGTGTATAACCATAATCAGAGTGAGTGCAATATATGAGTGACAGTGAACCATACGATCTTCATAGCTTACTGAGTGTAATACCATATCTATTGGGATTAGAGCTTACATATAAAAGCATGATTTCGATTGCTCTAAATGATTCCGTAATAAACCTGTATCACATATGTATTGAGCTCGTGTATCTCGTGTTCATTTACTAATATATCGTTACCTAAGTAAGTTCAATTATAGAGAAGGTGGTAGTAACACATATTATGCCTAAGATATCACCCTATCTAAGTAGTTAAGCAACTCACCGGTAGTAACCTCATATCATGCTAGCTTAGTCTGTCTGAATAGGGTTCCAATCATAAACTAACATGTAGTTGATCTGTGTGTTTCCACATCAATAACCCGTACATGTATCTGCTTTAACATTTCGATTGTTTCCATCTCTGTTAGTAACACCTGTACCATTCACTAGTTAAGTATGAATAAGAATAGATGTAATGGCGATCATAGGCTTGATAAAAGTGGAATCCTATCTGCTATAACTTCTACTCATATATAAGAGAGACCTTCTTGCTTCACCTATTTCACATGGTATACTTATTGTGGAAATAGCCATACTTGACTAGTAGTAATACTTGGGCTTGTTATAAGGTTCTAGTAGTCCACATGTTCATAAGATCAGTAATATATAAGATATACTATTCAGTGGATTCACATGGCTAACCTTTTATAATGGTAATAGAAGCTCTTTTAGTATAGAGGTTTATCTCTCACCATGTTACATAATAAGCATGATAGTATTGTACTAATATGGAGTTAAGGGTAAAGGTTCAATATTCTTTATTAACATATCACTATCTTCACTGATTCCCATTGATTTTCTTTGACTATGAAGAGTATGACATAATCCAGTACTAGCCTAACTTACAGCTTTGTAATCATAATCACATAACTTACTGATCATGTATAGAGAGTGGTCATAGTCTATCCATGAAATTGTAAACTTTATTTTGAATTATCTCTTAAGAATGAATTTTAATTACTGGTACATGGATAACAATAAAAAACGGATGTTACTTAACTCTAGTGATACCGAATATATGCTACTGTTTGACTTTATTAATGCAGGGATACCAACATGCCTTATGTCATTTAAATTATCATTGCAGGAATATGAAATATAAATGCATATGCTGTAATGTGTGTACGAATGTTTACATTGATAACAGTATATTTGGAATGTGTAGAGATTGTTATATGGGTAACAATTTGTTATAAACAATATAGATGCATGTGCTGTAATATGCGTACGAGTGTTTACATTGCAGATTGTGTACAAGTAATTGCTTTGCAGAATACAGACTTCAGAACCAAAATACGTGATGACAGAATCCCCAGAACAGTTGAGACTCCTGAGATTCCACGATAGGGTGTTGACCCTGGTCCTATTGGGAGGGGTGGAGGTGTTGCCCACCGGTTATCCTCCGATACCTGGAGTCATGGGAGGACTGTGCGAGTCACGCTCCCCTAGACATGTGATGATGACTGCCGGATGCCTACAAGCATATCTGGTCGACGTAATCGACGCTGATATCCTTAAGGTCTATGAATGGATCAGTAAAACTGATGCCATGGCATATTCCTGTAGAGGACGGATAGGATGGGAGTGGAAGAAGATTAGGAAGGATAGGATGATTTTAGAATAGTTCGAAGATTTGGTTGAGATGGGAAGTAACAATTAAATTGCAGATACATACTTATTCAAACAGAAAGTCAATCTTAAAAATCCGCCTTCTACAAACACCCTAATCTCTAAAAAACAATCATTGATATGAGTATATGAAACCCTAACTTCGGGACGAAGTTTTCCGAAGGGAGGAAGTATGTAACAACCCACACCCTAAGTCCCTACTTCCTAATATTTAACTAAAAGTTAAAATACCAACATAAAGAAAAACTAACTTTAAAAGAATAATTAGAATGATTAATTAAACAGCGCCCAGATTGAATACATTCAAATTAATACAATCATATTCTTTTCATTTAAATGACGGCTGTTTAATACAACCTTATACATCTTATCCTCTTGCATTCAAGTTACCTCTCATTAATAAATCTTATCCTCTTATTCGAATGACCTCTCATTAATACAACCTTATCTTATTACATTCAAAGGACATCTCATTAATGAGAACCATATCACTCGAATGATACCTCTTTAAAAAAAAAAAACATTCATTTCTACATTTATGGAGGCCTTATCTCGATGGAGTGTGGCGGTGGGATGTTAGGTGGATGGTGTTGTGGCGGTGGGGCAGATTATTATTTAAACACGAAGACATGAAGAAGGGAGGGGTCTTTGGTGGGGAAAGAGGGGGGAGAAGGCTGTTGTGAGGAAATTTATCAAGGGTGGGAAGGAGACTCACTGTTCTCGGGATTCTGGGCACGGGGGCAGAGGAGGCGTCCTCTGGATTTAGGATTAAATTCTAAATTTGGCTGGGAGGAACATTTTGGTTCTGTAATCTGTCCGATCAGCTGGAGAGGAGGATCACGGTTCCAGGTATTCTAGTTTGGATCTCTCCATTTCCAGGTATTCCTCCTCTTAGCATCAGTTAATTATTATGTTTTAAGCATTAGCTGGTTACTGTGATTTTACTTAGAATTAGCTTGAAATCATGTTTAAATTCTCTTGCAAAAAAATTAAATCCTGCTTAACTGTAGAGAATCAGATAAGTGTTTTGTTTTATAAGTAAGACAGAGACCTTACACATGGTATCACGTAAGTTTAGGAAATTAACGAGGTAGGATGTTACATTTGATATATAATTGCTTCTCATTTAAATTTCTCTGCAAATTTTCATCGAATTACCTTACTGCTGGATGTATTTTGTCTGCAAATTAAATCTGTGTGTGGGGAACCTTACATTTCACTGATTTATGTTACTGCTGAATATGCATTTAGTTTAATATTGGTTTCAAATTAAATCTCTGCGTATGGGATCCTACATATTATTCCAATAAGTTACTATTCAAAAATCTTCTAGCAAATATCGAAATAAATATTACTGCAACATTCACAAATATATATGTAGAGAAATAAATAGTAGAGAACATAAGCACAAGAATCAATCACATGTATATAGTTATTTTTGGACAATTGTCCCCGGAAAAACCCAATGTGGGAAAACCCGTGTAGGAGATGAGGGTTTTATTAATTCTTTAGCAAATGATATCTTTATAAGGAAAATATACAGCAGATAAATTTTGAAACACCTGAGACTGAAATTCCAGCTTACTCGGAAAATTCTCTGACACCCAGAACCAATGTTTTGACAATCGCGATCGGGATTAAATTGGCGAGGGTAAAAAATCGGAAAAAATCGTAAAAATCGGGAAAAAATCGGTAAAAATTAGGAAAAGATCGGAAACATTAAAAAAAAAAAATTCAAATTTTCAAGTATTTAAAGCATCCACAATTTTTGACGATTTTTTGGCAATTTTTATGATTTTATCGCGATTTTTACGATTTTTTTCGCGATTTTTTCATTTTGGAAAAATTCTTGGTGATTTTTTCACGATTTTTTGGCGATTTTTTCAAAAATGAAAAAATCGGCTATTTAATCGTCATGCGGAAAAAATTGCGATTTAATCGCGATGTTCACAACACTGCCCATAACAACCCTTGCATGCCCCTACGTCTCTCTACGTGATTCACTGCGCAGTCCCAGCGCTCGACTGCGTGAGTCTGCAAGGAAATTGCGCGGGTTCTTTGCGTTGCAGCCTCAAGCTGCCTCCAGTGACCCACTGCTGCCCTCCGACCCTGATCTCGATCACCACTGACCTCCTCCTTCTGCTTCTGCAACTACTCGCCTTGCAACTCTCCCACTGAGATCGAATTCTACATCAGAATGGATCTCCTTCAAATACTGAGTGTATGCCCGGCTTATTTTCCAGGTGACCCTCAAGCCTTCTTTTATAATCTTCCTGATGGAGAACCAACGGCCCAGATTAAAAGATTAATCAATGGCTAAGATTAAAACTTGACTTGATCCATGTTTTCTAGAAGATTCACACTCTGACTTATTAATACCCTTTAATTATTTCATTTCCCTAAGTTTAGACTTAGGGTCTTCATTAAAATAGTCAATTATTTTAATAAGTCATGAACCGAGTGGAATTTCCACAAACTGTTTCTGGGTTCTTTGGAACGCTGCTATCCAAGCCTCCCTTCAAAGTTTGAGACTTGAAACACTTTCGAATGCTACAAAAATCAACACTCCCTCTTAGCAAGGAAGGTGTTCCAACAATATGCCTGCTGCATGCTGCTCTGATTATGAAGCACCCTCTGCGCTACTGATCTCAGGATTCTGCCCGCCCCACCATCTCTTGCACTGCTGCCTCCTGTACTGCTGCCTTTGACACTGCCACTATCACTTGCTACCTCTATACCACAGCTCCCTCTGAGTACTAAATCTTCCATTCCTGCTACTGGAAGGGATTCTTCATCATCCCCATCTTTTCTCTAAAGTAGACAAACTTTGTCTTTCCTAGAGCCTTTGTGAGAATGTCTGCCACCTATTCTCCTGTTGGAGTGTACTGCAACTGAACAACTCCACGTTATACGTAGTCCCTGATGAAGTGATACCGGATGTCAATATGTTTCGACCTATCATGAAACACAGGATTCTCAGAGAGATTTATGCAACTTTGATTATCACATAAGATGTTGGTCGCTTCCATTTTATCCTTGAGTAGATTCACTGGAAGTTTCCTAAGCCATATGGCTTCGCACAAAGTTGTGATGGCTGCCATATACTCTGCTTCTGTTGAACTCAATGCTATGGACTTCTGTTTCATACTGCACCAGGAAGTCATTCCTGATCCTAGACTGAAACAGTACCCACTGGTACTCTTCCAATCAACTGAACTTCCAGCCCAATCTGCATCAGTGAAACCACTCAGCCTGACATCATTACTATGAGTGTACTTTAATCCAAGCTCGACTATCCCTCGAAGGTACCTGAGAACATGCTTGGCTGATGCCTAATGTGCCCTCTTCAGTTCCACCATAAATTGACTGAGGGTATTAACAACATAACAGATGTCTGGCCTTGTATTTACTAGATACATCAATGACCCTATGAGCTGCCTGTACAGCGTAGGATCAGCCTCATCATCTTCGGACGTGTCGATTTTCCTCCAGTTGGTGATCATTGGAGTGGTCATGGGCCTACTATCCTCCATCTGAAATCTCTTCAGAATCTCTGTACTGTATCTTCCTTGACCAAGGAAGATCTCCCCATTTTGCTGCCAAAATTCCAACCCCAGAAAATAGTGCATCCATCCTAGATCCTTCGTGTCAAATTCTTCTTGCAACCTATGATGAGCCTTGATGATCCTGTCAAGAACAAATCATCCACATAGAACACCAGTATCAAAGGCTTACTCCCTACTCATAGATAGTAGAGATTGGGATCTGCATCACTCTTAACAAATCCCATCTTCTGCAGGTAGCTATCAATTCGACCATACCAGACTCCAGGAGTTTGCTTTAGTCCATATAACGCTTTCTTCAATCTGCACACATGAGTTTTTTGATCATGTGTCTCAAAGCCCTCCGGTTGTTCTATATACAACTCTTCTTCTATCACACCATTCAAGAATGTCGTCTTGACGTCCATCTAGTGAATTTCCCGTCCCATCTGCGCAAAAATGGATATCATAGACCTGATAGATGTGTACCTAGCTACTGGGGCGAAGGTTTCTTCATAGTCTATTCCTTCCTTCTGAGCGTACCACTTAGCCACAAACCTGGCTTTAAATTTCTCGATGCTGCCATCTGTAGCATACTTGATATTGTAGATCCACCTGGATCCTACAACTAATCTCTCCTAAGGTCTAGGTACTACTTCCCAGACATCATTCGTCATGATAGAACTGTACACTTCCACCATTACATCAACCCACACCTGGTGTCGAGCTGCTTCCCAAAAACTAGAAGGTTCTCCGACTTGAGCAACCAAGGCTTGATACCTCTCAAGCTGCTTACGATGTCTCTTCTCATTTCGGGGAATTCGGACAAAGTCCTTTGCATCCTTCAGAATCTGTCGAAATTCCCTGCTCGTTCTTCCACTTGTGGTGAGTGGATTTACCGGCTGTCCCTGCAAATCCTCTGGAGACACATCCTTTGGATCACTATGTCTTGGAGAGGCAACTGAATTTTCTATTGCTGGTTGCAGGGGCTGGACCAAAGCTCTTCCTCTGACTACGTAGGAGAAGGCAGCTCTCCTGATCTTCTGAGGGCATGTCTTGGTCATATAGCATAGCTCTGGTAGCTTCAACAATAGTCTGGTTCTTCCTTTCTGCCAAACCATTATGTTCTGAATTGTACGGGGTTGTCCATTCTCTTTTGATGCCTTCCCTTGCACAGAATCCGGTGAATTCTTTATTTATGTATTCACCACCATTATCTGATCGCAACACCTTGATCCACTTCCCTGTCAGATTTTCCACCAAAGCCTTAAACTCTTTAAATCGACTAAAGACTTCATCCTTGGTCTTCAAGAAGTAGATCCAAGTTTTCCTGGAATGGTCATCAATGAAGGTGATGAAATATTCGGCACCGCTAAGAGCTCTAGTGGACATCGGCCCACAGATATCTGAGTGTATTAGATCCAACACACCCTTGGCCCTATTGTTGCTTCTCTGATATGCTTCCTTGGCATATTTTTCCAATATGCACCCCTTGCAGACATCATCTCGTTTAGTGTTCAGTTCTGGAACACTTGTGACAGTGTTCTGGAAAGTTCTTAACTCCCCATGATGCAAATGCCCCATTCTTCTATGCCATAGCTCATTCAAGTCCACTTCATCTGCTCTGCCAACTAGTGCCATTGGAGAATCAAACTGTAGCTTGTACAGTTTGTTGCTTCTTACCCCAATCTGTGCCTTATTCTTCGAACTGGGGTGCTTGATGTAGACTCTATTGCCAATAAAGTAGACATCATATCCTCGGTTTTGAAGTTGTGACACTGAGAGTAGATTCATCCCCACACCCGGCACATGCAGTACATTAGTGGCCTGGATTCTGTTTCCTGCCTCGGTCTGAAAAACTATGGTACCTCTCCCAATGGGAGTGCACTTTGCTTTATTACCCATGGTTATTTTGAAATTCATCTTCTCTTCTTCGTAGTCGTAAAAACAGTCCCGTACTCCCGTCATGTGAGCAAAGGCTCTGCTGTCAATATACCAAACATCTGAAGACGCGGTGCTCGATACACAAGCAAAATCTTTCTCTAGTCTGGATGCCAATACAGAGACATCGTGATCCATTTGTTCTATCGTGCTTCTTCCCGCTCCTGGAGAACTACGTGAACCCTTCTGCGTTGTTGCTGCAACAGTAGATTTATGTTCACTGATAAATGCCCCCTCTCTGTTATTCATCTCTGGCTCTGATACCATGTGAAAATTTACAAATAGTTGCAGTGATAGATTTATTTCTCCTACTTATTATTCCAATAAGTTATTATTCAGAAATCTTCCGGCAAATATCAAAATAAATACTACTGCAACATTCACAAATATATATGCAAAGAAATAAATAGTAGAGAACATAAGCACAAGAATCAATCACATGTACACAGTGATTTTTGGACAACTGCCCCTGGAAAAACCCAATGTGGGAAAATCAGTGCAGCAGATGAGAGTTTTATTAATTCTTTAACAAATGATATCTTTACATGGAAAATATGCAGCAGATAAATTCTAAAACACCTAAGACTGGATTTCCGGCTTACTCGGAAAATTCTCTGACACCCAGAACAACCCCTGCATGCCCATGCGTCTCTCTACCGGATTCACTGCGTAGTCCCAGCGCTCGACTGCGTGAGTCTGCATGGAAACTGCATGGGTTCTCTGCGCTGTCGCCTCAAGCTGCCTCCAGTGACCCACTGCTACCCTCCGACCCTGATCTCCATCACCAATGACTTCCTCCTTCTGCTTTTGCAACTACTCGCCTTGCAACTCTCCCACTGAGATCGAATTCTACATCATAATGGATCTCCTTCGGGTACTGAGTGTATGCCCAGCTCATTTTCCAAGTGACCCTCAAGCCTTCTTTTATAATCTTCCTGATGGAGAACCAACGGCCCGGATTAAAAGATTAATCAATGGCTAAGATTAAAACTTGACTTGATCCATGTTTTCTAGAAAATTCACACTCTGACTTATTAATACCCTTTAATTATTTCATTTCCCTAAGTTTAGACTTAGGGTCTTCATTAAAATCATTAGTTATTTTAATAAGTCATGAACCGAATGGAATTTCCACAAACTGTTTCTAGGTTCTTTGAAATGCTGTTGTCCAAGCCTCCCTGCAAATTTTGAGACTTTGAACACTTTCGGATGCTACAAAAATCAACAATTTGCACCAACAGGAGGAGTCCATGCATCCTTGCGAGGAATTCCCAAGTATCTAACATTGAGAGTCTGAGGCACGGTCCAAGGTCAGCGTGTTACGGTATTGGTGGACAGTGGGGGCACACATAATTTCATCGATACTCAACTAGTGCAGAGGAGGAGCATACCAACCGAGAGTTTTGATGGTTTCTCTGTATTGGTTCTAGGTCCCAAGACCATGCAGTGCGCGAGATATGTTCCCGCATTAACGGTAACCATGGGAACATATACAGTGACGGATCATTTTTTTGTAGTTGACATCCCAGACACCAATGTGATATTGGGTGTGCAGTGGTTGGTTACACTGGGAAAGGTCACTATAGATTGGGAGACATTGGAGATGGAGTGGACGGACAAGAAGAGCGGGAAGCGCCAGATGATCATAGGCATGCACGCATATCCACCCCAGACAGTCTTGGCACACCGGATGGAGGCAGATTTCCGGAAGGGGGACATAGAGTCGGCAGTGGAGCTGCATATTTCAGAGGCAAGAGTCACAGGGCAGTCTGAACACCCCGATGTGCAGTCTATATTAGACCGCTACCTCACACTCTTTGGGGACATAACACCAGGGTGCCCACCAGATCGAGGGTTCGAGCACACTATTGAGTTGGATCAGGGGATCCGGACTGTAATCACCACACCCTATATGCACTCTAAGGCCTATAGGGATTAGATTGAGAGAGCCATCTAAGAGCTCTTGGCACTAGGACACATCCGGCCCAGCACTAGCCCCTTTGCTTCTTTTGTAGTGCTGGTGAAGAAGAAGGATGACATCTTACAGACGTGCATCAACTACAAGGCTCTAAATAAGAAGACCATGAAGAACCGATACCCCATTCCCAGGATTGATGAGCTAAAGGATGAATTTAGGGGATCGAAGTTATTTTCAAAGATCGATCTGAAGTCGGGGTACCATCAAATCAAGGTGAGGGACCAGGATGTCCCCAAGACTGCATTCATATGCCACTATGACCATTTCGAGTTCTTGGTGATGCCCTTTGGGCTGACCAATCTTTGGCCACTTTCCAGTCTCGTATGAACCACATGTTCCATGGTCAGTTGAGGAAGTTTGTGCTAGTATTCTTCAACGAAATTCTCATCTATAGCCACACACAGGAGGAACACTTGCAGCATATTGAGGCTGTATTGCGTATCTTGGAGGAGCAGCATTTCTATGCCAAGCTATCCAAGTGCGAATTTGGACTTACAGAGATGATCTACCTAAGGCATATCATTGGAGTGGATGGAGTAAGGATTCATGAGGAGAAGATCCAGGCCATTCGGGATTGGCCGGAACCAAAGAATGTGACAAAACTTTGGGGGTTTGTAGGCATCTGCACCCGCCACCTACTATAGGAATTTTGTCAAGGGATTTTCACAGCTTGCAGTACCCCTCATGGACCTCACCAAGAAAGGGGCCTTTTGTTGGACAAGCACTACGCAGAGGGCCTTTGACAAGCTCAAGGAGGTGATGGGTAGTTGTCCGGTGTTGGCATTGTCGAATTTCACGCAGCCCTTTGTGCTGGAATGTGATTCTTCAGGAGAGGGAGTTGGCGTTGTTCTGATGCAGGGGGGCCATCTTATAGCTTTCGAGAGTCGGAAGTTATTGCCGCATGAGAGGTTGTATTCAATATAAGACAAAGAGATGCTGGCCATCATGCATGTGTTGGCCAAGTTTCAGCAGTATTTGGTGGGTAATAGATTTCGGATAAGGATGGACCACAACAGTCTCCGGTTCTTCCTTGAGCAGAAATAGTTGCAGGAAAGACAGAGAAGTCGGTTAACAAAATCCAGGCCCACGATTTTGACATCAAGTATGTCAAAGGGAAGAACAACGTGGTAGCGAATGCCTTGTCTTGGAGGCCAACAACACTGTCTTTGATGAGCCTTGATTGAGATTGGAGGGCTCAGCTGTTGGTAGATTATTCCAAGGACCGCTTAGCTTGTGAGATATTGGATGGGCAGGTGACCAATGACCATTATCAGGTGATGGATGAGGTCATCTATTACAGGGATAGGATTTTCTTGACAGGGGCCTCTCGGCTCAAGGAGAAGATCTTGCACGCAGCACATGACTCACCGCTTTCTGGGCATCAAGGGTTCACCAAAACATACCGAGCCATCCGGGAGAGGTTCTCATGGAGAGGCCTCAAAAAGGACGTACTCCGACATGTCAGGGAGTGCGAAGTTTGTCAGAGGAACAAAGGGGAGTTGAGCAATCCCGCGGGGTTGTTACAGCCACTCCCCATTCCTGAGGGGAAGTAGGAGAGCATTTCCATGGATTTCGTCACGAGTTTGCCAATGGTGCAGGGCAAGGATTGTATCTATGTGGTTTTCGATTAGATGACGAAGTATGCACACTCCTTCGCCATCTTCGCACGATACACTACTTCACAGGTGGCCAAATTATTTTTCCGGGATATCTTCAGGCTTCATGGTCTTCCCAAGACTATAGTCAGTGATAGCGACAGTGATTTCATGGGCGGCTTTTGGCAAGAGCTTTTCCATTTGGTGGGTAACAAGTTGACACCCAGTACCAGTTATCACCCACAGACGGATGGACATACAGAGATAGTAAACAAGTGGTTGGAAGGCTACTTACGAAACTATGTCTCAGGGTAGTAGAAGGCATGGCTGTGTTGGCTTCACTTGGGAGAGTATTACCACAATACGACATTCCACATGTCGATCAGTATGTCTCTGTTTTATGCTTTATATGGATATGATGCTTTAACCTTTGCTGATGTGATGTTTGGAGCAAGAAAGGCCCCCAGGGCCAAGGACTGGATCCAGGAGAACCAGGACATACTCCGTGCTCTAAAGAACAACCTGGCTACAACACAAAACCAACAAAAGTTGTATGCAGATCGAGGCCACATGGAGAGGCAGTTTGAGGTAGATGATTTGGTCTACCTCCATCTTCAGCCATAGAAGCAATCTACACTAAAGCGGAGGGAGCTGAGAAGCTCAAACCCCACTTTTATGGGCCATACAGAGTGATCCGACGTGTGCGGGAGGTAGCATATGATTTGGAGTTGCCAACTAGGAGTAGGATCCACAACATTTTTCACGTCTCATGCCTGAAAAAGGCTCTTGGGCAACAAGTGGTTGCCACTGGGGAACTCCCACCTATTGATGATGAGGGGCATTTGGTTTTATAGCCGAGGGCCATTTTAGACACTCGAGAGAGGCAGCTAAGGAGCGGGGTAGTCAAAGGATATCTGATCAAATGGAGGAACGTTCCAGATGAGGATGCCACTAGGGAGGGGGAAAAATTCTATAGCATCCATCTTTGCAGTTGCTTGAGGAAAAGCAATGTTTTGGCGGGGAGGACTGTAATATTCCTAATTAGCTGAAAGCTAATTATAAATATTAATTTTTTCCAATTTTTTTTTCTTCAGTTCAGTAGGTAAATACAAGGGTGGAGGGACCCATAAACCCAACAATTAGAATAAAACCACTTTTCTAGAGCTAATGTGGACAATGCAACTCTTGTGGGGCAAGGAGGCCAAGAGGGCAGCGCAACTAGTGTGAAAGCCAAGGGGCCAAGTAGCAGCACAGTTAATGAGTGGACCCAAGGATGTGCAACAAGTGTGGAAGACAAGGGGCCAAGTAGTAGTGCAATTAGTGAGTGGACCCAAGGATGTAGGTTTTCACAAGAATAAGAAGGGGGTGAGGGCAGCCATGGAAATCATTCTTGCATGTTCTGATTTTCTGTTCTTAGAGACTTGAGCACGCTTGAGATGTTTGGCCGAGTCTGCAGTGTTGTTAAGCACAGGGGTGTCTCCGAGCGGATATCCCAACCTCATCCTCGGGGGACTTCGAGTGCCTGCTCAGGAGAGGAGTTTTATTGTTCGATGGGAGTCCATTCACTATCTGTACATCAGGCCACATGCAGTCCTTCCATAGCAGCGCAGTCACCCAGTGACTTACGCATTCCAGCAGCAGAGGGGTTCTAAAGAGGGAGAAATTCACTGGCATTTCCGCTTGGAATCTAGTGAGGGGATCAACCCTTTAATATTTGAATTTTGGGGAGAAGTTGTAGCCAGTTTATCTATCAGTTCAGCCTATAGCTCTGCATACCCCGCAGTTGTGTGTTTTCAAACCCTACGAGCGTGATTTTTCCGGGGTCAGCCTTTCAAGAAATCCTTTCTAGGTTTTTCTAGGTTTTTTTAGTAGAGTCTGTGGTTAAAATCCTGGCATTTTTTGAGCACTAGATCAAGCTCATCTACGCACCCCTATTCAGCCAACGACAACATTTTCCAGCATTTCCAACAGGGCGGCGCAGAGGGAGATTCCAACAAAGCAGCAGTAGAGCAGTGTTTTGGGTAGAAAATATGAGGGCCATTCCAGCCATCTTAGCCAGCTAGAGTGTTATCTTTTGAGCACTATCGTACTTATTTTTCATCTCCAGTATTTTAATAAAATGGCTCAGCAGTTCTGGCTCTTTTCATGGTGTTTTTAATGTATTTTCCATATTGTTGTAGATTTAGTCTGCGTATGTTTTGTATTGTTGTCATTTTCCTATTTGGAATATTACAACAAGCTCATATGTGTTGCACCAATAAATGAAAGTAAGAAAGTTAAGTGAAATAGATTTTCTTTATGATACAATTGTTTCAAGTGAGAGATAATGCTCCAATAGTTACCAAAATATGTAGCACAGATGGGCCAAACAATGAAACATGTGTCTAAATAACCATGAAACAATTAAAATTTGCCCATAATATAAATCGTTCACACATAAAAGAGATTTTCTCAAGTTTGAAAATTTTGGAACTTATTCATGTTAGATTTTTTAGACACAAGAATTAGTGAATGAAATGTGGAGTGAATATGTTGTTCATTTTAAGAATGCATGCAATGGAAATAAGCATAAAAGAAACTAGAAACAAAGTCAATCCACCCACAAAAGGTCCTTCCTCTTCAACTGAGAAAGGGGGATGCCATGGGAAAATTTCCCAAGCTCCCGCAAGCAAAAAAAATTCTTTTATTACTGATTATAATGATTAGAAAAGATGCCTCCAAGAAGGCTGCCCAAGAAATGAAAAGAGCTCTTTACAAAGATAAGATCTTGGAAAAGCTAGAATCTCCCACTCCCCCCTCCCCACTCTCCCTTGAGTAAGACAACGAAAGTAAATGGAAAAACACTCTAAATCAGAAAGTTTGCAAGCCTCAAAAGCCCATGGCCTAGATAACTTGTTTTTTCCCCTATAGAGCTCACGACCTCCTTACAAAATCAGTCCTTGAGTTCGTGGAAAGTCTTGCATGCAAGATTTTTAGTAGTTTTCCGACACCTCCTCTTCAAACTCTTTGTTGTCCAAAGCTCAAACCTATGGGCTTCCAAAACAAAATCAATTGTTAGCGTAAAAGAAAGCAAAATAAAACAAGATTATATTACAAACTAATGTACAAAACACTAGCTCAAGTAATGGGAGTGAACCCCCATACTTGCCCAACTTAGAAATTGCTCTTGAAATAGCTTGTATAACTTTGGAAGCTTTAAAAAGAAGTATTTTAAATTTTAAATGAAGTGGAAGATCAAGTAGCTAAAGAACGAGAAAAATCTCTCTTTGTTTTCCTTTGATAAAAGACTTGGGGTTGAAAATAGTTGAGTCTTGGATCACTTTGAATCTATCTAGGAGTGAGTGGATCTATGTGAGACTTCTCCCACGCCCCGATGGATTTCCTGCACACAATACAAATAGATATTCCCCATACACTTGAACAAATATTAGTTTGCAAAAGGATTAGAGCATCATAATGAATAAAGTAAACCAAACATTCCTCCGAAAATGACTTGGAAAGCTTATTTCTAGAATACTACTCTAAATCAATGATACATGCAAGATAGCTTGCGTGTATCAATCCAAGCTAGATGGCAAATATAAACTAATACTGATCAAACATGTAAATGAATTCAAACACAATAGCAATATTATAGAAAGAAATCACCTTATAACGCCAAGAGAAAATCTGCTAAATAGCCCCAAAGTCTTGATTATATTAACAAATATGCAAGTACAAAATGGCAAAGTTTCCTCAAGCCCAAAAACTCATAACATGATACAATACAATAGCCCATGGCTTTTTTATATAGAGAGTTGGGAACAATTTCCAAGGACAAATGCATATGAGAACTGAACTTGGAGCAACTCCCAAGGAAAGATAAGCCAAGTTTGATGTGGAGAAGACTGAGACACCTAGAGAAAAATCGAATTTATTTTGTGCACACCAAGGGAAATCGAATTCCCCATATGATCCAGTGAACTTATCCATAAGCCAAACGAAGTCCTGTGATACATCAAGTCCACCACTGCAAACTCGAGCAAACTGAAATCTTACTTGTAGATGATCCCAGTGAACTTCTACGTAGGCCTCTGAGAACTGTTTGTTTCCTCTGAATAATTGCACAGTCTAAGCTCAAGGAATAGTGTAAATCCTCTGAGTGAAGCGTTGAGTGTTGTTGCACTCTAGATAGCTCGTGAGAAGAGGTCCCCACTTGGTCTTCAGTGAACTGATCCTATAGAATATTCCTTTTATGCTCAACTGCCTTTAATAAATTTGATTTTCCTTGTGTGTAACTGCCGTTTTATCTCTCAGAAATTCAATTTTGATAAAATAAATGATGAATTAATGATGCAGTGTGCTCAATCATTCTCCACATGTCCGTTGACTCAACTCTTTGACTTAGAATAATTTCCAAGTCATTTCCACGTCATTTTGTCACATGGAATAATTTATTTCTCTCTATTTTATTTAATTCTAGCCTAATTAAATGCCACAATTTCCACTAAACTTAGGAAATGTGGGTTTTGGAAGTCCAAAACTCATTATTAACCCCTCAAAGCATGTCATAGTAAAAAGTTGAGGGTGAGAGGTGTAATTTTGATTACTCATACCCCATACAACTTCTCTAAACAACACTTATTACAATCCAATTACAATTTTTATTGCAATTTTTGACTTGCGGGAAATATAAAAAATAAAAAATAAAAACACTACCTAGACCTAACCAAATTCCAAAAAAAAAATTGTGTGATCTAGTATGGTAATATACGTTGACTCTAGACACTAGGACTCACCCAAGGTCTCACCATCAAGCCATACTCCGGCTTTGGGGTAAAATTGGAGGGAAAACTCAATTAAGTATTAACTCCTGGTAGGGAGATGATAATTAATCGAGTGAAAAAAACCTCCCAGACTAATATTTACTTGTTGGAAACATCCCAAGCTACCTAGGCCTGTTACAGACTCAATACTGACTCAAATTTATCATTGTCAGCATCACTTATTACAATTCCCTGTAGGGCGTGGAATCTGGGTACAATAGAAAGATGATGAGAAATATAAGTAGAATTCAAAAACTCCGCTGAACTGATGATATATGATGATATCTGATGGTACAAATGTCTTTTGGTTCATCCTTGAGCATGGAGTTTTCTTATTATCATCAGGTGCCACTCCAGTGGTCAACATTTGGCTCCATATGAGGATGCATACTAGATATGAAGTGATAGTGTGCAAGGACCTGGAATCTGCATCCACCAACCAAAGATATATATTAGCAGTATCCATTCAAAATATCATCGAATAAAATCAAGTATAGAAATGGAAATTTTATTCTAAGAGCATAAAATAACAATTTATTCATGAAAGAAATCTATTTATCCCATATTGACAAGGGATAAGGTTAGAAATATGATACAAAAATATGCCATATGGCATCAGATGTCTTCAATGAATTTCATGCGGAGAACCTACCTACTTTCTGGCAGATCCATGAGTTATTTTTCTGATGTGCCCTGTCCAGTTCTGAATATCTTAGGACTTTGATCCGTCCCAACACTGTGTTGTAATTGGCCATCAGATTTACCAAATCCTTTTCGTTTTTTTTCTTTTCTTCTTGATAGATTGTGATGTTGATGTGATCAAAGTATACCTTTCTGCACGATCTTGAAGATACTTAGATGGAAAATTCAAAGGATCCAAGACTTATTTGACCTGCCTTTCTCCATTCTGAAACTGCTATGACATGGGTGATGGATCAATCTCATAAGTATTAACATTCTTCCTCTCAGTTTCCTTTCTATCGAGGTCACCTTCAATTAGCCAATTTCCAATGGAATAAATGACGACCTCATAATAAGATGAATCTTGCTTTAGCGGATCAGGAAGCTTGTGATCTGTTTCTTTGTTCTTTTCCCATTCGTCATCTGACCTAAGTTGGAATTTGTGTACCTTTGATCTTTCCATTTCCTCCAACCTATTCTGAAAAGTGACTTGATTAGCCTTCATAACACTTATCTCCTTGACATGATTTGTTTCCATGGTGTTGATTAATTGCACTTGTTTTTCTTCCATGGCGAGCAACCTATTTTTAAGAGCAGCCATTTGATTAGAATGATTGGCTTTCATGTATTTTCGTGTTAGGTCCCTATATTACTAGTATAGTCCCTTATTGTTGTTAGTGTAACCCCCTTATTGTTATTAATGTACCCTTGTAACCCCCATATTGTTATTATTGTGCCCTTAAATTATTATTGTTAGGTCGCCTAGGATTACATTGTGGCCCCACTAGGATTACATTATGGCCCCATGGACTCCTATATATAGAAAGGAGGTTTTGTAAATTATATCATCCAAGAATTGTTCATTTATGTAATGTATTGGAGGTTTCCCCCTCGAAGTGGCTTATTTCTAAGGCATTGATATCTCTTTTCTTCTATTTTTGGAGCTGGTTACACAACATTTGGTATCAGAGCTTTGGATTCTAGGGTCTCGTTGCTCTAAACAAGTCATCGTGGCATTTTCGCTATAACTTTTTTTATACGAAGGTTCAGAATCTGAAATTTTTAGGGTGTGAAGCCGAAATCCTGAGGAAACTCGTTAAAAAATTTCAGAGCTTGGTTCGCAATATTTTCGGAGATATGATCTTTGGAAGGTAGTGATTTTTCAGGCTCCCGAATTTCATCTCAAAGAGGTGATCGTGGGAAAAGATTCATAACTCTCTCTCTGAGCATCAGATTGGAGTGCCGTGAAAAGTGGTCGCAAGCACACGGACTGTAGTTTCTTGGCTATCAATTTCAGAGCCGAAGGACGAAACAGTGACACGTGGCAAGTCGTACAAATTCGCTCTACTGAACCAGTCCATAATTAGGTCATTGTGGGAGATTGGACACAACTTTGCCTTGGAGAATCCAAATCAGGTCAGACCTGTGGCATTCGAAAGAGAATTTAGAGGGCTACGTCGGTGCCGAATTTCAAATATTGAAGAGTTGCAATCACAGAGATAATCCAATTTCAATATCGAGCTCCTCAAAAGTAAGAAAAATGTGTATTTTTTTTCCGAATTGCATAAGTCTTGTTTGAAGAATCAATTTGAATTGATTCCAAGGGAATATTGTAGAATAGATATCAGTACTGGGTTCTAAGAGATGCACCATAAAAATAATTCAACACCCATTAAGCCTTCAGAAGGCTCTACTATGACTCATGAAGATGAAGAATTACAACATGATCTATCAAAATTACAAGAGCAAGTGCACCAAATTTTGCTCTCGCAAAGAGCAACAAAAAATGAAATGGAAGTTTTGAAGAAAGGCGTGGAAACGAAGATGGACGGTTTGAAGAAAGACGTGGAAGCTAAGATGGATGGCATGGAAGCTAAGATGGATGACATGAAAGACAACATGGAAAACATGAAGAATGATCCTAAAAGCAGACAAGGAAGGTTTGACAAAGTTGATACAAGAAATGTTTCCTAATGGCGAAAAGATAGTAGAAGAAACTCATGATGAGAAAAAAATAAATGTTAATCATGATTTCATAAACTCTAATGTTGGCGGGAAGAACCACCATATTCCAAAAATGGATATGAGGAAGTTTGATGGAAAGGATTCTGTAACATGGATACTACAGATGGAGCAATATTTTGATCTCCATAACATGCAAAACACACAAAAGGTATGCATTACAACTTTACATTTAGAACAAAATACATTTGTATGGTATTGATGGCTTTGCTCCCGTAAAAAAATTGTCACTTGGTCAATTTTTACGGAGGAAATGATAGCACATTATGAGATACAAAGAGCAACACCTTCTTTAGCCAATTGATAAATCTCAAACAAAAGGGTTTAGTGGGGCAGCACATTGAGGACTTCCAAAAATTGAATATAAGGGTAACTGATATTCCAGAGGAACACAGGATTGATCTCTTCATAGCCACTTTAAAGGATAACATCCAACATGAAGTTCGCGTTTTGGAACCTGATTCATTGGAGAAGGCATTCAGGTTGGCAAGAAAAATTGAATGTAAAATTATGGCGACAAGGAAGCCTACCACTCACTTCTATAAAGAAGGAAGTGTTGCTACACCTAGATTTACATAACCTACAAGGTTGACACCACAACAATTGGAAGAAAAAGAGCAAAAGGGCTTTGCTACAGTTGTGATAGAAAATACACTAAAGGTCATAAGTGTGCTGAGAAGAAATTATTTTACATAGATTGTGAAGAGGAAGAAGAAAATGAACAAGAAGAGGATATACACCGAGAACCAACCCTAGAAGAGGAAGAAATGAGTCCGACCATATCATGTAATGCATTGGCAGGAATTACCACTCCTCAAACTCTCAAGATAGAAGGACATATCAAGAAGAAAAAGGTAATAGTGTTGATTGATTCAGGTGGCACCCATAATTTTATTCATTGTAAGGTAGCCAAGGAATTGAATTGTTTCCTATACCCAGCACCAGAATGTCAAGTGATGGTTGCAAATGGAGGAACTATAAATTTCTCTGGAAAATTCCATAATATCAAGCTAACCATGAGGGAATATGTATTGAATAGTCCAATGCTTTCCATTCCTATGGGAGGTGCTGATGTTGTACTAGGAGTACAATGGTTACAATCTTTGGGGACGGTAGCTTTTAATTTTCAAGAAATTTTCTTGAATTTTTTTTCAGAAGGAAAGGAAGTCGAATTACGGGGTATTGTAGGGAAGCCGGGAAAAATAATAAGCTCTAATGTCATGACAAAGCTTCTAAAGAAAGAACAACGAGGCGTAATTGCACAATTATGCTCACTAGAAGTTCCAACATCAAAATCATCTATTTCTGCAGATCTCCAACAAGTCTTGGACAATCATTACAAGGTGTTTGAAACTCCCAAAGGACTCCCACCTATTCATGATCATGATCATGCTATTCATTTGATTCCAGGAAGTGTTCCTCCAAACATCAGGCCTTATAGATATCCTTATGTCCAAAAGAGCGAAATTGAACGTATGATTGCAAAAATGTTAGAGGCGGGTATAATTCAACCTAGTCAAAGTTCTTTCTCTACTCCTGTAGTATTGGTACACAAGAAGGATGGATCATGGCGCATGTGTCCGGATTATAAGGAGCTCAATAAACTCACCATTAAAGATAAATTTCCCATTCCTGTGATTGATGAATTATTGGATGAATTACATGGAGCAATTTATTTTACCAAGTTGGCTCTTCATTTAGGATATCATCAAATTAGAATGAAGACTGAAGATATTCCAAAAACAGCATTTCGAACTCATGAGGGTCATTATGAATTTTTGTTCATGCCTTTTGGCCTTACCAATGCACCTTCTACATTTCAGGGGTTGATGAATTCCATTTTCAAACCCTTCCTTAGAAAATTTGTGCTAGTATTTTTTGATGATATACTAATCTACAACAGGTCTTGGAAGGATCATGTCGAACATGTTGATAGGGTGCTCAAACTATTGCAGGAGAAACAATTATATGCAAAAACATCCAAATGTTTCTTTGGAGTACAAGAGGTGGAATATCTAGGTCATATTGTATCTCACGAGGGTGTTAAGGTAGACCCTAACAAAATTAAAACCATTAAGGAATGGAAAGTCCCCACAACCATAAATAAGTTGCAAGGATTTCTCGGGTTAACGGGGTATTATCGCAAGTTTGTTAAGAATTATGGGAGAATAGCAGCACCTCTAACAACATTATTGAAGAAAGATGCATTTTCATGGACTCCTGAAGCAACTAAGGCCTTTGAACATCTTAAAGAGACAATGTGCCTAACACCAGTTTTAGCTACGCCGGACTTCACAAAAACCTTTATTGTGGAATGTGATGCCTCAGGAAATGGAATTGTTGCTGTTTTAATGCAAGAAGGAAGACCCATTGCTTTTGAAAGTCGTCCAATCAAAGGAAAGTATTTACAAAAACCTATTTATGAGAAGGAAATGTTAGCAATACTACATGCACTAAAGAAATGGCGAACTTACCTAATGGGAAGACACTTCAAGATAAAAATTGATCATGATAGTCTTAAACACTTTTTGGAACAAAAACTATCTTCAGAAGAGCAGCGAAAATGGGTCACAAAGATGTTGGGTTATGACTTTGAAATAATCTACAAAAAAGGAAAGCTTAATGTTGTTGCAGATGCACTCTCAAGAAAGAATGAAGAGGTGGAAGCATTGCTTTGTGCCATTTCTATTATCCAACCGGATTGGATAACCGAAGCAAGAGATGAATGGAAGAAGGGCAAAGATGTATGGACACTCATTCAAAAGTTGCAGCAAGATCCTAGTACATCTGATACATTTAGTTGGAAAAATGATTCTTTATGGTACAAAGATCGCTTATATGTTTGTAAGAATTTCCAACTAAAACAAAAGATTCTTCTGGAATTGCACACTTCTCCTTTAGGAGGACACTCAGGATTTTTAAAAACTTACCACAGGGTGAAGAAAGAATTTTTTTGGGATGGCCTTAAATCTGATATTCAAAAGTTTGTGGCGAAATGTTTGGTTTTCCAGCAGAATAAAGTTGAGACAATTAAGACCCCGAGACTTCTACAACCTTTATCCATTCCAAGTCAACTTTGGGAGGAGATTTCAATGGATTTTATCACAGGTTTACCTAAGTCCGAAGGAAAGAGTGTCATCATGGTGGTAGTTGATAGACTTACTAAGTATGCACACTTTTGTGCATTATCTCATCCATTTAAAGCAAGTACAGTTGCTACTACATTTATGGACACAATTCAAAAGCTACATGGAAACCCAAGGGTTATTGTGAGCGAAAAAGATCCCATTTTTACTGGAAATTTTTGGACGGAGTTATTTTCTTGTTTGGGTACTCAATTAGCTCATATCTCATCTTATCATCCTCAATCTGATGGTCAAACTGAGATAGTAAATAAATGTTTGGAAGGATATCTTCATTGTTTTGTATCTGATAAACAAACACAATGGGTCAAGTGGTTACCTCTTGCTGAATGGTGGTATAACACTTCCTTCCATACTGCAGCAAAAATGACCCCATTTATGGCACTTTATGGATATCATCCACCATCCATCACATCATCTTTAAAGGAAAATTCGAAGGTTCAAGCAGTGGAAGATCACATCGAGCATCAGCAAGAAGTTCTCCAACTCTTAAAGGATAACCTGAATTTGGCACAAAATCGAATGAAACAACAGGCAGATCAACATCGCAGCGAGAGAAGTTTTGATGTGGGAGATTGGGTATTTTTACGGCTACAACCATATAAACAAATGTCCCTCAAGCAAGCTAAGAAGGATAATAAATTATCGCCAAAGTACTATGGTCCTTGCAAGGTGTTGCAAAAGATTGGTACTATGGCATACAAATTGGAGCTTCCTGCTTCTTCGCGAGTACATCCAGTTTTCCATGTTTCGTGCTTAAAGAAGGTTATAGGTGAAAATCTTCGAGTTCAAACAATATTGCCAGAACTTGATGAGGAAGGAAAAATCATATTGGAACCAGAAGCGGTCACGGAAACAAGAACTCGACAGCTACGGAATCGATCAATTTCGGAGTATCTCATCAAGTGGAAGAACTTACCCACTGAAGATTCTACATGGGAGGATGAGAATTTTATACAAAAGCACCCAGATCTACTCAAGCGTTGAGGACAACACTTTTTTGAAGGAGAGGGGTATGTTAGGTCCCTATATTACTAGTATAGTCCCTAATTGTTGTTAGTGTAACCCCCTTATTGTTATTATTGTACCCCTGTAACCCCCATATTGTTATTATTGTACCCTTAAATTATTATTGTTAGGTAGGCTAGGATTACATTGTGGCCTAATATATTTATTATTTATTATTGTACCCTTGTAACCCCATTTTTTTATTATTGTGCCCTTAAATGATTATTGTTAGGTCGGCTAGGATTACATTGGGCCCCACTAGGATTACATTATGGCCCCATGGACTCTATATATAGAAAGGAGGTTTTGTAAATTGTATCATCCAAGAATTGTTCATTTATGTAATGTATTGGAGGCTGCCCCCTCGAAGTGGCTTATTTCTAAGGCGTTGATATCTCTTTTCTTCTATTTTTGGAGTTGGTTATACAACATTTAGTGTTTGTGCATGAGTTACCTCCATGGTCTTAATGAGTTGAGCTTGGTTGAGTTGCATATTCTTAATCATTTGAGTCAACTCCTTGATGAAATCTTTATCATTCTCATTAGCTTTCGCTTTCATCTTTCTTTCATCTCCATATTTTTCTTCAAAGACATCAATGATTGATTCTAAAGAGTCAAAAATGTTAGTAGGTAAGTCTATGAACCAAACCATTGCATTGCCATCTAATGAAAAAATGAAAAGTCTCATTTTAATGTCCCCGTGGTTAATATCATGGCACCATTTGCTCACACAAAGGTGAAAATTCCTAAGGTGAGTTTCAGTGCTAATAGCATTGTCACCTAGAAAACTAGGCAACTCATCAATAGCCTCAATGGCTTCATCCGGAATAAAATTCGGATAGCCTGGAATGTTAGTAAAATCACAAGAGGCGAACAGATCATTCACGGTGTCATGCTCACTTCACCCTGAAAGAGCAAATGGATATCAGAGAGAGACTCTTGTCCAAGTTTAGCAAGAATTCTACAAGAAGAAAGGCTTCAAGCATAAATCCTTGCAGAAAATGAAATAAGTGGAGTTGCCAATTGAACAAGAATCTAGCTCTAAAATCCAACATGCAAAAACAAAAATTTAGTCGATTTCCCAAGTACAAGAAGACTTGTCCCTGACAACGGCGCAAAAAAAGTTATTGCTTCCCTTGCCACCTACACCTACCTACATGTCAGTGGAAAAAGCCTTCAACCCCACAAGGTGTGGTTGGTGGCAAGGATCTAAGAGAAGGGGATGTCACATTGATCCCGATTCTCTTTGTTTTAGCTCTCTCCTAGGTCAACTAAGGGGGGTGGTCCCTAAAGTGAAGAAACTAAGTTAAAAGTGTAATATTCCCAATTAGCAATAGCTAATTGGAAATATTAATTTTGATTACTTTTACTTTAATAAGTTAAGTTAGAAATAAAGTGGGTGAACGGGACACTTACTCACACTTAGGATAAAGAGTATTTCCTAAAGTCACTTGAGCATGATTAATTGGCAGCGTGGGGCCTAGAGGCCAAGTGGCAGCGCAGGAAAAGGGACAGCGTGGGCAGTGTGGGACCAAGCCAACGCAGAGAGAGATGGGCAGCGTGTCTCCAAGGGACAATGTAGTTATTGGTGGGGACTAGGGTGAGAGCAAGGCTCTCACAGCATAAAAGGGAGAGGGTCTCCTCATTTGGATTCATTTTGATTATGCATCTTTGATATTTGTCTTTTGACATCGAGCGCGCTTGCTGTTTAGCAAAGTCTACACATACTGTTTAGTACACCGAGTGTCTCCGTGCGGAGATCCCAACCTCAACCCTGGGAGACTTTGAGTGCTTGCTTGGGTGAGGAGTTCCATCTTGTTTTTTCAGAGAGGATAGCAGCATCCGTTGTTGGGAGCATTCTTTGGAAGAGATAGCGTAGTCTGTGAGAGGGAGGACACAGTCTTGGATAGAGGGAGTTCTGGATTGAGGGTTTATCACGGCATTTTCCCGGAGGAGTTGGAGAGGGATCAACCCTTCCATATTCTAGCATTTTGACAGAGTTGGAGGCCATCATTTGCACCAGAGCACTCAGGGGCAGCGTTTCTCCTTTGGGGATAGTGTAGTGCCTCAAGGGAGGTATTTTTGAGGGTCAGCCATTTTCAGAAAGCTCTCTGGGCTTTTCTGGGTTTTGTGTGGAGAGGCCATTTCCAGAGTTTCAGAATTTTCCGAGGGGAATAGCCCCAAATCAACCTTTCATTCCAGCAGTAGCACCAGCAGCACCAACAGCACTGGAGATTACGCAGTCTTGAGTTAGCAACCATTCTGGATCATATTCTAAGAGTATTTCTACGCTTGCCTAGTGCAAGCCAAGGTGCCATCATTCTGATCACCTTTGTACTCATTTTTATCTTTCAGTATTAATAAAATGGCTCAGCGTTCTCCATATTGGTTATTGTTCATGTGATATCTCTCTAGTTGTTGTTTGTCTTTGTTTATGTGCTTTATATTGTTGTTTATTTCTACTTGGAATATTACAGTGGTATCAGAGCTCATAGACTTGGCTCAGCCTGTGGGGCAGATTGTCTATGACACTAGCAGGAAAACCATACATCACCTATCGGGAAAGAAAGTATAAAGATCAAGAGCAGAGGTTAGAGCTCACTTTCAGGAGAGGTGACAGCATTCCAGTAGTGGACGCAGAGGAGGAGGAACCAATGGCAGATGAGAGAAATGCCGAGAAGGAGTTCGGATAACTTCTCCTCAAATCAATGCAGGATTTGTCAAGACGGATAGAGGAGATGGGGCAGAGATTCACGGCAAAGTCTAGACAGCGTGAGACCCCAAGGGGTTTCTATATCAGAGAGGGCTTGGGCACATCCCATCATTTGCAGGAGCACATCATGGCACAGAAGATGGCATCACACACACCTCCACGTTCCACAATGTCTACATTTCTTGCCGTAGACACTGGGGTAGGAGCACAACAGGAGCAGGAGCCGACCCATATGGGAGATTATTTTGCCGAGTATCAGTCCTACGGCCAGGAGTTCAGAAATTCCCTCACGTTCCTTGACTTTGTGCAGCTCAAACGGGATAGCAGACCCCGCAACCATCACAAGGGGAACAGGCATTCACATGATGGGGATATGCAGTGGACCGTAGGCAGATTCTACCTGCCGACATTCGATGGATCAGCCAAGAGTTCAGCGAAGGCTTGGGTGGAAAAGTTGGATATATATTTCCAGCTTAACCAGATGGCAGAGACAGAGGCCATCAAGGTGGCAACGCTACACTTGGATGGTGAGGCCCATGATTGGTGGTTTCATGGGATGGCTACGCTAGGGCACTCAGGAGTGACAGCATATGCCGAGTTTACACGGAGGGTGATAGAGCGTTTTGACCAGAGGGATTCAGAGGAGCACTTTGTTGAGCTGACCAAGCTCAAGCAGACCGGGAGTCCAGATACCTATATCTATGAGTTCTTGAGGCTTTTCGTGATGGTACCTAATTTATCCGCAGCCTGGATGATCTATATGTTCATTGACGGATTGGCAAAGCCTCTTCGAGGGTTAGTCAGGTCGACGAGGCCAGCTACACTCCATGATGCAGTTGGGAGGATGAGGGACTTGCAGGATGCATTACCCCAAACTAGAGCTCCTTTTGCCCAGAGACCGGCATTTCAGCCGAAGGGGAAGGACATGAGGGTTCCACCTCCAAAGGGGAACCAGGATAGGGGGCCTCTAGATGATGATACCAAGAGAGATCTGAGGTGGAAGAGGCTATGCTTCACATGCCACGAGCCTTGGGCACCCAGACACCATTGTGCCGCAGGGAAGGCACATTAAATTGAGGTCTTCTCTGAAAGTAGCGGGGAAGAGGAGTACGAAGAGATAGAGGCAGGAGGCAGTAGCACAGCGCAGAGAGGGATCATCTGCCACCTCCACCACCAGGAGCTGGAGGTGCAGCTTTTGCACCTACCGGGGGAGCCCTTGCATCTTTGCGGGGAGTTCCCAACTACTTGACACTGCGTGTCCGAGGCACAATATGGGGACTGCGTGTTTCAATATTAGTAGACAGTGGGGCCACCCACAATTTCTTTGATGCCCAGCTAATAGAGCGGAGAGGCATACCGACGGAGAGCTTTAATGGATTTTCAGTACTAGTTCCAGGTGATCAGACCATGCAGTGTGCCAGATATGTGCCAGCTTTGGCCATGACTATGGGGACATACACCTTGACAGATCACTTCTTCGTGGTGAACATTCCGGGGGGTACAGTGGCTGATCACGCTAGGGAAGGTCACCACTGATTGGGAGACCTTGGAGATGGAGTGGACAGATAAGAAGACTGAGAGGCATGAGAAGATTCGGGGTATGCACACCTACCCACCGCAAATAATTTCAGCCCACTGGATGGAGGCAGATTTCCGGAAGGGAGACATAGAGTGGGTAGTGGAGTTGCGTGTTTCAGAGGCAGGATCTACAGGACAGGTTGTACACCCAGATGTACAGTCCATTCTAGACAGGTATGCCACGATTTTTAGAGAGATACTACCAAGACAGCCACCAGATCGAGGGTCTGAGCATACTATTGAGTTGGAGCAGGGCATCCAAGCTGTCATCACTACACCCTATAGGCATCCCAAAGCCTATCGAGATGAGATTGAGAGGGCTATCCATGAGCTCTTAGCTCTTGGACACATCCGTCCTAGCACTAGCCCCTTTGCTTCTTCAGTAGTGATGGTGAAGGAGGAGGATGGCACGTTGAAAATGTGCATTGATTATAGGGCCCTGAACAAGAAGACCATGAAGAACCGGTACCTCATCCCACGGATTGATGAGTTGATGGATGAGTTGAGGGGGTCCAAGTTCTTCTCCAAGATTGATTTGAGATCGGGGTACCATCAAATTCGCGTGAGGGAACAGGACATTCCCAAGACTGCTTTCCGATGTCATTATGGCCATTTTGAGTTTTTGGTGATGCCCTTTGGGCTAACCAATGCCCTGGCCACTTTCCAGTCATGCATGAATCACATCTTCCGTAGTCCTTTGAGGAAGTGTGTATTAGTGTTTTTTGACAACAATTTGATCTACAGCAAGACATGGGAAGAGCACCTCCAACATATAGAGGTTGTATTGCACATTTTGGAAGAGCATCAATTTTATGCTAAGCTCTCCAAATGCGAGTTTGCACTGACCCAGATGCTTTACTTGGGGAACATCATTGGGTGGACGGAGCGAAGGTCCGCGAGGAGAAGATTAGGGCCATCAGGGATTGGCCAGAGCCGAAGAATGTGACAGAATTTCGGGGATTTGTGGGGATCTGCACCTACTACCGAAAGTTTGTCAAGGGATTTTCCCAACTTGCTGCACCCCTTACAGACTTGACCAGGAAGGGAGCATTCAGTTGGACGAATAAAGCGCAGAGGGATTTTGACAGGCTCAAGGAGGTCATGAGCAGCTGTCCGGTGTTAGCATTGCCAGATTTTACACAGCCTTTTGTCTTGGAGTGTGATGCATCAAGAGAGCGGATAGGTGCAGTTTTGATGCAGGGAGGCCATCCCATAGCTTTCGAGAGCTGGAAGAAATTGCCACATGAGAGGTTGTATGCTATATACGACAAGGAGATGTTGGCCATCATGCATGCATTGGCCAAGTTTCGGCAGTACCTGGTAGGGAATAGATTCAGGGTGAGGACGGATCACAACAGCCTCCGATTCTTTCTAGAGCAGAAACAGTTGCAGGAGAGGCAGCAGAAGTGGGTCAGTAAGATCCAGGCGTATGACTTTGACATCGAGTATGTCAAGGGGAAGAACAATGTTGTGGAAAATGCACTTTCACGCAAACCAGCAGCGTTTTCCTTGATGATTTTGGAGACGGACTAGAGGGCTCAACTTCTGGTAGAGTACTCCAAGGACCGTTTTGCCTGTGAGGTTTTGGTTGGGCAGGTTATAGATGACAGGTACAGGATGATGGATGAGGTTATCTACTACAGGGACAGGATCTTCTTGACTGAGAGCTCCAAGCTCAAGGAGAAGATATTGCACACCTCGCATGACTCACCGTTATCAGGCCACCAGGGGTTCACCAAGACCTATTGGGCCATCAGATAGAGGTCTCATGGGAGGGCCTCAAGGAGGACGTACTCCGACATGTCAAGGAGTACGAAGTTTGCCAGCGCAACAAGGGGGAGATGAACCATCCAACCAAGAAACTGCAGCCTCTTCCCATACCTGAGGGGAAATGAGAGAGCATTTTGATGGATTTCATCACAGGGTTGCCCACTATACAGGGCAAGGATTGCATATTCGTGGTTGTTGATCGGCTAACAAAATATGCACACTTCTTCGCCATATCAGCATGTCACACGACAGCACAAGTGGCGGAATTATTTTTTAGGGATGTCTTCAAATTGCATGGTCTTCCAAAGACCATTATCAGTGACAGGGATGGCCACTTTATGGGCGGGTTTTGGCAGGAACTTTTCCGTTTGGTGGGCACTGAGTTGACTCCGAGTACTAGTTACCACCCACAGACGGACGGGCAGACAAAGATAGTGAACAAGTGGCTGAAAGGCTACTTGCGTAGCTATGTCAGCAGGCAGCAAAAGGCATGGTTATGGTGGCTGCACTTGGGGGAGTACTGCTACAACACCACTTATCACATATCCATCGGTATGTCACCATTTTATGCTTTATATGGGTATTATGCTTTATCTTTTGCTAACGTGATGTTTGGTGCTAGCAAGGCCCCTAGGGCCAAGGATTGGATCCAAGAGAGCCAGGACATACTCTGAGCTCTCAAGGACAACATGGCTTCAGCACAGAATCGGCAGAAACTGTATGCCGACAAGGGAAGGATTGAGAGGCATTTCGAGGTAGGGGACTTGGTCTACCTACGGTTGCAGCCATATCGGCAATCTACGCTGAAACAGAAGGGGGTCGAAAAGCTCAAGCCCCATTTTATGGGCCATACAGGGTGACACGCAGAGTTGGGGAGGTTGCTTATGAGTTGGAGCTGCCAACCAGTAACCGGATTCATAACATTTTTCATGTGTCATGCCTGAAGAAGGCACTAGGACAGCAGGTGACTGTGACAGAGGAGCTTCCACCCACAGATGATGAGGGGAATCTAGTACTACAGTCGGAGGCCATTATTGACACTAGGGAGAGGCAGCTACGGAGCAGAACAGTCAGAGAGTACCTGGTGAGATGGAGGAATCTACCGAATGAGGATGCCACCTAGGAGAGTGAGAAGATATTGCAGCATCCATCATTGCAGTTGCTTGAGGACAAGCAACATTTTGCCGGGGAGGAATATAATATTCCCAATTAGCAATAGCTAATTGGAAATATTAATTTTGATTACTTTTACTTTAATAAGTTAAGTTAGAAATAAAGTGGGTGAAGGGGACACTTACTCACACTTAGGACAAAGAGTATTTCCTAAAGTCACTTGAGGAGCATCATTGATTGGCAGTGTGGGGCCTAGAGGCCAAGTGGCAGCGCAGGAAAAGGGACAGCGCAGGCAGTGTGGAACCAAGCCAGCGCAGAGAGAGATGGACAGCATGGCTCCAAGGGACAACGCAGTTATTGGTGGGGCCTAGGGTGAGAGAAAAGCTCTCCAAGCATAAAAGGGAGAGGGTCTCCTCATTTGGATTCATTTTGATTATGCATCTTTGATATTTGTCTTTTGACATTGAGCACGCTTGTTGTTTAGCAAAGTCTGCACGTACTGTTCAATACACTAGGTGTCTCCGTGCGGAGATCCCAACCTCAACCCCGGGAGACTTCGAGTGCTTGCTCGGGTGAGGAGTTCCATATTGTTTTGCCGGAGAGGATAGCAACATTCACAGTTGGGAGCATTCTTTGGAAGAGACAACGCAGTCAGTGAGAGGGAGGACGCAATCTTGGATAGAGGGAGTTCCGGATTGAGGGTTTATCACGGCATTTTCCCGGAGGAGTTGGAGAGGGATCAACCCTTCCATATTCTAGCATTTTGACAGAGTTGGAGGCCATCATTTGCACCAGAGCACTCAGGGGCAGCGTTTCTCCTTTGGGGATAGCGTAGTGCCTCAAGGGAGGTATTTTTGAGGGTCAGCCATTTTCAGAAAGCTCTCTGGGCTTTTCTGGGTTTTGTGTGGAGAGGCCATTTCTAGAGTTTCAGAATTTTCCGAGGGGAACAACCCCAAATCAGCGTTTCATTCCAGCACTAGCAGCACTAGAGATTATGCAGTCTTGAGTTACCAGCCATTCCGGGTCATATTCTGAGAGTATTTCTACACTTGCCTAGTGCAAGCCAAGGTGCCATCATTCTGATCACCTTTGTACTCATTTCTATCTTTCAGTATTAATAAAATGGCTCAGTGTTCTCCATATTGGTTATTGTTCATGTGATATCTCTCTAGTTGTTGTTTGTCTTTGTTTATGTGCTTTATATTGTTGTTTATTTCTACTCGGAATATTACAAAAAGGATGTGAGGTTCTAGGAGAGTATTATATTGAAAATGGATTACTTTTAAGGATTTATGAGAAAATATGATGTGAGGAACTTGAAATAATAATCACAATCATTAACATGATAAAACCACAAACCAGTGTCTTATACAGAATTTTCTCAACATTTGAAAGATATATATATTTTCTCAAGAAGTAAAATGTAATGCTCTCAAAAATTGAAAGCAAAGTAGCCCTAAATGCAAACAAAAGATTGTTAGCACAAGATATTACAAGATACAAAAAATTCCTTTGAGATAATTAAATTTGGGAATCAAAACATTGAAACATATCTTGCCAAAACTCCACAATTAGTAATTAGCTTGGAAAATGTAAACAAGGAAATGCCAAATGTGAAATTAGGCTTGAAACATAAAAAGAGAGAACTTGTTAAGAGAATTACAATACTTGCTTTTGGAATAAACTTTGCACATGAGAACTCAAACCATCAAGAGACAAGTAAAGTAAATGTGATGGATAGTGCTCTTGGTTAATTTTATTATTAATTACCTCTACAACAAGATTGCAAATGAACTCTTCAATCCTCAGACCTCACCCTCACCCAAAGATATGGTTCCCACAGTAAGGATTCAATAGAGGAGTAGAGGGTCCCTAAGATGTCTATTCAACCAACTTATGTTAGAGGTAAAATTTTAGTGAGTGTTGATTGTCCCAATTAAATTGCTACAAGCAATGTTTCAAAAATGATAGAAATGAAATTGTGCTCATTGCAATAAAAAATTAACCTTGAGAAACAAAAATGGAAATAAGTTCATTTGTGTTGCACCAATAAATGAAAGTAGGCAAGTTAAGTGAAAAAGATTTTCTTTATGATACAATTGTTTCAAGTGAGAGATAATGCTCCAATAGTTACCAGAATGTAGCATAAATGGACCAAACAATGAAACACGTGCCTAAATAACCATGAAACGATTAAAATTTGCCCATAATATAAATCGTTCACACATAAAAGAGATTTGCTCAAGTTTGCATATTTTGGAACTTATGCATGTTAGGTTTTTTAGACACGAGATTTAGTGAATGAAATGTGGAGTGAATATGTTGTTAATTTTAAGCATGCATGCGATGGAAATAAGCATAAAAGAAACTAGAAACAAATTCAATCCACCCACAAAAGGTCCTTCCTCTTCAACTAAGGAAGGGGGATGCCATGGGAAATTTTCCCAAGCTCCCTCAAGCAAAGAACTTTCTTTTATTAGTGATTACAATGATTAGAAAAGATGCCTCTAAGAAGGCTGCCCAAGAAATGAAAAGAGATCTTTACAAAGATAAGAGCTTGGAAAATCTAGAATCCCCCACCCCCCCCCTTGAGTAGAACAACGAAAGTAAATGGAAAAACACTCTAAATCAGAAAGTTTGCAAGCCTCAAAGACCCACGGCCTAGATAACTTGTTGTTGCCCCTATAGAACTCACGACCTCCTTACAAAATCAGTCCTTGAGTTCGTGGAAGCTCCTGCATGCAAGATTTTTAGTAGTTTTCCGACACCTCCTCCTCAAACTCTTCATTGTCCAAAGCTCAAACCCATGGGCTTCCAAAACAAAATCAATTATTAGCATAAAAGAAAGCAAAATAAAACAAGAATATATTAGAAACTAATGTACAAAACGCTAGCTCAAGTAATAGGAGTGAACCCCCATACTTGCCCAACTTAGAAATTGCTCCTGAAATAGCTTGTATAACTTTGGAAGCTCTAAAAAGAAGTATTTTAAATTTTAAATGAAGTAGATGATCAAGTAGCTAGAGAACGAGAAAAATCCCTCTTGGTATTCCTTTGATGAAAGACTTGGGGTTGAAAATAGTTAAGTCTTGGATCGCTTTGAATCCAGGAGTGAGTTTTCTGTGTAAGACTTCTCCCATGCCCAGATGGATTTCTTGCACACAATACAAATAGATCTTCCCTACACACTTGAACAAATATTAGTTTGGAAAGGATTAGAGTATCATAATGAATAAGATAAACCAAACACTCCTCCGAAAATGACTTGGAAAGCTTATTTCTAGAATACTACTCTAAATCAATGATACATGCAAGATAGTTTGCATGTATCAATCCAAGCTAGATGGCAAATATAAACTAATATTGATCAAACATGTAAATGAATTCAAACAAAATAGCAATATTATGGAAAGAAATCACCTCATAACGCCAAGAGAACATCTGCTAAATAGCCCCAAAGTCTTGATTATATTAACAAATATGCAAGTACAAAATAGCAGAGTTTCCTCAAACCCAATAGCTCATAACATGATACAACACAAGCCCAAGGCTTTGTTATATAGAGAGTTGGGAGCAATTCCCAATGACTAATGCATGTGAGAACTGAACTTGGAGCAAATCCCAAGGAAAGATAAGCCAAGTTCGATGTGGAGAAAACTGAGACACCCAAAGTAAAATCGAATTTCTTTTGTGCACACCAAGGGAAATCAAAATCCCCATATGATCCAATGAACTTATCAATAAGCCAAACGAGGTCCTGTGCTACATCAAGTCCACCACTGCAAACTCGAGCAAACTGAAATCTTACTTATAGATGATCCCAGTGAACTTCTACGTAGGCCTCTGAAAATTGCGTGTTTTCTCTGAGTAACTGTGTAGTCTAAGCTCAAGGAATAGCGTAAATGTTGAGATTTTATGTATTTGGGGTAGCATCGGTTGTGCTCTAGCTCCCAAATTTTGTGGAGGGCCTAGAGTACACTTGATCTACAAGACACAAAAATGGATTTGCTAAATTTCATCTGGTTTAGGAGATATTAAATTAATTAATTATTGTAATGTATTTCCTAAGTTAAAAATTAGGGAACTTAAATAATTAAAGAGAATTTAATTAAACATGTGATGAAATTGTCTTAAGTTACACGGATCAAGCTTTCTTTTAATCTTAGCCATTGATTCAAGATCTGATCATAGTCGTTGGTTTCCCAACGAGAAAAGTATAAAGGAAAGGCTTGGGGTCATTTGAAAAGACACATAGAGGCAAAGCACTGAAGCTAAGCTGAGATTCTAGAGCAGGGTTTGCTAAGAATACTCAGGAGTGTTTCAGCTGCAGAGAGGGGAATTTAGACCAAGGGGATGATCTGATCCCGGGGTCTAGAATACACGAGGCAGAGATCAGCTCAAGGACAGCGCAGAAGAAGGCAGCAGCAATGACAGTGCAGTCCCTCCAAGGACAACGTGATTTTCAGTAGGAAAACCTCAGGGGTTACGCAGAGACCCTTCAGGGGCAGCGTAGTGATTGCGTCACCCAGTCTGGGGTAACGCAGTCTCTTCCAGAGCAGCGCTGAGGGTTTGGAGGACTTCAAAGGTTGACGCAAAGGCTTTTAGGGGCAGCACTGGGGTTTCTAGGCCCTAATCTTGGCTGAGTTCTGTAAATCCCGTTTGAGGGTGTGGATCAGTGATTATTTTGGCCCTAGATCAGCCAGTGAGCTGTAGATCTAGTGTTTTCTCTGTCAGGTTTTCTAGATCTGGAACCCAGATTTGTGTATTAAGAAATATTCTTAATAATAGAACCCTCCAGCAGCCAGAGACCGGTTTTCCCGCATTGGGTTTTTCCGGGGACTATTTGTCCAGAAATAACTGTCACTTTGTCAAATGTGTGCATGTGCTTATTCTAGATCTGGATTGGTAGAGATCTGTTATGTGTTTTTGCTTCGATTTTAACTTGAATTTATTCAGCTAATAACTTGTCTTAGGAGGAGCATAACCAGATTAACAGTAATAATTTATGCATAAAGTATAAGATTCAGAGATTTCTACAATAAATCCTCTGAGTGAAATTTTGAGTGTTGTTGCACTCCAGATAGCTCGTGAGAAGAGGTCCCCACTTGGTCTTAAGTCAATTGATCCTGTAGAATATTCCTCATATGCTCAACTACCTTTAATAAATTCGATTTTCCTTGTGTGTAACTGCCGCTTCATATCTCAGAAATTCGATTTTGATAAAATAAATGATGAAATAATAATGCAGTGTGCTTAGTTACCCTCTACATGTTCGTTGACTCAACTCTTTGACATAAAATAATTTCCAAGTCATTTCCACGTCATTTTGTCTCATAGAATAATTTATTTCTCTATTTTATTTAATTCCAGCCAAATTAAATGCCACAATTTCCACTAAACTTAGAAAATGTGGGTTTTGAGGGTCCAAAAATCATTATTAACCCCTCAGTGTGTTATAGTAGAAAGTTGAGGGTGAGAGGTGTAATTTTGATTAATAATACCCCATACAAATTCTCTAAACAACACTTATTACAATCCAATTACAATTTTTATTGCAATTTTCGACTTGTGGGAAATCTAAGAAATTAAAAAATCACTACCTAGAACTAACCAAATTCTACAAAATTTTTTGTGTGATCTAGTATGGTAATATACATTGACTCTAGACACTAGGACTCACCCAAGTCCTCACCATCAAGCCGTACTCCAGCTTTGCGGTAAAATTGGAGGAAAAAACTCAATTAATTATTAAGTCCTAGTAAAGAGATGATAATTAACTAAGTGAAAAAAACCTCCCAGAGTAATATTGTTAAATTTAGATAACCATGGTGTTCTATGTTCAATGCAAATTTACTTCAATCTTTCTTAGGCCCGATACAAATTAGCAATCACATAAACATGAAAGTAAAATGCTGATAGAACACAATAATAGATCAACAGAAGACAAGTCGATAACATAGATCAGATTTATAATTCCTTTTGTGGTGTAGAAATTATTCTACACCTTTCACTAGATCTCACCCTCAAAGTATTTGTGGCATATCTGTGTAAAGTCAATGCACAGATCTATGCGACCAACCTTGAACATATGATCCGATGTTGTATTGGAAGTCAACTACAGTGGTCAACCCTTTCTTTAACACGGGATTCCAATTAAAATAAAACTTTTTATAAGTCTCATCGCATCTGTTTCTCGAAATAACCAGCGTGCTTCTTCCGAAGCGATAACCATTAGATCTTGTACCTTCAAAATATATGGCTATGGTTAACCGAATATCAAACATATTAAATCCCTTTCTATAACTTTATCACATCCATATTTTCACATTAAACTCAGCGCATGTTGATTTGCGATTCCTGTCGGATCTGAGAATGATCGGATGGTCCCGATTCTTCTGTTTCAAACTACAATTCATAAAAACTTTCAGTCCGCCAAAGTTGATAAAATTCTCGCAACTTTATTTGAGATCACCGTTGGATCGTCGAACGGACGACCATGATGATATCGGTTGTTGTTTTTTCATAGTTCCGCTCTCCCTACACTGTGTGACGACGTGATAGTCGTTGGATCTTCCTCCAATGAACGGCTACAATGTTTTCTGCAATGATCACAATGATTCTTCGATTTCTCACAATTTCTGTGCGTTTTCCACACTCAGCTAAACTCAACACTTCCGTTGTGTTTGTTCACACTTTATTTAACTCGTTTGTGGATCAATCATTGATCCAATTTGTGATCAATAATGATTCAAATTTCCACTCAAACCTTACTATGGAAATCACCATACCAAACCTCCACTATAAAGTTTTTATCACACACTTGTTCCTTCACAGCCAGAACATTTATCACATAGGTTAAGCCAAAATTAAAACTTTTGTCCCTCACAAAGGCTTCCACATTCAATTAAAAATCATGCACAGAACTTCATTTAAATAGAGATCGGTCTCATTCAATTATGGTCACACATAGAAAGAATTCTGAACACAATGAAACCCTCCTTTCATTCATAAACAATATTTACATAAGCTCAGAACATCTCGTGTTCTGTCTACTCTCCTTTAGGCCTGATCTACGTTCACTTGGCCATTTTATTTTTCTCTCTGCCCGTAAGCCTAATTTACTTCCCTCCTTTCTTTTTGAATACTCGGTCCCTCATGCCTTTAAGACTTACAAAAAGTTTTTGGAACCATTTCTGGTTTAGATTTATAGTTTCCTCCACAAAATCCTAAGTATTTTCTAACTCTATCTTTGACTCAACTAATTCCTAAGGATTCTCTCTAATCCTAAAAATCATGAAACCATTTCCTAATCTAAGAATTTACAATATTCCAAAATCTCTCAATTTTCATGAAACACTCATGTTCTCCTATATTCGAGAACATTAACAAATATCCTCACATTATCTAATTGATTCCAACTCTCCTTAAAACATTAAAATTACATAAATTTAACTCTTTTTGGGAATCAACTTCCCTTAAAACATAAGAGCCCCTATTCTACTAAATACAATAATTTTCTCGAGCTAGATGCTCCTGCATCAGACTCCCAAGGTGAGAAAATTTATGACCTCCTGGTCATAAGCTTTTATGTATCACACCACCAGGATCCCAAACCTTAGTTTGTAAATTCCCATATGCTCTACTCTCTTGTTGTTGTTGTGTGTCTACTATCTTCTGTTTCATCTTCCTCTTTTCAATTAGCTTCATGTTCTGATTGATTATCCCTTTTTCTGTCAGTGTTCTCCATCTGGATTGTTTTATCATTAAATTCCACAATTCTTCAATTTCTATGTCCAACATATCATTGAGTTGGTACATACTCTATCATTTACTATTTCTTTCTTCTTGCTGAAGTTTTCGGCTGCCGTCCACTAGCTGCTGCATCTCCACATTCTGCATATTCTCAAATTGTTGCTTATCTATTCCAACTTTTTCTGCTTCAACTTCTGGTATTACTCTTGAGATTTCTCCAATTACTACTATAGATATTGCTACCTCCCAAACTTCCTGAATATCTTTGAAGATATCTCCCTCTGCAATATCCAATTGCTGCTCTTTGTTTGCAAATTTACTTTCAAAAAGTAAATTGTTATTCAATTTCCTAACTGCAGTAATATATTCAGTCTCACCCTTCTGTCTAAAATTAATATCTGCCTTGATGTCAATTAAATCTTGAGACATTTCCCTGTCAATGTCTGCAATTTCTTTCACGTGCTCAAATGCTTCCAGCAAATGATTTAGCAATTCATTTCCTACATGCTTCCTTTCAACCATTTCATCACTATGTTGTTTACCGATTCCAACATAACTCTCTTCTTTAAGCCATTGCTCAAATAATTGTCCTTCCTCTTCAAGCTCTTTTGGTTCCCAATGTTGAAATTGATATTTTCCTTCTTCTTCCATGGCTATCTCTTTCTGCATCAAATCCTAATTCTCCAGTCTTTTTCCCAGCAATTTAATATCTTTATTCCATGTATTAAATACTTCCACAGAATCTTCCTTGTCCTTCTTTGCTTGGTTGTTCTCCTGCAGCAAATTTTCCTCAGTATCTGCAACAAAATCTGCAAACATAAAAAAAAAATTAAAATAAAAAACATAAGGCCTTTGTGCCTCTTCTTCCTCTGCCAACATTTTATTATGCTAATCTGATTTTCCTTCCTCTTTCAGCACCTCAGTATGTTGATTCAATCTTCCCAAAGAATTCTCGAGACTGTGAGCTAGTCTCTTCTCCTCATTATCTGTTCCAAAGGTGTCTCTCTGTACTGGTTCACAGTAGTGAACTTTTTCTTCTGTGATTAAATTGTCATACTCTGATTCCTTCAGCAAAAAATCCAATAGCTTCAACTCTTTCTCCCATTCATTGCCTATCATTACATCAGAGTGATGATCTTTCATTAATGTTTCAGCTATCATGCTCTCTCCTTCAAATTTACCTTTTGCTTGTTGTAGGTTACCTTTATCTTGGAATTGTTTGATTCTTGCTGCCACCCTTACATCCTTACCCTCTTGATACTTCTGAACTTCCACCTCATCACCAAACAATTTCTGCTCAATCTCTTCAATCACAGAATCATACTCATTCATGTCATTCAATGAATCTGCAAACAAACTATTAGTCTGTAAATTATAATATTCTTCTGTCTCCATGACTATTAGAGACATGTTTTCATCCTCAAGAACTGTAATTGCAATCTCTTCTTTAGTAGGTTCTGCAAGGTTCATTTCTCCTTCAGGTTCTTTGAGCCATCTTTCCAAGAATTTTATTTCCATTTGAAATCTTTCCAGCATTTCATCACAACCTTCATTCTCAGTTTCATTCTTCTTCTAGAAATCCTCCTGAGTTATCCTATTTTCTTCCTCCTCTAAAAGGCATTCTCCATCATACTTCACCTCAAGAGCTTTATTCATCTTTGTGACAGTTTCACCAAACTGTCCATCATCTTCTGCACATCTTGTAAACACATACAAACTATGAGATTTAAAAACACAAGGCCCCATAGCCTCATTTGCTTCCCTTGTCAACATATCTTCGAATTGTTCTGGACTATTCCCATAGTCCATGGAATCTTTCTCATTATCCTCTTCACCCAGAATTTCACCCTGTTCTGGTCCACAAATGGAAACTTCCATTTCAAACTCTGTTTCTCTGTGTTTTTCCTCCAACCACTTCACTTGCCTCTGTTGTAGCTTTCTCTGTAATTTAGGCCACTTCACTATCTTTTTCCTCAAGACCCAACTTTGTCTTTGGTCTTCTTCTATCATCATCTTTAATTTATTAAATTGTTCTCTTATCCCAGCAATCTCTTTGTCATGCTCCTCTTGACTCATCTGTTTCCTACAAATTTCTTTATAACCCTTCTTCTTCATCTTGTCGCTTCCTTCTGAACCTTGCACATGACTTTCCATAGTCATCTTCTCTTCAGTGTGAGCCTCTGTACCTGCAACCAATCAACCTCCTACTGAGTTAATCTTCTCACCAAGCTTCTCCTCTGCCTGGTCTTCAAGTTCTGTCCTTCTCAGAACTTGTACCGAGCAATCTTGCTCTCTTCTCTGGTTGTTGCACTCACTTCAATTAAAGACACCACTGTCCCTGTCTATTCCAAGCCTTAGTTGGAATAAGGTCTTGCTACAATTTCTAAGAACTTTCAAAAGTTCTTCCTACAGTCTCACTACTACAATATTGTGCCAACTTTCCACTCCTTTAATCCACTGTGGTCTTGCTCAAAACCCCTATTATGACTATCAGTAGGCATCTTCTTCTTTCCATCTCTATGAGTTCATCACCCACTCCCTCACTATGAGCTATTCTAAGCCTCTGCAACAAGAATTCCTTCTTGTTGCCACTTACCTCATCAAGTTTTCTCTGGACTTGGACTTTTCGCAAGTACGGTTCTCTATCTCTGGAACCTCCTTGAGCTTTCCTCTGCTCCTTCTAGATTTCAACTCATCTGCTCCTTAAAAAACACAATTGTCCTCTTGTATTTCAATTTCTAAATGAAATACTAGGTTCTGACCACACTTCTACTGTCACTCAGAAATCCTTAACAGTTTTCTTCATCACTGCTTCTTAAGGTTTGATCTTCTTTCGCTAAGATATTCTTCCTTCATCTGTAACCTGAGATATGCAAACACAATCCTCAAAACCAAATTTACCACAAATATACCTACAAGATCTTGTCATGATCTTGTCTCTCCTTTTCCAACATTTTGAATGGTTCATCTGCTTTTTAACTCAGATTCTGTAGATCTGAATTTTCTCATAGTCTTAGGCTACCATGCTTCCACTGCATACCTTTTCCAATCTACAACTGTTGCCAATCAGATTTAAAATCTGATCCTGTAACTTCTTTTTCAATCTTTGTTACAGCTTTCTAAAGAACTTTAATTCTATTTCACACAAAATCAATCATTAACTAATCATACCTCTTTCCAATACATGCAGAATCCACTTCTGCTCTGATACCACTAATGGTGCAGAAATTATTCTACGCCTTTCACTAGATCTCACCCTCAAAGTATTTGTGGCATATCTATGTAAAGTCAATGCACAGATCTGTGCAACCAACCTTACACATATGATCCGATGTTGCATTGGAAATCAACTGTAGTGGTCAACCCTTCTTTAACATCGGATTCCAATTTTAAAAAAAAAAAATTATAAGTCTCATCGCATTCGTTTCTCGAAATAACCAGCATGCTTCTTCCGGAGCGATAACCATTAGATCTTGTACCTTCAAAATCTACAGCTACGGTTAACCGGATCTCAAACATATAAAATCCCTTTCTATAACTTTATCGCATCCATATTTTCACATTAAACTCAGCGCATGTTGATTTGTGATTCCTGTCGGATCTGAGAATGATCGAACAGTCCCGATTCTTTTGTTTCAAACTACAATTCATAAAAACTCTCGGTCCACCAAAGCTGATAAAATTCTCGCAACTTTATTTGCGATCACCGTTGGATCGTCGAACGGATGACCACGATGATATCGGTTGTTGTTTTTTCACAGTTTCGCTCTCCCTACACTGTGTGACGATGTGATAGCCATTGGGTCTTCCTCCGATGAACAGCTACGATGTTTTCTGCAATGATCACAATGATTCTTTGATTTCTCACAATTTCTGTGCATTTGCCACACTCAGCGAAACTCAACACTTTCGCTGCATTTTTTCACACTTTATTTAACTCGTTTGTGGATCAATCATTGATCCAATTTGTGATCAATGATGATTCGAATTTCCACTCAAAACTTACTATGGAAATCACCATACCAAACCTCCACTGCAGAGTTTTTATCACGCACTTGTTCCTTCACAGCCAGAACATTTATCAACTTTTGTCCATCATAAAGGCTTCCACATTCAATTAAAAATAATGCACAAAATTTCATTTAAATAAGGATTGGTCTCATTCAATTATGGTCACACACAGAAACAATTCTGAACACAATGAAACCTTCCTTTCATTCACAAACAATATTTACATAAGCTCAAAACATCTCGTGTTCTGTCTACTCTCCTTTAGGCCTGATCTATGTTCACTTGGCCATTTTATTTTTCTCTTTGCCCGTAAGCCTAATTTACTCCCCTCCTTTCTTTTTGAAGACTCGGTCCCTCATGCCTTTAAGGCTTATAAAAAGTTTCTGGAACCATTTCTGGTTTAGATCCATAGTTTCCTCCACAAAATCCTAAGTATTTTCTAACTCTATCTTTGACTCAACTAATTCCTATGGATTCTCTCTAATCCTAAAAATCATTAAACCATTTCCTAATCTAAGTATTTACAATATTCCAAAATCTCTCAATTTTCACTAAACACTCATGTTCTCCTATATTCGAGAACATTAACAAATATCCTCACATTATCTAATTGATTCCAACTCTCTTTAAAACATTAAAATTACATAAATTTAACTCTTTTTGGGAATCAACTTCCCTTAAAACATAAGAGCCCCTATTCTACTAAATACAATAACTTTCTCGAGCCAGATGCTCCTGCATCATTTTGTCCAACAAAGATATAGGATGGTGTGTGTTACCACAGTCAACAGAATGCTTCAACCAGCAAAGTCCTTCTCGGTCAGCCAATCCTCCAAGTGTCACACCCATAGCCCTCAAAGATAGCTCATCACAAGTCAAGACTGGTCAACCCAACGTCAACGTAGGACAGCAACATAAAGTGAATGCTGCAGATTAGAGCTTCGGTCAAACATCTCTGATTTCCTTGATTTTAATGCCCAGCAGTACGGCCTCTAAAAATCAAAATTTTGGCAGAGATTTTAGGTCAAACGACCAAGGGTTGACCACGGTCAACGCTGGTCAATGCTATAGAAAATAAATCCAAAATGGATCCGCAAAAATTAGCATCTTCAACTCCACACGTATGAGGGGAAAAAGGCCTCCAAAGGCTATCGAACCAATCAGATCACAATGAGAGATTGTGTGATGAGTTGATGAGCAAATGACCTCCAAGTCTCTCCAGTTTATATCCATCAGTGAGGGTGTGTGACACATCTATTAGGCATGTGAGCCTACATTACAAATTTGGCTGACCTTGCACATGTGTGGAAAATAAATTCAATATATGTCCTGCTCATCCAAACAAGATGATCTTTAGATCAATCTTGCACCTCTCCGAAAGAGGAATCCAACAAAAACTATGACCATTGTCATATGAGCAGCGCAACATGGAGTTTGGACCTAGTTGCCCAAAACTTAACACTCCCTCTCAACTAGGGAGAAATCCATCTGTCCACAAGTGTCATCCATTAGTACCATCGTGTACTTTCACCAAACATCGTGCATCATCCTGTCGTAACTTTCTTTGCTCGCTCTCATTCTCAGACAAAAAAAAAAGGTGAGTCACAAAGACATCACACTCAGCAAGACCTGAAGTCAACTTAAAGGTTAAAACCTCTCTTGGACTCAAAAGAGTCTCATACTAAGCCGAAGTCAGTTTAGAGGTAAGAACCTCATCATACTTAATCCCAGATCAAGGTGTTGGACACGTGCCATCCTAGACATAGAGAGTACGGAAATCTCCGATGCGTCTATCGAGCTTGTTATTGGTCTTTATCCACATTTCCCACCTCATTGGCCAAATGAGAGGTACTTCCCATGAGTCTGAAACTCCATGGGTAGGATGCGTGCGGGGCATAGATCAAAGAGAGGTGAACCAACTCAATATCATAATGGTGGTGCAGAAGCAAAAGAAGGTTTGGCAAGCCTAGCCCCGTGTGTGCCTATCCCCAAGCCCCCTAAAGCTCCCAGAGCTCATAGTCCAACTCAAGCAGGACCCTCAGAATAGGGTCTTTCCACGATTCCAAGCTTCTCACAAAAGGTTAGGAACCTGACCTTCCCCAGGGGCTTTGTGAGAATATCCACAACCTGCTCATCAATTCCTATATGATCGAGCCTTACGGCGCCTCGCTGTACCATATCCCGAATAAAGTGGTACTTGATATCAATATGCTTGGATCGATTGTGGAACACAGGATTCTCAAAAAGACGAATCCCACTCTGGTTATCACAAAGGATAACAGTGGTATCTAGCACATGCCCAAATAGCTCACTGAAGAGCTTTCACAACCAAACAGCTTCACAACAGGGCATACTCGTTGCAATGTATTTGGCCTCAGCGGTACTCAAAGCCACCAACTTCTACTTCCTGCTCATCCAAGATATCAAAGCAGAACCCAAGGTGAAGCAGCATCCAGATGTGCTCTTAGGATTCACCACACTGCCAGCCCAATTGGCATCAGTATATCCATGGAATCTCAAACTCCCGACAGTGTATCTCAGCCAATCGTTGATTGTGCCTTGAAGATATCTCAATAGATTCTCGGCACCAATCCATTGAATGTGATGAGGATCAACCATATGTTGACTCAAAGTGTTCCCTACAAAACATACATTCGGATGGGAGTTCACTAGGAACATCAGAGCCGCCACAAGTTGTCGATACTCGGTAGGATTTGCTAGCACGGGCCCAAGAGCATTTCCACACAACTTCTTAAAGTTGAGTTCCATCGGTGTCAACACACACGTACAGTCCACCATACCAAATCTCTCCAACAGCTTCACGACATATTTTCCTTGAGAAAGGAAAATCTCATATGGCCTTTGCCAGACCTCCAAGCCTAGGAAGTAGGGCATCAGTCCTAGGTCTTTCATCTCAAACTCGGAAGCTAGCTCCCTCTTGCACTGATGAATGAGAGGGTCAGCACTTGTCAGGAAGAGATTGTCCACATAGAGAACCAGGATGAGAGGCCTTTCTCTATCAACCTTAAAATAAAGGTTTGGATCAGCATTACTTCGAGTGAAGCCCAGCTTCATCAAGTAGCTATCTATCCTCTCGTACCAAGCCCTGGGGGCTTGCTTCAACCCATAGAGGGCTTTCTTCAACCTGCAAACATGGGTGTCTCTATCTCGGACTTCGAACCCCAGAGGTTGCTCCACATACACCTCTTCCTTTATAGAACCATGCAGAAAAGCGGTCTTCACATCCATCTGATGGAGATTCCATCCTTGCATTGCAACAAGGGAAATAATAGATCAGATGGTGGTATAACAGGCCATAAGTGAAAATATATCATCATAATCTATGCCTTATTTTTGAGAGAAGCCTCGGGCAACAAATCTTGCCTTGTACATTTTAGCACTTCCATCAGATCCATGCTTGATCTTATAGAAACATTTTGAAGTGATGACAGATTTGTACTCTAGTCTCTGGACCACTTCCCAGACATCATTTTTCATATAGGACTCATATTCTTCGTGCATAACATCCTTTCAAACTTGTTGCTTTACGGCTTTTTCAAATGATCCAGGCTGATATTGTACTATCGTACTCATGGCTGCTAGATACCCTTGGTATCTCTTTGGCTTCTTGCTTTCACGGAATGTCCCCCTTGGAGCAATATGTCTCTCACCATCTGCAAGAGTATCCTTGAGCCATGAGGGTCTTCTCTTATTTGAAGGAGGTGGATCAATAAGATCCATAGGTCCTTCCACATTAGGCATCAGTCCATCCTTCGGTTCTTCCTGCTTCCCTGCTTCTTCATCTTCTTTGTCTTCCTTGGAGCTAGGAAGATTTCTCACTTTCTTGAGGGCAGCATCTTCATCGAAGGTGACATCGTGGCATATCTCCACTTCTCTTTGGCCAGGCACATAGATTCAATTTGCCTCTAAAGTCTCACTGTAGCCCACAAACATTCCCTTCTTTCCAGAAGCATCCATCTTGCTTATCTTTTCTTTCGGCACATGAAAATAAACAGGACAACTAAAACTCTAAAATGAGAAACATCGGGTTTCTTACCAGAGAAGACTTCTTCAGGAGTTTTGGAGTCCAGAGCAGAATGAGGGCATCTATTTTGAACATACACAGCAGTGTTCGCAGCTTCTCCCCATAGAAACTTCGAAAGACCTTGGTCACATAGCATGGCGCAATCAACTTCCACAATGGTCCTGTTCTTTCTTTCAGCAACACCATTTTGCTCAGGAGTGTACGCAATTGTGGTCTCCCTCTTAATGCCAGCTTCTCTACAAAAGTCATTAAACTCATTTGACTCATACTCAGTCCCATTGTCGGTCCTCAAAACTTTGATTCTCTTCTCAGTTTGATTTTTCACCAAGGTACGAAACCATTTGAGTGCTTCGTCCTTTTTCTTCAAAAATATATCCATGTCTTGCGGGAGAAGTCATCTGTAAAAGTCATGTAATAGGAACATCCTCCCAAGGATGTCACAGGAAGCATACCAGACAAGTCAGAATGTATCAACTGCAAGATATCAGTTTCCTTTGTGACACTAGAGGGGAATGGCCCCCTTGTATGCTTCCCTTCGGCACAACCCTGACAAATACCTTCATGATCATCTCTAAATTCGGGCATCCCTGTCACCACCTTCCTTGCTTCGGGAAGGGATTTATAATGAAGGTGTGAAAACCTCCAGTTCCATAACTCTGTTTGAAGAGTTGTATCATATGACATAAGCCTCAATGGACTTCCTCCAACCCAGTAGAGTGGATCAACTCTAAAACCAATAGAAAGAGCTTCCTTGAAGCTTTTATTCCAGATACGTACCTTTCCATCAATGAATGCCACCTTGAACCCTTTGTCTTCGATTGTCGAAATGGACACAAGGTTCTTCTTCAAATCAGGTACATACAACACATCTTGTAATCGGAGGACTTGACCTTGAGATAGATGGAGGGTCACAGTCCATGTCCCTTTCACGGGATAGGTGGCATTATCTCCAGTGAGGTGCCTTGAAGCACCACTATCAATCAACCAAACATCCAGAGTGTCGGGTGGAGATGTAGCAGAGAGTGCTGATACAAGAATAAATTCATTTCTCTTATTATCAACAACATTAGACTCATCGTACCTGGAATTTCTTGACCTCTTGAAAGGTTGCCAATTTCCACTACGATCAGAGGGAGCCTTCCTTTTTCGTTTGAACCTGTTGTTCCTACCATTCCCCCTGGAGTTGTTGTTGACATCATCCCTAGGAGAGTTCCTTCTAGTTGGGCACTCTCTTGCATAGTGACCAAACTTGTTACAAGTGTAACATCTTCCCTTCCTTCCTTTGGGCCCCGCTCTTCCATGGTTTTGATTTCTCAAACCACCATTGTTTTTCTTCTTTGCATGAGCGGTGAAGGCAGTAAGGTCACTTCCATTTCCATTAGAGGGATAATCTCTCTCCATCATTCTTGTTTCCTCTTGAGTGCATCTCGTCAATATTTCATCAAAATCAAGAATCACATTATTATTAAGAATAGTAGTATTGAATACATACCAATCACAGGGGAGACCTCCAAGTGCAATAAGAACCATCTCTCAATCAGATATTACTTCCCCAATATCTAGGAGGTTATTCCTGATTTCAATGAGCCTCATAAAATAGGATTGAATAGATTCATCCTTGCCCTTCTTGATATTCTTCAATTGATTCTTGAAGAAAAGGATTTGATTAGCATTGCTAGCCCTGAACATGCTCACCATCTTATCATACATCTCTTTAGATGTGTTCAGCTCGGAAATGTAAGCAACCAAGTACTTATGAATAGAATCTCAGATAATAATATTTGCTTTGATTTCCACCTTTCTATACTTCGTCTTTGTGGCGGCAGCTGCATTTGATGGAGGCTCTTGAATCTTCCCTACACATAGTCCATGACATCTTGATCTTCTAATACCAAATTCAAGGACATCTTCCATGCATGATAATCAGACTTATTAGTCAATTTATCATCAGCCTTGAAACCCTTATAGGTTGAGGAGGCTATTTTTCCTTGATAGGATTCCTTCCTCCAGTGATTGCTTCTAACACTAGCTTGGACTTTGTCTTCACCTCAGCTCTGATACCATGGTAAATTTAGATAACCATGGTGTTCTATGCTCAATGCAAATTTACTTCAATCTTTCTTAGGCCCGATACAAATTAGCAATCACATAAATATGAAAGTAAAACGCTGATAGAACACAATAATAGATCAACAGAAGACAAGCCAATAATATAGATCAGATTTATAATTCCTTTTGTGCAGCAAAGATATAGGATGGTGTGTGTTACGGCAATCAACGGGATGCTTCAACCAGCGAAGTCTTTCTCGATCAACCAATCCTCAAAGTGTCACACCCACAGCCCTCAAAGACAGCTCATCACAAGTCAACGCTAGTCAACCCAAATTCAGTGTAGGACAGCGACAGATAGTCAATGCTGCAGATTAGGGCTTCAGTCAAACAACTCTGATTTCCTCGATTTTAGTGCCCAGCAATAGGGTCTCTCAAAATCGGAATTTTGGCAGAGATTTGAGGTTAAACGACCAAGGGTTGAACACGGTCAAAGCTGTAGCAAATAAGCCCTAAACAAATCTGCATAAATCAACATCTTCAGCTCCACACGTGTGAAGGGAAAAAGGCCTCCAAAGGTCATCGAACCAATCAGATCACAATGAGAGAATGTGTGATGAGTTCATGAGCAAATGACCTCCAAGTCTCTCCAATTTATATCCATTAGTGAGGGTGTGTGACACATCTATTAGGCATGTGAGCCTACATTACAAGGCCGACCTTGCACATGTGTGGAAAATAAATTCAAAATATATGTTCTGCTCATCCAAACAAGATAATCTTTAGATCAATCTTCCACCTCTCCGAAAGAGGAATCCAACAAAAATATGATCATTGTCATATGAGCAGTGCAACATGGAGTTTGGACCCAGTTTCCCAAAAATTAACAAATACTCACTTATTGGCAAGGTCCCAAGCTACCTAAACCTGTTACAGACTCAATAATGACTCAAATTCATCATTACTAGCATCACTTATTACAATTCCCCGTAGGGCGTGGAATCTGGGTACAAGAGAAAGATGATGAGAAATAGAAGTAGAGTTCAAAAACTCTATTGAACTCATGATATATGATGATATCTGATGGTAGAAATGTCTTTTGGTTCATCCTTGGGCATGGAGGCTTCTCATTATCATCAGGTGCTACTCTAGTGGTCAATACATGTGCATCTACCTGTACCTCATCAGTGGGTCTACCCAAAGATGGATACACCACCATCTCCAATAGCTCCTACCTCCTCTAATCAGAAATTATATGCTCTTGTTGTCTACTAGCTTCCCGCAGAACTGCCTTGTCAACCTCCAACACCTCCCAAGGATAATGTTAATTTTTGTAGCATCAGATATGTTCTAGCCACGATATTTGGTGGAGACGCTAGAATATATATATTCTCCAATACCCAGAAATCATTTTTGGAAATTCTACTTAGAGACAACTTAATTAGATTTACTAATTAGTTTTTAATATTTCCTAAGTTTAAACTTAGGAAATATGATTAATTAATTAGAATTAATTAATTCATGGTGTGAATGTTATAGAAATTCACACGGATCAACAGAGAAATAATCTGGGCCATCGATTATGTTTTAATCTTGGCCGTTGGTTCTCCAACAGAACATTATAAGAAGAAGTCGATGGGTGGATGGACAACACACCAATGCAATTACTCAGTTGCCAAGGCAGATCAATTTTCTCAGTGGCTGAAGTTCAGCAGAGGAGATAGAGCTAGAGGGTGAGTTGCAGGTGAGACAGAGAGGGTATCAACAGCGGTCCGGCAAGTGCAAGACGAATTTAGGAAGAGACAACATGAGGAGGGATACAATCCACTAGAGCACTGTGCAGTCATTGCGCAGAGGGTGACATGGAGACACCAGCGTATGTTAGCCTCACTCTCATGTGAGAAAAACAATTCCAAGTCCAAAATAATTAAATTAATTATTATCATGAAAGTTGTGATTTAATCCTACCTTTCTAAATTGAGTTTGTTCCTCATAGTTAGGAGTCAGTTTAGGCCTAGTTGGTTGTGAGGTTCTCTCCAACTAGTTAGGCTCCTAGATTAGTGTGTTGTTGAGATTTTTGCTCAACCAAAGAGTCCAAGATAGACGCACTATCTTGAGACTAACTTCCTCATGTATTTATATGTATCATAAACATTATTTTAATAATGAGAATGTGAGAGTACAGTGAGGCTCTCAGGCCTTTTCTGCCATGTCTAGTTTTTCTGTCTCTGGTATGTTTTTGTGAGTGTTTAATTTTGGTTAATTTCTGTTCATGGGGTATCATAGCTTCTTTGTTTGTTAGGGCCTGAGTGAATCCATGTGGCTCTCCTAGGGTGTGTAGAAGGTGATAGCGCTTTTTGTTGTAGCAATTTGACCTGGCATGAGGCAAGCACTAAAAATACCAACATCGCCCATTAAAATCATTCAACAACCCAAAGCTCCGCAATTTTAGTTCTGCAATCATCGTTGAAGAAAATTTCTTGAATGGCTCCAGGAAAATCATCATCGTAACAAGGAGATCTCGGCCTCAAAAGCTCTCGATTTATTTGTGACACCTCTTCGGGTTGCATGATTTCTAAATTCGAAAGTCGTGATGAAAATCTTCGCCAACAAAGAGAGTTGAGTTTTTACAAAAGGTATGGAATATTTTTACAAATATTTTTATGTAAAGGAGAGAGAAGTTGGATTGCCTGGTTGTTTTACTATGTCATTTCCAGAGTTCACAGTACCAGTAGAGTGAAATGTCAATATAAATTATTTTTATGCTCTTGGATTTATGGAGCCGAGCCTGCCTGGGTTCGATCACTGGAGAAGCCCTTTTAGTGGATTGTGATGGTCGTTCATACGACATTGTACAGTCCCATGCTTGTCTGCCACAAGATCGGAGGAGAAGAGATAATTGTTTGAATTGAGCATGGGTTCAAATATGATTTTTAGAACTACATAGATTGGTTATATTTTTTTGTATTTGTGTGTGCTTGGACGCACTATCGTTTGGATGCAAAAACTTGTTGATGTTGGCCCTTTTTTTTCTCATGTCGGCTCAGTGACTAGATTGGCTAGGTTGGTTTGTATTTTCTCTGAGAAGCGACTTAGTGGAGATACATTGTGTGTGGTGTAATTTCTTTTTGAGTTGATCCAAAGCAGCGTCAAGGATTTGTTGGCAAGTGTGAAAATCCAAGACCAACATTCTTGAAATGACTCTGTGGATGTCCTACTGGGAGACGAGAGCGCGACTCTGGAGAGCTAGTCGTGGAGATCATGTGGCTAGGTTTCACAACTTGGATTGGCTGACTATGGAGAGCATATTATATTGTGCATTATGAGAATTTAATTGGTGGTGGTATATTTCACTGTGACATGGTGTGGAGCTTGTCTATTCATCTGTCCAGTGCTTGTTGAGTTGTCAAAGAAGTTCCCAAAAATATTGTTCTTGAAGATCAGAAACGTGGACCTGTGTGCAACATCAAATTATAAAGAGGAAAGAAGTGTCAAGCCATCTAACTCTTGTTTATAAATTTGTGATGGTAGTTGTGAACTAATGAATTTTTATCAACAACTTGTGCAGTGAGAATTGAAACTTTGTTTGCAAATGACCTGGAGGAATGTGATTTTGGTGATAAATTGGTGACAGGAAGTCGTCGAACAAGTTCTTGAGACTGAAGCACTTGTGCAGATGGTCTTGAATTCACATTCAAGGAAAAGAGGGATTGCATTAATGTATCCATATAGACAATCTTAAACTCTACATTCATCAAAAGTGACGCTGCCATCAAGGGCACCATGATGAATTGATGTTCCATTTGCATTGATAACATGCCAAAACATGTTTGTTCTTTCTGCAATGAATGATTGTAAGCTGGACTTGTTGTTGCTAGATGTCACGCCCTTGAACCTTGGGTTGGAGACCGCGGGAGGTGTTGCTAGATGACTACGCAGGCACAAGTTTAATAACTATGCATAAAGTTTGATTTATTTTGCTGTGGTAAGCACTGAAAGGCTTATAATAGCTAAGTCATGGTCGCTTATTTGTGTGTCTGTCCATTTGATGGTTGCTGTGAATTCTAATGTCATATGGCATTTACAATTTTCATTAAAGCCATCTCTATTTAATATAGAGTCCAATGCTTTTGATTACAATATGTGTTGTAAAATGTTTTTTAAACTTCATCAAATTTAGTTCCAGGAATTCGCAGGTAGCAAAGGTTGGATCTGTGGGACTTAGCAATTTATTATCACTGTAATCAAGAAATCCTTTCACTGATCTAAAAACTTGTTCAGGGAGTTGCCTATTCGGAAATCCACTTCTATTATTTACCTTTAGTGCTCTCATTTTCCAATCATTTGATTTGTTTAAATTTGTAATATTTTGAAGTGACAAGTGAAATATGGAGTGATAAGGTGCATATTTTGCATTTCAAGTGATAAGGTATATTTTGAAATATGGAGTGATTTTGGAGTGATAAGAGTAATTCATTGTTGTAATCCAAAGTAATGTTTTACTTTGAGAGAGATTGAGTTAGTGAACATCCAGATTTTGAAGACAAATTGCTTCAAAGGGCTGCAAGCTGGGCATTTTCATTACTTAAAGGTGAAGTTGATTGCTTATGTACTCAATATTTAATAAAAACATATCTTTTTGGTGATGATTGTGTCCTAGATCTGCCCGAAATTGAATAAGGGGATCTTAAGTACACCATGCGTATGTTTGTGATGGTGAATGATTCTTAATGTTGCTTATGTTTTGTGTGTCAAATGTTTGACACTCTTTATCATATGGTACACATGAAGTACACAACAAATTAAACAAATGCATGCACATAATAAGTTCTCTTTAAGCAAACTACAAGAAATCAAGCGGCTGCAACACATAATCATTTTTGTCAACATCAACATTCAAAAATGATTCTACATCAACAAGCAAATTCACTCAAGGCAATCAAGTTAATGAAGCTACAAACTCAAGCATTCCAAGACAAGTCTACATCGACATCAACAACAATTTTTGTAACTTGCAAATAAATTTATTTCTTTGTAAGTTAGCTTGTAATCAAAAATTGAGTTGAAAGGGTGCATTCTCGGTTGAAACCGACACCCAAGTTTTGAATTGATAAGACGACAAGTGAGTCAATTCTCTTCAAAAAAGTCATCAAGATTATTTGAACTTGTCATTGTAAGCATTTTCTCTTGGGTGCATTTTCGACAGTGGTCAACACCCTTCTTTTACAAATAAGCACAATAAAGTGAGTAGATTCAAGGAAGTACAAAGTTCCAGTGAACAAATTCAAATCATCAAGCGAGCGAGTTTCAACTCTAAAGCAAACAAACAACAAGTTCAAATCTACTGCAAGCGAGCGTGAGTATTCAATTATTCAAATGAGCGTGAAGCAATTAAGCAAGTTCAAGCCAGCGATCAAGCAAGTGAGCATAATCAAACAAGCGTGAGTTCAAGTATTGAAAGCAAACACAATAAGCAAGTGAGCGAGTTCACATGGCGAAACACATTCAATTGTTCCAAGTTCTTAACAATCTGATTCTAACAACCGCTGACAACATGGTGAAAATCAGCAAAGCAACTCTTGCTGATATTCAAGTACATCTTCAACAAGCACATGAAACGATTAGTTTCTTCAACTGGAGTCACACCTAAAACGAGATGAGTTGCAACAGAAGAGTGTAATGCTCCCAAGTCATTCAACCATATTGATGAAGGTAAAGATGTTGATTCCAAGTCACTTATCCAAACAACTTCAAGTGTAGAAGTTGTCCATGACCACGTTCAACTTACTTCTTCCAAGCCAATCATCAAGTCGTGGGAAGAAATCCAAAGAAACAAAAATCGACGAGGAATAGGATATGCCAAAGAAGACAACAACTTGCATATCCCAGATTATTCAAAAGTTAAAACCAATCAAGTTCATCAGTGCAAGATTTCTTGATCAAATAACATCAACTAGCCATAAGAAAGTTGAAGACAAACCAAAATGCACACATTGTCAAAGAACAGGTCATATGGAAGATCATTGCTATCTCCTTCCTTGTCGCCATTGTGGCGAGCAGAATCATTCATCAAAGAAATGCTGCAACCAAAACCAACCAACCAAATTGAAGATCAATTATGCATAGATTGATCCTTGGGAGTGGTCGTCAACATTCAAAAGATTGTATAAGTTTTACAACCGAATTCAAACACACCTATTGCAGCCAACAGTCAAATGAAGATGGTACTCTCGTGCGGTGGAACGGAGGAGTACACCAATGAAACACTCCTATAGCTGAAAGGGGGGAGCTCATTTGCAGATGCTTGTCTCTCCTTTCAGTTGACAAAGGGGGGGGAAGATAATGAAATTGAAGGACTGAAAGTCTCGAAAACATCAACAAAAGCAGCCAGTGGGCAGTCAACAACATAAGTTGACATCATCAACATCATCGCAAATTCCGCTGCTACGTTCTCAATATTTTGTCAGTGGACAAGCAAATTCACTAGTGGGCATCATCAATATTTTGTCAATGGGCAAGCAAATTCGCCAGTGGGCATCATCAACATTTTGTCAATGGACAAAGGAAGCTGATTGCAAGCAAAGGACAAATAGATCCTTTTGCTGCTTGGAACGTGATGGAGTTGTCAACCAAAATTCAGAGATGAATCAGACTTGCAGCTGACTCATGTTCTCTTCAGATTGAAGTTTTTTCGGCATCCATCTTTGACAGTTTTTCAAGCAGTGTTTTTGAGGATCAACAGTTTTAGCATGAGAACTTGGAAGATGGTTCCTGGTTCTTATTTCAGACTTATCATTGAGGGGGGAAATGTTAGCCTCACTTCATGTGAACAAAACAATTCTAAGTCCAAAATAATTAAATTAATTATTATCATGAAAGTTGGGATTTAACCCTACCTTTCTAGATTGAGTTTGTTCCTCATAGTTAGTAGTCAGTTTCGGCCTAGTTTGTTGAGAGATTCTCTCCAACTAGTTAGGCTCCTAGATTAGTGTGTTGTTAAGATCTTTGCTCAACCAAAGAGTCCAAGATAGACGCACTATCTTGAGACTAACTTCCTCGTGTATTTATATGTATCATAAACATTATTTTAATAATGAGAATTTTAATTATTTATATTTCTATGTATAATAAACATTATTGTACAATGAGGCTCTTAGGCCTTTTCTGCCATGTCTGGTTTTTCTCTATCTCTGGTATGTTTTTGTGAGTGTTAATATTAGTTAATTTCTCTTCAGCATATGGGCAAAGGATCCATCTCGGGGTCAGGGAGTTGCTGTGGAGAGTGAGAAATTCATTAGTAAATTTCTCTCAGTATTTTTCCTTTGTTTTGTTGTATGAATTCTTGTACTTGAATTACTGTTGAAGAATTAAAAAAGAAACCCTCATCTGCTGCACCGGTTATCCCGCATTGGGTTTTTCCGGTGACAATTGTCCAAAAATAACTATGTCAATATCTTTATGTGTGTGCTAGAATTTCTCTATTTTTTCCAGCATTTATATTTTCCGCAATATTTGTTTTGTGAAGGTTGTGGTGTATATGTTTCGATATTTACCGTAGGAAACTAAAAATAATTTGTTTAATTAATTTAACAAATAGAATAAATATTAGCAGTTGTTGTAGTAGGATTCCGGGTTTCAGAATTTTCGCATGGTATCAAAGTGCAGATAGAAGTTGGAGAGCTCAGTTGCAGAGAGGAGGAGCTTCGTAGCACTACGTAAGAAGCTTCTCGAAACCCCAGAGGTTGCGCAGTCCTTTTGACCAGGAGGGTCAATTTTTGAGGGAAAATCTATTTCTCTGAGAGAGTCAACAGAGAAATAAGATTTTCCAGATCAAACATTACCAGAGGCAGAGGGAGCAGCAGTATTTTGCAGAGAATATTTCCAACTTGGACGGAGTATTTTGTAGCAGCAAAATCAATGTTAGGAAGGAAAGGAGAAATAGCACAGAAAATCATGGATAGAATCAACAGTCAGGAAGTCTCAGAATTATCTTCCAAGTTGGAAGATGAGTTTGCGTGCTTGTCAGCGTCGACATCATCTGGTGTCTGGTATATTGATAGTGGAGCTTCAACTCATATGATAGGAGTTAGAGAATATTTCTCTACCTATCAGGAGGAGTAGATGGAGTTCCATATCTCTATGGGCAACAGAACTAAATGTACTCTGGTAGGGAGAGGCACCATAGAATTTCAAACGGAAACAAGAACTAGCACCAGTGCTACTAATGTATTGCATTTGCCAGGATTGGGTATGAACCTAATTTCAGTGTCCCAATTACAAGACAAGGGGTACGATGTACACTTCATGGGGAAGAAAGTGTACGTCAAACACTCTAGCTAGAAGAAGGTGAGACAGATTGGAGCTCAAAGCAACAGGCTATACAAGTTGCAGATTGATTCTCCAATGACACTGATAGGCAGTTATAATAACAATGGGAAGGAGCTGAATGAACTATGGCACAGGAGGATGGGACATTTACACCATGGAGCACTTAGGATGCCCAAAGAAACTATAACGGGAGTTTCAGTTCTCAGCACAGAGCACGATGTGTTATACAGTATTTTTTCACACTCCACTTTGTGTCATCATACCACCAGTGTCACAAAATATGTTCTCCATGAAACATGTCTAAAACATCCCTGAAGAAGTGGAAGAAGAATTGACTTGAAAAGATTCTGAAAAGCTTGTCAAGAACCTTGTTTTACAAGCTAGCGCGTTCTGCATAGTTGATGACTTGCGCTTGTCACATTTTGCACTACTCATGTCTAGCGCTGGTAGCACGACTTTTGTCAGGAAAATCTGCATTGGCCTCTTCAGGCAGTTCTTCCCAAAATGAAGGAGAAGCTTCCCTTACTAGAAGGCTCGAGAATGACGACGTGGTTTTAGGTAGCTGATGATAGGAACAAAACCTCCCATTCATGACCATGGATCCTCTTTCCATGGATCTTTCCCTTAAGATGTGGAACTCCTCCCACCTTTTATGGATCCTCAACTACCTCTCTTTCCCTATAAATGAAACCCCTACCATCCACTAATGGTTGGTTGCCATCCTATGAGCCAAAGCATGCCCAATTGTTGCCCATTTTCTAAGGAGGAAGTTGTTTGAAAGAGAAGGCTAGGACTTGGAGTCTCACCTGAAAGAGGCGTCCAACATCAAGGCATATGGTTGTATTGCTCCCTTTGTCATTCTATTAACAATACATTATATGTTTCCTTTCCATAAATATTTCAATTATTGTCTATTTATTGTAGTGTTCCTCGATCTGCTGCATAACTTGTACTAGAAACTATTATGCTTTGTATACGTTCGTTGTCTCCACTTGTCTTTCCTTGCAGACACTCATCTACGTCGACGGAGAGGAGATCACGATCATGAGCGTGGAAGTGAAAGAATCAAGGCTGACACCAAAGGCACTAAAAAAGGTACGAAATCTATCCTCCTTCGTTTTTTCTAGCATAAGTTAGGAAAGGTTGCATGCATTTGTCTTAGTTTGTTGCTAGATCCTCCCATAGGAGTAGAGGGATCGTTTATGTCCGTAGAAAGGATTTCCTGCAAAAAAAAATGGTGGCCATAGTGGGGAGCCAATAGCCCTTCAAACCTCCTTTTGTTTTGGTCTGTTTTGATTAGTTTAGCCAACTGCCTTATAATCCATCATTTTGATTGCTTATAAGTCAACATTCTTAGTAGTATTCTCTTTAGAGTTTCGAGTCTGGATTTCTTTTTTATTTTTATCGTCTTTTCCTAAGATTTCCTCGCTCAGCGTGTTTTCTCTGGAAAACAGACCTCCGTCAGTGCATATTTAACTATGAACAGTCGCACTTGAAACCCTGGTTCCAACTGTTTGCCCGAGTTGGTCCAAAAATATTGAGAGTTACAGGGTTTTTCTCAGAAGTCTGGGATGTCTTGTTCTCTAGAGTCTTCTTCCTACTCTATGTGAATAGCATTTTGATTTATTGTTGGATTATTTGTGGTTTGCAAAAGTTTGTTTAGTGTTCAAGTAATGAAAACGAGCTTGAGGTGAATCTTTGGTTCTTTGGGTAATTGAATTTACTGTTTTGTTGCTTGCATGTGTTACTGATTTTTTGTTTAATGAGCATTTTTAGTTCTTTTGGAAACCGGAAAGAATTGCATTTTGCATTTGATTAGCTTTCATCTCAAAATTTCTAGAAATTGCATTAGATTACATTGCATTGGAAAATGTTTTTGAGATTGTCATTGAGCATAGATTACATTGCTTGGTGTTGAAAGCTGAAAAGTGCATATTCATTAAAAAAAAGAAAAAAAAGCGTGTAGGTGAATTTTAGTGAATTGAAATTCATTTACTTCTTGGTTGTTGCAATGGGAATGTGAAGTTGAAAGATCTAGTTAGGAAGCTCTTGTTTGTTGCATATGTCATTGTTGCATCAATGTTTGCACTTCTTCCCTACACTAGATAGCTTTCATAGAAATGAAAAGAGTTTTTACTTCATATTAGATGCATCATAGGTGTGTTCAAGTGACATCGAGATTTTGAGCCTTGAAACCGAAACATAATTCAAGGTCAACTTTAAAATTTATCTCAATTAACCTAAGGATCATTTGGAACAATAACAAAAACATCTAGAGGTCTAGGCTAGAGACGTGTTCCAGTGTCGTTAAACGTAGGAGTTGTCGTTGTTTGTCAGCGTTGCATCTCAGGGGTCATATCTTGTTCCACATACGGAAGTGTATAGGATCGTTCTCCACATACCTTCGGGGATATCGGATGGCGCTCCACGCATGAAAAGTATATCAGAATGCTCTCACCGAACGGTTACGCATTAGACAGTACTACTACAAATTGCACTCCCATGTACAGTCGAGTATATTTTGGGAGTCCCCTATAGGTTGTTATCCATCCATAGGTAATCGAGTCTGCCGCCTTGTATACCGTGATACACCGAACACAACATTCGGGGAGATTTGGCTATCGTACGTTAAATCCTTGGTTCTCCAAGGTGTATATCACAGTTCACGGTTGCTTGGTAAACCTTTACGCCTAGATTCCTCTCTTTAATTTATTTTTGTTGTTAATTTCTAAAATTAATTAATTGACCGCGGAATAACATCCTCTTCGTGGAACATCTCCTTAGGAATTCTTAGGTTGATACTAATGGAAACTTTTCCCGAATCTACCAATCAAGGAAACCCCTCTGACGGGAATCCTCGTCCTTTTCCTCCTTTTGGAAATATTGGTGCTCCTTATATGGCAACGTTGTCCCTTCCCGGATTTATCATTGGTTTTTCAGTTTGGTTATTTTCGACCCTTATGGTTCTGAATGTCCAAAATACTTCTCAACCGCGTTCTCCTCCACTTGAACAACATCAACCTCATTTTGATCCTAAAGTTGACCCTTTGCCTTCTTCACCTGTTGTTTCTTCCTCTTCGCCTGGTGAAAGTCTTGATTCTAGTAACCAGGGAACTAAGAGGAAGAAGAAAAGGTCGAAGAAGAAGAAGTAAAATAAGCAAAGGGACAACCAAGCAACCATTGCTACAGATGCAACTAATGTGGACAAACCTTCCAATCAACCCCGCAGAGTCAAATTCCCTTGTAGGTTATGTAAGGGTGACCACCTTCTTAGAGATTGTCCTGGTATTCCCAAGGTATTAGAAGTGTGCTCCATAGGCTCAAATCAGCCTTTGTCATCTGCCTTTTTCATCGGCCTCTAGAGGTCATGTCGGTGATAAACCGTCAACTAGTGATAGTAAGGTCCATGGGAAAAACGGTAAAGTCAAATTTCCCTTTAGGTTATGTGAAGGGAATCATCCTATTCACATTTTTCATTATATGGATGAAGCCTCAAAAGTGTTGGAAAACCTAGCCACGACGTCCTACTAGTTACCGGAAGCTTTCCCCTGATCCTCCACTAGTTGATGAAGTGATTGATCACAAATCATCTCTACTCAATTCTACTCTCTCTGAACGTGAACCCCATGAGTCTATACCCGACCAACCATTGGTTGAGAAAACGGTTGACTTGATCCCACCTTTCATTGATTGTACCTTTCCCATAGAGAGTGAACTTCATACCACTCAGATTCTTCTTGTTTCTTTAGATTCCAATGAATTGGGGGCCAATCCTCCCGTTCCCACGGTACAGGAGGGCGATCCTCCCATTCCCGTAACACTACAGGGCAGTTCTCTCGTTCCCATGGTGTCCCCTCCAAGTAGAATGGTCACTTCTTTTGATTGGAGTTGACTGGCAGGATATCGTCTTCCTTCTTACGTGCCTTTTCAAATCACAGTACATGCTTATAATGTGGCCATACTTGGCACAATCATAGATGAAGGCCCATCTGTTAGTATTTTGACCTCAACTACTTGGAGAGCTTTAGGTTATCCACAGCTCATGCCCATTACCCAGAATTTTTTGGCTTTTAACATAGGAACTAGTCAACCGTTATGGATTCTTCCTAAGTTACCTATTACTTTGAGAGGAAAGATCGTTTATATCGATGTGATGGTTGTCCAAGGCCCTTTGGATTTTAATTTACTCCTTGGGCGTGACTATGTTTATGTCATGGGGGCTCTTGTCTCTGTGAAAATTTCTGAATCTTATACTTATGCAGAAATCTTACTGTTAAATCTGGTTATGCTCCTCCTACTTAGTTAAGTTATTAACTGAATAAATTCAGATCAATATCGAAGCAAAACAAATAACAGACTTTCACCAATCCAGATCTAGAAAAGGTACATAAACACATAGACAATGTGACACAGTGATTTTCTGGACAAATCGTCCCAGGAAAAACCCAATACGGGAAAACCAGTCTTCTGGCTGCTGGAGGGTTTTATTATTAAGAATTTTTTGAATACAGCAAATCTGGGTTCCAGATCTGGAAAACCTAACAAAGATAAAATAGATCTATAACTCACTGGCTATTCTGAAGCCAAAATAATCACTGATCCACACCCTCAAATGAGATTTACAAGACTCAACCAAAATTAGGCCCTAGAAACCCCAGCACTACCCTTGAAGCCTTTGCGTCAACCCTTGAAGCCCCTACGTCCCTCAGTGCTGCTCCGGAAAGGGCTTCATTACCACAGACTGGGTGACGCAGTCCTTACGCTACCCCTTAGGGTCTCTCCGTAACCCTTAAGGGCTTCCAGCTAAATCACGTTGTCCTTGGAGGGACTGTGATGTCCTTGCTGCTACTGCTCTCCTGCTAGTCTGCGTTGTTTCTCTGAGTTGATCTCTGCCTCTTGTTGATTCTAGACCCTGGATCAGATCATCCCCTTGGCCTAAATTCCCCTCTCTGCAACTGAAACACTTCTGAGAATTCTTAGCAAACTCGCCCTAGAATCTCAGCTTAGCTTCAGTGCTCTGCCTCTATGTGTCTTTACAAATGACCCCAAGCTTTTCTTTTATACTTTTCTCATTGGGAAACCAACTGCCATGATCAGATCTTGAATCAATGGCTAAGATTAAAAGAAAGCTTGATCCGTGTGACTTAAGACAATTTCATCACATGTTTAATTAAATTCACTTTAATTATTTAAGTTCCCTAAGTTTAAACTTAGGAAATACATTAAAATAATTAATTAATTTAATATCTCCTAAACGAGATGAAATTTCCCAAATCCATTATGTGTCTTGTAGATCAAGTGTACTCTAGTCTTTCCTCAAAATTTGAGAGCTAGCGCACAACTGATGCTACCCCAAATACACAAAATCTCAACATTCTCTTCTCTCTTTCGTGTGATGTGTTTCCTACATGAAGGAAGAATTGTGACCATTGATCAGCTTTCATTCATTGGTCCTAATTTGACTCCCAATCAACCAGGATCCCTAAATGGTCCTTATATGCAAGTGGTATCCTCCCCACCACAGGTTAATTATGTGGCAACTTGTTCCATGCACGTGTCTACTGATGATTTAGTAGGTGATAAAGTACATATACTAGGAGAATTGGAGCCCGATCTTTCCAATAGATCCCTTGATATGTATCGCTTCTAGAGCGTTGTTCTCCCATCTGATGAGAACCTCTTGGAAGTCATTATCTCTTATGAGCCATGAACAAGGTAGGAGCATAGTTCTTTGTCTTGTGTCAAGCTCCTTAAAAAATGAAACAAGGTGTCGGAGCAGAGTTCCTTTTCTTGTCTCAAGCTCTTTAAAAAATGAAACAAGGTTTTGGAGCAGAGTTCTTTTTCTTGTGTCAAGCTCCTTAAAAAATGAAACAAGGTTACGGAGTAGAGTTCCTTTTCTTGTGTCAAGCTCTTTAAAAAATTAAACAAGTTGTCGGAGCAGAGTTCCTTTTCTTGTGTCAAGCTCATCAAAAAATGAAACAAGGTACCGAAGCAGAGTTCCTTTTGTTGTGTCAAGCTCCTTAAAATATGAAACAAGGTTACGAAGCAGAGTCCCTTTTCTTGTGTCGAGCTCCTTAAAAAATGAAACAAGGTGTCGGAGCAGAGTTCTTTTCCTTGTATCAAGCTCATTAAAAAATGAAACAAGGTATTGGAGCATAATTCCTTGTCTTATGTCAAGCTCATTAAAAAACGAAACAAAGTGTCGGAGCAAAGTTCCTTTTTTTATGTCAAGCTCGTTAAAAAATGAAACAAGGTGTCATGAGGATAGTTCTTTTACTGTGTCAACCTCATTAAAAATGAAACAGGTTCCTTATGAGGATAGTTCTTTTACTATGTCAACCTCATTAAAAAATGAAACCGGCCCTTATGAGGATAGTTCTTTTACTGTGTCAACCTCTTTAAAAAATGAAACAGGTTCCTAAGAGGACAATTCTTTTACTATGTCAACCTCGTTATAAAAATGAAATAGGTCCTATGAGGATAATTCTTTTACTATGTCAACCTCATTAAAAAATGAAATAGGTCCCTAGGAGCATAGTTTTTTTACTGTCTCAAGCTCATTAAAAAATGAAACAAATGCCCTTTCAATTCGAGTCTTTGATTAGATCTCGTAAATTCCCAGTCGAGTCTTTCACTTGATCTCGTAAAAGAACCTTCATTCCATCCACCTGTTAGTAACCAATAGTCTACTTAGGTGAATGAAATGAAGCTTGGGGGGCATGTACCTCAAATTGAGTCATTATGCTGGAGGCATGCAAACTTATTCCAAGCATAGCTTGTCTCCGTTTCAAGCTTGTGTAAAAATGAAATCACTCTCAACCATAGTTTGTCTCCGTTTCAAGCTTACATAAAAATAAAACCACCTTCAAGGGTTCTCAAGCATAGTTTCCATGTTTCAAGCTTGTGGAAAAATGAAACCATTCTAATCCTGCCTCTTGTGATTGCCATATCTTGTATCTATAATTTCTTGATGAAAGATAAAGATAATAAAGAAGTAAAGAATTTCTTGATGAAAGATAAAGATAATAAAGAAGTAAAGAAGCCAACATAATCACAAGTAATTATCAAGATCGAAGAATCAAACCCTAATATATATGGATCATTGATTCTTCAACAGGGTTTCAGAGCTAAGGTCAGGAAGGATTCAAGATCATATTGTTGGCATGGAATCTCCCTCATTGATGGACTACATAAGTGTTAAATTTAGATAACCATGGTGTTCTATGCTTGATGCACTTTTACTTCAATCTTTCTTAGGCCCAATACAAAATAGCAATCACATAAACTTGAAAGTAAAATGCTGATAGAACACAATAATAGATCAATAGAAGACAAGCCAAATATAGATCAGATTTACAATTCCTTTTGTCCAACAAAGATATGAGATATTGTGACGTTACGGCGGTTAGCAAGATGCTTCAACCAGCAAAGTCTTTCTCGGTCAGGCAGCACTTTCATGTGTCACACCCATAATAGCCCTCAAAGACAGCTCATCACAAGTCAACGCAAGTCAAACCAAGGACAGCGCCATGGTTGCTTGGGAGCGGGAGCAGGAGCACCATTTTCAAAAGCTCTCGGTCCGGAGCGTTTCGGGGAGTTTTTTTTTTAATATATATATTTTTTTATATTTTTTATATTTTGATGCATATATGTCAACAAAAGCATGTAGAATGATGAATTAGACAGAAAAAACATAAAAACATAGATTGAATCATATAACATCAATCATCTAGAAGTTATAATCTTCATCAACCACGCACCACAAGTTGGAAACCTAAAACATATTGAGTCTTGAGTTTCGCGAATCATCAATCTAAAGGTTTCAAGCTTTCAAAATTCAATATATAACATTTATCATCATTAATTATGTTAGCCACCTATGAATTTTTTGTCAAGCAAACAGGTGGCTAAATTGTTTTATGAGACTTCAAGAGATACATTTCCCCGGAAAATCTCTCATCTTTGAAGCCTCCGTGTGTTCATTGCCTTTAAAAGAATCCTCACTGCTGCTTCCATCCAAAAGCCTCACTGCCTGTGAAGGATTTGTGCTCAGAAAAGCCTTGAATTGCCCTTGCATCTCTACAATTTTCCTCGTGATTAACCTTTTTCCCCTTTTTTTTCAAAGTTCCCCCTTTAACCCCAAAAATCCCTCCTAGGTCAGCCTAACCATTTTTTTTCACCCCTGTAAACCAAGTGAAATCCTTTCATTTGGTTTTAAATCCCTTTTTCCCTTTACCGAAAGCCTCTGTTAGCCTTAAACTCTGTTTCTAAGCTAAAAACCCACTTTCTTCTTTATAAGGGCTTAGCCCCTTTACGGCCAGCCCCTTAACCACTTCCCCTCCATGCACCCAAGCGCTAAGACCAAGCACTTAACCGTAAAGAGCTCATCGCATCGGAAGGATGGAGCGGAGCGCATTTCATTTGTAAAGTTGAAACTCTCCGATGCGATGGTGTTTGTTCTATGGAGCGCGGGAGCAATCGCAACTGTTGATCTCTTGAGATCTGACAGTCCGGATGTCACCGCTTCCCGCTCATTGCCTCGTCTTTCTTCCCGTCGATTGAATCTCCGCCGTTGATCCCCTTCGCGATCCAATGGCTGTCGCTTGATCGCACCATCGCCAATCGGCAACCCACAATGTGTCACCCCCTGTACCCCCCGATTGCATTTCCCCTGATTCAACCATGACCATCCGATCGATCTAGATCTACGGCCTGCATTTAATCGCGTCTTCGTCCATTTTTCTCCATCGAGGCTTCTAATGATTTCTTCCAAAGATTCCCGCTATTGATCATTTTACGATCTAACGGTCCACAGTTAATCACCCTCTGCCTTAGCCGGGTCCCACCATCTGCCCATTTCATATGTTTTCCACGCATCTTCTGTGTATTTCATTCAAAGGTCCAAACCTTATATTTTACATTAAAGTTTTTTATTCCGCCCGACTTTCATCAGTTCGATTTTCACTGTTTCACTGCATGTTCCCACCGTTTTCCATTACATCCACAGCATTCCCCGCAACCATCCTTCCCCATGCATGGATTTCTTGACAAATTTGTGTGTTTTGCAGGTGTACGAGTGGTGAGAACTGCCAGCGCTCAATATCACTGTTATAGTGACACAGAGCGCAGAAGGATATTTTCTAAGCCTGATATTGCAACAGAAATGTTTGGGAAGGTTTCTACAGGAAAGATTTCATTAGAGTACAGTATTCAAACCATTTGAACCTCTCCAGCATCATTAAAGACCAGATTTCACAGACGGAGACAGTCATGAAGCAGCAAAGTGTATCAGTGGATAATCAGAGAGTTTAATGCTTGTAATTAAAGAATTTTAGCTCTGATTCATTGTTTAAAGGGAAAATGTACCAAATTGAAGACCTCACGATTAAAGCAGAGGGCCTAAGGAGGCCTAACGCGTCGAAAACAATATCATCAGTGTTTCACATCGGCGAAAGTTTCTCCTAGGAAAGGACATAGTACCCATATTGTCTTTATTCTACATTGTGTCTCCGAGAAGATCTCCCCCTAACAACAGTCCTAATGCTACCAGAACATTTGTTACACAATATGGCAGGCCTCATAGTCATTTATCTGCCTTTTGTTTATTCACCAGAGTACTACAAGTACCGCAACGAAATCACATCAAGAACATACCTGAAGTAAATTGCAGCCTGTCGAAGACCACTCTTTCGTCCAAAGAGTACTGGACATTAATGCTCAAATATTAAAACAGAATGGGCCTCGACCCCCCTTTACTATTCTGTTTTAATGTTACATTTAGTGTCTCACCTACCTCCTTTGCGTCTGTTTCAACTATAAAACTCATGAAGAAACTCATTGAAAGGGTTGTTGATCGGATATCTGCGAATTGTAAGTTGTTTCTCTTGGGATATAGTTCTCTATGTAAAGTTGTAAGATAGGCTGAGGAAGATGTTTTCAGACTGAACGTCAAGATGTTGGCAATGTTGTACATGACTGGTGTTGCTCTTTAATATGACAAGCACAATTCTTTGGATCCTGATTTAAAGCAGTAGTGATGTTTTTCTATCTATGTTTTTATTTCTCTTTGTGACTCATCATATTTCATTTCCTCTGGTACGCATCAGAAATCTGGCATAGGATTTACCCTCGCATGTTACCCTATGTTTCTGCTCTCCCTACCTTTGATGTTTTCTGCTGTATGTGTTATCTGAGTGCCGATTCAAGTTAATTTAACCAGTGTAGTGGCTATAATTTACTGCTAGCTGATGTATGAATTAATGAACCCGTCCTCAGATGTTCTTCTTGGGTTTAATTGAAAGAATTGGGTTACTGGGAGTTTAGAATGTTGTTTCTGTCTTACTAGGATCCTTCCCGATCAATTAAACTTTCCTTGGTTCCCTTAAGCTGGATGCCGAAGCATTGAGAGTTCAAAGTCTCTCTCTGATCTCAGGTCTTCACCTTTGCGTTTAAATCTTAAATGTTCCCTTTGTCTGAAGAGTTTACCCTTTAGGAGTGGGGTCACAGGTGTATAATGGCGTGTCCTGTCCCTGGATCTGATGCCTGAACGGTCACCGCGGAGGTTTCCTTGCCTTTCACCTTCTTTCTTACCATTTCATGCCCCACTATCATCTTTAAAGATCTAGTGCTTTAGATGACTAGCCCAACAGAAAGCCTGCATATTGAATAGCAAGTAAACCCTTTCCTGACTCCATTGCTCAATGGTCTCGAGTGTTTCCTTAAATCATTCCTCCTTTGCCTAGAATCCTCTTTATCCAGCCTTGTCTCATGTTGAACCCTTCCTTCCTGATTCCCAACAACCAAACAAACAATTAAACAAACAAGCAAACCCGTACCTATAACTAGCCTAAAACCTAAAAACAGAGCTTCGAAGACATATACCTTTGCCTATCATAGAGAGATCCCCCTCTGGACCCAGGAGGGCTAGAGCCTGAGGTCTGAAAGTGGTTCTGATGTTGTCTCATCTTTTGGTATTGCCAAACTTGCCAAAACATGGGAACCCCAACAGATTCATTGATTTCAAATTTCAATATATAACATTTATCATCATTGATATATATCATTTATCATCATTGATTCATTGATTTCAAAATTAAATATATAACATTTATCATCATTGATATATAACATTTATCATCATTGATTCATTGATTTCAAATTTCAATATATAACATTTATCATCATTGATATATATCATTTATCATTATTGATTCATTGATTTCAAAATTCAATATATAACATTTATCATCATTGATATATATCATTTATCATCATTGATTCATTGATTTCAAAATTCAATATATAACATTTATCATCATTGATATATAACATTTATCATCATTGATTCATTGATCACCATATAACTTTCATGAATCATCATATTCATAATCATAATGACTTATAAACTTATAAATGCCAACTTCAAAGTTTCACCTTTCAAATTCAAACTTCAAACTTAAATTGTCATTAAATATGAAAGAGTCAAGTTTCAACTATTCAACAGTTATAAAACATAAAAAATACTAGAAAATAGAAAAGACTAGTAAACAACAAATCATTTTATCTATTGGCTAGCCCCTTGCCACGCCCACGAGAAATGTCTAATTTGTGAGAACCACGAGGCAATGGTGGTCTTCTAGTACTCTCAAGAGTACCACATCCACGACCATGACTAGAAGGCGGAGGGCAATGTGAGGATGTAGGTGGAGGCTGAATCTACAGAGGAACAATATTTGGATATCGAGCACTGGCACTTGCACCCGCACTGCTACTGGATGGAGGGACTGGCCCTGTGTGTGGCGGTGGCATGGCTGTTGATCCTTCATCATCATCCCTCAAAAGTTTTGCTTCCAATTCTTTCATATGTACAGTGTCGTCCTTTAAATTATCATCCTCTGGGTTGCTGTCCCAAACTTTATATGATTGATCCTCATATGCCCGATCACAGTAATGACTCAACAACCTCAAGGTGTAATGCACATAAACCAAGTTTTCAGCTCGGTTTTCATTCAGCCTGTTTCTTCTCACATTATGTATGAAGCTGTAGGTGCTCCAACACCTCTCTGCAGAAGAAGTATTCACAACTTGTGAGAAAAATTTTTTTGCCAACTTTAGCAAAAGTCCTATGCCGCCATATGCTTCCCACCATGTGAGAGCATCAAATCTGTCTCTTTCTTCCATTGCATGGAAAGAACCAAAGTTACCAGTGCAACTGAAGTATCTACCTAATTCAAGGCACAATCTAGCACCCTTCCTCCTTGTCAGGGACCAACTTGTCTAATGCCTTCATGTACCCCTCTTATACCTCTAGATCTGTGTGAGGTTTGATCCTAACCCCACCTCCAGGTGCAGGTTGGCCCAACCAAGATGGAGAGTAGTATTTTGGCATAAGGATATATGCCAAAGCATGTAGTGAAACATTGAGTTTATTCCACCGTGCACACACACAGTGGGCAATTTTGTGTGGGGTGACTGTCCAAAGAAGGCGGCAGCCTTAGCTGTTCCTTATAGGTATAACACAGGCCTAAAAACGCTTGTACATGAAGCCTAGTCTCTGTTTTAAGGAGTACAGAGAAGCCACAATTGTACAAGGGTGTGGAAAGGGTTGTTTAGGGGCTAATTCAAGCCCAAACCTATAACCTAGAGCTAGGAGATCACTGTGAGAGGAAGTCGCAACAAGTGAGGGTTGTGTGGGTGATTGTGATTCTACCTCTATCACAGGTCCGAGTTACCTCAGGAGTTGCTGCAGGAAGAAAGGTAAGTAATGTTGGTTATTTGTGGGCAATTTTGTGTGGGGTGACTCTCCAAAGAAGGTGGCAGCCTTAGTTGTTCCTTATAGGTATAACGCAGGCCTAAAAACGCTTGTACATGAAGCCTAGTCTCTATTGTAAGGAGTACAGAGAAGCCACAATTGTACAAGGGTGTGGAAAGGGTTGTTTAGGGGCTAATTCAAGCCCAAACCTATAACCTAGAGCTAGGAGATCACTGTGAGAGGAAGTCGCAACAAGTGAGGGTTGTGTGGGTGATTGTGTTAGGGCTGTTGTAGCGTCACAGGGTGCCCTAACCAGGAACGGTTAATAAAAGCATTCTACATCAACACTTTGTGACATGGAATTTGTATGGGTGATAAGTTTTGTGTAGGATTGAATCCTGGAGGTGTTGAGATTTTGTGCAGTTGGTGTAGCATCAGGTGTGCTCTAGCCCTAAAATTTTGTGGAGGGGGTAAGACACACTTGAACTCCAAAACCCAGAAAGAGTTTGGAGAAATTTCAGTTGGTGTTCAACTTATTCAAATAATTAATTATTTTAATATATTTCCTAAGTCTAACGTTAAGAAAATTAGGAAAATTAAATAATTAAAGTGAATGGTGTTCAAGTTATTCAAATAATTAATTATTTTAATATATTTTCTCAGTCTAAACTTAGGAAATTAAATAATTAAAGTGAATTAATTAACACGTGCTGAAATGTTCTAAATGACGCGGATCAAGCAGTCTTTTAATCTCAGCTGTTGATAAGTGTTTTAATCTCGGTCGTTGATGAGATCAATGAAAAAGTATAAGAGAAAGGCTTGAGGGTCAGTTGGAGATACACACACAGAGGTAGAGCTCAGAAACTAAGCTGGAATTCTAGGGCACAATTTGCTAAGAATTTCCGGAGGCGTTTTCTGCAACGAGGGGTAGTATCTAGGTTGCGGGGAAGCTTCAAACCCCCTTCGCTCCCGTTTCGGAAACGCGCTCCGTGATGGAGCATTTCGGAAACGCTCGGAAACGTGCTCCCGAAAACGCTTCCTGAGGGGAGCGTTTTCGGGAGCGCGTTTCCGAACCTGTTAAAACGCTCCCTGTTTTTTCGGGAGCGTTTCAGGAAGTGCTCGGAAGCGAACGCTCCCTAAGCGCTTCCGACGTTTAAAAAACGCTTCGGGAGCGTTTTTTAAACATCGGAAACACTCGGGCAGTGTTCGCTCCTTAACGCTCCCGGGAAAAAAGAAACGTTTCCTGCTGCGCGGAAATTTTTTTAGGGGAAAAATCGAATTGTTTAAAAGGGGGGGGGTTTCATTTTAGTTTTTATCGTTTGTTAACTGTTGAGAGAGCGAGAGCAAGAGTTGAAGGAGAGCAAGTGCCAAGGAAGGAGAGCAAGGAGCAGGGCAACAGGAGAATTACAAGAAAGAGGTAGGCCTTCTAATCAAATTTAGTATTTTCTAGGATGAATTTGTAGATTGTTAAATTGTTTAAAAATGAAAACTTGAATTTTTCTTGAATGTTGCATTTTATTGGATTTAAAACTTAAAAAATGAATTGTTTTTTTCCTATGTTGCATTTCCTATTCCCATTTGGCATTTTTCCATTTGTTTTGCGGGCTAGAAACTTGAAACTTGAAACTTGTTTCCATCATGGCTATATGGCTAGGGATTTTCCTCATGTTGGTTCCTTTCTTTGTGATAATGGTGTTGGAGAGTGCTAGAAGAAAGAGGCAAATCAGAGAAGAGGAGGATGAAAAGGAGGGTTATGGTGGATCTGAAGAAAATCCTGAAGAGGAGGAGGATTATGCTGAGGAGGAAGTGGGGAGTGGAGAACCTGAGAACATAGATTCCCCAACTAAACAAGACCAAACTTCTTTGTGGAAATATGTTCAGAAAATGAAGGAGGGAAAGGTGGTGGAACCACTAAATTTATTTGCCCCCATTGCAATAAACAATACCATGGTTCATACACCCGTCTGAGAAGGCACCTTTGTGGGATAATGCCAGGGGATGGAACTAAAAATTTTGGAATCAAAGTTTGTACTTTTGTGCCAGCACCACAGAGAGAGATATATAGGAAGGAAGAGGGGGTTGCCCTACAGAGATCATCTAAAAGATCTAGGGGTTTCGTTGATTTAGGCCCAACACATCATGGACAAACAAGTTCAACTTCCACCCATGCCAGTGGTTTTGGAGGCAGTGGCATTGGATTAAGGCGTAGAACCATATCCGATTTCCTGGACGAAGGGTGTAGGAATGATGTGGATTCAAAAGTTTACCGGTTTCTATATGCATGTGGGGTGCCATTCAATATTCTTCGCTCACCTTATTGGCATGAAATGGTTTCTGCCATTAATGATGCCCCCAAAGGATACAAAAGCCCTGGGTATGACAAGGCCAGAACCGTGGGTCTTGATCATGAAAAAGCTAAAATAAACAATTCTTTGGCTAGAATGACAAGTTAGTGGAATGAGCATGGGCTGTCCATTGTCTCTGATGGATGGACCAATGTAAAAGGAAAACCATTGATAAATGTTTTGGCTGTGTCGGTTAGTGGTGCAGTCTTCCTGGCAGCTTATGATTATTCAGAGAAATTCAAAACCGGCATTAACATTGCAGAACCATTACTTGATATAATTGAAAAGACTGGGCCATACAACGTCATACAGGTCATCACTGATAATGTTGCTAACTGTAAGGCAGCAGGAGCAATTATTGAGGATAAATACCCCAACATTTTTTGGTCTGGGTGTTTGGTTCACACAATGAACCTTTTGATGCATGATATCATCAAAAACAAACAACCTCAATTCAAATGGCTTGGTGATTTGTACAAGAGAGGTAAAAAATGATAAAATTTATTACAAATCATAGCAATACCCATGGGCTTTTTCGTACTCACTCCAAATTGGAGTTGTTGAAGATAGCAAAAACTAGATTTGCTAGCTATTACCTCACCTTCAGGCGCCTTTTGAAGGTAAGAGAGTCATTGGCTGCAATGGTATCAAGCCCACACTGGCAGCTATTAAAGGACAGGGTGGCAACAATAGTTGACAGGCAAGGTTTCGAACATGTGGAGGAGACCGCCCTTGACCATCTATTTTGGGCACGTATGAGGGAAATTGTGAGTTTTACCAAGCCCATTTATAACATGATTCGCTTTGCGGATACTGATAAACCAGTGATTGGAGAGGTTTATGAGCAGATGGATAGCATGTTGGGGCAAATAAAAGATATTGGTAAGGATAATGATCCCAACTTGTATGCTATGATTCATAACTGTGTGTTTGCACGGTGGAATAAACTCAATGTTCCACTACATGCTTTGGCATATATCCTTACGCCAAAATATTACTCTCCATCTTGGTTGGGCCAACCTGCACCTGGAGGTGGGGTTAGGGTGAAATCTCACACAGATCCAGAGGTACAAGAGGGGTACATGAAGGCATTGGACAAATTGGTACCTGACAGGGAAGAGTGTGCTAGATTGCGCCTTGAATTAGGCAAATACTTCAGTTGCACTACTAACTTTGGTTCTTTCCATGCAATGGAAGACAGGGACAGATTTGATGCTCTCACATGGTGGGAAGCATATGGCGGCATGGGACTTTTGCCAAAGTTGGCTAAAAAAGTTCTCTCACAAGTTGTGAACACTTCTTCTGCAGAGAGGTGTTGGAGCACCTACAACTTTATACACAATGTGAGAAGAAACAGGCTGAATGAAAACCGAGCTGAAAGCTTGGTTTATGTGCATTATAACTTGAGGTTGTTGAGCCATTACTGTGATCGGGCAAATGAGGATCAATCATACAGAGTCTGGGACAACAACCCAGAGGATGATAATTTGGAGGACGGCACGTTACATCTGGAAGAATTGGAAGCAGAACTTTATAGGGATTATGATGAAGCATCAGCAGCACCGCCACACACAGGGCCAGTCCCACCATCTACTGGTAGCAGTGCGGGTGCCAGTGCCAGTGCCACTCCTCGATATCACACTGTTGTTCCTTTGCAGATCCAACCTCCACCTTCTAGTCGTGGTCGTGGTACTCCTGAGAGTACTAGAAGACCAACATTTCCTCATGGCTCACAAAAATTAGACATTTCTCGTGGGCGTGGCAAGGGGCCAGCCAGATAAAATAGATTTTTGTTTACTAGTCTTTTCTATTTGTTGTTGACAGTTGAACAGATGAAACTTGACTCTTTCTGATTTCATATATTTAATGACAATTTAAGTTTGAAGTTTGAATTTGAAAGATGAAACTTTGAAGTTGGCATTTATAAGTTTACTGTTTACAAGTCATTATGAATTATGAATATGATGCTTCATGAAAGTTATATGGTGATCAATGAATCAATGATGATAAATGTTATATAATATCAACGATGATAAATGTTATATATTGAATTTTGAAATCAATGAATCAATGATGATAAATGTTATATATCAATGATGATAAATGTATATTGAATTTTTAAATCAATGAATCAATGATGATAAATGTTATAATATATATATCAATGATGATAAATGTATATTGAATTTTGAAATCAATGAATCAATGATGATAAATGTTAGATATTGAAATTTGAAATCAATGATGATAAATGTTATATATCAATGATGATAAATGTTATATATTGAATTTTGAAAGCTTGAAACCTTCAAATTGATGATTTGCGAGACTCAAGAGTTAATATGTTGTATGTTTCCAACTCGTGGGCGTGGTTGATGAAGATTATAACTTCTAGATGATTGATGTTATATGATTCAATCTATGTTTTTATGTTTTTTATGTCTAATTCATCATTCTACATGTTTTTGTTGACATATATGCATCAAAATATAAAAAATATTAAAATATATATATATATATATAAAAACGCTCCCGAAAACGCTCCGAACCGGAAGCTTTTAAAAATGGCGCTCCGCGCTTTGCTCCCGCTCCCGCTCCCGCTTCCAAGTAACCTTGGGTAGTATTGGTTGAGGGATGATTTGATCCTAGAGCCAAGAGATAGCAAGAGGAAGAGGAGCAGCTTTCAGGGTCAGCACAGAGGAGCAAGGGCAGCAGCAGCTGCACAGCGCAGCTTCAGCCGCTACGCAGGCCCAACAGGGGTAGCGCTGACGCTTCAGAGGGCTTCCATAATTACACAAAGGCCCCAGAGGCAGCGTAAGGACTGCGTCACCCACTCTGGAGTTACGCAATCCCTCTCTGAGCAGTGCAGAGGCACGCGGAGCCTAGTAGGGCTGACGTTGGGGCTTCAGGGGCAGTGCTGGGGTTTCTAGGGCCAAATCCGGGCTGAGTCTTGTAAATCATGTTTGAGGGTGTGGATCAGTCAAAATTTTGGTCTTGGAACATCAAGTTAGTTGCAATTCTACTTTTATTCTCTATCGAGTTTCCAGACCTGGAACCCAGGTTTGCTATACTCAGGTTCTACTTAATAAAAATTACCCTCATATCTGCTGCACCGGTTTTCCCGCTTTGGGTTTTTTCGGGGACTTATGTCCAAAAATCAGTGTGTCACTTTGTTTGAATGAGCATAATATTCAGTAAATGATTTGCATGTGCAGGCTGTTAGTGGTGTTTACTTTGGTGTTTTCTGAATCTAATTTCTGAAGATAACTTGTATAATTTAATCAAGTAGGAGAAGTAAACCATGATACTGCAGTATAATTTGCACATGGTATCAGAGCGATAGCAGATCAAGTTGTATCTCCAGCAAATCAGCTGAAGAATATTTTTATGCAGGGTGGCAAAAGAAGAAACAGAGATACGGAAAGGGCAACTTGGCAGCAGGAGGACGCAGACCCAAGAAGGGGCAACGTTGTAGCCTTCTCAGGCCAGCGTAAGGACTGTGTCAGCCAGTCTGGGGTTACGCAATCCACTTCTGAGCAGTGTTGAGGCTGCGTTGGGTCAGTCAGTAAGACACAGTCCAGTCATTCTTCCTGTTGCAGAAAATTTTGCCAAGATCTGGAAGCAGTGCTTCAAATCTTCAACAATGCTGGTGTGGTGGATATTCTGTCGGTGCAGAATTGTGCCTAGCTAAGTCAACAAAGAGCGAGAGGAAGACAATTACTCAATAGATCTGAGATTCGATCAGGAGGATCGGAGAGAACTGTCCAATTGTGTTTGGTTGAAGATTTCCGGGAGGGAAATCAAATTTCAGAAGAAGCAGTTACTAGAGGGTCTCTAGTCACCAAGAAACCCAAATGCAGAGTTTCTGTGTTGCCACGGGAAAAGGGAGAATAGTACTGCTTCTGTAAGAGTTGAGCCAGAAGGGTTCACATGGGCTGAGAGATTAGGATAGGTTGGACGGTGTGTCCAACTTTTTCATCTAGAAGGCCAGGATTTTATCAGTTCTGGATGAATACAGCTTCAAGATCCATGCGACAAATGTCCTAACTATCCTTGCAAATCCTGATCCTTTGAAGAAATTTAATGAAAATCAAGCTCGGGCTAAGCGTTTGATCATGGATGGAGTGAAGGATCACGCTGTGCCACATATTGTCGATAAGAACACGGCAAATTACATGTGGATTGCACTGGAAGTGATGTATCAAGGAAGCTTTGTCCAAAGAAAAATGCTTCTAGAGAATCAAATGAGGATGTTCCAAATGCAGAAGGGTGAGGAGATAGATCCCTTCCTTTTCTGGCTTTAGATTATCCGAGATCAACTGATTGGCATGGGTGCAACTCCAGATGAATGACTCTTAGTAAGGACTGCCCTGAATGCAGTCTCTAAGGAATGGGAAACATTTGTCCAGAGCATACTGGGCAAGAGCAGCGTTACCATCCTGGGTAGACATGTGGGCAACCCTCCGCCAAGAGGAGATCGGGAGGATCACCAAGAGACAAAGCAGTGGAAGCAGATCAGCAAGAGTAAAGAAAGAGGAGGAGGAAGATGCAGCCCTTGCATCAAAGAAACAAAGGCAGCAAGGGAAGAAGAAGAGGGACCTATCCAAGATCTGATGCTTTAATTGTGGCTAACTTGGACACTTCGCCGGCACTTGTCCTAAGAAGAAGGAAAAAGGATCTTCTGATTCCAAGGTTGCAGCAACAAAGGATGATGGCTCTGATGATGATGCAGCCATGAGTGCTCATGTGCCTCGAAAGAAGAGGTGGGGTGATATGGATCTGTATAGCAGCTACAGACAAAGTGGTGGGATCCTTGAGTTAGCCCTAATCTTGGATCACATACGAGCTATGGGAGCCTTAAGACGGTAGCGAGATGAGTTGGGAGATGGTTGCAGAAGGTCACGATGAAGCAGAAGGGAGAGCTAAAGAGTTGAAGAGGGAGTAACGTAATGCAGAGGCAGCAGCAGCGTGGAGGCAGCAGCACAGAGGCTGATGGGACTTCAGCAGCGCAGAGAGGCTGGGGTCACGCAGTGCAGAGTTGCAGCAGTGCAATGGCTTCAAGAGGACAATGTAAATCAACAGCCAAGGAGCTTCAATGATGAGATGCAGCCTGACTTATCTGTCAACGATTGGGCATGAGTCTTTCAGTTGCTTACTTCTTGGCAAATGAGTTGCAGTGCAGTAGTTAGAAGTGGCAATGCTATGGGAAGCATGATGCAACAATTTGAGAGGGAGGTGCAGTACAGATGTGGCAGTGTCAATGGCAATGACATGGGCAGTAGTACAGAAAGCAACACTGCAGTGGATGGAGGGCAGCAGGCCAAGCATCAGCAACACAGAAACCAACATCAAGATCTTGCAGTACATGGTGTGGATGTATTGTTAGAGCACACTCCGTGCTAAGAGGGAGTGTTGAGATTTTGTGTATTTGGTGTAGCATCGGGTGTGCTCTAGCCCTGAAATTTTGTGGAGGGGCTAACACACACTTGAACTCCAAAACCCAGAAAGCATTTGGAGAAATTTCAGTTGGTGTTCAAGTTAGTCAAATAATTAATTATTTTAATATATTTCCTAAGTCTAAACTTAGGAAAATTAAATAATTAAAGCGAATTAATTAACACATGCTGAAATGTTCTAAATGACGCGGATCAAGCAGTCTTTTAATCTCAGCCGTTGATAAGTCTTTTAATCTCGGCTGTTGATGAGATCAATGAAAAAGTATAAGAGAAAGGCTTGAGGGTCAGTTGGAGATACACACATGGACGCAGAGCTGAGAAACTAAGTTGGAATTCTAGGGTAGGGTTTGCTAAGAATTTCTGGAGTAGTTTTCTACAGCGAGGGGTAGTATTAGCTGAGGGGATGATCTGATCCCGAAGTCAAGAGACGGCAAGAGGCAGAGGAGTATCTTTCAGAGTTAGCGCAGAGGAACAAGGGGAGCAGCAGCAGCAGTTACGCAGCAGTTGCGTAACGCAGCTTCAGCCGCTACGCAGGCCCAACAGGGGCAGCGATGAAGCTTCAGATGGCTTCCACAGTTATGCAAAGGACCCCAGAGGCAGCGTAAGGACTGCGTCACACACTCTGGGGTTACACAGTCCTTCTCTAAGCAGCACAGAGGCACGCAAAGCCTAGCAGGGCTGACGTTGGGGCTTCAGGGGCAGCGCTAGGGTTTCTAGGGCCAAATCCGAGCTGAGTCTTGTAAATCCTGTTTGAGGGTGTGGATCAGTCAGAATTTTGGTCTTGGAACAACAGGTTAGCTGCAGATCTACTTTTATTCTCTATTGGGTTTCCAGATTTGGAACCCAGGTTTGCTGTACTCAGATTCTACTTAATAAAATAAACCCTCATATCTGCTGCATCAATTTTCCCGCTTTGTGTTTTTCTGGGGACTTATGTCCAGAAATCAGTGTGTCACTTTGTTTGAATGATCGTAATATTCAGTGAATGAGCTACATGTCTAGGTTGTTAGTAGTGTTTACTTCGGTGTTTTCTGAAGATAACTTGTATAATTAAATCAAGTAGGAGAAGTAAACCAGCCTATAAGTGCCATGAGTTGAGGTGAAATTGGGCATTTTGTGACCTCAACTAGGAGCAAAACTTATAGTGGAGTATTGGGTGTCATTGGTCTGTTGGAGGGCAGCATGTTAGCTACCCAAAGTAGCCCAAAGTGACGAAGAAGAGCTGAAGGTTGGGTGAAGATTGGTGTCAAAAATGCAGCACCTTGATGGACAAAGTTGACTGCTAGCCTGGCAGATTGGAGGTCAGGAAGTGTCCAGCCTAGAGAGCAGATTGGATCAGCTCGTGTACATGCAGCAGAAGTGACTTGCAGCAGTGTTAGGTGGCAGCCCTCCTAGAGTCTGGATATGTTGTCCTTTGAAGGACTAAGAGGCAATTAGTGAGCAGTACGGGTGCGAAGAACCAGTAGGACAAGATACGACATCGAGTTTGCGCAACGTGTTTGTCATTGTATCTTGTATACCATAGACTGTTGTATTATTCAGATTCATTTAATATAACAAAGATTGGGTTGTACATTATTGTACAATTTTGTTAAAAATTGTGTACATTTGTGCATGTATCATTTACTGCTTTATATTTTCCGCAGTGCAAAGTCGTTCTGGTTGAGATTCTTGGTTTGATAGCATCAGTGATTTTAAGACTCTAACCTAGACCCAAGATCGTGGAAATTCAACACCAACTACTCTTCTAGTCAGTTATACTAAGCTTGCCTTCAAACGATGCCAATGATGAGCTACCTGTTACAGGCCTCAAGCTACCACAACTGGTTAATAGATCGAGTCAATAATCCGAGCTTCCATGACTATGCTTACCACAGATCTGAGTCTTGTTTACCACAAGTCTATCTGAGGTATATTTCCTTCACAAGTAATTGCCACCACAGATCTTTAGAAATGTCCCTCCACAGATTCGAGAAGAATGCATCCTCAGGTCCAAGCCTCCAGGTTAACTCTGAGCCCTCACCAAGTGACTGTTCCACAGATCCGAGCTTCAAGAGTCAAGTCCAAGCTTCCCAACTGTCACTATTCACAGGACCGATCTATCACAGGTACCTCTACAGGTGGTTTCCTCAGATCTGAGTGAATGTCTTCATTGTTCCGAGCTCCACAACATACATCTAAGGTATATATATATATATATAAAATTCTATCATAGGAGACTTGTAAGAGCTGTAGTGATGATCCAAGCTGTAGTTCTCTTGCCAATCTGAGGCTTCCACAGGTGAAGGTATAGTTGTGTGATCATAGGACTTTAGAGTCGAGATAGGGCTTGTAGCTCCTCAGATCCGAGGTCTGCTCACAGGGGTTCAATCCTTCAATCTGAGCTCCAATTTTGCTAACAATTTGTTGTAGGTCTGAGCTCCAAAAGGATACCTTAACAGGAAAATTGCCCAAATAGTGATGTCCTTGTTCTCCTCAGCCTCTATTCTTCTTTTGTGCCTCCTCTCTAAATTCTTCACCGATTTGGATGGCTAAAATGATGAGATCAAACTTATATTTATACACATTTTGACCTATTTGCTAAGAGACACGTCTTTTGGAGGAGAGACCGACTTGCACAAGTATGCTCATGTCGGTTAGGTTCAGAAATTATTATTTTCCAACTTGTAAAATTATTCTCTCAACCTATGAGGAGTTAGAAGGCATGTAATAGCTCGTTGGAAAGAGCTCAGTGTCTTCTACGAGCCTATGTCAATTCCATCCTTAAATGAGGTCAATTTTCCATCAATAAAATTAAATTTTGTGAATTTTCATCATTTTTTTATCCATGGCAATCTTTAGTATTTTATGTTTTGGACAATGCTAGGGCATAGACTTAGGCCTTCAAGCTTATTAGGATTAGGGCATCTTCAACAAGGAATTTAGGGCTTCATGCATTAATGTTAGGGATTTTAGGGCTTCATTTATTTTCATTAGGTATCAATAATCTAGAGCTATCCGTTGTTTAGATAGAGCTAGGGTTTAATGGGTGTTTTAGCAAGGCTAAGACATCATGAAGCTTGGGCTTGTTATCAAGGATTTCCTCAACTTTTTTAATTGCCCTAGGGTTCACTTCATTAATGGCTTGACATCATATTGACTTGAAGTGATTCTAGGGTTAGAGTAACATGGACATATGCACTTAGGAATTTCTCCTAGGGTTTGCATAAAGGGAGTCTTCAATGAGGTTAGGGAAACATCATAAAAGGGTTATCCATCCATCACAAAGGTTAGGACATTTTCCATCTCCAACAATGCCATATTGACATCAATGACAACTTTGACCAACAAAATGCATACCTACAACTTTGAAGAGAGGTTGGAGTCTAGTAACTGATGGTCATCAATCTAAGTGTACCAAGCCTAAAATTACAAGTTTCCTGCTTATCCATCTCAAAGACTTGAAGAGGATCTAGGTATGATTCTTCTTTAAGAACATCATGGAGGAAGCTCACTTCACATTCATCTGACAATACTACATCAAATAACAGGAGCTAGAATATCATCACGATAGTGTAGAAGCATCTGGCACTACAACATCTTGGGAAAATCAAAGGGTCCTTGCTTGATGCTCTCGGATTATCCACAGAACCTCATGTTAGACGGGTACATTATAGTCAACTCCCTTTGAATAGAAAGCTTCATAAGACATCAATCTAGGGACTTCATTCCTTTCATCAAATTTTGAGCTCTTGCCTTGATTTCAAATACCCTTCCTGTTGATTTTTTGCAGCATTGGAAAGTGTTCCAAGTCCCAAAATTTGTGAGGAGGCTTGGACATCAGTACTCCAAAGAACCCAAAAACCGTTTGTGGAAATTCCACTCGGTTCATGTTTTGTTAAAATAATTAATTATTTTAATGAGGGCCCTAAGTCTAAACTTAGGGAAATTAAATAATTAAAGGGTATTAATAAAACAGAGTGAGAATCTTCTAGAGAACGAAGATCAAGTCATGTTTTAATCTTAGCCATTATTTAGAGATCTAATCTGGGTTATTGATTCATCGACGAGAGGATTATAAGAGAAGGCTTGAGGGTCATTTGAAAATCAAGCCGGGCACACACTCAGTGTGGAAATTTCTGAATCTTTACACTTTATGCAGAAATTATTTACTATTAATCTGGTTATGCTCCTCCTACTTAGACAAGTTATTAACTGAATAAATTCAAGTTAAAATCGAAGCAAAACACATAACAGATCTCCACCAATCCAGCACACACAGACAAAGTGACAGTTATTTCTGGACAAATAGTCCCCGAAAAAAGCCAATGCGAGAAAAACGGTCTCTGGATGCTGGAGGGTTTTATTATTAAGAATTTTCTGAATACAAGCCTGGGTTCCAGATATGGAAAACCCAACAGAGAAATAATAGATCTACAACTCACTCGCTGATCTAGGGCCAAAATAATCACTGATCCACACCCTCGAACAGGATTTACAGAAATCGGCCAAAATTAGGGCCTAGAAATCCCGGCGCTGCCCCTGAAGCCTCTACATCAGCCTCTGAAGCCCCTTTGACCCTCAGTGCTACTACGGAAAGGTCTATGTTACCCCAGACTGGGTGACGCAGACCCTACGCTACCCCTTAGGGTCTCTGCATAATCCTTGAGGATTTCCTGCTAAAAAATCACGCTGTCCTTGGAGGGACTGTGCTGTCCTTGCTGTTGTGGTTTCCTTTCTCCTCTATGCTTTCCTCTGAGCTGATCTCTGCCTCTTGTGTATTCTAGACCCCGAGATCAGATCATCCCCTTGGCCTAAATTCCCCTCTCTACAGTTGAAACACTTCTGAGTATTCTTAGCAAACCCTGCCCTAGAATCTCATCTTAGCTTCAGTGCTCTGCCTCTGTGTCTCCTTACAAATGACCCCAAGCCTTTCGTTTATACTTTTCTCGTTGGGAAACCAACAACCATGATTAGATCTTGAATCAATGGCTAAGATTAAAAGAAAGCTTGATCCATGTGACTTAAGACAATTTCACCACATGCTTAATTAAATTCACTTTAATTATTTAAGTTCCCTATGTTTTAACTTAGGAAATACATTAAAATAGTTAATTAATTTAATATCTCCTAAACCAGATGAAATTTCCCAAATCAATTTATGGGTCTTGTAGATCAAGTGTACTCTAGTCCCTTTACAAAATTTGGGAGCTAGAGCACAATTGATGCTACCCCAAACACACAAAATCTCAACACTTAGTACCCGAAGGAAATCGATCCTGAAGGAATAGAATTTGATTTCAGAAGGAGAGTTGCAGGGAAAAGTTGCAGAGGCAAAAGAAGGAAGGGGAAGTCAGCAGTGACAAAGAAAGGAAAGAGGAGGACGCTGAGGGCCACAGAGGACAGCGCTGAGAAGCAGCGTTGAGTACCCATGCAGAGTGATGCAGTCCAGTGTAGGGACTGCGCAGAGGATCCCACAGAGTGATGCATAGGGAGCTAGGGTGTCTTCCGGGAGTCAGAAATTCTCCAAGAGGATTCAGAGAATTTATCTCAGGTGTATTCTTAAAAGATTTGCTCATCTATTTCTTGTAAATATTTTCATTGCTGAAGAATAATACAAACCCTCATCCGCTCCACCGGTTTTCCCGCATTGGATTTTTCCGGGGACAATTGTCCAAAAAATAACAACAATGTAATGGTTCTTGTCGACACTGGCAGTACCCACAATTTTCTAGATTCAACCATGGCAAAAAGACTTAACATCTTTACCTTCCCCATGCCTAATATGAAGGTAATGGTGGCCGATGGTAAGAAGATTGAGCAAGTAGGGAAATGCCCTAAAGTCAAACTACAGATAAAAAACTTTCATTTAGAATCTCCATTCTACACCGTTCCATTACAAGAAGTAGATGTGGTCTTAGGAATTCAATGGCTACAAACCTTAGGTACTTATTCTGCCAACCATCAGAAGCAGTTTATAAGTTTTAAGTGGAAAGGGCAGAAACATAGGTTGTATGGATTCCAAGCCCCAGAAGATCAAGTTGTATCTTCCTCTCTGATGACGAAGATGATTCAAACAGGAGTGCCAGCATCTAGAGTACAATGTCATCAGTTAGAAATGTTATCTTCAAAAGGGAGCCACGAAGAGTCACCAGATGAACAAGGATTAGTTCAGACACACGAAAAAGTATTCCGGGATCTACCAATAAAAATACCTCCTAATAAGGAACATGAACATCCAATAGAAGTCAAGAAAGGACCTAACCCTGTCAATATCAAAGCTTGTTGCTATCCACATCACCAAAAGATTGAACTCGAGAAGATGCTCCATGATCTTTTTAAAATGTGGGAAGCAAGAGCTCACCACTCGAGAAACCCAGGCATTCGTCAACATTGTCCATTATTACGTATGCTTTGAGGACAAAGCATCTTTAAGAGAGGGGCAATGTTATGTATATTTTATTAATTATTAGTTAGATATAGTTATATTAGGTTTTATTAAGTGAAAGGGCATGATCAAAGATCATGCCTCTTCACCAAGGGACACCATGATGCTATATTTAAAGCCTCGGTGATTCCCCATTGTAATCATATCTCATATCTCATATTTTATCAATAATAATATATACTTATTCAAGTTTACCAGAGTTTTTACACTCCAGATGTATTTGTTGGCTTCTGAGCAAGAGTAAGAGCATAAATGAAACCCATAAAATGTACTTGAAGAAGATGTTGGGCCCTACTCAATTCAATCTTCCTTATTGTTTTGAATTATCTCAATTATGAAAGTGGCTTCTTCTTGCACGAGCTCCCTCTTGGTGCTTTCCCTGTGAAAATTCCGTTACCCGGAATCCTACTGCAGCAACTGATTAAGTTTCTTCTATTTTTTAATTAACTGAACAAATTATTTATTGTGTTCTACTGTAAATATCAAAACCAATACACTGCAACCTTCACAAAATAAATGTTGCGGAATAAAACAATGCTGGAAAGATAGATGTGTGCACACACACACACAAATAACACTATTATTTTTGGACTAAGTCCCCAGAAAAAACCCAACTTGGGAAAACCGGTGCAACAGCTGAGGGTTTATATATTATGCAGTAGTAAATCTGAGTACAAGTTTATGGTTTCTTAAATCTATCAAACCATATAGAGAAATACTGACAAAAAGTTAGTGAGAGAATTTTCACTCTACCACTGGCGATCTGACACTGATCTGGGCTCAAGCTCAGCTGCTCTACATTGCTTCTGCGCAGTCACTGCATCAGCGTACGCAGTACTATGTCCCACAACTCGGAACAACTTGCCTTTCATTATCTAATTAGTCGTTGTCTGGAAACTAGACCCTCCTGGCCTTTAGAGTCTCTCTCCGGCTTTTGGCACTGAATCAACTTTGCTTGACAGCAAAAATACGAATCTCCTCTGAAGCATTGCATTACTTCTGCGTGGCCTCTGCACTGCCTCTCTTTGGCACTCACTGCCTCTCTGCTATGTACTCACCGGATTAGGAAACTCTTCCTCCGACCTTACTATCCCTGCACCTCTCTCACTGCTTCGACCTCACTAGCTCTCTCTCTGGCAACTTAGCGTTGTTACTCTGGAAATTGATCTGCTAAGTAAAATCGAACTACTCAAGTGTGTTCTCCAAGTGCCCATCGAGTTCTTCTTATAATCTCTCGTTGAGACTTCAACGGCCATGATTAAAACTTAATCGATGGCTAAGATTAACTAAGACTCGATCCATGTTTTTTTCTAAAGATTCACACCTGACTTAATTAATACCTTTTAATTAATCATATTTCCTAAGTTTAGAGTTAGGAAATATTAAAAACTGATTAATTATTTTAATTAGGTCATCTCTAGGTGGAATTTCTCCAAAAGATTTCTAGGTCTTGGAGAATACATGTGTCTTAGCCTCTCTGCAAAATCTCGAGGCTAGAGCACATCCGATGCTACAAAAATCAATATTCCCTTCCTGAATCAACTTCCTCTTGAATATTATTCTTACTGCAACCAGATGATCCCAAGGATTTCCTAGATCACATGCTCATTCAAAAGGTTAGTGAACAAATCAAATATTTTGTGTAGGAAGAAAGAACAACAGTTAAAAAAAAGATAAATCTAGACAACAGTAATGTCATCAACACAATAACTTGGAAATAATTATCTTTCATTTCGATTGCAGGAAGCAATCTGCTCCCTCTTGATCTTGCCTCCATAGGACAATATGAGTCATGTGTCAGCTCCATCTTTGGAAGGAGTCCAACCTGTATTCCTGATTTCATCAACAATCATGACCTATTTATCAAAGTACTGATTTTGGATCATAACCTTTCCTAGGGTTTCTCTAAATTTGTCATAGGTATATAAAATTTAAATAGCTCAAGGGTTGCTCCCTGATTCCATCTCGTCACGCCTTACATCAAGGGTTACTCCTAGGGTTGTTGTCAAACCCTAGCTCAAAGGCTTCTAACTAAACACAAAATTTTGTATCACAATAGTGCAAGAGAATACAAACCATCTCTTAAAACTCTAACCTACTCTGAAAGATCAATATTTCTCTAGGGTTTCCTTCAAACACTAGCCTTCTTTTAGGTCTCTGCCATCTACTTTTACTCAATTAATTCCAACAAAGGTGTCTACTGGGTTGATCTCTATTGACTTTTCTTCTAGCCTTGCTTTGATACCACGTTGATTTTTCTTTGGGTTGAAGTGTTCTTTGCTTTGATAATTGCATTTATATGCTTTTCATCATATTCATTCACCCCATAACATCGATAGCAACATATGCAATTATAAAGAAAGAACAACATCATCAACAGTGCAGCGGAAATAAAAGGAACATCAAAAGAAAAGCACACACACAAAGGACACCAGAATTGGTCAAAGACCAAGGCAAAACCCCACAAGGGGGAAAACCCAGAATTATTCTTCTTCTATTAGATTGTCATCGAAAGTTCAACAAAGAGATACAACGTACAAATATTCATCAATACATCCGACTATCTATGACTTGAGCATCTTGTTCACAACTTCGTTTGAGAAGAAGATTCATTGTTAATGCTTCTACTCAATAGTGTCATTAATGGCTTATTATACTTTCACATAAATACTGCCCTCCTATAGATGAATCAATGATACCAAACATACAAACGTGATGAATCATCAACCCTACACCTACAGAATCACAATGCCAAGACAGACCATACTGACTTCCCTTCAAAGTTGCATATATAATGGAAGTCACAGCTGCAATACTTGTATACATGATGCCATACAAATAGATGTCATTGCTGCCATGTATAATGAAGCTACAGGATATAGATTTCAATGCTACAATATGGAATGATATCAGGCCATACTTCTGTGAGAGACTACAATACCAATCAAGCCATCCGTAACATCCATAAAGTTATATATGAAGAGCAATGTCATGAGTGTGCCATAGGACAGAGAATCCAGTGCATGCCACATCAGAACCAAATCATACAAGTGACCGAAATATGAATTGATGAATCAAACCATACGTCAAGGATGCCAAGATTGTAATGCGAGAGATGTCAGATATAAATAACTGAACTAAGGTCTAATATCACTGTACAATTATGTCAATATTGTTGTATATAGAGATGCTACTATTGGAGTACATATCCATGATGCTTCTGTGTTAAAGTGAGACCATACACTGAAATGTCAAGAGACCATTCATATGTTGTACCTGATGAGGCCAGAATCATACAATACCATACACTTCGCACTGTGTATATGTGCCAAGACCACTGAGCTGCCAACGCTAATACATGCACAAGATTACGGAGGGGTGCCAATACTTCTGTTGAAGTCCCATACATAAGTGTTGATGAGTTGGATGAAGATAGCGCAGAGAAACAATAATGATTTGTAGTTAAGCCGAGATTTCTATGCCAAGTATCATATTCAAGTGTCACAACTAAGAGCTACTACTGAGACCCTACATCGTGGAAATCCTTGTAGCCTCAGATCCATAGCAATATACCTCAGGCTCTAACCCTTAAACTCAGAATGTTGCTATGCGAAACTCAGAACATTAAGTCTTGAGAAAAACTCCTCCACAAATTTCAGAACCTCAGAGTAATGATCCAAGCGAAGATCTCAGAGAAAAATACCGAAGATATCAGGATTCAGAACTATCCAAGCGAAGATTTCAGAGAACATACCCAAGCGAGATTGCAGACCCAATTCACACTATCCCTTGAGGATCACCCCAATGGGGTATATATAGTGGTTTTCCACTGATGAAAGGCCCCAACCTTTGGATGGGCCAACATGCACTTATTGAAGCTGACTTGAAGACAAGATTGACTTTCAAATAAAATATTTTTCCCTCCAACAAGGCTGACATAAAATTTGAATTTCATGATCTCCCTCTAATGATTTAAGCCGACTTGGATATCACTAATAAATTCATTTAATAATATTTTGGAGTCATGAGATGGCTAGGAAATTTCTCCCTAGCTGCCAAAAATTAACACCATATATCTTCATATCCAATCATTTAGCAAAATATGGATACCTAGAACATCACATGACCTAGTACAATGTTATCTCTCTATGATAAGCAAGTATACCAAGGAAACACCGTTAAAACACCTAACACATCATCCACGTCATCAACAAGCCATGGAACGAAGTGAAGATCGACAAACCCAAGTCCATCCAAATCTCCATCAACGTATAGAACATGTCTTTGTGATGAAAATCACAAGGGTATGAAAATATTCACTAGTGTAGGCCTCATGCAAAATGAGGGGTAACACCACCTATGCAAATCCCAATAAAATCACAAGGATAAGGTCCCAAAATCAGCAAGTATAAACTTAAATACAAATAAAAAGGCTGCCTACCCAATAAGCTAGTGCACAGATAAGAACTATCAAACATGGTAGTTCATCAGAAGAATATCAGTTTTGCAACTCACAAGAGTGACAGAGAATCAAAATCTTTATCAAGGCTTTTTCAAATACAAATACCTTGTCTCTGCTTCACGTTGTATTGTGTTCTGCTGCTGCACAACCAAACGTGTACGTAATTCTAAATTCTCCTTTAGGGCTGAATCTTTGAACTGTCAAACAAAACACATATGAATTATCCACCAAAACATGCATGCCACAATTCAATGGAATGAATCAAAATTACCTATTGAGCATCTACTATATCATATAGCACTTTAAAAGTACATTTTTAAGTGGGGTCCACATAAAACTTCACAAATGTCAAGCCCCATAATCAACCTTCTTGAATTGCTACCTAACTCATTTTTACTCTGCTTGCTGAAATCATGCAAATTGGATGCATATGCTATTAGTAAGGTCTATAAGAAGGATTAGATGTACAGAAATCTAAAACAAACCCGATAAGTCAAAATGACAGACATTCTAAATTACTAAATAGTCTAGATAAATGTTACTGAAATATTTGTGCTTCCTTCTTAGAAGCGTTAAATTTATTTTGCCCATCTTGATCCCTGTTGGTTTTGACAGTACCTCAATCATTTTGGGTTGTCCAAAATTATTTGAAGGGTGGAATCAACTAAATGGAGAGATATAAGTTAGGATCTGCATATCTAACATCTAATTTACATATAAGCAAAGCCCAATATTGGATATGTACGGTAAAGATAGGATGCTGGGTTACAGATTAGGCCTTCAGAGAAGGTGAGATGTGAGAGGAATTGACATTGTGCAGCTTTATAATCCACAAAATATGACTAGAAGTCCATGATTATGAAAAATAAAAAGTAAACCTTCTACTATAGTAAATCTGAATGGGTTAGCTATGGAATGAGTGAACTAACAGGGTGTGATACGATAACCTGTTGGTTCAGTCACTGAAAGTTACGTCCAAAGAACCTGATCGTATATCATACATTAGCATGGCTTCGACAAAATATGTTCAGCTAATAGCATCACTCTGATAAAGATAATGGTGGCCTTTTGCTTGATCTTGATTATTAAAGAAAAGGAAAAAGAAAAAACTGAATATATCCCACTCCTTTTTCTTTAAATAGCTGTAGATGTCTTTAAGATTCCGAATACAGAAGATGGAAGGGAATAGAAAAACGAGAGAACTACTTGTGTTTGAGAGTGTGCACATGCGTATAGCAGCGACAAATTATTTTCGTAATGCTGCACGGAAATTATCCAGACTTCAGATTCCTAATTTCTTATGAATACTGTCTCGAAATGTGGTTTCATGCTCAAACAAAGAATAAAAATGAATAGAATGGAGAACTGTATATTCTGTTTTTCATAGAAAATGGACTGTGTTTTGAGTCTTGACACCTCGATTCTTAACAAATGATTCGAATATATTCTAGGAAGAAAATGAATTTTAATTTTCTACCTGGCTCTCCAGAGTCTTATTAAGTTCAGCAATTTTCCCTCTCTCTAGAGTGAGTTGGGTCAACAATGCCTCCTTTTCTTGTTCAAATCTTTCACAAGCTTCAGCTCCTACATACTGCCCATGGCCAAATCTGAAGTCAATGTCAGCTTACACAGAAGAAATAACTTAGTTTTCAGACTTCCTTGTTAATAAAATGCTGGCAAGGTTCCCAGTAAACAAAAATCAAGTCAATCAAAACAAAGCTATTTATTAAAAATAAACTACAAAGATTAATATTTCCATATTGGTGCCAAGGATTTCAAATGTACTAACCAATAGGCTTAGACAAGCATTCCCATACTGCTCACTTATCTGCAACCAACACCACTAATTACATTAAAACCAACTAAAATGTTTAGCACGGAGAGGAAAATATATAATTGTATCTTTAGAAAATGCAGAACTTTCTCAAGACTAAATCCAAGAACATATATACAGACACACTGAAAAAACAAAATTAAAATAACCAATTGAATAAGTGAAAGAGCTAAGCAGCAAACTTGCTCTATGGGAATAAGAAGCAATGACTCTACAAGGGAAAGAGTTGCAGCTATTTGATCAACAATGATAAGTCAAAGATATATAATGGCAAAAATGTTGACCTGGCTGAATTGTTGAAGAAATTTCACAACTGCAGAAGCAAGTTGACCATGGAGGTCATCAATACGCCTGTAAAATGAAATCCAAGAAAGAGCATACATCAATGGATATGTTACAGTCAGTGTTAATAAAAGCAGGAATTTAACTCTTCCTCGTGTGAAAAAACACACTAACAGATAATTCCATCATTTGACTTAACAATACGTCAAGTATTTGAAAAACACCAATATAACAATATTTCAAATACTTGAAATGCCTCAATATCTATGTAATATTAAAACATCAGATTATTGTGTGTGAATTGAGTCAATTGACAGCTATTAAGACCCTAACACCAATTATTTAAAGAAAGGTAATTAAACTGTTACATGGACATATCATTATGAATTAAATTATCCATGCCCATCTGTATTTTACAACAAAAAGGTTAATAGATAGAAAAGATATCATGCTCCCAAAGAGGTCCATTAAACCTGGGTGATGATGGCCACAGACGCCAAAAAACAAATTTCAGATTGAGGAAACAATTCAGAAAAGTAGTAAAGTTTTTCTTTCTGCAAAATTTTTTCTCTACACTTGATGCAAAAGTCCTAATCATGAGAATGAGACCCTAAGGACAACTATAGGCAAGCCACCAGCATCATCTCAGTGGCTTTGCCTTTTTCTCTTTAGACTATGGAGGTTCTAGTCAAGGTGGGATTCCCTGAAGTCAACTAAACTCAACATGTTTTAGTGTGTAGTGGGAGTGTTAAATTTGGCAACTAGGGCCAAACTCCACTTTGCACTGCTCATATGATGGAGATGATATTTTTTTGGATTCATCTTTCGGAGAGGTGCAAGATTGATATAAAGATCATCTTGTTTGGATGAGCAAAAGTTGGATTTTGAATTTATTTTCCACACATATGCAATTTGTCAAGGTCGGCCAGAATTGTAATGTAGGATCACAAGCCCCAAAAGATATGTCACACACCTTCATTGATGGATATAAATAGGAGAGACTAAATCTGCATTTTGGACATCATCTCCTCACATCATTCTCTCTCAATCTGATTGTTTCGTACAGCCTTAGGAGACATTCTCTCTCCTCCGCATGTGTGAAAGAGAAGCTGGAAATTTTGGACTGTTTTAAGGGTTTCTGTGCAGCGTTGACCTTGGGTCAACTCACATCATTTGACTTCGATTTTTGGGACAGATTTCGATTTTGGGAGGCTGAATTTGGTGGCACGGAAATCGAGGAATTCCGAGCTGATTTGACTGCTGTATTGACCACAGTGTTGACTGCAGTTTTGACCGAAATTTGACTGCAGCGTTGACCAGGTTTGACTCAGGAATTGCAGACTGTATTGGGCTGACTTTGACAATGTTTTGAAAATCGCGATCGGGATTAAATCGGCGAGGGGAAAAAATCGGCACATACAAAAATATTTATTTTTTTTCAATTTTTTTAATATCTAAAGCATCTACAGCATAAAATAAATGCATCGACACATAAATATGAAAAAAAAACTAATATATAAGATGTGTAATATCATGTCTAGTGCTACATCACACATAAAACTGAACCTTGCCCTGAATACTAAGTCCTGAGTCTCAAGAGTCAACTCAGCCTCAAAATATCAACAAAAAATATAATAATGTATCTCATATCACGAGTCATAATGTCATATACAAAGGAATGTCAATGCACCATATAACCTATGGTCCTATACTACTGATTTCCTCTGCCCCTCTTGCGAGAAAATACAACAGCTTTGCCTTTCCCTCTAGATGAAGAAGCTAGCAGGAATGGCAATGGACTCTGTCGTGCTCTAGAAGTAGAAACTGAAGCACCAGAATGGGAACCTGAAGCACTAGGAGCTAAAGGAGGCAGACCACGTCCTCTACCGGTAGTAGTGGTAGGTGGTGTCACCTCCTCCTCCTGCTCCTCCTCCTCCTGCTGCTCCTCCTCGTCCTCCCCCTCCACTACCTCCTCCTCTATCCAATCAGGGGCTGACTCCATGACAGGCCTCTCAGCCTCAACCCTCCATTCAGCAGTGGTGTCAATCGCATCTAAAGAGATGGCCTCCATATCAGGAGTCCTCTCAAGTTGTCTCAGCCACAATCTAAGATTGTAGTAGACGTAAACCATGTCATTGAGCCGCTGACCCTCCAACCCGTACAAGGGTCATAAATTAATAAATTAAATATTTAAAAAAAAATATTTAATGAATTCAAAAAATCAGTTCGAAATTTGAATATGTTAAGTGTTTTACCTGTTGCGCCTTTTGGTGTGTATTTTTTCAAATACACTCCAATTGCGCTCGCATCCTGAAGCGCTACATGTTTGGCTGAGTATTCTAATGGCAAGTTTTTGGAGTTTTGGTAATCTGCCACCGTAGCTCCTCCACCATGCATCTACAAGTTACAAGTTACAACAAATAAGATAAATTTATAAAGTTACAAACATAAGAAAAATTTTAAAATAATGAAAATCTTACTTGGCATTTTAGTAGTCCTATCCTGGACAGCCATGTCGAAGCTCAAGGTGCCACCTGCCATTCTGTATACCTCCATCTCTTTGGATATCTCTGCACGTTCTGATGGATTTGGCACCATCTTCTGAACACAAGTGAAAAAGCCATCCATGACCTTAACATCAAATAGGAAGCCACATGAATAAGAAAATGCGGGGTTCAGGAAGACCCCTACAGCATGAATGGGACGATGGAGTGTGTTGTTCCATCGATCATCAATCACTTCCCATAAAAGAAGTTTTCTTTGAAACCCCTCATCACCCTTATCATCATAATAGCTGCGAACAGCTTCTTTGGCCCTATCCATGGCCTCATACAAGTAGCCCATTGCGGGCTTGTCTCCATCCACCAATTTAAGAACCTTTACCAAAGGTTCAGTAATGCTGCACACCTCTTCCACTCCAGCCCAGAAACTTTCCTGATATGACACCAACCTGCAGATGGCCTCTCCCTCTGATTTGCGGCTGATAGTCAAAGCACGCCACTCATCTGAAAGAAACATTCTCTTCAAATCCCACTTAGAATTCAAGAGGGATTGAAGAGATATGAAACTAGTGGCAAAACGTGTAATAGCAGGCCGCACCAACTCCTTCTTGTTAGTGAATGTCCTCATCAAATTAAGCATAGATGCATGATTATATATAAATTTTGTGATGCTCTTTGATGATTCTACAATATCTTTGACAAAATCAATCTTTCCGATGTCCTCCAACATCAAATCAAGACAATGTGCAGCACAAGGTGTCCAAAATATGCTCGGATACCTCTCCATAAGCATCTTGCCAGCAGAAACATACTTTGCAGCGTTGTCCGTTATGATTTGGACAACATTTTGGGGCCCAACCTCCAAAATGAACACATCTAATAAATCACATAATAATCTTGCATCTTTGACATGTGCAGATGCATCAACAGATTTCATAAACATTGTCCCCTTGGGACACCTGACCAAGAAGTTAATAAGGGTCCTACCCCTTTGATCAGTCCAACCATCTGACATCACAGTGCATCCTGTGACTTCCCATGATGCCCTTAACTCTTCCAATCTCTTGGTGCAGTCAGCTTTCTCATTTTGCAGAATGCGCCCTCTAAAGTCATCATATGAAGGGGCTTTGTATCCTGGGCCAACAACAGCGATAGCATCCATCGTAGCCTAATAAAATGGATTGTGCCTGGCAACAATGAAAGGAATATCACTCCAAAGAAACAATTTTCCCAACAACCTATCAACTTCTTCCTTCTCCTTTTTTTTAATAAGGGAGGAGATAGATGGTTATGCCCCGTGAGTGGTTCTAGGAGCAAAAAATGAGCAGGCAGCCACGGGGCTGCCTGTAGAAGATGCCGAACCGCCACCACCACTCTCACGGTCAGCTCTAAACCCTGATATTTGACTCTTCATGGTTGCCTTGCTGAGTTTAGTGGTTTCTATTCCTTCCAATGAGTTCATGGCTCTTTTGATTATTTCTGGAGTGGTATTTGTGCAAGGGCCTACTTCATGCCTAGGAATTTGTGCCAGGTGGTATTTCAACCTGTATACCCCCCCTGTCATGTGTTGACCACATAATTTGCAAGTCAAGTTTGCTCGGTCAAACCCCTGATCAGGTTCACCAAATTCCCATAAAGGATCTAATTTCCTTGGCATGTTGGAAACTTTGAACTTTGAAGTTTGAAAGTTGAAATTTGAACCTAGGGCACAAGAAAAATTGCAAGTTAAAAAATAAAATTAAAAAATTGCAATTTTACATACAATATTTTGATTTTTTTCACAAAAAAAAACTAACTCAATGCAAAAATAATGGGAAACAATACATGTTGAAACACAAGCAAAAATAATGGGAAGAAACTAAGAGCACAAGAAAAAATATAAAAAACAAAATTTAACAAACAATTTTTTGCATTTTTGACCAAAATAAACCCTCTCCTCTCAATAAAACAAAAACAAAAAAAAAACACAACCAAATGCAATCACAAATGATGAAAAATACATGGGTGATAGAAACCCATGGAAGAACAAGAAAAAAACAAAAAAAAAAGGGTCAAATTTGATGCCCATACCTGGAAAAAAACGTTTTGCTGGAGACACTTGGTTCAAATTCGATTTTTGTTTGCTTGACTTGCAAGAAATTCTTCACTTTTGTCCAATCTTGGGCTTGTAGATCACGTATCTCCCTCCTTGGCTCTCCTCCTTCACTCCTTAGCTCTCATAACCAAACCTGTCCATGTAAAAATGACAAAAAAAAACATCAAAATCGCACTTGAAACCCGATGTTTTCCTTTGCCACGATTTTTATAGATCGAATCGCGATTTTTTGGTAAAAATCGCGATTTTTTGGCGATTAGCGATTTTTTGAAAAAATCGAGGAAAACATCACCGATTTAATCGTTTTCTTCAAAAAATCACGATGTTTTGAAAACATCACGATTAAATTGCGATTTTCAAAACACTGGACTTTGACTATTTCAAGAGGCCGAGTTTGACTGGCTTTAACAGAGCTTTATTGGGAGACATTTTGTTGGTTTGACCAACATTAACTTTGCTGGCTAGGGCATCCTGTTGACTGATGAAAATTGTACTTTCTCTCTCTGCTGAATTTGAAGAATAATAAGAAGATTTGATCAAAGGGTTTTCCCCGCATTGGGGTTTATCCCTGGCATCTGCCAAATTATTGTGTCCTCTTGTCTTGGCTTGTCTTCTAGTTATTTATTTATGTTCTATCAGCATTTACTGTTCAATGTTAATGTGATTGCATAACAGGAAATTGAATTGGGCTAATAAGAAAGATTGAAGTAAATTGCTCTAAGCATAGAACATACCATGGTTAACTAAAATTAACATGGTATCAGAGTTGAGGTTGTTGAGATTTTGTGTATTGGGGTAGCATCGGATGTGCTCTAGCCCTGAAACTTGGTGGAAGGACTAGAGTACACATGATCTCCAAGACCCAGAAAAGGACTTGGGAAATTCCATCCGATTTGGAAGATATTTAATTAATTAATCTTTTTAATTAAGAACCCTAAGTCTAACTTAGAAAAATTAAAAGATTAAATTTAATTAAATTAAACATGTGATGAAATTGACTTAAGTCACACGGATCAAGCTTTCTTTTAATCTTAGCCATCGATTCAAGATCTGATCATGGCCGTTGGTTTCCCAACGAGAAAGTATAAAGGAAAGGCTTGGGGTCAGTTGGAGAACGCACACACAGAGATAGAGCAGTGAAACTAAGCTAGAATTCTATGGCGTGGTTTGCTAAGAATTCCCAGAATTGTTTCAGTTGCAGAGAGGAGTAGTTTAGGCAAAGGGGATGGTCTGATCCCAGTGCCTAGAATCAGCAAGAGGCAGAGAGCAACTTCCAGAGATAGTGCAGAGAGGCAGAGGTAGCACCAGCAGAGAGGGCAGCAGCTATGCAGCGCAGAGGCAGCTTCAACTACGCAGGTGTTACGTAGTCCCTTCTGGGGCAGCGCTGGGTAGCAAGAGACCCAGTTGGGTTACGCAGAGACCCTCAGGGGCAGCATAGGGTCAGCGTCACCCATTATGGGGTTACGTAACCCACTCTAGGCTAGCGCAGAGGCTGTCTAGGCAACACTGGGCTTTCTAGGGCCAAGATATGGCTGAGTCTTGTAAATCCCATTTGAGGGTGTGGATCAGTCAACGTTTTGTCTTCAAAACAGCAGGTTAGCTGCAGATCTATGTTTTTCTATGTCGAGTTAACCAATGCGGCGCCAGATTTGCTGTATTCAGAAAACTACTTAATAGTATAAACCCTTCAGCAACAAGAAGACAGGTTTTCCCGCATTGGGTTTTTCCGGGGACTATTGTCCAGAAAATCTTGTGTCACTTTGTTTGTGTGCATGTACTTTTTCTAGATCTGAATTGGTGAAAGTTTGTTGTGTTTGCTTCGACTTTAATCTGAATTTTCAACATTAATAACTTATTTAAGTAGGAGAAGCATAACCAGATCTAACAGTAGATTTCTGCATAAAGTAACTTTCAGAAATTTTCACATGGTATCAGAGCGATTGCAGATCTAGCATGGTCACCAGCAAAAGACTGAAGAATCTTGCTGTAGAAAGCAGCAGAGAGCACAATAGTAGCAGCAGAAAGCCAAATTTGAAGGGACAATGCAGTTTCAAAGGGAGTAGAGCCACGCAGAGGTCAGGGTGACGTATTCCTACGCAATCTCCACACAGGCCCACGTACTTACTGTGCAGAGGCAGCACAGAGACAACATTGGGACTGTCTGCTCACGCAGAGGCCAGCTAGGGTGATGCAGATCTGAAGTTGTCTGATTCAGAAGTGCGAAAAGCAGATCTGCAGAGCTTTAGAAGTTGCTGGTGGAATTTTTTTTTGAAGATTCAGAATTTAGCCTAAGAACTAGGAGACAAAGAGCGGGAGGAGATCAACTTCTCAGAGAGCTTCTAGCCAAAGAAACCTGCAGATCGGTCAGTGGATCGAACAGAGTTGAATCGTTTGATTTGGCAGATTTCCAAGAGAGGAAATCAGTTGTCAGAGGGAGCAGAGGGTACCTTTCTCGCCAAGGACCCTAGATCTGAGCTTCAATAGAGAAGCGGGGGGAGGAAACTGCGACAGAGTAGATCTGAGCAAATGGCACCTCACGAACTATGTGATCAGGATAGGTTGGACAGCCTCTCCAACTTTGCAGTCTGGAAGGCCATAATCCTGGTAGTCTTGGAGGCATACCGTCTATGAGACCATGCAGAACAGGTCTTGGCCACGCCGACCGACGCAGATCTCCTGAAGAAGCATGAGGAAGCTATGGCACAGGCCAAGCAGCTCATAATGGATGGGGTTAAGGACCATATTGTTCCACATATAGCTGAGAAGAAAACAACTAATGAAATGTGGAAGGCCTTAACTGCCCTATATGAAGGTAAGTCTGTCCAGAGGAGAATGCTTCTGGAGAATCAGCTACGGTCATTCATGATGACCAAGGGAGAAGAGATAGAGCCCTTCCTCTTCAAATTATAGGCAATCAGAGACCAGTTGTCTGCCATGGGATCAAAGGTGGAGGATGATGTATTAGTAAGGATTGCACTCAATGCGGTCACAGAAGAGTGGGAAACCTTTGTCCAAAGTGTCTTGGGCATAGCGGCCCTTCTCGACTGGGACAATATGTGGGCAATCCTTTGTCAAGAAGAACTCCGCACACTCACCAAGAGGCAGTACAACACGAGGTCTAGCAAAGTAAAGAAGGAAGAGGAAGAAGATGATGCCTTGGCATCAAAGAAGCAGGATCTGACAAAGATCAAGTGCTTCTAGTGTGGCGAACTAGGACATTTCGCCAGCAATTGTCCTCAGAAGAAGAAGGACAAGGAAGCTTCTGCTTCAAAGGCTGCTTTGGCAGACGATGGGTCAGAAGATGACGTAGCCATGAGCGCTCATGAACCACGAAAGTGGGGCGACATGGATCTATAGAGGAGCTACAGAGTGGGGCGGGATCCTTGAGCAGCTCATCTGTTGGATCACATCTGAGCTACGGGAGCCTTAAGACAGTAGCGAGACAAGTGGAGTAGTTGGTGCAGAGAATCACGGATGAAGCAAAGGCAGAGATGAAGGCTGAAGGAAGCAGCGCAGTGCAGATGCAGCAGCAGTGTAGGGGCTGATGTGACTTCAGCAGCACAGAGCAGAGTTTCTTACGCAGAGCAGAGCTCCAACAGTGTGGAGGCTTTAGGAGGACAGTGCAGTGCAGCAGCAGTGTGGGAGATTTCAGTGCAGGGGTTGATGTGACTTCAACAACACAGTGGGAGTCTGCTTACGCAGTGCAGAGCTGTAGCTGTGCATCTTCCTTCAGATGTCAGCACAAATCAGTAGCCGATGGAGCTTCAGTGATGAGGTTGCAGCCCAACTGACTTGTCTCTCAAAGATTAGGCAGGAGATTCAGTTGTTTCTCTCAAACAACTGAAGTTGCAGTGCAGGAAGCAGCAGCATGATGCAGCAAATTGAGGGGGAGTTGCAGTACAATTGTGGCAGTGGTGGTGACAGCATCATGGGCGACAGTACAGAATGGCAGCAACAGTGCATTGATGAAGGGCGGCAGGCCAAGCATCAGCAGCACAAAAACCAGTGCCAAGATCTTGTGATACATGGTGTGATGTATTGCTAGAGCACACTCCATGCTAAGAAGGAGTGTTGAGATTTTGTGTATTGGGATAGCATCGGATGTGCTCTAGCCCTGAAACTTGGTGGAAGGAATAGAGTACACATGATCTCCAAGACCCAGAAAAGGACTTGGGAAATTCCATCTGGTTTGGGAGATATTTAATTAATTAATATTTTTAATTAAGGACCCTAAGTCTAACTTATGAAAATTAAAAGATTCAGTTTAATTAAATTAAACATGTCATGAAATTGACTTAAAGTCACACGGATCAAGCTTTCTTTTAATCTTAGCCATCAATTCAAGATCTGATCATGGTCTTTGGTTTCCCAACGAGAAAGTATAAGGGAAAGGCTTGGGGTTAGTTGGAGAACACACACATAGAGGTAGAGCAGTGAAACTAAGCTGGAATTCTAGGGCGTGGTTTGCTAAGAATTTCTAGAAGTGTTTCAACTGTAGAGAGGGATAGTTTAGGCAAAGGGGATTGTCTGATGCTAGTGCCTAGAATCAGCAAGAGGCAGAGAGCAGCTTCTAGAGGCAGCGTAGAGAAGTGAGGCAATAGCAGCAAAGAGGGAAGCAGCTGCGTAGCACAGAGGCAGCTTCAGCTATGCAGGTGCTACACAGTCGCTTCTGGGGCAGCATTAGGCAGCAGGAGACCCAACTAGGTTACGCAGAGACCCTCAGGGGCAGCGTAGGGTCTGCGTCACCCATTCTGGGGTTACGAAGCCCTCTCCAAGCTAACGCAGAGGCTGTCTAGGCTGACACAGGGGCTTCAGGCACAGAGCTGGGGATTCTAGGGCCAAGATCTGGCTGAGTCTTGTAAATCCCGTTTGAGGGTGTGGATCAGTCAACGTTTTGGCTTCAGAACAGCAGCTTAGCTGCTGATCTATATTTTTCTCTATCGGGTTAACCTGTGTGGCGCCCAGATTTGTTGTATTCAGAAAACTACTTAATAATATAAACCCTCCAGCAGCCAGAAGACCGGTTTCCTGCATTGGGTTTTTCCGTGGACTATTGTCCAGAAAATCTTGTGTGTCACTTTGTTTGTGTGCATGTACTTTTTCTAGATACGAATCGGTGAAAGTGTTATGTGTTTTCTTCGATGTTAATCTGAATTTTCAACATTAATAACTTATTTAAGTAGGAGAAGCATAACCAGATCTAACAGTAGATTTCTGCATAAAGTAACTTTCAGAAATTTTCACAGAGGTGAAGACAATGCCCAAGCAAGGGTGAGAAGAGAAATCACTGAAAGTTGAATAAACAAGGACCAATGTCAATGGCTTCCTCATCGTACTTCAAATCTGAGGGTTTATTATCAAGTAGTTTTGAGTACAGCAAATCTGGGTTCCACATTTGGAAAACCCGACAGAGAATAAAAGATATCAAACTGCAGCTAACCTGAAGATCTAGTGCCAAATATCTAACTGATCCACACTCTCAAACAGGATTTACAGGACTCGGCCCGAATCTGACCCTAGAAACCCTTAGCACAGCTTCTGAAGCCCTAGAGTTGCCCTAGAAGGCCTGCGTCAGCCTCTATGTAGCCCTAGGAGGGCCTGCATCACCCGTGGAGGGACTACGCTACCCCTGCGCTACCTTTGCTTGGCCAACATTAGCCCTGCGTGGTCCTAGCTGCCTCTACGCTGTCCCTGCTAGACTGCGTGGCTCTGAAGCCCCTCTGCGTTTATCTTGAACTGCTCCTCTTGCCTCTTGTTGTCTCTTGGCCCTGGAATCAGAACATTCCCTTGGCCAATACTACCCCTCACTACAGGAAATCCCTCCAGAAGACCTAGAATTCCAGATCTGTTCCTCGGTTCAACCAAAATTGTGTATCTTCAACTGACCCTCAAGCCTTTCTCTTATACTTTTTCATTGAACCCTTCAACAGCCGAGATTAAATCATCCATCAATGGCTGAGATTAAAAGACTGCTTGATCCATGTGACTTAAGACAATTTCAGCACATGTGTTAATTAATTCATTTTAATTATTTTATTTTCCTAAGTTAGACTTAGGAACTCCATTAAAAATAATTAATTATTTGAAAACCTTGAACACCAACTGAAATTTCTCAAATCCATTTCTGGGTCTTGTAGATCAAGTGTACTCTAGTCCCTCCACAAAATTTGGGAGCTAGGGCACAACTAATGCTACCCCAAATACACAAAATCTCAGCACTCCCTCTTAGAATCAGGAGTGTGCTCTAGCAATACATCACACCATGCATTACAAGATCTTGAGTACTGGATCTATGCTGTTGATGCTTGGCCTGCTACCCTCCATCTACTGCACTGTTGCTCTCTGTACTGCTGCCCATGCCACAACCACTAACACTGCCACATCTGTACTGCAGCTCCCTCTCAAATTGCTGCATCATGCTGCCCATAGCACTGCCATTGCTAACCACTGCACTACAACTCAGTTGCTAAGAAGTAAGCAACTGAAAGACTCTGCCCAACTGATTGACAGACAAGTCAAGTTGCCCTCCATCACTGAATCTCCCTGGATGTTGAATCACGCTATCCTCCTGGAGATACTATCATGCTGCAACACTGCACTGCATGAGCCCAGCTTCTTTGCGCTGCTGAAGTCCCATCAGCCTCTCTGCGTTGTTGCCTCCACGCTGCTTCTGCCTCTGCATCACTCTGCTCACTCTTCAACGCTTCAGCTCCCTCTTCTGCTTCAATGTGGTCATCTGCAACCATCTCCCAACTCATCCCGCTACCATCTTAAGGCTCACATAGCTCGTATGTGATCCAAGAGTAGGGCTAACTCAAGGATCCCCCCACTGTCTATGGATACTGTATATATCCGTGTCACCCCACCTCATCTCTCGAGGTGCATGAGCACTCATGGTTGCATCATCATTAGAGCCATCATCATTTGCTGCTGTAGCCTTAGAATCAGAAGCTCCTTTGTCCTTCTTCTTAGGACAACTGATGGCGAAATGACCAAGATCACCACAGTTAAAGCATAGGACCTTGGAGAGGTCCTTCTTCTTCTTCCCTTGCTTCTATTCCCTTAATGCAAGGGCTACATCCTCCTCCTCTTCTTTCTTCACACTAGTTGATCCGCTTCCTCTATTGATAGACTGCTTCTTGGTGATCCTCCTCATCTCCTCTTGGCGAAGAATAGCCCACATATCTGCCCATGATGGTAACGATGGCCTTCCCAGAATACTTTGGACAAACATTTCCCATTCTTCAGAGACAACATTTAGGGTCATCCTTACTAGGAGCCCTTCATCTGGATTAGCACCCATGCCAATCAGCTGGTCTCTGATAGCTTGAAGTCTGAAGAGGAATGGATCTATCTCTTCACCCTTTATCATTTGGAACATCTGCATCTGATTCTCAAGAAGCATTCTTCTTTGCACCGAGCCTCCTTGGTACATCACCTCCAAGGCTGACCACATGTCATGTGCTGCATTCTTACCAGCAATATGAGGAATCACCTGGTCCTTGACTCCGTCTATGATCAAACGCTTCGTCCGCACTTGATTTTATTCATACTTCTTAAGTGGATCTGCATCAGTTGGTATAGCAAGTGTTTTCTCTGCATGATCTTTGAGGCCATACTCATCCAGAACTGAGAGGATTTTGGCCTTCCAGATAACAAAGTTGGACATGTCATCCAATCTATCTTGATCCCTCAGTCCATATCGAGCCATCTTTGCTCAGATCTAAAGAAAATAGTACTTCTCCCTCTGGATCTGGGTTTCTTGGTGACTAGAAACCCTCTAGCAGTTGCTTCTCGCTGAATACTAACATCCCTCCTGGAAATCTTCCACCAAAACTCAAACGAACAATATTCTCCAATCCTCTTGATCGAATCTCAGATCTGTTTGGCTCAGATCTGCTGAATGACTGTCTTCCTCCCGCCTTTGTTGCCTTAGCTAGGCACAATTCTGCACCTGTAGAATCTCTACCCCACCAGCACTGCTGAAGATCTGAAGCACTTCTTCCTGAACTTGGCTTAATTTTTTTGCAACAAGAGAAGTGACTAGACAGCGTCATCCTGGCTGGCCCAGCGCAGTCCCAGCGCTGCTCAGAAGTGGACTGCGTAACCTCAGACTGGGTGACGTAGTCCTTATGTTGCCCTAGGAAAGGTCTGCGTAAGCCTAGAGGCCTTTTGCAGCTTCAGCGTTGTCTCCTAGATCTGCTTTCCCTTGTTGTCAAGATGTCCTTTCTAGATCTGCTACTTCCTCTGCCACCCTGCAGAAAAAATATTCTTCAGCTGATTGCTGCAGATTCAACTTGATCTACTATTGCTCTGATGCCATGTGAAAATTCTACTACAGTGTATTGGTTTATTTACTCCTACTTGATTTAATTAATACAAGTTATCTTTCAAAAATTAGATTCAGAAAATATCGAAAATAAACACAACTACAACCTACACATGCAGATCATTTACTGAATAATAACTCATGCAACAAAGTGACACATGGATTTTTGGACGTAAGTCCCCGGAAAAACCCAAAGCAGGAAAACCGGTTCAGCAGATATGAGGGTTTATTATTAAGTAGTTCTGAGTACAGCAAATTTGGGTTCCACACTTGGAAAACCTGACAGAGAATAAAAGATATCAGATCTGCAGCTAACCTAAAGAACTAGTGCCAAATATATGACTGATCCACACCCTCAAACGGGATTTACAGGACTCAGCCCAGATCTGACCCTAGAAACCTTCAACACAACTTCTGAAGCCCCAGCGTTGCCCTAGAAGGCCTGCATCAGCCTCTGTGTGGCCCTAGGAGGGCCTGCTTTACCCCTGGAGGGTCTACGCTGCCCCTGCACTGCCTTTGCTAGGCCAGCGTCAACCCTACGTGGCACTAGCTGCCTCTACGCTGTCCCAGCTGGACTGCGTGGCTCTAAAGCCCCTCTGCGTTGATCTTGAGCTGATCCTCTTGCCTCTTGCTATCTCTTGGCCTTGGAATCAGAACATTCCCTTGGCCAATACTACCCCTCACTGCAGGAAATCCCTCCGAAAATTCTTAGCAAACCCGCCCTAGAATTCCAGATCTATTCCTTAGTTCTACCAAAATTGTGTATCTTCAGTTGACCCTCAAGTCTTTCTCTTATACTTTTTCGTTGAACCCTTCAACGACCGATATTAAATCATCCATCAACAACTGAGATTAAAAGACTACTTGATCCATGTGATTTGAGACAATTTAATTTTCAGCACGTGTTAATTAATTCACTTTAATTATTTTATTTTCCTAAGTTATACTTAGGAACCCCATTAAAAATAATTAATTATTTGAATAACTTGAACACCCACTGAAATTCCTCAAATCCATTTATGGGTCTTGTAAATCAAGTGTACTCTAGTCCCTCCACAAAATTTGGTAGCTAGAGCACAACTGATGCTACCCCAAATACACAAAATCTCCACAGATCAAGCATGGAGCCGATGGAAGTGCTGAAAAATTCAAGGCAAGATTTGTTGTCTGAGGCTTCTCGCAGAAAGGAGTAGATTATGATGAAATATTTGCACCCGTTGCCCGCTACACCACCATTCCTTCGATCATTTCCCTTGCTGCAGCGCAAGGATAGAGTCTACATCTAATGGATGTCAAGACTACCTTCTTACATGGCTCAATCAAGGAAGAGGTCTATGTGGAACAACCTTTGGGGTTCGAAGTTCAAGATAGAGATACACATGTATGCAAGTTGAAGAAAGCCCTCTATGGGTTGAAGCAAGCCCCCAAGGTTTGGTATGAGAGGATCGATGGCTACTTGATGAAGTTGGGCTTTACTCGAAGTGATGTTGATCCAAACCTTTACTATAAGGTTGATAATGACAAACCTCTCATTATGGTTCTCTATGTGGACGATCTCTTCTTGACAGGTGTTGACCCTCTTATTCATCAATGTGAGAGGGAGCTAGCTTCTGAGTTCAAGATGAAGGACCTAGGATTAATGCACTACTTCCTAGGCCTGGAGGTCTGGCAAAAGCCAGGTGAGATTTTCCTTTCTCAAAGAAAATATATTATGAAGCTGCTGGAAAGATTTGGGATGGTGGACTGCAAGTCCGTGACTACTCCGATGGAACTCAACTTTAAGAAGTTGCGTGAAAGTATTGTTGGGCCCGATTTGGGAAATCCTACCCAATATCGTCAACTTGTAGGGGTCCTGATGTTCTTAGTAAACTCACATCCAAACATATGTTTTGCAGTGAACATGTTGAGTCAATATATGGTCAAGCCTCATCACATTCATTGGATTGGTGCCAAGAATCTCTGGAGATATCTTCAAGGCACAATCAACCATGGGTTGAGATACACTGTCGGGAGTATGAGGCTCCATGGATATACCGATGTCGATTGGGTAGGCAGTGTGGTGGATCGTAAGAGCGCATCTGGATGTTGCTTCACCCTAGGTTCTACTTCGATCTCCTAGATGAGTAGGAAGCAGAAATCAGTTGCTTTAAGCACCATCGAGGCTGAATACATTGCAAGCAAGTATGGCCTGTTGTGAAGTTGTTTGGTTGAGAAAGCTCTTCAGTGAGCTATTTGGGCATGTGTTGGATACCACTGTGATCCTTTCTAACAACCAAAGTGGGATTCGAATTTCAGACAATCTCGTGGTCCATGACTGCTCCAAGCATATTGATATCAGGTACCACTTTATCCCGGATATGGTACAGCGAGGCATCGTAAGGCTCTATCACATTGGGACTGATGAGCAGGTCGCAGATATTCTCACGAAGCCCTTGGGGAAAGGTTAAATTCTTAACGTTCCGTGAGAAGCTTGGTATCATGGACAGACCCTATTATGAGGGTCCCGCTTGAGTTGGACTTTGAGCTCTAGGAGCTCCGGGGGTCTTGGAGATAGCTTCTTAGAGCTATAAGAAACCACAAGGCTAGGTTTGCCTTACCTTGTTGGTGTGTTATTTCCCTGCCGTTATGATATTGAGCTAGTTCACCCTCTCTTGATCTATGCCCCACATACATCCTACCCATGTAGTCTAATACTCATGGGAAGTACCTCTCATTTGGCTAATGAGTTGGGAAATGAGGATAGAGACCATAGCATTTTTAATGGACATGTCATGTATTGTCATACTCTCATGCCTAGGATGAGTTGTGTCCAACAAATTGATCTGGGATCAAGTCTGGTAGAGGTACTGATCCGGGAAGATCTTATCCATTACAGTTCAGCAGAGAAGTTCCGTCAGCTGCAGTAGTTCAAAGTCCAGTTCAGTCTCCAATCCGCCAATTTCACCTGTGATTTTGAAGAAATGGCATGTAAAATGGTTAATATGGTCTAAAAGGTGAAATACCTTCTACATGTAAAAGGTCTAAAGTTAAAAATCTAACTTGGATCTAAACCCTAAAGACCTAGACCTAAAACCTAAGTGCTAAGTTGTAAAACCTATACATGGTGATAAAACCCTAAACATAAAAATAAAATCGAAAAACCCACTTTTGGACTTTATAATATAAAAAATAAATAAAACGTTATAGTCCTAACCGCACAAGTTAAACCGTGTCGGAGTAGCATGTGACAGGGTTGAATGGTTGACAGTTGTTAACGCGCAATGATAAGACCGTGGCAAGTCGCCAGCTGTAACCGCCAGCTCATGTGAATGCTGCGGATAAGACCATGACTGTCGGAGCCACCGTAACCGCCGGAGCCAACCGCCGAAATTGCCCTGATCACATGCTCAACATTTAAAACCTCCGCCCGGTTAGTTAGCCCGTCGGCTAAGATTTTTATTATAATGTTTATATATGGGTTTTTTTGTAATTAATTATGTGCTAAGGTCAAACAACCTTATCACTTAAACCTAGGAATTTAACAGGAGATAAAGATTCGAACCCTTTCAGCTTGATTTGATCAACCACTTCTAAGTTTGGCATTTGGAGGTTCGAGGACATTATAACGCCATGACAAATTGCTTGTTGAAGACATGAAGAGAATTGGAGTTCAGTTTCATAAGGATAGAGGCAGTTTTGTTTTCAGCATAGCTCCATCGTCCGGAGTCGGAATTGAGCGTAGAGACAGTCATTGGAAAGCTGAGAGAGAGAGATTTATGTTGTCAGTTACCAGAAGTACCTGCGTGCACGATCAGTCTGGTGTTTTTGCTGTGTAAAGACTTCCTCAATTCAATCCTAATAAAGCGGACCCAGAGATGTAGTCCACCAGGGACGAACTCTGTAATCGACTGTTTGCTTCTTCTTCTCTCTGTTTTATGTTGTATTTCAATCATTTATTTGCTATTGGTTTATGTCGTCTTTCATTTAGAAGCTTTCTTCAGTTAACAATCAATCTTAAGGACAAACTAATCAAACTACCTCAACACTTAATCGATCACATTCAAATCATTTTTGGTATCAGAGCAGGTTGTGCTTTGTAGTTTGTTTGTCAGTGTATGTTAACCAGGTTGGGATTGCAACATGGAAAAGGCGAGCTTGAGGAATTTGATCCAGAGATTCGAAAACGGAAAGTCATTCATCAAACAATGATGACAGGGACTGAGAACATTGAGGCTCCTGAAGCTACTGAATCGAACCCATAGATGAGAATCAAATCCATCAGATGTTTTTAAACATGCAGCAAATGTTGGCAGAATTATATGAAGACAACAAGACGAGAGATGCAGCCTCATCATCGAAGGCATCAAAGAAGGACAAGGGTAAAGGCAAGGTAGATAAATCTCCTTCTCCTCCATCATCTCCATCATCTTATTCTTCCTCTTCTACTTCTAGTTTTGAATTAGAAAAATAAAAGAAACCTAAGAGTCCACTTTTGAAACTTGATGTTAAGTTCGAATTACTTGTGTATGATGGTGAAATAACCCTGAGAAACTAGATAATTGGGTAAAACAGTTAGAAGTCTGTTGTTGTATTCAAGATATTACTGATGAAAAGACAAAGATCCAATTAGCTACTCTTAGAGTGGGGGGTACTGCCTTGATCTGGTGGGAAAGTAAGACACAAATAGATTTAAAGTGTAAAGGAAAAGTTATCACCTCATGGACTAAGTTTATAAAAGCTCTAAAGAAACAATTCTATCCATTGGGTCACACATAGCAAGTTGTTATTGATTGGCAGTGCTTGCGACAAGGTGAGGGACAGAATGTTCAAGACTTCACACAGAAATTCAGAAAGAAAGCGTTAGCACTTGGTATTTCTTTGGACACAAAAGAAGCTTTGTTGAAGTATATTGGCAGTTTGCATTCATATTTGCAACATACATTATTAATGTTCAATCCTAATGACTTTGATGAAGTTTGTGTTCAAGCTATTCATGTCGAATCAGGTGGTAGACCTTTCAAGTTTACACCAAAGACATCCAAACAGTTGGAAACTGAAGACAGCAAAAAGAAGGGCAAGTCAAAGGGAAAGAAGACTGCCACAGCTCAGAAGGAAGATGAAAGACCTGCCTGTACACATTGCTAAAAGATCGGGCATGATGAAGCTAGGTGTTGGAAACTTCATCCGGAACTCAAGCCAAAGAAGTTCCAAATGAAGAAGGGTGAAAAGAAGGCCGAAACAGCAATCCAACAAGGATTGGACTTGGGATCTGATTCAGGTGATGAAGGCAAAATCATTGCTATGGTTACAAGAAGTAAAAATTCTGAAGCTAGTACTTCTGCTTCTTCAAACATTAAACAATTGAATGAAGATAAAAGAGTCGAGTTATTTCATATAAGGGTAACTTCAAAACATGCAAAGATAGATACATTGTTCGATACGGGATCACAAGCAAATTTGATTTCTGAATCATTGGTTAACAGATTGGGTTTGAAAACACATAATCATCCAAAACCATATCCTTTAGGCTAGTTAAAAGAACAAACTCAAATTAATGTTACCAAACACTGTCGGTTAAAATTTTCAATCACAGCTAACTATATCGACAAAGTGGATCTAGATGTGATACCGATAGACATTTGTGGAATTGTTTTAGGAAGCCATTATCTCTATGATCGTGATGCAGTATTTTATAGGAAAGAGCATATGTATTATCTCAAGAAAGATGGGATTAAATACATCGTTCAGGCACATAAAATAAAAAATCACTTGAATTTAATTAATGCTAATTAGATGAAGTGCTTAATAAGTTCAAGTAAGAGATACATACTCATGTCAGTAAAAGAGCAACATAAGGATCTTAATGATGCTTGTTCAGGTTGTGAATTTCAGTATGAAGGAAATTTGGTTAAAAAGGTAGATTCATTTCAAGATCTAGTTAAAGAACCAAAACATCTACTTCATAAAAAGGAAATACAACATGAGATGCAGTTGATGTTTGTTGTCTTTCTTCCTAATCTTGGAATGTATCACAAGTTAGTGATAGAGCATGAAGAAATAAAGCAACAAATTCCAGGGATGGATAGAAAAGAATTCATGCGACCCAGTTCATCTCCATGTGGTTCACCCATAATTTTGGTTCCTAAGCAAAACGGGACATGGGGAATGTGTGTCGATTTTAAAGTTTTTGATTCATTTAAGCAGAAAAATTTTACAGCATTATTAGATCATCAACAATCATTTGAATTTAAAACAGATGCTAGTGGTTATGCAATGGAAACGGTGATTCACATAGATCATCAGCAGCTTCAATACCTTCAGTGACATATTAAGTTGCAACAATCTCACCACTACATATGAATGGGATTTCTTCAGCAAATTCACTTAGTAATTAAGGACAAGAAAGGTGTAACAAATGAAGTAGTTGATATGCTATTGTTGGAAATACTAAGAAGGGGGTGAATCAGTATTTCTTTTCAATTGTTAATTTTTTCCAGTTAGATTCTTCACAATTAAAAACAAAAAGGTGTATAATAATAATATTATTAAGGATTAATAAGAACTTCAGTCCTTTTTCAAATAATTGAGTACAATAGATGTTGAGGGCACCAACCCTTCAATGAATCAGGCACCAACCTATTGCCAAGCACCAACTTGGACTTAGATGAGGCTCCGACCTCTAGGGCTTCGACCCTATCTTCTCAAGGCACCAACCTTGTGTTTAGGAGCACCAACTCCAAGGACACCAATCCTTTTGTCTTCTTTTAATAGAGAATGTGAATAGTGTTTACTTGAATACCCTTGACACAATTCTTCACTGTTTAATCTTCAATTCTTCATAATTTCTTCATTGTCCAACACCGAGCTCATTGTTTATATGATTACAAATGTACCCATTGGAAAGAGGTATGAACTATTCTTGACTAGACACCAAAAGTCTGAGCTTCAATAGGATAACACAGATCCGAGGAAGGTGTTAACTGTAGGTCTGTTCATAAATCCGAGCCACAAGAGATGATCTTCCACAAAACAAGTCCGAGTTCTTCCCAACAACAAGTTTTGGTCCAAGTACCACGCTACAAGTCTAGTCCGAGCCTCCAAGGGTGTTACAGATATCACACAATAAGTCTGAACTATTTGTTGACTTATTTCCACAGGTTTGAAGTTTTGGGTTATCTGAGCCTTAACACAGGTCTGTGATAGTCCAAAGAGAATAGGTTTGAAGCTTTGTATCATTGATCCAAAGTCCTGTAGCCAATTATCTTCTTCAATGAATCGAGCTTTGGTACATGTGTCTGTTCTGAAGTTTCACAATACTGAGCCTTTATATTGATCCACAGTCCTATAGCATTGTGCTTGAAAACTGGGTTGTTCTTCCATTAAGGGTTCACGAGATGTGAACTTGTTCCCTTTCTCTGTGCTTCACACTTTACCAAGCCGTAGTCCTTATATTTGTTGAGATAATCACCGAAATTCTTGACTGAAACAAATGATTTTACCTTTATATTTATAATGTTTTGTCATCTTTGAAAGGACGTGACTGTTGGGGAAAAAGGGTTGACATGAGAGTGTGAGTGTAGGTCGGCTCACAATTAATTAATATTTTTTTTAACTTAAAAATCAGTATCTCATCAACTACTGGGAATTTTAGGGCAAGTGAGGGCTTGTTAGAAAGAGGAAAAAATCCTCTTCAAGATGGTCTAGGGCTCATTGTGATTGGCTGCCTACAAGATGCCAAAATTCATTTTTTCTTTGTAACTGTCCTTAATTTTTGTGTGCAGAAAGTGCATAGGACAAAATGCCTTCTCCATTGATTGGCTTCTCCTTCATTTGTCTTCTCCATTGTTTGGCTTATCAATCATAGGGTCGTAGCATCATCATGTAGGAAATCTATGTCATCATGATAGTACCCAGCAAGGTCATGAAGGTATAGCAGCATGTATTCAATATTAGTGCAGCATCATTAGGAGAACTTCAAATGATATCTTCCATGTTTTCATTAAGTCTTTCAACCTTCATCAACCTGTTGCCATCAATGACAACTTGGATTAACAATCTCCCCCTTTGTCATTGGATGGCAATATTTTTCTTCTCTCCCCCTTTGACATCAATGGAAACGGGGTGCCAAAGTGCTCCCCCTGTCATGCTGCTCTCCCTAACATACTGCACCCTTGACATGCTGCTTGATTTAATGTGATGCAAGAGAAATGACCCCCATCTTTTGGCGAAGATACTCAAATGCTTCTCATGGAAGGGGTTTTGTAAAGATATCCACAATTTGCTCTTTTGTATTGACGTATTCCAACCTGATATTGTGTTCAATAACTTGTTCACGGAGAAAGTGGTATTTGATTGGAATATGTTTGGTCCTTGAGTGCATCACCGGATTCTTTGAAAGACTGATGGCGCTAGTATTGTCACAAAAAATAGTAACTGGTTGCTTAGTTTCTATGTTGACATCCTTCAAGGCTTCCTTCATCCATATAATTTGTGTACAACAATCAGCAGCAGCTATATATTTGGCTTCGGTTGTAGAAAGGGATATAGATGATTGCTTTTTTTTGAGCCAAGATACAAAACAATCTCCCATAAAGAATGCATTTCCACTAGTACTTTTTCAATCATCCACGCTTCCAGCCCAATCAGCATCAGATTAAGCTGTCACAATAGAAGTTGAACTCTTAGGATACTAAAGACCGAAATCAATCGTTCCTTTCAAATATCTGAAAATTCTCTTCACAGCTGCTAGATGGGATTGTTTAGGACTTGACTGAAATCTTGCTACCATTCCTACTGCTTGCATAATATCTGATCTTGTAGCAGTTAAGTATAGGAGAGCTACAATTATTGACATGTAAAGAGTTGCATCTATGAGAGGGGTATCATCATCTTTGCTTAATTTATTATCTGTGGTCATCGGTGTGCTCATAGGTGCACAACCTTCCATCCCATATCTTTTGAGCATGTCTTTAAGATATTTTGCTTGAGATATAAACATGCCTGCAGAGGTTTGAGATATTTGTAGCCCAAGAAAGTAAGACAACTCACCAATCATTGACATCTCGAATTTTTTGGACATATATAGAGCAAATTCATGGCTCAGTTCTTCATCATTGCTAGCAAAGATTAGATCATCAACATAAACAAGAGTGAACAGAAGTTTTTCTTTGTCCATCTTCATGTAGAGATTGCTACCTGCCACTCCCTTTTTGAAACCTTCTTGTTGCAGATAGTGATCCAACTTTGCATACCATGCTCTAGGGGCTTGTTTTAATCCATACAAGGCCTTTTTTAGTTCAGCAAGATCATATCCTTCTGGTTGCTCCATTTAAACTTCCTCCTTGAGATCTCCATTCAGGAATGATGATTTTACATCCATTTGATAAACCTTGAATCCTTTTGAGCAAGTAAACGCTAAAAACATTCTTATGGCTTCCATTCGAGCTACTGGTGCAAAGGTTTCTTCAAATTCAATTCCTTCGATTTGCGAGTATCCTTTACGGACAAGTCTGGCTTTATTTCTGATGATTTGTCCATCTTCATTCATCTTGTTTTTGAATACCCATTTTGTTCCAATTATATTTTTATCTTTTGGGCGAGGTACCAATTCCCAAGTCACATTTTTTTCGATTTGAGACATTTCTTCTTCCATGGCCTTTATCCAATAAGGATCTTTGCTTGCTTGAGAAAAAATTTCAGGTTCTATTAAAGATAATAGAGCCACATCATCTTTTCTTGGGGTGCTTATCATCCTTCTTCGAGTTTGAATTCCTTCATCTATATTTCCGATGACGTGTTCTTCTAGATGATGTCTTTGAATAAACTTGATCTTAGAGGGAGTTTGTGAAGATTCACTTTGAGATTTACATTGAGATTTAAAAGAAAGGCTCAACTTCATGATCTTCAATTCTCTTTTCTGGAATGCCTTCATCAATCTTCACATCAATGCTTTCCACTATTCTTCATAGACAATTGTTGTAACATTTGTAAGCTTTGCTCCTAGTGGAGTATCCAAGAAATATTCCTTCGTCAACTCTAGAATCAAATTTACCTGGTGAGTCATCATTTATTTTTATGAAGCATTTGCTTCCAAAAACCCTGAAATATTTTACTGAAGCAGGTCTTCCTTTCCATAATTCATAAGAAGTCTTTTCATTATTTGGTCTTAGTTGAGTTCGATTTAAGGTATATACTGCGGTTCCAACTGCTTCTTTCCAAAATTTTGGTTGCAAATCAGCTGCTGGTAGCATTTTCCTTGCCATTTCTTGAATGGTTCAGTTCCTTCTTTCAACTACTCCATTTTGCTGGGGTGTCCTAGCAGTAGAGAGTTCTCTTTCGATTCCATGCTCTTTACAGAATTCATCAAATTCTTTTGAGGTGAATTCTCCTCCTCTATCCATTCTAAGACATTCAATCTTAGAATCTTTCTCATTCTCAATGAGAACCTTAAGATTCTTAAAACATTCAAATGCTTCAGATTTATATTTTATGAAATATATCCACATCATTCTAGTATATTCATCAACAAATAAAGCAAAGTACCTTTCACCTTGAAGAGCTGGAGTTCTAGTTGGCCCACACAAATCTGCATGAATGATTTCCAAAGGTTTTGTTGTTGAGAACTCCTTAGTTTTGTGGCTAGTTCTAGTTTTCTTTCCATGTTGGCATGGGCCACATACAACTTGATTTGGTTTGCACATTTTTGGAATATCCCTTATTGCATTAATTTTGTTGATGTTGACTAGGTTATCAAAACTTGTATGCCACAATCACTTGTGCCATAAGCAACTTTCATCTGTTTGACTTAAGTAACATTTATCTTCTTGGATTCTACTGAGAATGTAAACATTATCTGGTGTTCTTACTCCTTTCGCCACAAGTTATCCCAAGGATGAATCTCTTATTTCACAATTTTTTGTACTAAAGACAACATTATGTCCTTGGTCACAAATCTGGCTAACACTTAAGAGATTGTGTTTGAGCCCTTCTACCAACAAGCTATTTTGAGCCTTTCCTAGTCCATTGACAAGGGTAGCAGTTCCTTTTCCAGTGATTTTAGCGGATCCACTTCCAAAGGATACATTTCCATTTTTATTGTTCAATGAGATAAACTTCTTTTGGTCACCTGTCATATGTCTTGAGCATCCACTATCCACGAACCAATGATTTTCTTCACTATGAGCACATAGAGCTAGGCCACATTTATCAGTTTTGAGATTTACATTTTTAGCTTTCTCCCTTTTGAGAGGGCAATTTTGTTCATTATGATCATAATTATCACATAATGAGCAAGACGGATCAAACTTAGCCAAAGGATCAAAGGAATTGTAAGTTTTGATTTGTCCTTGCTCTTTAGGACCACGTAGTTGGTTTGTTTGATCATTCAATCTTGGTGCTTCATTCTTATGAGCCTTGCAATGCTTAACTTGATGCCCAAAGTTTTTACAATTGTAACAATGCCTAAGAAAAATAGTTTGATCCCTGTTGTAGTATCCATAGCTTGAACCAACATTCTTCCTTGGAGTTGCTCTTTCTTCAATTTTGGTTTTGAGATGGGACTTTGTTCCTAACAAGATAACTTTTCTTCTTTTGGATGGAAAGAGAGTACATCAACATAACTTCTGGCATTATTCTTTGTACTTGATGATTCTCCTTTGAAAACAATTCCAGACTTGTCATGTTGAGGTTTTTCAATATTAAGAATGTTGCAAGAGCTAGAGAGCTTTTCTTCTTTTAACTTGCTCTAATTCCTTTCTTAGAGATATTATTTCAGCTTCACGTTTTTCACAGATATCATCCTTCTCTTTTAGCTTAATGTTCAAGAAGTCTTCCCTTCTTTTTGCTTTCTCTCTTTCTATTTTGAGAGAAATTATCTTCTTTTGTAGATTCTCATTTTCTTCAATGGCACTTATTAGCAAACTATCCATGTTTCTTTCATCTTCTAGTTCTGAGTCATCATCATTTGTAAATGCCATGAATAATGTTTCTCTGCGTCCAACATAATTACTTTCCTCATCTGATTCATCATCACTTTCTTTGTAATGACGCACATTTCTAGTTGATTTCTTTTTTATGACTACAAATTCATCTTCATCAGACTCCTCTTGTTTGGAGAAGAAGTTCTTCTTATTAAACCCTTTATTTTTGTACATCATTCTTTTAGAGTCCTTTTCATCATCATTATCATGTTTATGAGGACATTTTGCAGCATAATGACCTATTCTTCCACATTTGAAACAAATAAGAGGGTACTTACCTTTTAGCTTAGATACCCTTTTTAGTCTTCGTACAAATTGAGCTAACTCGTTTTCAATATCAGATTCATCGTATTTGCAATTCCATCCTTTTCCTTCTTTTGTAGATCTTGAGGCTTTGAAAGCTGCTTCTTTGAAATTTGGGCTCCCTTTCCTCATCTCATAAGCAATAAGAATTCCATGAAGTTCATCCATCTTGAGAGTATCTAAGTCCTTCATTTCTTCTATGGCACTTACTTTGGAGTCAAATCTGTCAAGAAGCGATCTCAGGATTTTTTGAACAATGGTGCTTTCTTCAATATTTTCTCCTAGTCCTTTAAGAGAGTTAACCACTTCAGCTACTCGAAGGAAGTATGATGCAATATCTTCTTCATCATCCATTTTCAGACTCTCGAATTGTCTTCTATATGTTTGAAGCTTTGCCTTCTTAACTTTGGAGTCCCCATCATATAGAGAAACCAACTTATCCCATACTTATTTGGCTGAGTCAGAATTCATGACTTTTGTAAATTCGGAATCAGTAATTCCACTAGTGATGGAATATAAAGCTTTGGCATTAGCAATGTAGGCTCTTCTTTCATCTTGATCAGTTGGAAGATTGGCAGGAGCTTTGTACCCATCCAAAATAGAGTGCCATACTTCAGGACCAAGAGACATTAGATAGTAGAACATCGTCTTTTTCCAAAAACTAAAATTTGTTCCATCGAAGATAGGTAGTTTCCCTGTTGCTTCCATGTTCTTCATTGTGTTTAAGAATCCTTCTTCTAGCTGTTAGGCTGATAATGAAGAAGCTGGCTCTGAAACCAATTGTTGGAAATACAATCAGTATTTCTTTTCAATTGCTAATTTTTGCCAGTTAGATTCTTCACAATTAAAAACAGAAAGGTGTATAATAATAATATTATTAAGGATTAATAAGAACTTCAGTCCTTTTTCAAATAATTGAGTACAATAGATGTGTGAGGGCACCAACCGTTCAATGAATCAGGCACCAACCTGTTGCCAAGCACCAACTTGGACTTAGATGAGGCTTCGACCTCTAGGGCTTCAACCCTATCTTCTCAAGGCACCAACCTTGTGTTTAGGAGCACCAACTCCAAGGACACCAATCCTTTTGTCTTCTTTTAATAGAGAATGTGAATAGTGTTTACTTGAACACCCTTGACACAATTATTCACTGTTTAATCTTCAATTCTTCATAATTTCTTCATTGTCCAACACCGAGCTCATTGTTTATATGATTACAGATGTACCCATTGGAAAGAGGTATGAACTGTTCTTGACTAGACACCAAAAGTTTGAGCTTCAATAGGATAACACAGATCCGAGGAAGGTGTTAACTGTAGGTCTGTTCATAAATCCGAGCCACAAGAGATGATCTTCCACAAAATAAGTCCGAGTTCTTCCCAACAACAAGTTTTGGTCCAAGTACCAAGCTACAAGCTTGGTCCGAGCCTCCAAGGGTGTTACAGATATCACACAATAAGTCCGAACTGTTTGTTGACTTATTTCCACAGGTTTGAAGTTTTGGGTTATCTGAGCCTTAACACAGGTCTATGACAATCCAAAGAGAATAGGTCTGAAGCTTTGTATCACTAATCCAAAGTCCTGTAGCCAATTATCTTCTTCAATGAATCAAGCTTTGGTACATGTGTCTGTTCTGAAGTTTCACAATACTGAGCCTTTATATTGATCCGCAGTCTTGTAGCATTGTGCTTGAAAACTGGGCTGTTCTTCCCTTAAGGGTTCACGAGATGTGACTTGTTCCCTTTCTCTGTGCTTCACACTTTACCAAGCCACAGTCCTTATATTTGCTGAGATAATCACCGAAATTCTTGACTGAAACAAATGATTTTACCTTTATATTTATAGTGGTTTGTCATCTTTGAAAGGACGTGACTGTTGGGGAAAAAGGGCCGACATGAGAGTGTGAGTGTAGGTCGACTCACAATTAATTAATATTTTTTTTTTAACTTAAAAATTCAGTATCTCATCAACTACTGGGAGTTTTAGGGCAAGTGAGGGCTTGTTAGAAAGAGGAAAAAATCCTCTTCAAGATGATCTAGTCCTCTTCAAGATGGTCTAGGACTCATTGTGATTGGTTGCCTCCAAGATGCCAAAATTCATTTTTTCTTTGTAACTGTCCTTAATTTTTGTGTGCAGAAAGTGCATAGGACAGAATGCCTTCTCCATTGCTTGGCTTCTCCTTCATTTGTCTTCTCCATTGTTTGGCTTATCAATCATAGGGTCGTAGCATCATCATGTAGGACATCTATGTCATCATGATAGTACCCAGCAAGGTCATGAAGGTATAGCATCATGTATTCAACAGTAGTGCAGCATCATTAGGAGAACTTCAAATGATATCTTCCATGTTATCATTAAGTCTTTCAACCTTCATCAACCTGTTGCCATCAATGACAACTTGGATTAAAAATCTAGATTGTCTTTGAATGCTTTAGTAGTACTGCATAATAGTTCATTGAAACATGAAATTTATGTAGAACAATATAGTACTGATGATAATTTCGAAGATATTTATGAATCACTAACTCATGATACTCAGATAGAAGAAGTCAAATATTATATTCATGACAGATTATTATATCATCTGGGTAAGTTGTTCATACCGCAGATAGAAAGAGTGCAGGTTATTTGGGAAGCTCATCCTTCTCGGATTACAGGATATTTTGGCGTAAGCAAGACTATGGCACAAAGTCAAAGGTATTTTTACTGGCCTCATATGTATGAAACAATTGTTAAGTACATCAAGGGATGTGTAATGTGTTCGACAAGCAAGCCAAGCAATCGAAAGATTGGTTTGCACATGCCACTCCCAGTTCTTTTGCAACCATGGGACAGCATGGATTTTGTACAAGGACAAACAGAAATGGTGAACAGGACCAGGATACATATTCTTCGAGGTTACTGCAGTAAACATCCTAAGTTGTGGGATGAATTTTTACCTTATGTGCATCAAGCTTACAATCAAGCCTTACATTATTCTGCGCCACAACAAGCATTGAGTCAAGCCAAGTACAAATTGTGCCATGATAAGCATCAAGTCGATCATCATTTTCAGGTCAGCGAACAGGTATGGTTGTATATTAGCAAAGTCAGGTTGAAAGGGAAGGTAAGAAACTGAAATCTATCAAGTATGGTCCTTTCAATATTTTTGAGAAGATCGGCAATAATGCATTCCGATTAGATTTACCGCCTTACATGCATATTTACTCAGTTATGAATATTGAAAATCTAAAGTTGTATGAACCTCTGATGATTGTTGATCCCGAGGATGATACACAGATTCCTTCTATTGACGATTTATCACCTGAGTACATGACAGAGTTGCAGGAAGATACCATCTTGGACAGGAGAGTTCATACTTCCAGACGAGAGGATGTGGAATACCTTCGAGTGGGACTCAAGGGCATGAATCCGGGTAAGGCGAAATGGATAGAGATTGGAAAAGTGAGGGAGTTGTATCCTCACTTATTGTCTGCTTAAAGTCAAGCTTTTGTGGTCCAAAAGCTTTCAAGTGGAGAGGATTGATCCAGGAGGATATTATTCATTACAGTTCAGTAGAGAAGTTCCGTCAACTCCAGCAGTTCAAAGTCCAGTTCAGTCTCCAATCTGCCAATTTTGCCTATGATTTTGAAGAAATGGCATGTAAAATGGTTAATATGGTATAAAAGGTGAAATACCTTATACATGTAAAAGGTCTAAAGTTAAAATTCTAACTTGGATCTAAACCCTATATACCTAGACCTAAAACCTAAGCGCTAAGTTGTAAAACCTATACATGGTGATAAAACCCTAAACATAAAAATAAAATCCAAAAACCCACTTTCAGACTTTATAATCTAAAAATAAATAAAACATTACAGTACTAAACGTGGTGGAAAACCGTAACCACGCAAGTTAAACCATGTCGGAGTAGCATGTGACAGGGTTGAATGGTTGACAGTTGTTAATGCGCAGTGATAAGACCGTGGCAAGTCGCCAACTGTAACCAACAGCTCATGTGAACGCTGCGGATAAGACCGTGACTATCGAAGCCACGATGAATGCCGGAGCCACCGTAACCGCCGGAGCCAACCACCGAAATTTCCCTGATCACATGCTCATCATTTAATACCTCTGCCCAGTTAGTTAGCCCGTCAGCTAAGATTTTTATTATAATGTTTATATATGGGTTTTTTTGTAATTAATTATGTGCTAAGGTCAAACAACCTTATCACTTAAACCTAGGAATTTAATAGGAGATAAAGATTCGAACCCTTTCAGCTTGATTTGATCAACCACTTCTAAGTTTGGCATTTGGAGGTTCGAGGACATTCTAAATCCATGACAAATTGCTTGTTGAAAACATTGAGAGAATTGGAGTTCAATTTCATAAGGATAGAGGCAATTTTGTTTTCAGCATAGCTCCACCGTCCGAAGTCAGAATTGAGCGCAGAGACAGTTGTTGGAAAGCTAAGAGAGAGAGCTTTTTGTTGTCAGTGACCAGAAGTGCCTGCGTACACGATCAGTCTGGTGTTTTTGCTGTGTAAAGACTTCCTCGATTCAATCCTAATAAAACGGACGCCCACTTGAAAGCAGACCCGGAGATGTAGTCCACCAGGGACAAACTCCGTAATCAATTGTTTGCTTCTTCTTCTCTCTGTTTTATGTTGTATTTCAATCATTTATTTGCCGTTGGTTTATGTCGTTTTTCATTTAAAAGCTTTCTTCATTTAACAATAAATCTTAAGGACAAACTAATCAAACTACCTCAGCACTTAATCAATCACATTCAGATCAAGTATTTACCTCTAAACTAACTTTGGGTCAGTGGAGAGTGGCAAGGTCTTTGTGACTCACTCTTGATCATATCTTCTTCATTATTTCTTCTACAGCATAGCAGAGTCGACAAAGTACAGAGACAGCAGGATGACCCAGGATGACAAGATGATATTTGATAGTAAATGATGGTATTTGTTTTGCATTTTAACCTTTACATCTTGCTCTTTCCTTCTTTTTTATTTCGCTACATCAACCACTAGCTTATAGCTCATTTGTTGAGATTTTGTGTATTTGGGTAGCATCGGGTGTGCTCTAGCCTTGAAACTTTGTGGAGGGGCTAAGAAACACATCACCTCGAAACCCAGAAAGCGTTTGGAGAAATTTCATCTTATGAGTGAGATATTTAAATAATTAATTTTTTTAATGAGGACCCTAAGTCTAAACATAGGTAATTAGAAAAATTAAAGTGAATTAATTAAACACATGTGATAAAATGATCTAAGTGACGCGGATCAAGAAGTCTTTTAATCTCAGTCGTCGCTAAGGGATTTAATCACGGTCGTTGATGTGTTCAACGAAAAAGTATGAGAGAAAGGCTTGAGGGTCAGTTGGAGACACACACAAAGGCAAAGCTGAGAAACTAAACTGGAATTCTAGGGCAGGGTCTACTAAGAATTTTTGGAAGAGTTTTTTGCAGCGAGGGGTAGTATTGGCTAAGGGGATGATCTGATTCCGGAGCCAAGAGTCAGCAAGAGGCAAAGGAGCAGCAATCAGGGTCAGCGCAAAGGAGCAGGGGCAGAAGCTGTGCAGTGCAAAGAGCTTCAGCCGCCATGCAGGCCCAGGAGGGGCAGCACTGCAGCTTCAGGAGGCCACCAGGGTTACGCAGAGGCCTTCTAGGGCAGCGTAAGGACTGCGTCACCTAGTCTGGGTTACGTAATCTCCTTCTGAGCAGCACAGGGGCATGTAGAGCCTAGCAGGGTTGACGTTGGGGCTTCAGGGGGAGCATTGGGGTTTCTAGGGCTAGAAATTGGCTGAGTCTTGTAAATCCCGTTTGAGGGTGTGGATCAGTCAATTTTTTGGTCTCAAAACAACAATATTGTTGCAGATCTATTATTTTCTCTGTCGGGTTAACTAGTTGGGTGACCAGATTTGTTGTACTCAGATTCTACATAATAATAATAAACCCACATATCTGTTGCACCAGTTTTCCCACATTGGGTTTTTCCGGGTACATTTGTCCGAAAAATCTATGTCACTTTGTTGAATGAGCATAATATTCAATAAATGATTTGCATATGTGTAGGTTGTTAGTTGTGTTTACTTCGGTATTTTCTGAATATTTTTTTGAAAATAACTTGTATAACTTAATAACAAGTAGGAGAAGTAAACTAAGATACTGTAGTAGGGTTTCTATATTATTATATTCAGAAATTTTCACATGGTATCAAAGCGATTGTAGATCAAGCTAAATGTCCAAAAAATCAGCTGAAGACATATCTTCTACAAGGTAGCAGTTGAAGCAGCAGATCCAGAAAGGGAAGCTCAACAACAAGACGACGCAATTCCTAAAAAGGCTACGCAGGGGCTACGCAGTCCCATCTGGGTGATGCAGAGACAGCGCAGCAGCTTCTGGAGGGACGCAAGAACAGCCAGCGCTGCGCAGAGGCTGTGCTGAGCCAGTCTGCTTGCGCAGAGGGCAGTCAGAGGGACGCAGTCCAATTATTTTTCCTGTTGTGGAGCAATATTGCCAAGATCCGGAAGCAGTGCTTCAGTTCCTCAGTAGTGCTGGTGTGGTGGAGATTATGCCGGTGTAGAATCGTGCCTAGCTAAGTCAACAAAGAGCGGGAGCAAGACAGTCACTCAGGAGATCTGAGCCAAATAGATCTGAGATTCGATCAGGAGGATCGGAGAGAACTATCCGATTGTTTTTGGATGAAGATTTCTAGGAAGGAAATCAATTTTCAGAAGGAGTAGTTACTAGAGGGTTTCTAGTCACCAAGAAACCCAGATCCAGTGTTTCTGTGTTGCCACAGAAAGAGGGGGAAGAGTATTTTTTTTGTCACATTTGAGCTAGATGGCTTCTCATGGGCTGAGAGATCAGGACAGGTTGGGCGGTGTGTCCAACTTCGTCATCTGGAGGGCCAAGATCCTATCAATCCTGGATGAGTACGACATCAAGAAACATGCAGAGAATGTCCTAGCTGAGCCTGCAAATCCTGATCCTCTAAAGAAATTCAATGAAAATCAAGCACGGGCTAAGCGTTTGATCATGGACGGACTAAAGGATCACGTCGTGCCACAAATTGCCAGAAAGAAGACGACAAATGAGATGTGGACCGCTTTGGAGATGATGTATCAAGGAATCTCCATTCAAAGAAAGATGCTTCTAGAGAATCAGATAAGGTTGTTCTAGATGCAGAAGGGTGAGGAGATAGATCCCTTCCTTTTCCGACTTCAGACTATCTGGGATCAATTGATTGCCATGGGTGCATCTCCGGATGAAGGACTCTTAGTAAGGACTACCCTGAATGCAGTCACCAAGGAATGGGAAACGTTTGTTCAGAGCATATTGGGCAGGGCAGCATTGCCATCCTGGGCGAACATGTGGGCAATCCTCTGCCAAGAGGAGATCAGGAGAATCACCAAGAGGAAGAACATCAGCGGCAGAACGGTCAGAGTGAAGAAAGAAGAGGAGGATGATGCAGCCCTTGCATCGAAGGAACGAAGGCAGCAAGGGAAGAAGAAGAGGGACGTATCCAAGGTTCGGTGTTTTAACTGTGATGAAATTGGACACTTCGCGAGCACTTGTCCTAAGAAGAAGGGCAAAGGAGCTTCTGATTCCAAGGCTGCAGCAGCAAAGGATGATGGTTCAGAATCTAGATGATGACGTAGCCATGAGTGCTCATGAGCCATGTAAGTGGGGTGACATGGATCTGTAGAGAAGCTACAGATCAAGGAGGCAGGATCCTTGAATAAGCCCAGTTCTTGGATCACATACGAGCTACGGGAGCCTTAAGACGGTAGCGGGACAAGTAGGTAGATGGTTGCAGATGGTCACAGTGAAGCAGAGGGCAATGTTGAAGAGCTATAAAGGGAGCAGCGTAATACAGAGGCAGCAACGCAGAGGCTGATGGGACTTCAGCAATGCAGAGAAGCAAGGCTTACGCAATGCAGAGCTATAGCAGAGTAGCAACTTCAGGAGGACAGCATAAAGCAGCAACCAAGGGAGCTTCAGTGATGGGATGCAGCCTGACTTATCTGTCAACGATTGGGCAGGAGTCTTTCAGTTGCTTACTTCTCGGCAACTGAGTTGCAGTGCAACAGTTAACAGTGGCAGTGCTATGGGCAGCATGATGCAGCAATCTGAGAGCGAGCTGCAGTACAAATGTGGCAGTGACAGTGGCAGTGACATGGGTAGCAGTACAGAGAGCAGCAGTGCAGTGGATGGAGGGCAGCAGGCCAAGCATCAGCATCACAGAGACCAATGCCAAGATCTTGTGATACATGGTGTGATGTATTGCTAGAGCACACTCCGTGCTAAAAGGGAGTGTTGAGATTTTGTGTATTTGGGTGGCATCATGTGCTCTAGCCCTGAAACTTTGTGGAGGGGCTAAGAAACACATCACCTCCAAAACCCAGAAAGCGTTTGGACAAATTTCATCTTATGTGTGAGATATTAAAATAATTAATTTTTTTAATGAGGACCCTAAGTCTAAACTTAGGGAATTAGAAAAATTAAAGTGAATTAATTAAACACGTGATGAAATGATCTAAGTGACGCGGATCAAGCAATCTTTTAATCTCAGCCATCGATAAGGGATTTAATCATGGTCGTTGATGTGTTCAACGAAAAAGTATAAGAGAAAGGTTTAAGGGTCAGTTGGAGACACACACATATGGAGGCAGAGCTGAGAAACTAAGCTGGAATTCTAGGGCAGGGTTTGCTAAGAATTTCCGGAAGAGTTTTCTATAGCGAGGGGTAGTATTGGCTAAGGGGATGCTCTAATCTCGGACCCAAGAGTCAACAAGAGGCAAAGGAGCAGCAATCAGGGTCAGTGCAGAGGAGCAAGTGCAACAGCAGCAGCTGCTACTTAGCACAAATAACTTCAGCCGCTACACAAACCCAGGAGGGGTAGCGCTGCAGCTTCAAGAGGCCACCAGGGTTACGCAAAGGCCTTACAGGGTAGCATAAGGACTGCGTCGCCAGTCTAGGGTTATGCAATCCCCTTCCGAGCAGCGCAGGGGTACGCAGATCCTAGCAGGGTTGACGTTGGGGCTTTAGGGGCAGCGTTGGGGTTTTTAGAGCCAGAAATTGGCTAAGTCTTGTAAATCCCGTTGGAGGGTGTGGATCAGTCAAGTTTTGGTCTCAAAACAGCAGGTATTGTTGTAGATCTATTATTTTCTGTTAATTTTAGAACATGTTCTATGCCATTTCAGATTAGGGCACAAAATACTGAAGCAGATAGAACATAGCAATAGATCGATGGAAGACAAGCCAAAACAGAGAAAATGAATGGTGGCGTTACGGCGATCAGCGGGATGCTTCTACCAACAAAGTCTCCAATAGGTCATTCAGCCAGGCGTGTCACACATAACCCCAGTACAACCCAAACAAAGAACCCTCCACAAATACGCAGCACCAAGAACACAGCTCCATCGCCATCAAGAGAGAAGAAAATCCTCCACACAATGTGTGTATAATGAACTCCAAGTCTCTCCATTATATAGGCATCTTTGGGGGTGTGTGACATGCTCTTTAAGACATTTAAATCTACATTATATTCCAGGTCAACCTAGCACATAAGTGGAATAAATTCAAAGTACATGTTCTGCTCATCCGATCAAGATGATCTTTAGATCAATCTTACACCTCTCTGAAAGAGGAATCCAATGAAAATATTGGGATCATCATTTGAGTAGCACAACCTAGAGTTTGGACCTAGTTGTCCAAATTTAACACTCCCTCTCAACTAGGGAGAACTTCGTCCACTAGTGCAATCCAAACATCGTGCGTCATCCCGCCGTAACTTTCTTTGATGGCCTCTTTATTTCAGAACAGAAGTGGGTCAATCACAAAGACATCATACCCGGCTGATAGATTCAGCCCAGAGGTCCGAAACCTCTATAGGACTCACAAAGAGTCTCATACCAACCCGAAGTTGGTTTACCTGACCCGAAGTCAGTTGGAGGTCCGAACCTCACTAGGACTCAAGAGAGTCATATACTAACCCGAAGTTAGTTTCACTAACCCGAAGTCAGTTGGAGGTCCGAAACCTCGCTAAACTTGATCCCAGATCAAGTTGTTGGACACGTGCCATCCTAAACATAGAGAGTACGACAATCTCTGATGTGTCCATCGGTCTTGCTATGGTCTCTATTCACGTTTCCCACCTCATTGGCCAAATGAGAGGTACTTCCCATGAGTGCAAAACTCCATGGGTAGGATGCATACGGGACACAGATCAAAGAGAGGTAAACCATCTCAATATCATCACGGTGGGGCGGAAGCACACCAACTAGGTTCGGCAAGCCTAGCCTTGTGGTTGCTTATAGCACCAAAGCTATCCCCAAAACCCTCTTGGAGCTCCTAGAGCTCATCATCCAACAAGACCCTCCAAATAGTGTCGTTCCATGACTCCAAGATTATCACAAAAGGTTAGGAACATGACCTTCCCCAAGGGCATTGTGAGAATATCAGTGTTCCTATATGATCGAGCCTTACGGCGCCTCGCTGTACCATATCCCGGATAAAGTGGTACCAACCATCAACATGCTTGGATCAATCGTGGAACCCAGGATTCTATGACAAATGAATCCCCCTCTGGTTATCACAAAGGATAACGGTGGCATCTAGCACATGCTCGAACAACTCATTGAAGAGCTTTCGCAACCAAGTGACTTCACAACGGGCCATACATGCTACAATGTATTCGACCTCCGCGGTGCTTAAGGCTACCAACTTTCGTTTCCTGCCCGAAGCAGATCTTCTTGTGAAGTAGCATCCAGATGTGCTCTTACGATCCACCACACTGCCAGCCCAATCAGCATCAGTATATCAAGAGTGTCATGCTCTCGGCAGTGTATCTCAGGCCATGGTTTATCATGCCACATAGATATCTCAAGAGTTTCTTAGCACCAACCCAGTGAATGTTATAATCAACCATGTGTTGACTCAAAGTATTCACTGCACAACATACGTCCGGACGGGTGTTCACTAAGAACACCAGAGCCCCTATGAGTTGACGATACTCAGTAGGATTTGCTAACATGGGCCCAGCACGCGCTGCCACTCAACTTCTTAAAGTTGAGCTCCATCGGTGTCGATACGAACTTACAGTCCACCATACCAGAAGCTTCACAATGTGTTTTACTCTAGAAAGGAAAAACTCGCCAGGTCTTTACCAGACCTCCAGGCCTAGGAAGTAGTGCATCAGTCCTAGGTCCTTCATTTCGAATTCAACAACGAGCTCCCTCTTGCACTGATGAAAGAGAGGGTCAACACCTGTCAGCAAGAGGTCGTCCATGTACAAGACCAGAATGAGAAGCCTTTCTGTGTCAACCTTGAAGTAAAGGTTTGGACCAGCATTACTATGAGTGAAGCCCAGCTTCGTCAGGTAACTATCTATCCTAGGGTTGCGGGGAAGCTTCAAACCCCCCTCGTTCCCGTTTCCGAAACGCGCTCTGTTCGGGAGTGTTTTGGAAACACTCGGAAACGCGCTCTCGAAAACGCTTCCTGAGGGGCGCGTTTTCGGGAGCGCGTTTCCGAATCTGTTAAAACGCTCCCTGCCTTTTCGGGAGCGTTTCAGGAAGCGCTCGGGAGCGAACGCTCCCCGAGCGCTTCCGACGTCGGGAGCGTTTTTTAAACGTCGGAAGTGCTCGGGGAGCGTTCGCTCCCGAACGCTCCCCGGAAGAAGAAGAAAAAAAAAAAAAAAAAACGCTTCCCGCCGCGCGCAAATTTTTTTATGTGAAAAAACGAATTGTTTAAAAGGGGGGGGTTTCATTTTAGTTTTTATAGTTTGTTGAGTGTTGAGAGAGCGAGAGCAAGACACGAGGAGAGCAAGGAAGGACTCGGGAGAGCAAGGAGCAAGGCAACAGGAGGATTGCAAGAAAGAGGTAGGCCTTCTAATCCAATTTTGTATTTTCTAGGATGAATTTGTAGATTGTTAAATTGTTTAAAAATGAAAACTTGAATTTTTCTTGAATGTTGCATTTTATTAAAACTTGAAAAATGAATTGTTTTTTTCCTATGTTGCATTTCCTATTCCCATTTGGCATTTTTCCATTTGTTTTGCAGGCTAGAAACTTGAAACTTGAAACTTGTTTCCATCATGGCTATATGGCTAGGGATTTTTCTCATGTTGGTTCCTTTCTTTGTGATAATGGTGTTGGAGAGTGCTAGAAGAAAGAGGCAAATCAGAGAAGAGGAGGGTTATGGTGGATTTGAAGAAAATCCTGAAGAGGAGGAGGATTATGTTGAGGAGGAAGTGGGGAGTGGAGAACCCGAGGACACAGATTCCCCAACTAAACAAGACCAAACTCAGACACCTTTGTGGAAATATGTTCAGAAAATGGAAGGAGGGAAAGGTGGTGGAACCACTAAATTTATTTGCCCCCATTGCAATAAACAATACCATGGTTCATACACCCATGCGAGAAGGCACCTTTGTGGGATAATGCCAGGGGATGGAACTAAAAATATTGGAATCAAAGTTTGTCCTTATGTGCCAGCACCACAGAGAGAGATATATAGGAAAGAAGAGGGGGCTGCCCTACAGAGATCATCTAAAAGTTCTAGGGGTTTCGTTGATTCAGGCCCGACACGTCATGGACAAACAAGTTCAACTTCCACCCATGCCAGTGGTTTTGGAGGCAGTGGCACTGGATTAAGGCGTAGAACCATATCCGATTTCCTGGACGAAGGGTGTAGGAATGATGTAAATTCAAAAGTTTACCGGTTTCTATATGCATGTGGGGTGCCATTCAATATTCTTCGCTCACCTTATTGGCATGAAATGGTTTCTACCATTAATGATGCCCCCAAAGGATACAAAAGCCCTGGGTATGACAAGGCCAGAACCGTGGGTCTTGATCATGAAAAAGCTAAAATAAACAATTCTTTGGCTAGAATGACAAGTTTGTGGAATGAGCATGGGCTGTCCATTATCTCTAATGGATGGACCAATGTAAAAGGAAAACCATTGATAAGTGTTTTGGCTGTGTTGGTTAGTCGTGCAATCTTCCTGGCAGCATATGATTATTCAGATAAATTCAAAACCGGCATTAACATTGCAGAACCATTACTTGATATAATTGAAAAGACTGGGCCATACAATGTCATACAGGTCATCACTGATAATGCTGCTAACTGTAAGGCAGCAGGAGCAATTATTGAGGATAGATACCCCAACATTTTTTGGTCTGAGTGTTTGGTTCACACAATGAACCTTTTGATGCATGATATCATAAAAAACAAACAACCTCAATTCAAATGGCTTGGTGATTTGTACAAAGGAGGTAAAAAAATGATAAAATTTATTACAAATCATAGCAATACCCATGGGCTTTTCCATACTCACTCCAAATTGGAGTTGTTGAAGATAGCAAAAACTAGATTTGCTAGCTATTACCTCACCTTCAAGCGCCTTTTTGAAGGTAAGAGAGTCATTCGCTGCAATGGTATCAAGCCCACACTGGCAGCTATTAAAGGACAGGGCAGCAACAATAGTTGACAGGCAAGGTTTCGAACATGTGGAGGAGACCGCCCTTGACCCTCTATTTTGAGCACGTGTGAGGGAAATTTTGAATTTTACCAAGCCCATTTATAACATGATTCGCTTTGCAGATACTGATAAACCAGTGATTGGAGAGGTTTATGAGCAGATGGATAGCATGTTGGGGCAAATAAAAGATATTGTTAAGGATAATGATCCGAACTTGTATGCTATGATTCATGACTGTGTGTGTGCACGGTGGAATAAACTCAATGTTCCACTACATGCTTTGGCATATATCCTTACGCCAAAATATTACTCTCCATCTTGGCTGGGCCAACCTGCACCTGGAGGTGGGGTTAGGGTGAAACCTCACACAGATCCAGAGGTATAAGAGGGGTACTTCAGTTGCACTGCTAACTTTGGTTCTTTCCATGCAATGGAAGACAGGGACAGATTTGATGCTCTCACATGGTGGGAAGCATATGGCAGCATGGGACTTTTGCCAAAGTTGGCTAAAAAAGTTCTCTCACAAGTTGTGAACACTTCTTTCACAGAGAGGTGTTGGAGCACCTACAGCTTTATACACAATGTGAGAAGAAATGGGCTGAATGAAAACCGAGCTGAAATCTTGGTTTATGTGCATTATAACTTGAGGTTGTTGAGCCATTACTGTGATCGGGCAAATGAGGATCAATCATACAGAGTCTGGGACAACAACCCAGAGGATGATAATTTGGAGGATGGCATGTTACATCTGGAAGAATTGGAAGCAGAACTTTATAGGGATGATGATGAAGCATCAGCAGCACCGCCACACACAGGGCCAGTCCCACCATCTACTGGTAGCAGTGCGGGTGCTAGTGCCAGTGCCAGTGCCAGTGCCACTCCTCGATATCACACTATTGTTCCTTTGCAGATCCAGCCTCCACCTTCTAGTCGTGGTCGTGGTACCCCTGAGAGTACTAGAAGACCAACATTTCCTCGTGGCTCACAAAAATTAGACATTTATCGTGGGCGTGGCAAGGGGCCAGCCAGATAAAATAGATTTGTTGTTTACTAGTCTTTTCTATTTGTTGTTGACAGTTGAACAGTTGAAACTTGACTTTTTCTGATTTCAGATATTTAATGACAATTTAAGTTTGAAGTTTGAATTTGAAAGGTGAAACTTTGAAGTTGGCATTTATAAGTTTACTGTTTACATGTCATTATGAATTATGAATATGAAGCTTCATGAAAGTTATATGGTGATCAATGAATCAATGATGATAAATGTTATATAATATCAACGATGATAAATGTTATATATTGAATTTTGAAATCAATGAATCAATGATGATAAATGTTATATATCAATGATGATAAATGTATATTGAATTTTGAAATCAATGAATCAATGATGATAAATGTTAGATATTGAAATTTGAAATCAATGATGATAAATGTTATATATCAATGATGATAAATGTATATTGAATTTTGAAATCAATGAATCAATGATGATGAATGTTAGGTATTGAAATTTGAAATCAATGATGATAAATGTTATATATTGAATTTTGAAAGCTTGAAACCTTCAGATTGATGATTTGCGAGTCAATATGTTGTATGTTTCCAACTTGTGGGCGTGGTTGATGAAGATTATAACTTCTAGATGATTGATGTTATATGATTCAATCTATGTTTTTATGTTTTTTATGTCTAATTCATCATTCTACATGTTTTTGTTGACATATATGCATCAAAATATAAAAAATATAAATATATATATATGTATATATAAACGCTCCTGAAAACGCTCCGGACCGGAAGCTTCTAAAAATGGCGCTCCGCGCTCCCGCTCCCGCTCCCAAGTAACCTTGATCTATCCTATAGTACCAAGCTCTGGGTGCTTGCTTAAACCCATAGAGGGCCTTCTTCAACCTGCAGACATGGGTGTCCAAATCCTAGACTTTGAACCCCAGAGGTTGCTCTACATTCACCTCTTCCTTTATTGCACCATGGCAAAAGGCAGTCTTCACATTCATCTGATGAAGATTCTGTCCTTGTGTATCAGCAAGGGAAATAATAGATTATAGGTGCAATAATAATCAGTGCCTTCCTAGAGAAGTCTCAGGCAACACAATTTCCCATCAGATCCATGCTTGATCTTATATCGAGGTGGTAACAGCTTTGTTCTGTGGTCTAGGAACCATATCCCAGACATCATCCTTGCATCCTTCCAGGCTTGACGCTTTACAGCTTCTTCAATTGATCCAGGCTCATATGGCAGCTAGATACCCCTGGTATTTATATGGCTTCTTGGTTTTCTTCCGGGATTTCCTCCTCTGAAGTCATATATATTTGAGCCATGAGGATCTTCTTTCGTTCAACAATGATATTAACTCAGGAGCATATACAGTTGAATTCTCCCTCTTACTGCCAGCTTCTCTTGAGAGAGAAGACATCTATTTTAAATGAGGGCATCCCAAACACCAACTTGGAAAGGAATCTTATTCTCCCACAGTCAAAGCCATCCAAGACTCAGCCATATATTGTCAATATACAATATTTGTTCAAAACTACACAGGCTTTGCTGGTCAAGGTTCAATGTTCCAACAACGTGACTGAAGGCTGCAAAAAAAAACTTCTCAGCTTACACTTCCAAGTTTATCATTACGCTCCAATGTAAGACTGATACTGTCACAAGCTTACTGCTATTATGAATCTCGTAAACATGGGTGTCTGTCTATGTGACAGTGAGATAGAATCACAGATTTAGCTCCTCAAAATGGCGGATACAGAGATACCTTCTGAACTGTCATCACTGTTTTCTTCATCATTAACAGAATTGAAGATTTCAAGCTTACAGCAATTACCTGATGTTCTGTGGAGATCTGTTGTAGCTTCCTCAAACAGCCCTCTAAGATTTTCTTTATTGTAACCCACAAAACTAGGGATCCCAATCTTCCTTCTAACATATCGTGATTCCTTCTCTCATGATCCTGCACTTGAGGGCTTCATCTACTACATCTGGCATAGCATTCTGCACTGCTTCCAGATCTTCCCAACTATAGTTAAAGGTTGACTAATCTAGGGCTTCAAATCATCCAGCAAGATAAATCTGGTCAAGACACTTTCTAAGGTCACTGCCAATAGGTGGAGTTCAGGAATATACAGGTTCACAACACTGCCCCTGCATGTACGGATCTTATATCCTTTGTCAGGTACACAATTTGGCTTACTACATCAAGTCTACTTACCTCAAGTCATCAATAAATGTTACATGTGTTCCTTTGTTTATGCACAGATCTGAGAATTATTGTCCAACTTTAGCTTGGATATGTGGTTGCCTCAAGCGTGTAGCCAACCCAAGATTAGTGAGCACACAGTCAAAAACAAATGTGATAACCACCTGCAATCTACAACATTTTTTTCTTGAGACACTCTTCCTTCATGCTGAGGGTAAGAGCCAAAAATTTAAAAAACAGCCCTTAAAGTGGCCCATACAAGGCTTGTTGTTGTGGTATGGCCTACAGCCTACCACAACACTCATCATGTTGCCTTCAAACAAAATTCAGGCCTGTAATTATTGGAAATACTGAGAGGGGGGTGAATCAGTATTTCTTTTCAATTGTTAATTTTACCAGTTAGATCACTTATATTTAGAACACAAAATGAACAATAAGAATAAATGCTTTTATTAATTTCTTCTTTACAATAAATCAAGTACAATATATGTAGGGCTCCAACCCTAGATGAAGACACCAATCTTCAATCTCCCAGGCTCCAATCTGTATTTGCCAAGCACTGACTTGGACTTCCAAGGCTCCAACCTTGTCAATTCTGAGGCACCAACCTCAAGGGTTCCAACCCTAGATGAAGACACCAATCTTCAATCTCCCAGGCTCCAACCTGTATTTGCTAAGCACCGACTTTGACTTCCAAGGCTCCAACCTTGTCAATTCTGAGGCACCAACCTCAAGGGCTCCAACCCTATATCTGGTACAGGCTCCAACTTGGTCTTTTGAGGACTCCTATCCTCTAGGGCTCCAACCGTATCTTCCAAGGCACCAACCTTGTCTCTATGAGGCTCCAACCTCCTGCTTCAATTCGTCAAGATATATTTGGTTATACTTCACGGCTCCCAATGTCTTCTTCAACGAGCCGTTTCAATCTTCACTTAGTCTTCATTGTAGTCTCCACATTACGTCATCAATGACAACCTTTTCTTAGAAGGTGTCAACATTGCTCTTCATCGTACCCTAGAAAGATCTCCAAGGTTACTTCATGATGACTAATGCATCTCCAAGATTAACTCCAAGGACAGCTAGGGCTTCTTAACAATGTGTCTACAATAAACTGCACTAAGCCTCAAAGTCTACACCAAATGATTCTTCTAAGGATCCTTTAATGTACCTCAACACCTCTGCTTCAAGGATGCTTCAATATGTCTCCAAAAGTTCTCCAATGAAAACTCCAACAAGTCTTCAATCAATGCTCCAAGTAATGCTAAAGAAGACTCATCTTAATAAATGCTTCTAGATTTATTCCAAGGCTGCTTCAGTGTATGCAACAAGGATATCTTCAAACTGTCATCAACAAACTTCACTTCTTTTTTTGGTCTTGAGGTTCCAAACACTATCAAGGTTCGTAATCTTCACTTCAAGGTTGACTGCATATGCCCTCACAGTAAGCTTGATGATGCCACCATAGTCACTAAATCAATGAACCCACAAAGTGGTGAACTGTATGCTATTCTCAATGTTGTAGCTATCTCCTTCACTGATGATCTAAAACTTCCTTCACACCTTTACAAGTTAGTTCTTCAACCGAGCTCTCTACAAGACTGCCTTAATTTTTTGAGTTTTCCAATTTGTCACTGTTTCCGATATCCGAACCTTTCTAGAGCTCTTTTAAGGATGACTGAAATAAGTATAACCCTTCTTGTCATCCACAGTAGCACTGTTGTATCACAGATATACCCACAGAAGTAAATCTGAGCTCTGTTCTTAGGCTCTATTACATAGATCCGAGCCTTAATACTACGCTGTAATATGAATTCTGAACAAGCTAAACCCCAAACAATTAACCCAACAAAAGATCCTGTTCACTGTTTGCTGCTTTTAATGCTCCTGCACTTTTTCAGTCTTCTGACCACAAATCCAAACTTTAGTAAGGTCACCTTGTTGAAATCCAACGCAAACAGTGATTTAAAAATCCTTCTCGGTCTTCGTTGCTGTTCCTCGTCTTCCTGTAATTTTCACCGAATTTTTTTTTGTCCTTGAATGATGAAAAACAGACTTGTATTTATAGTAATTTCGTCCTTTAAAGAAAGGATGTGACTATTGGAGAGTGAGAGCCGACATATGTAGGTTGACTTAGGTCGGCTTGCAATAAAATATATATTTCTCAACTTAAAAATTCATTTTCTCTTCAACTACTGGGAGTTTTTGGGCAAGTGAGGGCTCATTAGAAAGAGGAAAAAATCCTCTTTAAGATGGTGTAGGATTCATTTTGAAAGGATGCCTCCAAGGTGTCCAAATTTATTTTTCTTTGTGACTGCCCTTAATTTTTGTTTGCAGAAAGTGAATAGTACAACATGGCTTCTTCATTGCTTGGCTTCTCCTTTGTTTGTCTTCTCCATTGTTTGGCTTATCAATCATAGGATCATAGTGTCATCATGTAGGACATCCATGTCATCGTGATAGGTATAGCATCATGTATTCAATAATAGTGCAGTAATATGTCATAGTGCAACATCATCATTAGGAAAATTCTGAGATAGTAAGATAGTCTTCCAACCACCTAATGAGATCAAGTGCATGCAACATTAGATCAAGTACTTCTTAGGGATTCCTTCATTAGTGGTTTGACTTCTTCGTGCCTTGCCATCTTCATTGATGGTATCCTAGTCAACCAAGAGTCATGGCATCATCATCTGGAACCAAACATCTCAAGAATATTTGACATCTTGGTCAATGCCACATTGACATCAATGACAACCTTGATTAACAGTAATGTCCACATTATCTTGCTTAGTCTTTTTCAAATGGCTTCCTTACAGCTGTGGTTAGGCTTTCTCTGCCCATGAGCCAACTTGCCGTTGTCTAGGGCTAATTTTCAGCCCCAAACTCACCTCACGGCACCCAGATCTGTAGACTGTGATGGATAAGTTCTGCAACTTACCTATGATTTCTTCTAGAGTTGCAGCTTCATGAGACAGGACTAAACAGCTTCAAATAATGCCCAAGTCTTCTCAGAGAAAGCGGCTCCCTTCTGCTGTCCTTTAGGACCTTCAAACGATACTAAACCTTTAACAGATATGCCCAGACATTGCCTTAGACCTTGCAGCTGTCCTCCTGTATCTAACCGGTCTTCAACCTAACCCAAATAGCCCTAGATCTAGCCCTCGATATCCATGCTGGAGTGCTTCCATTTCTGCGGCCAATTCAGAGAAAACAGAGCGAAAATGGACCCTGCGTCCCAAGCAGAACTTAACCATGCACTAAAAACAACATAGGACAGATCCAACCTTACCTCTAGGACTGACGTCAACCTGCTTTTATACTGCAAATTCACGCAAAGAGAGAGCTTCAGGTCTTAGTGTTTTTCTCCATGAGACAACCAGAGAACTTGCCAAGATTCAACCAAGACAATGGATCTCTTCTTTTCGTTGGTTTCAAACTGATCCAAAACAAATCCAAAACTAGGATCCAACACCCCTCCAAAACAACATTGCACACAGTGTTCGTCTCTTGCTGTTCGTGACAACTGGTTAGGGCAAGTTCATTCTACAACCAACCCTTACACAGTCACCTAACAACCTCATTCTAGCTTGTGGCCTAGGCAAGGAAGGCTCCTCTTCATGCAAGTTGTTGTTCTGGGCATGTCACAGCCCAAGAACCCTTCACGCTGCCCTATTTTGGGATGCTAGGCCTGCGGCCTACCTCAGTTGGCTTCCTCACTTCAATTTTAGCCTTCAAACTACCCACACATAACAGCGTTTTGCATTTCTGCTCCTCGGGTAACTAGCCCAGTAAACTGGCCCTTAAGACAACACTTCTCGGATCTGTTTTACCCCTCAAATAGTCCTTCATCCTAGTCCGCATACCCTACAGCAATTCAGCCTCCATTCAGACCTCTCCACGCTGTCTTGAAGTGGACTCTCTTCCACGTTGTCTTGAACCTTCCCTTGCTGCTACCCGAGCTTGAAACAAGCCTAACCAGATCTGTCTTAGCCCACAAACTGGCCTCAACAATACGCTGTCACCTACAGCTCCTTCCACGCTGTCTAGGGCAGACTCCCTCACATTGTTCCAAGCCTCCTTGTTCAGCTGGATGAGTTGCACTTGTTGGATCAATAGATCAGAGATTGCTTTTCAACACAAATTGGGCATTGTCTTCCCCATAAGGCTCTAATTCCATGTTAATTTTAGAACATGTTCTATGCCATTTCAGATTAGGGCACAAAATACTGAAGCAGATAGAACATAGCAATAGATCGATGGAAGACAAGCCAAAACAGAGATAATGAATGGTGGCGTTACAGCGATCAGCAGGATGCTTCTACTAGCACAGTCTCCAATAGGTCATTCAGCCAAGCGTGTCACACATAACTCCAGTACAACCCAAACAAAGAACACTACACAAATACGCAGCTCCATCGCCATCAAGAGAGAAGAAAATCCTCCACACAATGTGTGTATAATGAACTCCAAGTCTCTCCATTATATAGGCATCTTTGGGGGTGTGTGACATGCTCTTTAAGACATTTAAGTCTATATTATATTCCAGGCTAACCTAGCACATAAGTGGAATAAATTCAAAGTACATGTTCTACTCATCCGATCGAGATGATCTTTAGATCAATCTTACACCTCTCCAAAAGAGGAATCCAATAAAAATATTGGGATCGTCATCTGAGCAGCACAACCCGGAGTTTGGACCTAATTGTCCAAATTTAACATTTTCTCTGTCAGGTTAACCAGTTGGGTGTCCAGATTTGTTGTACTCAGATTCTACATAATAATAATAAACCCTCATATCAACTGCACCGGTTTTCCTGCATTGGGTTTTTCCGGGGACATTTGTCCGAAAAATGTGTCACTTTGTTGAATGAGCGTAATATTCAGTAAATGATCTGCATATGTGTAGGCTGTTAGTTGTGTTTACTTCGGTATTTTCTGAAAATTGTTATAACTTAATAACGAGTGGGAGAAGTAAACCAAGATGCTGAAGTAGGGTTTTTGTATTGTTGTATTCAGAAATTTTCACATCATTCTGATGAGACTATCAAGCATGAACCATTTAGTGACATATAACAACCAATCATAAGCAGGATAATAGAAATAAGGAAGAATGGAAAGTGTTAAGGATTGGGATATGGGTACGCTACACCTTTCAAAGCCCCTAGTAGTACAACTCAACCCAAGAGTGACAACACTTATCTAGAAGATGATGATAACTTTTGTTGTCACCCAAATTGTACAAGCACCGCGACAACCGCTCATGGCGGGGGGGGCTATCACTCTGATCCCTGCCCACTTCGTTCTACCTGTCTCCCAACAGCAGGCTATGGGGGGTAGTCCCTATGGAATGAGGTGAAGGAAAACAAGTTGGGAACCAACTTGTTTGGGAGACAGGAATGAGTGGCCTAGCTACTTGGTTTAATTCAGCAAGATTAATGATTAGATTAGATTTCTTAAGTATGAGACTAGTGCTTAATGGAGTCACAATTGTTTTTTGATATAAATTATTGTCATGTAACCGGATGGACACTCGTTGCTTAAATGATTGACTAACCTATATTATGTGCAAGTCCTAGAATCTATGTGTGATGCAATGATCTTGGTTATTTTTAATTATATGTCTAGTCTACGTAGAACATCTCCCCTAACTATTTTGAGAAACAATCCTTAGAGTAAGCCGACGGGAAGCAGGTGGTGGCCTGATTAACAATATCTCCCCCGTGTTCCACGCACCCAGTGCCTTTGGCACTATAGAGACTGTGGCTTTGACGACTGAAAAGTCACCATGTTAACCACTAAAAAGAGTTGAATCTCTCAAGCTAACTGGAAAAGTGTTTCCCTGAGAATATATCAACCTAGCTTATGCTAGGAGGTAAATTATTAATGGAAACTAAATCCTTCAATGCTTATGCAAGATAGATTGAGTAAATTCTTCTTAAGTTGAGATTGTTTATGTTAGTTAAGTACGTAATATGAGTTATCTTGAAGTAAGAGTACTTAATAATAATGAGATAACAATCTTACCCAAGGTAAATACCAAAAGATACAAGTGCAAGCTTCAACAATATTCCACAAAATGCTTAACCAATTAAATCAAATTATCAATTTACCAATTAACCACAAAGTTATAAGATGTCAATATTCCAATGATTTAGGATCTAAATGTTTTAATGAGTGAGTAAATTTATACGTGAAATATGAATAAACTCACAAGAGAAACACAATATTAGTCACTTCCACAATGTAAATGTTAGGAACAAAATACAAAATTATGAAAACACTTATATACTTTATGTTCCAATGACCCTTTTATGAGCAATAAATGACTATTATGACAACAGTGATGAACTTAGTGTTGATTTTTGGTAGCATCGGAAGTTCTCTAAGCCCCAAATTTTCTGGATAGGCTTAGACACTGGTATTCCAAAGAACCCAAAAACCATTTGTGAAAATTCCACTCAATTCGTGTTTTATTGTAAAAATTAATTATTTTAATGAAGACCCTAAGTCTAACTTAGGGAAATTAAATAATTAAAAGGTATTAATAAAACAGAGTGAGAATGATCTAGAAAGCGAAGATCAAGTCATGTTATAATCTTAGTCGTTGATTAAGGATCTAATCTCGGTCCTTGATATCTCAACGAAGACTATAAAAGAAAAACCGGGGTTGTTGTCATACCAGTTGTTGGAGCACGCCGACAGCGAGCTCGGACGGGGGGCTGTCACCTTTATCCCCAGTCTCTCTCTTTAAGGCTGTCTCATGGAGCTAAGGGAGGTAGACCTACTTGAAATGAAGGATAAATCGAGAGCACGGCTTAAAACATCAAATACTTGATAGAATTAACAGGATTTTACAGATCTAGATTAGATTTCACGTTTGGTCATTGCCTTATGGAGTCATACAAAATCCCATTATGCAATTATAAACCAGTAAGTGATGACTAACTGCTGCTTATTAAAACACGATTGATTAATGATATTCAATTGAAAAACACCACAACCATGAATGAAAATGTCAGATGTTTGAAAGATTTCCAGATTTATGATGCTTCAATTAATTTCGATCCAGAAAAAGTCTCTATAGTCAAAACTTAGATAAAAATTTTAAGGCTCAGTTGACCATAGAAAATTTGAAATTTTTTTTATATTTTTTATTTTTTAATTTTTTAAAGATTTTTGAAATTTTTTTTTTTTTTAATTCTATTTTTTATTATTTGAAATCTAAAAACAAAATCTAAATCTAACTGAATTAAAACTAAAAGTTAGACTTAAAACAAAAGTTACAATCTAAACCAAAATCAGAATTTAAAATCTAATAAAGTTAAATCCTAAAACAAACTAAATTAAATCTAAGTTAGATTTAAACTAAGTCTAAACTAAAGTCTAAAATCAACAAAAATCAAAACTCAAAATCTAACTTAAGCTAAAGTCGAAATACAATCTAAGTTTAAAAGTGAATGAAATTAAATCTAAGTTAAAACTAAAAAAAATGAATTATTAAAATGATACTTTAACAAAAATCTAACGCTAGCACTACAACTAAACTATATCTACGGAAACTTAAACAATAAAATCGAAATCGAAAAATGGAAGCCGATTCACTAAATAAACCTAAGCTAACGAAATCAACGCCTAAACAGAAATCGGAAACTAAACAAAAATTGAAACGAGGGTTTGATTATTTGATATCTGCGTGAGCTCGTTTGTCGTTTTGTGTGTGTCGCTTTGCAGGTTGGAGCGAAGATTGCCGCGGAGGAGATGGCACGGGCTTCTAATTTGCATATGCGTTTTTGTTTTGTTTTCTTTTGCAGCTCGATGGACGCCAGGCAGAGGAAAATCGACGCGTGAATGCAATGCTGGCTTGACAGCTTGAAGAAGTGAGCACGACTGTGAAATCGAGGGCAGGCTAGGCGGCAGAGGAGGAAAACTTCGACGGCAGATTGATGCAGAACGAAATCGATAAGCGGACAGAAGGAATGACCGATGGTGAAGTCGGATGACCTTTGCTGGACGGCAAAGTGGATAGGATCGACATTTTAATGCAGGTCAATTGGGCTTGGTGTGGAGAATTAAAGACAGTGTGGGAAATCGATGGAGAATGCTGAACGTAAGGGAGAGGCTGAATGCAGATGAAGCTGAGCGATGGAATGAAGGCCAAATGGAAATCGATGGGATTGGATGGAAATCGGAAGATATGAACCCAATATTTTTGAATTTCCAGCAAAATTTTAAAATTTCTTCAATTATGCCCAGATTTCATGCTCCTTTAAAAAAACGCCTAGATTCCGTCCACAGCAGCAATTTGAGACCAGATCTAAAAAAAATTTCGATTTGAACCCTGAATCCTGCAACAATCAGTCAGATCTGAAAACACACATGCCAATTTAATGATTAAACCCTGACAATCCTAAAAAATTTACAAATTTACAACTATTTTACAAATTTAAAACCCTCAAGGTCAGATTAAAATCCATTTAGCACAATTTTCAGAAATTTAAAGTTTTAGTGAGAGGCACAAGCCTTCGAAACCCTGCAAAATCACAAATATCGTAAGATAGACCCGAAATTTAACAAATAAAGAGCTTATCAGATTTATGCTTATTGAGAGTCGGCTGGTCCAACCGAAGACTTCCCCTGACGCCCAATTTTTTAAAAAAAATTCCCTGCACACTTAGATCCAGATCTTAGATCGATAGAGATTTAAGAAAACAACATGAGACCTTTGCAGAAAAATCAGAATGTTATTTTATAAACCCAGAAAACTGCATAAGATACCTATATGCAGATTAATCCATGAAGGCCATCAACCATAAAATGCAAGAAACCAAGTAGCAAAGTTTAGAGACAATTCACCACATAGATCTGAGAAGGAACATCCAGATTTGTAACCCCAAAGTCTTTAGCTTTATTCCTCAAAAAGTTTACAAGAGCTTCTAAGAGCAAGTGCACGATTCTGAGATCGGATGACTCAATAATGACAAAGACCTCTAAATTTATAGGACTAGATCTCTAACGGCTAGTTTGGATGATCCTCGTCAAAATAATCTCAACCGTTCAAAAGATTTAATTATCTTTTAATCCGGAGCGTTGAAATTAAAATTTTGGGGAAAAAACGAATTTATCATTTAATTCAATTTTAATTAACTCAAAAATATTATTTTTGAGTTAATTACCCAAAATTTTGACCTTGACTTAACCACCAAGGCCCAAGGGTCCAATATTTCTTAAAATTCTCAATATTCCCTTGGCCTGGGGCTGTCAAAATCATTTTCCAAGGACCCACAAATTTTGCCTTTAAAGATTTAATTCTAATTTAGGACCCTAAATTAATTAAATTTCTGGTTTAGGATTTTATTAATTAATTGACCAGAAAATTTAATTAATTGACTAAGAGGGGATTATAATTATTTTTTCCAACCCTCTTTTACATGAGATAATACTTTTACATACATGAAGGGGGGAAAACCCATTTGTATAGACCCTCAAATAAATACCCAGTTCTGCGACTCAACACATGATCTAGTAGACCAAGTAGTTCAAACTACTTTTACAAGGACTCGATAAAAAACACTAGGACTCACTTAGCATGCTGATGACAAAATCCACCCTAGCTTTGGGGTGAGGCTGGAGGGAAAAACTCTGCCGATCACTTTCGTGAATCAGTGAGACAAAAAACCTCCTAGAATAGAGATCATCAACAACATACTAGGCTTACCTAGGTTGTTACATACATTGACAGTCTTACTTAGATCATTTACATCATAACATGCAGAATGGGTTTACATCATTTGCAAAACTGTCGACTGATGACTGATGATGGAATCTGAATGGCGCAACCACGTCGAACATGAAGAATCCCATTTGAAAAAATGGGGGTGTACTGCTATGGGGTAGTTGACGAAGTGTGGTCAACATCTGGCTCTACTTGGGGACACGTTGCTTTATCAAAGGAATGTGAGAATCCAGAATCTGCATCCAAGCAACACACAAGATTACATAAGTAGCGTCCATCCAAACATCATCATATAACATTAAGCTCATGAAAAATAGAAGCTCTTCTTTTATTTATTATTCTATTTAACATGAAAAGTAAATCTACTCTATCTGCAAAATGAAATGCTGAAATAACAAGGAGTAAGGTTAGAGATACAATACAAAGGATGCCCTGTGGCATCAGATGTGTTCAATATAGTGCATGCTGATCATTTGCCTGCTTTCAGGCAAGTCTGTGGGCTGCTTTTCAGATGTGCCATGCCCAATCTTGCACAATGTAGGACTCTGTCTTATCCGAATGTCAAGCTGCTCTCGACCATCAGACGAATCAAAGCGCTTCCTTATTCTTTTTCTCTTTCGCTTCAGGCTCTTCTTCGTGGACGATTGTATGGTTGATGATGTGGAACCTTCCTCTTGTGAACTTTCAGACGAAGTAAACAATATATGTGTGACATGTCTCTCTTCACTCTTCATCTGCTCTGTCAAAGGTGATTTATTAACCTGATTCCCTTCGGTTTTCCTTCTATCCGGGTCGCCTTCAATCAACCACTTTTCAATGGAAGAAATGGTCTCCTCATAATAGGATGGAGGTTGCTCCAGCAAACTGGGAGGCCTATGCTCTGTTGACAACTGTGATCTTTCCGCTTTCTCCAGATTAGAATGTTTAACCTTTATAGTACTGATTTCCTTTGCATGATTCTTTTCAACAGTCAATAACCTGTGCCGAAGAGACATTTGACCAGTTTCCATGTCCTTTATAACTTTATCATTACCTGCTTTCATGGCCATGAAGCAATTTTGCATATATTTTATCTCTCTCTCATGATTTGCTTGCATGGTGGCTAATTGATTGTTGTAATCAAATTCCATGATGGCCATTTCTTCATCATGTCTTTCTTCCATGGCATTCATTTGGTTGGAGTGATTGAATTCCATGATCGTCATCTTTTCCTCCAAGGCTAACAACTTGTTTCGTATAGCATCAATTTCCCTGGTATGATCAGCTGTTAATCTTGCTTGGTTAAGTTCCATATTCTTAATGATTTCAGCCTGGTTGGCCTCCATATTCTTGATTACCTGAGCTTGATTTAGCTGTATATCCTTAACCATCTGAATCAATTCTTTAACAAGATTCTTATCATTGTCGACACTAGTTTGGCAATTTGGCTCTGCTTCACCACTATCATGGATTTGTGCTATCATGGTACAAGTGGATTCTTCCTGAGAATTGTCTAGAGATCTGATGCTGACAGTTGAGTTCTCTACACGATCATTTTCATTATTTTGCACAATACTGGGGGTACAAGGCGAATCATCTTCTGTCATATATTTTTCTATAAAGGCTTTTATGATGTTTTGAAAATAATAAAAATACTCCTCAGGACAATTTCGAAACCAATCAATAGCATCACCTTTTAAGGAAAAGCCAAAGAGACATATCTTGACATCTTCATGATTATATTGTGATGGGAGACAATATCTGTTTATTATATTAATAACCGTCAAGAGATGTTTTCGAGCAGCAGCTGGATTACCACCCGAGAACAAAGGTAATTTAGGAATGGCCTCTTTTGGCAGGTCATGAAGAGGATCATCCATGATGACTTGCTTAGAATTTAGGAAATAGATCCGTGTTCAAGAATAGTCAAAAGGTCCTCAAGAAGCGAACTTCTTAGCGGGAACTCTTGTAAGAAATGAAAGAATTGGAGTCGCCACTTGAACATGAAACTAAATCTTAAAACAGAAGAAATAATCGAGAGATAGCAGATGGATATCAGGTGGGGATTCTTGTTTGGGAGTAAAAAGATGAATAAGTGGAGTCGCCACCCAAACAAGAAGCCAACCGAAATGTCTAGGTGCTAAGGATGCGATGATGAAATGATTAGTGATATGACGAAAGATAAGACGATGAAAATATGAAGAGATGAAAAGTCGCCAGAAAATGTGTTCCCTTGTGACAGGCTAATGAATGGCGAAAGAAGATCTGAAGATTATAAAATGTCGTCAGGGCACCGCGACAACGGCTCAGACTGGGGGCTGTCACCTTTATCCCCAATCTCTCTCTTTAAGCTGTCTCCTTGCAGGCTAAGGGAGGTAGACCCTACTTGAAATGAAGGATAAATCCAGGAGGCACAGCTAAAACATCAAATACTTGATCAAATTAACAGGATTTCACAGATCTAGATTAGATTTCACGTTAAGACCAGTGCCTTATGGAGTCAAACAGAATCCCGTTATGCAATTATAAACCAGTAAGTGATGACTAACTGCTGCTTATTAAAACACGATTGATTAATGATATTCAATTGAAAAACACCACAACCATGAATGAAAATGTCAAATGTTTGAAAGATTTCCAGATTTATGATGCTTCAATTAATTTCGATCCAGAAAAAGTCTCTATAGTCAAAACTTAGATAAAAATTTTAAGGCTCAGTTGACCATAGAAAATTTGAATTTTTTTTTTTTTTTTTTTTTTTTTTTTAATTTGAAATCTAAAAACAAAATCTAAATCTAACTGAATTAAAACTAAAAGTTAGACTTAAAACAAAAGTTACAATCTAAACCAAAATCAGAATTTAAAATCTAATAAAGTTAAATCCTAAAACAAACTAAATTAAATCTAAGTTAGATTTAAACTAAGTCTAAACTAAAGTCTAAAATCAACAAAAATCAAAACTCAAAATCTAACTTAAGCTAAAGTCGAAATACAATCTAAGTTTAAAAGTGAATGAAATTAAATCTAAGTTAAAACTAAAAAAAATGAATTATTAAAATGATACTTTAACAAAAATCTAACGCTAGCACTACAACTAAACTATATCTACGGAAACTTAAACAATAAAATCGAAATCGAAAAATGGAAGCCGATTCACTAAATAAACCTAAGCTAACGAAATCAACGCCTAAACAGAAATCGGAAACTAAACAAAAATTGAAACGAGGGTTTGATTATTTGATATCTGCGTGAGCTCGTTTGTCGTTTTGTGTGTGTCGCTTTGCAGGTTGGAGCGAAGATTGCCGCGGAGGAGATGGCACGGGCTTCTAATTTGCATATGCGTTTTTTTTTGTTTTCTTTTGCAGCTCGATGGGAGCCAGGCAGAGGAAAATCGACGCGTGAATGCAATGCTGGCTTGACAGCTTGAAGAAGTGAGCACGACTGTGAAATCGAGGGCAGGCTAGGCGGCAGAGGAGGAAAACTTCGACGGCAGATTGATACCGAACGAAATCGATAAGCGGACAGAAGGAATGACCGATGGTGAAGTCGGATGACCTTTGCTGGACGGCAAAGTGGATAGGATCGACGTTTTAATGCAGGTCAATTGGGCTTGGTGTGGAGAATTAAAGACAGTGTGGGAAATCGATGGAGAATGTTGAACGTAAGGGAGAGGCTGAATGCAGATGAAGCTGAGCGATGGAATGAAGGCCAAATGGAAATCGATGGGATTGGATGGAAATCGGAAGATATGAACCCAATATTTTTGAATTTCCAGCAAAATTTTAAAATTTCTTCAATTATGCCCAGATTTCATGCTCCTTTAAAAAAACGCCTAGATTCCGTCCACAGCAGCAATTTGAGACCAGATCTAAAAAAAATTTCGATTTGAACCCTGAATCCTGCAACAATCAGTCAGATCTGAAAACACACATGCCAATTTAATGATTAAACCCTGACAATCCTAAAAAATTTACAAATTTACAACTATTTTACAAATTTAAAACCCTCAAGGTCAGATTAAAATCCATTTAGCACAATTTTCAGAAATTTAAAGTTTTAGTGAGAGGCACAAGCCTTCGAAACCCTGCAAAATCACAAATATCGTAAGATAGACCCGAAATTTAACAAATAAAGAGCTTATCAGATTTATGTTTATTGGGAGTCGGCTGGTCCAACCGAAGACTTCCCCAGACGCCCAATCTTAAGAAAAATTTCCCTGCACACTTAGATCCGGATCTTAGATCGATAGAGATTTAAGAAAACAACATGAGACCTTTGCAGAAAAATCAGAATGTTATTTTATAAACCCAGAAAACTGCATAAGATACCTATATGCAGATTAATCCATGAAGGCCACCAACCGTAAAATGCAAGAAACCAAGTAGCAGAGTTTAGAGACAATTCACCACATAGATCTGAGAAGGAACATCCAGATTTGTAACCCCAAAGTCTTTTGCTTTATTCCTCAAAAAAAGTTTACAAGAGCTTCTAAGAGCAAGTGCACGATTCTGAGATCGGATGACTCAAGAATGACAAAGACCTCTAAATTTATAGGACTAGATCTCTAACGGCTAGTTTGGACGATCCTCGTCAAAATAATCTCAACCGTCCAAAAGATTTAATTATCTTTTAATCCGGAGCGTTGAAATTAAAATTTTGGGGAAAAAACGAATTTATCATTTAATTCAATTTTAATTAACTCAAAAATATCATTTTTTGAGTTAATTACCCCAAAATTTTGACCTTGACTTAACCACCAAGGCCCAAGGGTCCAATATTTCTTAAAATTTTCAATATTCCCTTGGCTTGGGGCTTTCAAAATCATTTTCCAAGGACCCACAAATTTTGCCTTTAAAGATTTAATCCTAATTTAGGACCCTAAATTAATTAAATTTCTGGTTTAGGATTTTATTAATTAATTGACCAGAAAATTTAATTAATTGACTAAGAGGGGATTATAATTATTTTTCCAACCTCTTTTACATGAGATAGTACATTTACATACATGAAGGGGGAAACCCATTCGTATAGACCCTCAAATAAATATCCAATTCTGCGACTCAAAACATGATTTAGTAGACCAAGTAGTTGAAACTACTTTTACAAGGACTCGATAGAACACTAGGACTCACTTAGTATGCTGATGATAAAATCCACCCTAGCTTTGGGGTGAGGCTGGAGGGAAAAACTCTGCCGATCACTTTCGTGAATCAGTGAGACAAAAAACCTCCTAGGATAGAGATCATCAACAACATACTAGGCTTACTTAGGTTGTTACATACATGGACGGTCTTACTTAGATCATTTACATCATAACATGCAGAATGGGTTTACATCATTTGCAAAACTGTCGACTGATGACTGATGATGGAATCTGAATGGCGCAACCACGTCGAACATGAAGAATCCCATTTGAAAAAATGGGGGTGTACTGCTATGGGGTAGTTGACGAAGTGTGGTCAACAAGGGTCATTTGGTAAGACACACTGAGTGAATCTTGCGATCGAATTCTTCTGACAGAGCAGTGCTCGGACAAAGATCAGATCTAAGTGATTCATTGCAGTGAGGGGCAGAGGCAGCTATTGGTCAAAGGATCTTCTCCGAGACCAAGAGTACATAGCAGAGAGGCAGCAGAAACAGAAGAGGAAGCAGTGTAGCCACCGGGAGGTGTGATGCAGTCCCTAGAAGGGGTGACGCAGGCCCACGCAGGGACTGCGTAGTGTTTCCGAGAGACAGTCTGAGTTTTGCTGGAGATCGAGGTTTCTGAGTCGAGAGGGCTGAAACTTGATTTTCCGAGAGGCAGATCGATTCAGAGAGGAGGTGGTGCAATCCACAACCATCCTCAGGCAGGCCTACGCATCTATTGTGCAGAGGTAATGCAGAGGGAGCTGGGGTTTCGCCAGTTCAGATCTGGATCAGCCGGGACTTGCTATGTGAGGTAAAACTCACTATATTTTTGTCTGCCATGATTTCTCTGTACTGGATAACCAGTAAGACATCCAGAGATTCTATTCAAAAACTATTGCTTAATAAGACAAACCCTCAGATCTACTGCACCGGTTTTCCCGCATTGGGTTTTTCCGAGGATTTAGTCCCAAATAAAGATGTCCTATGTGTGACTGATTTCTTGCTTAGTTTCCTTGTTTCTAAATCATATTTAATTAAGTGTAGGTTGCTTTAGTAGTTTACTTCAATACTTCATGATGCATTCTGAATTAATTTTGTAAATGCAATTTACATAATAGGAGAAGTAAACTCAAATAGTTGCAGTTGGATTCCTAAGATTGTCAAATCTAGGAATTTTCACATGGTATCAGAGCGTTTGATGTGAAACAGGAAGAGCGGATCTGAGCACTAAAGTGAAGGCCAAATAGTTGCAGCAGCAGAATATCGAATCCCTAGAGGGATTGCGCAGTTCTAGCCAGAAGAGCTAAAGTTTTGAGGTTGTCTCTCTATGGGTGAATCGATAGAGAGGTAGGACTTCTGGTTCGAGATTTTTCCAAGGTGGACGGAGTGGCGCAGAGCCTTCACGCATAGCCAGAGGGATGCCTTTTTTCTGCGAGTAGTTGCTGGGCAAAGAAGCATCGGAAGAAAGAAAAGAGCACATAGCTGGGAATTCTTCCTTGGTGAGTTCCCAGCCGAGGAATTCAACATTTTTCCAAAATCTAAGCAGCAGATCCCAGTAGCAGATCTACGAGCTCCACAAGGAGTGCGTAAGCCTGCCTAGTGTTGCGCAGAGGGGGAAGAAGAGGAAGCAGTTCGACAGTGTTCGGCTAGGATGGCATCTCATGGTCTTAGAGATCAGGACCAATTGGAGGGTTCCTCCAACTACATAATCTGGAAGGAAAGGATCCAATTCCTTCTGGATGAATATGATCTCAAGACGTTCATGGCAAATGTGGTAATTGCACCTACAAATCTGGATCAACTTAAGAAGTACAAGTCCGATATTGCAAAGGCCAAGAGACTAATCCTTGATGGTGTCAAGGATCACATAGTCTCTCATTTAACTGGCAAGAGCACCACCAGGGAGATGTGGGAGGCCTTGTCTTTGTTGTACAAAGGAACTTCCGAGCAGCGGAAAATGTACTTGGAGCAGAAGCTCCGGATGATCCAGATGCAGAAGGGGAAGTGCATTGCTCCATTCCTTATGAAAATTCAGGAGATTCAAGACCAGTTTGAGTCATCAGATCCACCCCATCTTAGGCAACTATGGTGAGGCTAGCCCTTAACGCAGTCACGGAGGAGTGGCAAATTTTTGTCCAAAGCATTTTGGGCAGGGCTACACTTCCTAGTTGGGAGCATATGTGATCAGCGCTTCAGGAGGAAGAGCTGAGGAGAGATCTAGTCAAGTCCAATAAGAGTCCGAAGGAGGAGGAGAATGCAACCCTCACATCGAAAGGGTAGCAAGGGCAACAGAGACAAAAGAGAGATGTCTCGAAGGTGAAATGCTTCAGATGTGGTGAGATGGGCCACTTTGCATCACATTGTCCTTTGTAGAAAAAGGACAAGGATTAGAAGCACGATCCAAAAGTTGCAGCCGCAAAGATCGCACAGGATGAGTTCACCATGAGTGCCCATGCTTCTCCAGGAGAGAAATGGGGTGACATTGAACTGTAGTTCACTCTGAACTTCAGTGGGCAGGATCCTTGAGGAGCCCACCTCATAGATCATTACCTTACTATGGGAGCCCATATCATCAGTAGCGGGATGGAGGAGTTTTTAGTAAGAGCCAAGGAGTGATGGAGCGACAGTTGTAGTAGGTAGAAATGCCTATTTTTGGAGCAGTGCAGAGCATGGCAGCAGCAACGCAGTGCACAGCAGCAACAGTGCAGTGCATCAAAGGGATAGCGCAGTAGCTATCAACAGTCATAGTCTTCAGCGCCGAGGTGCATCCACTGAATACTTGTTCAATTTTTGGGTGATTTCAGCTACTTCTCTCAGCAGCTAAGTTGCAGTATTAGCAGTGACATTGTTAGCAGCACTTGAGAGGGAGTTGTACTACAGATTCAGTAGTGGCAGTTCCAGTGTCATGGGCAGCAGTACAGTTACAGCAGCAACGCAGAGGTTGGTGGACAGCTTGTCAGACTTCAAATTTTCAGGGTCAGAGCAGTGTTCAACAGGCATGTTGTTAGAGCACTTTCCTCGCTAAGAGGGAGTGTTGATTTTTGGTAGCATCGGAAGTGCTCTAAGCCCCAAATTTTTTGGAGAGGCTTAGACACTAGTATTCCAAAGGACCTAGAAACAGTTTGTGAAAATTCCACTCGGTTCATGTTTTATTGTAAAAATTAATTATTTTAATGAGGACCCTAAGTCTAACTTAGGGAAATTAAATAATTAAAAGGTATTAATAAAACAGAGTGAGAATGATCTAAAAAGCGAAGATCAAGTCATGTTATAATCTTAGCCATTGATTAGAGATCTAATCTCGGTCGTTGCTATCTCAACGAGAAGCTATAAAGGAAGGCTTTAGGGTCATTTGGAAAGACACACCAAGTGAACCTTGAGATTGAATTCTTCTAACGAAGCAGTGCTCAGACGAAGATCAGATCTAAGCGATTCAGTGCAGTGAGGGGCAGAGGCAGTTATTGGTTGGAGGATCTTCTCCGAGACCAAGAGTACATTATAGAGAAGCAGCAGAACTAGCAGAGGAAGAAGCGCAGCCACCAGGTGGTGTGATGCAATCCCTAGAAGGGGTGACGCAGGCCCACGCAGGGGCAGCGCGGTGTTTCTGAGAGACAGTCTGTGTTTTGCTAGAGATAGAGGTTTCTGAGGCAGGAGGGCTGAAACTTGATTTTCCGAGAGGCAAATCGATTCAGAGAGGAAGTGATGCAGTCCGCAGTCATCCCCACGCAGACCTACACATCTACTGCATAGAGGCAGCGCAGAGGGAGCTGGGGTTTCGCCAGTTCAGATCTGGATCAGTTGGGACTTGTAGTGTGAGGTAAAACTCACTATATTTTTGTCTGCCATGATTTCTCTGTACTGGATAGCCAGCAAGGCATCCAGAGATTGTATTCAGACACTGTTTCTTAATAATACAAACCCTCAAATCTGTTGCACGGGTTTTCTCGCACTGGGTTTTTTAGGGGACTTAGTCCAAAATAAAGGTGTCCTATCACTATGTGTGATTGATTTCTTGCTCAGTTTCCTTGTTTCGGGTTCATATTTAATTAAGTGTAGGTTTCTTCAGTAGTTTACTTCAATAATTCATGATGCATTCTGAATTATTTTGTAAATGTAATTTACACAATAGGAGAAGTAAACTCATATAGTTGCAGTAGGATTCCTAAGATTGTCAGATCTAGGAATTTTCACACTTAGGACAACAACAAGTAAATATCAATTCCACAGTGCATATGCTTGCCCAATGTCACAAGAAGTAGCCCAACTACCAAATAAACTTAGCCAACTTAAGAATCATATGTGTTTGCTTGTTTCATATATGATATTCAGAAAATTTTCAGTTCTAATCTATTTATTACAGCAGTAAATAAACCACATATCAGTAAACTAACGATGCTAGCAACAGTAACCAATATGCCCAAAAATAGAAAAATTTCATTGAAACTGAAAAATTCAAGTTTTTGACCCTCTTTAAGTGGTTGATTTAGAAATTGCAGATCTGATATGTTCAGTTATGCAGTAAATTCCAGCAAGCAAAAAATTAGATCTAGGCTAGATCTAAGATGCCGAAATGGCCAAAATTTAGGAAAATGAAAATTTTGCAATTTAGAACAATTTTGAATTTTGACCAATTTGTATGTGATTTTAGGGCCTAATTATCGTTGTTTTGAATGTTGTAATAAAACAGAGGCAAAATGAGGGTTTAAACTCTAGAGACCAAACCCTAGGCCTAAGGCCTTGCAGATGCACTTGCCCAAGTAGCTCAAAATCTTTAAGATGAAGATGCCACTTGAAAATCAAACTTTTGAAGCCCAAAAACCCACGAAACCACCAATGGATCAGTATTGAAAATTTTTAGATATAGAATTGGGGTAAATTAGGCAAAATAGGCCAAGAAGAGTCAACGCTAGGCCATAGAAGGCCAGCGTTAAGGGAAGAGGAAGCTAGGAGGGCAGATCAGGGGGTGAAAAGGCGAGAGGAGGCCAGAAAGAGGCAACACTGGAGGAGAAGGCTTGACGCTAGGGAAAAAGAAGCCAACGACTAGGGTTCAGGGGCTAGAAAGCCATAAGGCAGTTATCTAGGGTCTCAGAGGGAGGTCGAGGCTCCTTAATCCCACGGACAGGCCACTTAAGGCCTAAAACCCTCTGCGCAAGGGTTAGGAAGGGAGGGGGAGGCCTTTAGGGCTTACGGCTTGCCCTAAAAGGGCTAAAAAATGATGACGCAGGGGCTCAGAGGCTAACGCTAGGGCCTTAGAGGCTGACGCTGGCCTTGGAGAGGCTGGATCCAGTCCTAGGAGGGCCTAAAACTGAAACCTTTGTCTAAAAAAAAAAATTCACCTCTGAATTTGAATTTTGCTACAAATATTTCGTGGGTAACCCTGCAAATTTTCCGGAGACTAGATCTTACCCTCAAGATCCTATGTCTATCTCTACTTCAGTTTGATCTCTTGATTCAACCTGCACAAATGAAAATAAAATACCCAAACCCCAAATATATACAAAAATAAATCTTAAAACCCCAAGACCCAAGTTAGAAAAATAATTAACAAATTATATTTTACAAAACTATTCACAAAATTACAAAATATACAAGGGTTTTAAAATTTAAAAAAAATTTAGAAGAATATTTTTATGGCTATTTTCTTTGATAAATGCCTAAAAATGCTTCAGAAACTCCATCCACACTATAGCCTTAGCGAAGATTTAATCCACCATACAAATACTTAAGATCCAAGCAAAATGATCCTTGTCCACAGTTTGTTAAATTGGAGACCAAGGATTGAAGTACCTGCAAACACTATGTATTATCTCAAAATAATCATATATAAGTACAACATAGAAAGCCCATAGTCAGTACATACCACAAATCAACGAACAAGTACACCTCGAGTTGCACCCCAAAGTCTTTATTATGGTAGAAAAACTAGTTCCCAGCGAGACAATAATTTACACAAATGCTTCAACAACAATTTCTTAGCCAGAAATCAGTTGGCTAGAGACTCACATGACTCTAATTTATAGCTAAATCCTCCAAGTGGAAAAATAACGGCTAGTTTCTTTGATTCTTGTCAAAATAATCTCGGTCGTCAAATAATACTTGATCATCTTTTGATTTTAGCTGTTGAAATAATTATTTTTGAGTAAATTTTGAATTTTTCTTTTCATCCCTTTTTTATTAGCTCAAAATTAATTATTTTGGACTAATTTCCTCAAAAATTTGACTTTTTCTTAACCACCAAGGTCCAAGGGTCCAAACTTTCTTGAAATACACAATATTCCCTTGGTGGAGGACCTTTAAAAATTGATTCTTTTACGACCCACGAATATTTCCACTTGGAGAATTATTTATCCTAAGACATTTTAATTCTGACTATAATTAATTAATTTTTTAGCTTAGGATTTTATTTAATTTTGCCATAAAAATTAATTAATTGACACCTAAGGGAATTAATTATTTTTTCATCCACTAATACATAATATTTTTACATTTACAACCCTTAAAGGGAGAAAACTCATTTGGCTTAAACACTCAAGACACATACCCAATCTACGACACAATATGATCTAATGGACCAAGTGATTTGTAATAAAATATTTTAGTCAAATAGCTTAAATTATTCCCAAATCACTTTTACATCAGACTCGACTAAAACACTAGGAATCACCTAAGACTTTGACAAAGAATTCCACCCTAGCTTTGGGGTAAGGCTAAAGAGAAAAACTTTGCCGACCATCTGTGTTTAGAAACACAGATGAGTCAGTGAGACAAAAAACCGCCTAGGATGAAACTTTTCGCCAAAATAGCAAGCTTACCTAGGTTGTTACATACATTCGTGGTTTTACTAGCATCATTTACATTACAAAACTTACAGAATGGGTTTACAATTACACATAAAAACTACTGATAAATGACCAGATCCTGTTGAAAAATTGGTAAATCCGCTTCCTCAGAGCTTCGACAAATATGGGTGCAACAATTGCCAAGGTAAAGCAAGGCAGAAAGCACAAATTTAGAGCATCATGATGAATTATACAACTCAACCCATAATCAACACTTTCATGAAAAGTACATAAGGCATTAACACTAAATATGAAGAAAGGAAATAATGTATCTCATGTATGGCAAGCACGATAACCATCAATGTCGGTGAGCTGAGAAAAATGTGGGAAGCATCATTGGTCAACAAATGTAAAAAACCACGGATGTCATCTCTGTAACTGTTGGTTGTGGTCAAGATCATAGAAGAAAAAATTATCATCTAGTAACCCCTATATGTAAAGGGGTAACATGAATCACTTTCACAGCATGCTCCATGTTGTCGCCTTAACTCACACCTGGGATTTTTGTGGAGAAAATCCTTAACTCCACTTGGTGTGTTGTACAGAGGAAACCAATATGCATGAAAAGTAATTGTGTGTAGACTATGTATGTATGAGTAAGTACTAGTAGTAGTTGTATTATTGAATAAATCTGAATGGTCATTACAGTTCTCCGTGGCGGTATGCCAATATAGGCAATGAATGGCCACGAAGATAAGTGATTATATATTTTGACCTATGCCCCTTCATAATTAATGGATATCATTAATTTAATTGATTAATCATTATTTATATTATTATTTTAATGTTACTTATTATTTGATATATATTTTTATGAATATTTTATTCATAACATTGCCACCCCCTTTAGAGATGCTTTGTCCTCAAAGCATAACAAGAAGGATTTTCTCTAGTTGAACATGTTTCTATGGAATGAGATCTTTACTTTGATTTTGTTTGTGCCCGGTGAAGTCCTCCTGTGTATTTGTGCCTTCCTTGAAGCTGGAAGCGTTAACACCATATAATTTATAATGTCGCCCTTGCCAATTAAACTCCATGGATTGTTCTTCAAGGTTTTTAGTATAGGTTCCTAGTTGTATTAACCATTATGCACCTAGAACTATATCCATTTCTTTCAGTGGTAGGGAAAATAGGTCTGTTTGTAACTTTAGTTCTTGTATCTGGATTGAAACCTTATGGCATTCTCCTATCTCTTCGAACTTTTGCCCAATAGCGACAAACATGGTCAGGTCTTTGATTGGGCATGTACAAAGATCAAGTTGTTTAGCAAGATCAATGTTTATACAATCGTGAGTACTTCCAGAATCTACAAGTATATTGACAATCGTGAGCCCTTTCAACTTCAGGGTTTTAGGGCATACACTCCTTGTCATGCTTGTTGGTAGAGTAGTAGGCTTAATGTTCTTTCGTCTTGGACATTGGTTTCTCTGCTTCCAAAGGTGTGTTGGAACGTATTTTTCAATGACTTGTTGTTTTTGACCTTTTGAAGAATTGCTCTCTTCACCCTGATTTTGTTGGACACATGAGATTGCACGTAATGATGGTTCCTCAGGATCTGAATCTTCATTGTGTGTGACAATGATTTCTTTGTTGAGTTCTTGTACTTCAACTTTCCTTCCATCTACTATTTTATAGTAGCGTAAGGACGTTTCCTCACATTTATGTCCTAATGTTTATTTTTCTCCACACTTGCAACAATTATTTTTATTTTTTATCCTTTTCTTTATCTCATTACTTGAAGTGTCTGACTCTTTCTCAACTTCATAAGCATACAATTTCTTATTAAGGCATCTATGCCCTGACGTCTACTTGTCTCCACAATACCTACATTTGTTTGACTCCTTTTTACCTGAGTTTTGTTGTTGGTCCTCGTCTTCCTTGAATGATGACATTTTGAATTTATGTTTTTGTTCAATAAGCTTTGTTGCATGTCTAGCTTCTTCAATAGTTTGAGATTTGTACAATTTCAATTCTGCACGAATATACTCTTTGAGTCCACTTTTATACATTTTAAGCAGTCATTCATCAATAAATCCTCTTTGCCTTATAACCAATACTTCCCATTCGTGGGTTTATTCGCTTACAGACCCTTTTTGCTTGAGATGAACAAATTTTTCGTAGACATCATCTTCTTCATCGTAGAATATTTTTAGCAAGGCATCCACGAAGGTCTTCCAATGAAAGGAACGGGCGTCACATCTGCCAGACCACCATAGGAACCAATCATATGTCTCTGCTTCCAAATTGTTGGATGCGGTCATGATATTTTCTCGTTCGCCTATTGGCGGGTTTGATTCAAAAATAGCTTCCATTTTATTAACCCAAACAATAACGCCTTTATGGTCTTTACCATCGTATTTTGGAAGCTCATTTTTAATCCGTTGATAGTCTTTTTCGAGAAATTGGGTATAGTATTGGCTACCTGAGAAGTGTATTTGCAGCATTTGCGAGATTTCATGATTTGGGGGATCTTCGCTATCTGGAGTTTTGGGGCTTTGTGTTGGTTCTTGAGCGATTAAAGGATTAACAAAAAATGAATTAACCCTTTCTATTAACTGATCCATTCTTACTTCATGTTCTCTAACTTTACAGGCTGCTTCTTGCTTGTCTTCTTATCTTAATCTAAAGAAAGTTTTCCACCAATAATCGAAGTCTCTTCTTTCCTGGTTCTGCATCCCTTGCAACACTTTCTCAACGTTGTATATATTCTTTATCTTAGTTGATAATTCTTCTTGAGTTTCTCCTAGCTTTGTCTGCTTTATTTTGACGTTTTCAAGGCAATGACGCACTTTATCAAGCTCTTCACGGTATTTACTAATGTTAGTTTCGTCATTATTTCCCATTTTGTTCTTCTTTTTCTTGGCAGAACTGTTTTTTTAACTGTATATATATATATATATATATATCATCTGGGAAGTACCTGTTTCAACACCCGGTTCATGGGGAAGAGAACCCAGGATGGGTTCGTGAACCCGTGCAACACAATATATATATCATCTGGGAAGTACTCGTTCCAACACCTGGTTCATGGGGACGAGAACCCAGAATGGGTTCGTGAACCCGTGCAACACAATATATATATATATATATGTGGAAGTACCCGTTCCAACACCCGGTTCCAAGACACCAGAAAGCAGCTCAGGAACAACAAACAAATGGTGGCTGATGTTGTCGGAAGATAGTGTCGTGACAGAGACAGAGGACTGTGATGTAATGTTCCTTTTTTGGTATTCTTTATGTCATGGTTAGGATGGACTTTCAGAGTTGAGGGCAGACATGTCACAGGTACAGGTTGGCGTCATCGACGGGCCTTGGGGGCTTTTGGAGGGGTTTTGAGGAGTTCTTATGAGGTCTGATGGCATCTACTTGATATATTCCACCATCTGCATAGTTTGCCTTTCGTTTCATTGCATTCCGACAACTTTCAGAAAATTGAGTTATTAATGGGCCTAACTCAATTAATTACACCTAAGGTGGCATTTCGAGAGGAATTCTTGGTAGAACACCTTAGTGTAATAGCTCGTTGGAACCAGAACTAGAATATCTATAGGATGGGATGGCTAGGAGTGATTTTCAGTGACCTGAGGAGGCATAGTGGCCAATTGACCATTTTCCACATTAAAAATAATATTTTCATTACGGGAAATGTGCTCAATGATTAAACTAATAATCAAATAGGAGCTTCTAGAGGAGTCCATCAGATCTATAAAAAGAGGAGGAAGGGCCATTAGAGATCATCTTGGATTTGTTATTTCTTCTTGTATGTGAGGTTGAGAATTTGGTTCTCTATTCCATTGGTAGCCCCAGGATGGAAACCCTCGGGTGATTTAGAGAGATTGGGTGGCACCCATCCCCCCTTGGTGAATTCATCAAGAATTCACAGGAGAGATTAGCAGTGATATTTCAATTCAATTTTGGTGGAGATTTTGTGTGGCATTGCAGAAGATTCTTGAGGCCAGTTCTATCTTAGCTATAGCAGTTTCTTCAGCATGTAAAACCCCCTGTTTATATATTCTTTCTACTCCATTATGTTGTTATTTTATTGTTCTATGTTGTTGAATTTTACATGGAAATGTTCTGTTAATGCATGGAATTTTTATATGGAGCATTTGTTGGGTTAAACTTTGTGAAGATTGCAAAAATTTCAATTTGGGATATTACAGTGATATCAAAGTTGGTGATCTTGCCAGCCTGAGGGTTTGTTGCAGAGAGATTTTAAGGGTTTAAGCCAAAAATTACTGAAGACATCTTCTTGAGCGCAGGTGAAATTGGCCAAAAGAGCTTGAGCCAAGGCGACATTACTAATCAAAGTCTACTTATTAAAAGGGTCCCTCAAATTTAGAAGGACAGATTCATAGACGTTGAGATTTATCTCAGAACTAGAATACACACCGGAGAGGCCGAGACCTATTTTTGAATCGATTCCTCTCAGATAATCCTACATGTATCCTTCAGAAAAATAAGTGTATCGATCCACAAATTTGAGAGCTCTATCAAGCTAAGAAAGGCCAAATTATTATATGTCTGGGTCGTGGCATACTGTCTCCATCCTCAAAAGGGGCCGCTTAATCTGATTGGGTCGTCGATTGTAATCTCGTGAGGAGAACTGAGTGTTATTTCTGGGTATGACTTATCACACCTACACGGTCATTCTCAAGATTTAGAGGGCAAGCAACATCTCCATTTTTCTTCTAGCTTGAGTTCTGGCCAAAACGAGTTTGAGGGAAAAACACCAGTTAGTGACAGACGCATCAATTTTGAGACAGTTTCGTGAAAGCCGCCAAATTTCCCAGCCGAATCATCTGTTAAAGGCCACATTCAAATTTATTGAAATGCCAAGACAAATTGAAGCCAAGTTGCGCTGGATAAGTTTATATTCGTGCCTCCTGCAGTTTGATGTGCGATGACTGGACAAAGTATCCGCAACTATTGATTGCACGATGAATGGATAGAGTATTATCAAAGCGACGAGCCAAAAATTAGAGGGTAGAATTTTATTTGAGCCAATTATTAGAAGACGGGTGTATAATTTTTTCTTTCTTTGGAATATTTAAAAAGCTCGATACTGAAAAGGGAGACATGCCATATATTTTTAAGCAACAGTCCAAATCGTATCTCTAGGGCCGACGCTTTATTTGATAAAAGTCAAAATTGTGGTACTCTCATGGCCCGAAAACCTGAGGCAGAGTCTGGGTGAACGCTGTGGGAGTGATGCATTTACATGCGTTGGTGGAATATTGAGTATGCTGAGTATGGTATAAGACTGATCGAATTTTGTGGATGGATGCCTGTTTGATACAACAATCTCAGAGGGGAACCTGCCACCTGCATATATATGTGGATTATGATGCATAACTACCTGTATCACAGGTTGTTGTTGAATGGGTAGTGCCTAAAGTACATTGGAGGAGCAATGAAATTAGTCAAGCAAACAACGTGACCAATGCACGCTGCTGTAGAAGTTGTCAACTCGTTGCCTGGAGGGTGAAGCTGATTTGCTGAATAAGTGCGATAATACCAACATGGAGGACCCAGCGAACATGTCATGGGAGAAATCATTGGTTGTTTGACATTTTCACAGTCAAATATTTCAATTTCCAAATCGAGGAGTACAGACTCATTTTTGTTTGTGTGGCTAGTTGGTCGTATACCAGTGTCGGAGGTTGCGTAGTTGGTACCCTTGCCTATAAAAGCCGAAAGACTTAACACAGTTGGCTGAGCATAGATGAGACACATATTATCTGCGTGATGGGTTAATTGACTGAAATGGGGCATTGAGCCATCTCTGGAATAAGTGCCACAGTGATATTGGTATTCATATTTCCATGCATACAAGCGTTATGTTCTGAGAAGTCTAATTTTCAAGCTTGTTAATTGAAGTGATATACCAGGTTCCATCTCTTTGTTCCCTGTGCATTCCACTTTTTTTTTGGACTGTTTTATGGGTGTCAATAATGTATAAATTTTCCTGAGCTTGTAATCAGTCCAGATGGCAGAGTACTGTCATGGTCACTGAAAATTTTATCTGAGTTAGAGTTATATTTAAGTTTTGATATATTGTTGATGAGTCAAGGCTTGTGTCCAGATTTGTTATGGGTCTCAGGGTGTCAAAGAAAGTTGTCATAGTACCATGTAAACATATCTATGGAGTCATGTATGGGACAACCTCACGTTCTGCCATATATTTGTCAGTTGTAATGAATAGCATTGTTGAGTATGGGGTTCTAAGTTGAGGAAGTTGGTCAGTCATAGTCATATAAAACAACTTGATGTATTTGCCATCCCTGAACATAAACATGGATAAAAACTTCATAAACAAGTAGCAATGATCAACAAATCCCTTTCCAAGGGGATACTTTGCTACAGCAAGAGCAGCCACAAACAAAACATGAGTTGGGACACAAAATATTCAAACTTGGGACAGATTTGAGATGTATGGAGGTTACACCCAAAGCCCTTCTCAAACTAGAAGAACTTGCTTCAATCCTCTCCAAGGTGCATCACTCAGATGGAAAGAGCTTGATTTGAGCTCTAAAACCAGCCATGCTTGCCTTAGTACATGTAATATCCCCAAAGGGAAATAATCCAGTAATAAACAGAAATATGCCAAGCAGATAAAGAAAATATAACGCTGAACCAGATCACTGAATCATGACACATTGAATACCAGAAACTGAGCCATTTTATTAATCAGAAAGTACATAGAGAGGTACAATAGAAATCGAGGAGTCGGTGCCCTATCCCTTGCCCCCTGAGCAAGTGGAGACCCTCTCCAGCAGTTAATGGCTGCAACAAGGACAGCGTCTAGCTATACGAATGCTGAAGATGAAGCTGGCCAGTGCGGGGTCGAGAAGGCGAAAATAGGCGGTCTCCAGCGCAAAACCCTCTCCAATGAAAAACGCGCATCTGCGCTGGTGGCCAGGCTGGAATGGAGCACCGATCCCCAAACCTCCCGAGACGGATAAATCAGCTCACACCGAAGGCTAAAACGCGCGAACCTACCTCACACCCCAAGCACGCTCATCGGATGTGAGCGTCCTACAAGTGGATGCGGCTCCTGAATCTTTCCCGGATACTGGCACCGGATGCAAAAACCTCCAAACCGAGATGTTGCGTCCTTCCTTACGATCGTCCTCCTTTTCTCGGATACGCTACCAAACCTTCGAGATCTGTCTTACGGATGCGACAATATCTCTTCGGATCTACGAGTCTCTGGGGGCACGAGATGCGGTGTTATCCTTCGGATACATGCTAGATGCCTTAATATCTCCTCGGATACGCAACTCCCCTGACGATCTAGGGCTAAACCTCCCAGGGATCTACACAACATGCAAGACTAGATACGCAAATATCTTTTTTTTGCTCGGATCTACCCTTTTCGGGGTTGGATCTAACAATGAGCCTTCGGATGCGCACCGCCTCGCCCGGAAATAAACGGCGTCCTCACTCCCGGAGCTGAACGGCGTTCTTCTCTTCACGAGCAGCGTTCTCCTTGCCGAGATACGGGCTGCGTCCTTGCGGGACAGCGTCACCTTCTGAATAGAGAACGGCGTCCTCCTCACGATGAGACGACGTCCTCTCCTCAGCGAGCTTCCTTGTGACCCGCAAGGGGGAGCTTTCTCACTCCTCGGTTGCTTGACTGCTGCTGCTTTGCTCTTCGGGCCCAGAAAAGGTGTACTCGGAACAAACCTTACTAGGGCGGGCACTCGGGGCCGAGAAGCTAAGGGTGAAACCGAGAAAAACCTTACCGAGAGCGAGGCACTCGAAGTCCCCAGGGGCTAAGGGTGAGATCTCCAGAAGCGGGAGGCCTCGTGCACTAAACGGTCAACGCGGAACCGACTAAACAGCGGGGCGTCTTTGAAGCGATTAAAGTCTAGCTATCAATAAGAATATCAAATCATGAATGATCGAATAGGGTGAGAACCTCTCCTTTTATAATGTCGATCTCCCTCGAAAACTTAACTCTCCACGGATGTAACGCGGTTTACCTTGGGTTAGCACGATGCCTCCCCCCATCATACTCAAGTGGACCCCAATTCCCCCCTCTCTAAGTTACAACGTCAATCTACTAGGAAAAAAGAACACTTTATTATAAGTGGGAGTGACTAAAGTGAGGTGACCCCTCTTGTTTCTCACTTTATTTATTATTTCCTAGCTAAGCGGCCAAAAATAAAGCAAAAATGCAATATTCCAATTAGCAAGGCTAATTGGGAATATTACGATCTCCCGACAAAAGTTGCTTGTCCTCGAAACAGCGGGTGAGGGATGTTGTGAATCTTCTCATCTTCCCAAGTGGCATCCTCATACGGCAGTTCTTCCATCTCACCAAGAACTCTCGATCTTCCGCTCACTTGTTGTGTCTCTCCACTGGTGTCAATAATGACATAAGGTACAGCAATACCCAAGTGCCCCTCATCATCGTCGGTGGTAGCTCCCCGGTGTGTTGTCACGTGGCGGCCCCGGTGCCTTCTTCGGGCATGATACATGGAAAATCTTGTGAATCACGGTACCGCATGGGGCGGCCTCAGCTCATATGCAACTTTGTCCAGGTCCTACGAATCACCACGTACGGTCCGCCAAGCGAGGCTTAAGCTTCTCCTTGCTGTTTGGTGAGGGCGGCGGTATGGTGGCAACCGTGAGTGAACCCGGATCCCCCTACCTCAAAGTGTCTCTCCACTCGGCCCTGTCACATACAATTTCTGTCGATTTTTGTGCGGTCGCTATGTTGTCCGCGAAACCGGAGGATGTCTTGGCTCTCTTGGATCCTCAGGTAGCTCGTGGAGCCACTGCTAACACCAAACATCCCGTCCACAAAAGATAAGGGGCTGGTATCCATCTAGCATAGAAAGGTGTCATGCCAATATTGGTCATGTGGTGGGTAGTGTTGTAGCGATGCTACTTGAGATGTGGCCATTTCAACCATGCTCTGTTTAGCAGCGTAGTTACGCAAGTAGCCCTCCCGGCCACTTGTTAACTATCTCTTGTACGCAGGTACGTAAGGATGATAGCTAGTGCTCGGTGTCAACTCGGTCCTACTAGTCGAAGAGCTCTGCCAAAAACCCCCCATGAAACGGCTGTCCACTGTCACTAACGATGGTCTTGGGCGGACCATGTAATGCGAAAATCTCCCGGAAAAAACCGGCTACGCCTGGTATTTGCGGTATAATGTGCCGAAATGGCGAAAAAATGAGCATACTTCGTTGGCCAGGTCAACTACAACGAAGATGCGGTCCTTTATACACCTTGTGGGCAAACCCGTGATGAAGTCCATCGAAACACTCCCACTTCCTACGGGATGGGGAAGCGAGCCCACCATGACCACACGGGATGGTTCATCTCCCTTTGTTCCGGCGGCAAACCTCACACTCCAGGAACATGCGGAGTACGTCCTCCTTGAGGCCACTTCCATGCAAATCTCTCCCGGATGGCCATGCATCTTGGTGAACCACGAGTAGCCCGCCAATGGTGAATCATGAGAGGCATAAGGTATCTTCTCCTTGAGGGCGAGATCCCTCGGTCGAAGATCCTATTTTGTAATAGATGACCTCATCGGCCACCTATGTCACCTTTCTCTGCTACTGTCCATCCGGCCTCACATGCGAATCTATCCTTGGAATACTCAACGGTAGTCGAGCCTTCCAATCGGTGGCTCATGAGGGATAATGTGGGCACGGTCTCGGAAAAGGGCATCTGCTACCACGTTGTTCTTCCCTTGACATACTCTATGTCAAGTACGTAACTGGATCTTGTTTGATCCCTTACTACTCGCCTCTCCTGTGCTTGTACGCTCAGGAAAGTACTTCGAAATTTTATTGTAATCTGTCACGACCACAGATCTGCTACCTACCAATCTTTAACGAATTTGGCCAATGCATCGTGATGGCCAACATCTCCTTGTCATAGATGGGATAAAGTCTCTCATGTGGAAGAGCTTGGGCTCTCGAACGCACCAATCGGATGACCCTCACTGCATCCATTGCTCCAATCCCTTCCCCGGATGCATCGCACTCTAGGACAAAGGCGAGTGAAATCGAAGCGATGCCGACGCGGGACAACTGCTCATTACCTCCTTGAGCTTATCAAAAGCTGTTTGGGCGATGTCAGGTCAGCGAATGCCCCCTTCCTCGTCGACTGCGCGGGGGTGCGACGGGCCGCGAGAAGCCGCCCCGGCGGGCTACGCGGTAAGTACGGATACCAATGAACCCTCTAATGCCGTACGTTCGCGGCTGCGGCAGTCCACGATGGCCGGATCTTCTCGTCGTGGACTCTCACCCGGGCCACTCCCCTGTGATGTGTCCTAAATACAACATCTCTTGTCCGTCCAAACTCACACTTGGAAGTTTGACGAAACTGTTGCTCCCTCCCGAATGCGCAAAATCGCTTCTCCAATGTCTTTGAGTGCTCCTCTGATCTGCGTATGTGGGGGTATCATCCAAAGAAAACCGGCACGAACTTCCTCGGATGATCACGAAAGATATGGTTCATGCAAGGCCGAAAAGGTAGCGGTGCATTGGTCGGTCAATGGCATGACCGAAGCTCAAAGTGCCATAGTGACACCAGCGAGTCTTGGGAATGTCTGTTCCCTCATGCGTATCGATGGTACCGGACCTCCGTCAATCTTTGAGAAGAACCGTGCTCCTCTCAACTCGTCCATCAACTCATCGATCCTGGGAATGAAATTTTTGTTTTTCGAGGGGGGTCTTCTTGTTCGAGGAGCCCGTAATCAATGCACATGCGTAGCGTGCCGTCCCTTCTTCTTCACCGGCCTCTTGCTTCGAAAAAGGTGGTCAGCACAGGTCGAATGTGCCCAAGGGCCGGCGGCTCTGTGAATGGCCGCTCTATCTCATCCGATAGGCCTTGGGATGCCTATATGGGGTGGTGATCACTTTTGCTGTCCCCTGGCTCAACTCGATCGTGTGCTCGACCCCGATGCGGTGGGCGTACGGTGGAATGTCTCCAAAAACTCTTGCTGTCGAGAAGAGTCTGTGAGTCGGGGGTGCCTTGTCTCCGTATCTACTATCTACGAAGCCCGCGACTCGGCCCCCGCCCCTCTGTGTCTCCCGCGAATGTATGTGCCTCCATGCGTGTGCGGGTACGTACCGGGGCGGATGTGTTGTCCTCGGATCTTCTCACATGCCTCCCGTCTTGGGATCATCCTCCATTTCCAAGGCCTTCCAATGTTGTGACCTTCCCGAGTGATAAGCCACCGCACTCCCAATATCACATTGGTCGTCGGAATGTCCACCACGAAAAAGTGATCGGTCGATGTGTAGGTGCTTGTCGTCAGCGGTAACTGCGGCACATATCGAGCACAAGCCATGGTACGATCTCCCTGGAACAGGCGAAAACCCATCAAGCTCTCTGAGTGGGTATGCCTCTAAAGTCGACCATGCAGGCATCGATGAAGTTGTGGGTGGCCCAATAAACTAAATATTTGGGCTCACAGCACAACCACATGCTTGTCCTCGGACGCGCGATGTCGGATACTTGGGGACTCCTCGTAATGCTGTCGACTCCCCCGATGGGTGCGAATGATGCCTCTCTGCATCGGGTGGTGGAGGTGGTAAGGTGCCCTACTGTGACTGCCTTAACATTCTCTGCCTCCTCATCATCCAACTCATCCTCTTCTCCACTTGCCCTCGGAGAAGACCTCTATGAAATGTGCCTTCCTGCACATGCACTTGTCACAGTGCCCACGGCTCCTGGCGGTGGCTTATAATCGCTTAAAATCTCGGCTCTCTCCTAGCCTCATCATCACTCTTTGTCCTCGTGCGGGATTCGCCTTGGGAGCGCGGAACCCTTGTGTCCTTGCCCTTGGTGGAAAGCACGTGCGGGGATAAGGTGTGGTCGAGTCCTAGGCAAGACATCTTGTGGAGTCACGGAGCCCTACGATGGCGATGCGAAGTGTAGCCCGGTTTGTTCGTGGGACACAGACGCGAAGTGGTTACGGCGGCCCCCTCTGCAAACATCGTGATCAGCAAGGCTGGCCGTGTATCGGGTGCCATCACTGAAACCCTCAAGAAGTGGGATGTTGTGCCTGCGCACTCTGTACGTACGAGCTTGCCGGCCTAGGAAAGGAGCCGATCCGGGTCCTTACGGGTCAAAACGTTCCCACCACTCTCACAGTGAACTCGGCCGCCAGCAGTCAACTGCAGATAACGGTGTTGTCAACCATGAAACCACAGTTACGGGCCTCACCCTCTAGATGTAATACGACCATCTTAATAGCCTCCCTCTACGGCATACGAGTTAGTGAAAATAGAGTCTAGTTTCTCACCAAAGACTTGGTACAATATCTTTGGTGAACCATCAAACATCGACGAGTGAAATTTAACGAGTGCCGGTTACTATCACGGTGGGAGCCGTCCCTTATTTGATCATGAGACTTGCCGCCACATCGGGCCCAGATATATTGGTTTAAAAAGGAAAAGCATCATGAAATCTTTGTCCCATGCTCGCGATACGCAAACGAGAGCGCATGCGGCAGTCTAGATTCCCATCTCGTGGTGTTGTCTGCTCCTCTTCCTCTGCGGAAAGGTAGGCATGGTAGGTCGTGTGGGTGCGGAATCGACCTACATTCTTTGTCACAATGGGAATAGCATCCGCTATGTAGCTGAACACGCCGTCCTTCCCCCACAAACCCCTAGAGATTCCACTTCGTCCTCTGTGATCTTCTTCATCACCGCAGATGCATCCATCTTCTCGGTAAACTTTACCAAACATGGCCTCATTGGATTCCAGTGTGCCGCCTGCGAGTCGGAGATCATCCCCCAAAGAAACGGGGTTGCCACGGATATTCATAGGCTACCTTTAGCACCACGGACGGAACGGAAAATATGCTACGATACCATTGTGTCCCGAAGGGAAATAATCCGACAATAAACGAAAATATGCCAGCGAGATAAAGAAAATATGGCAATGAACCAAATCAACTGAATCATGACACATAGAATATGACTGACCATTTTATTAATCGGAAAGTACATAGAAGGAGTACAATAAATCGGAGTAGTGCTATCACTTGCCTAGGCGGTGGAGACCCTCTCAACGATAATGGTGCCAACAAGGACGGCGGTCCTAGGCTATACGAATGCGAATGTGACTGGCTGGTGCGGGGGTGAAGGCGAAAAATGGGCGGTCTCCAAGCTGCAAAAAACCCTCTCCCGATAGCTTGTCTCTCCTTTAGTGACGGCCACGCAGGCGCGGATGGAGCACCGGTCACCCAAACCTCCGGACGGATAAATCGACTCACGAAGGCTGACAGCTGGGCAAGCCTACCTCACCAAACTTGCTCATCGGATCGACGTCCTACCAAGTGGATGCGCTCTGAATGCTCGAGGATACGCGCGGATGCGAAGCGGCTCAAACAGGATGTTGCGTCCTTCCCTTCACGATGCGTCCTCCACTATGGGATACGCTACCAAACCTTCGGATCTATGCGCACCGGATGCGACAATGTCTCTTCGGATCTCTGGGTCTCTGGGGGCCGGATACGGTGTTATCCCATCGGTCTGTACTAGATGCGCGATATCTCCTCGGATGCACGCAACTCCCCAAGGCAGTCTGGGCTAAGCTTCTCCGGATACGCAACATACGAGACTAGATGCGCAAGTGTCTGCTCGAGATCTGCCCTTTTCGAGAGGTTGGATCTGCGCAATGAGCCGCGGATACGCACCTTTCCGACGAGCAAACGGGCGTCCTCCTCCCCGGACTGAACGACGTTCTTCTCTTCTGAAACGGCGTTCTCCTTGCCAGAATGCGAGTTGCGTCCTTCACAGGGCAGCGTCCTCACCTTCTGAATAGAACGAGCGTCCTCTCTCCCCGATGAAGACGGCGTCCTCTCCTCAACGAGCGCGACCCACGGGGGGCTTTCTCCTCCTCGGTTGCTTCGAAGCTATGCTTTGCTTTGCTCTTTGGGCCCGAAAAGTGTACTCGGGAACAAACCTTACTAGGCGGGCACTCGAAGTCCCCGAAGCTAAAGTGTGACGGAAAAAAAACACCGAGCGAGGCACTCGAAGTCCCCAAGGCTAAGGGTGAGATCTCCGGCCAGGAGACACTCGTGCACTAAACGAGTCTTTGAGGCAAATAAACAACGGCGTCTTTCGGGAAACGAGACAAAGTCTAGCTATCAATAAGAATATCAAATCATGAATGATCCAAATAGAGGTGAGAACCTCTCCTTTTATAATCATCAATCTCCCTCCAAAAACTTAACTCTCCTGGATACGCGATTTACCTTGGGTTGGCAGTGCACTCCCCATCATACTCCAAGTGGACCCCCAAGGCCCCCTCTCTAAGTTACAACGTCAATCTACTGGGGAAAAAGAACACTTTGTTATAAAGTGAGGTGACTAAAGTGAAGGTGACCCCTCTTATTTCTCACTTTGTTTATTATTTCCTGGCTAAAGCGGCAAAATAAAGCAAAATGCAATGTTCCAATTTGGCAAGGCTGGTGGGAATATTACGATCTCCCGACAAGCGTTGCTTGTCCTCGAGCAAGCTGAAGTGAGGATCTTTGTAGTCTTCTCATCTTCCCAAGTGGCATCCTCATCAGCGATTCTTCCATCTCACCAAGAACTCTACGGTCTTCACGCCTCCGCGTGTCTCTCCACAGTGTCAATAATGGCCTGCGGTACACGTAATACCCAAGTGCCCCTCTCATCTGTCGGTGGTGGCTCCCCGGTGTTGTCCACGTCTTTGGCCCGATTACCTTCTTCGGAAGGCATGATCGCGGAAAATCTTATGGTAAGTGCGCGCCGGGGCAGCCTCGGCTCATATGCAACTTTGTCCAGGTCCTACGATCACCGTACGGTCCATAAGCGAAACAGCTTCTGCGCATACATTTGAGTGAAGGCGGCGGTATGGGCACAGCAGCAGTGAGTGAACCGGATCCCCTACCTCGAAGTGTCTCTCCACTCGGCCCCTATACGCATACAATTCTACCTGGCGATTTTGTGCGGTGGCTATGTTGTCCTTGGCTTGGGAGGATGTCTTGGCTCTCTTGGATCCATAATTTGGCTCGTGGAGCCACCTTTAACACCAAACATCACGTCCCTGAAAAGATAAGGAATGGTATCCATACAACGCATAGAAGAGTGTCATGCCAATGGTCATGTGGTGGGTAGTGTTGTAGCGATGCTACTTCGAGATGTAGCCATTTCAACCATGCTCTGTACGCACGACGTAGTTACGCAAGTAGCCCTCCGGCCACTTGTTAACTATCTCTTTCGTACGCCGTCTGTGCGGGGATGATAAGCTAGTGCTCGGTGTCAACTCGGTCCCTGCTGGTAGAAGGCTCACATGGCTTGTAAGCTTGGTACATCCCCTGTCACTAACGATGGTCTTGGGCGGACCATGTAATGCGAAAAATCTCCGGAAGCAGGCCCTGCGCCATAACATTGCGGTATAATGTGCCGAAATGGCGAAAAAATGAGCATACTTCGTTGACGATCCTTCGCAGATGCGGTCTTATACACCTTGTGGAGCAGGCTTGTTGATGAAGTCCATCGAAACACTCTCCCCTTCCCTCTGGGATGAGAGCGGTACCAACAGCCTGCGGGATGGTTCATCTCCCCTTTGTTCCGGCAAACCTCACACTCCCGAACATCTTTGGGTACGTCCTCCTTGAGCCCTTCCATGCCGTCTCTCTGGGATAGCCGCATACATCTTGGTGAACCCCCGATGGCCCGCGATGGTGAATCATGAGAGGCATGGGTATCTTCTCCAGCAATTTGAGATCTCGGTCGAGAATCCTGTCCACGTAATAGATGACCTCCGCCCGGCCACCACAATAATACGCTGCTCTTTCTGTCCATCCGGCCACCTCACACATGCGAATCTATCATGGAATACTCAACCGGTGGTCGAGCCTTCCAATCGGCGTCCAAGCTCATGAGGGATAATGTGGGTCTGCGGAAAGAACATCTGCTTTACCACGTTGTTCTTCCTTGACATACTCTATGTCAAAGGTAAATGGCTTTGGATCTTGCGCCGTCCGCTTCTGTTGCCTCTCCATGTGTACGCTCCCAGTACTTGTTCGTATGATACGCGTACGACCTTTGAATACGCTACCTACCAATCTTTCTTGGAATTTGACGATGGCCATGATGGCCAACATCTCCTTGTCATAGATGGGATAAAAGTCTCATGTGGAAGGAGCTTAGGCTCTCGAACGCAATCGGATGACCCTCCTGCGTCACATTGCTCCAATCCCTTCCCCCGGATACATCGCGCTCTAGGACAAAGTGCAGGTGAAATCGGGCAATGCCCATTGCCCAGGACAACTACTCGTTACCTCCTTGAGCTTATCAAAGCTGTTTGAGCGTGCTCCGTCAGCCCAGATCTGCCCCCTTCCTCGTCGGCTGCCGCGGTCGACAATTTGTGAAGCCCTTGGCAGGCTTCTGTCAAGCCGTCTGAGACCTGTAATGAACCCTCTAAGCTCTTGTCCATTCCGCGGCTACGGCGGGTCTGATGGCCGGATCTTCTCGTCGTGGACTCTCACCCGTCCACTCCCTATGATGTGTCCTAAATACAACATCTCTCGCTCAATCCCAAACTCACACTTGGAGAGTTTGGCAAAAAACTGTTGCTCCTCCGGAGTCATATTTGTCTCAATGTCTTTCGGGTGCTCCTCCCAGTCTGCTTTGTATATGAGAATATCATCAAAGAAAACCGGCACGAACTTCCTCGGATGATCACAGAGAATGGTTCGTACGAGGCCTGAAAAGAGTAGCGAGGTGCATTGGTCGGTCCAAATGGCACTTCGACCCGAAGCTCAAAGTGCCCATAGTGACACACAATGGGTCTTGGGAATGTCACCATTCCCTGTGCGTATACGATGGTACCCGGACCTCAAATCAATCTTTGGGAAAGAACGGCGTGCTCCTCTCAACTCGTCCATCAACTCATCGATCTTGAGAATGGAGTCTGTTTTTCGAGTCTTCTTGTTCGAGCCACCTTAATCGTGCACATGCGTGGCGATGCGATCGCCTTCTTCACCGGCCACTACGAAGAAGCGAAAGGGCCCAGTGCGGGTCGAGAATGTGCCCAGACCGGCCGACTCTTTGGGGTGTGCCGCTCTGCTCTCATCTGAGTAGGCCTTGGGATGCCTATATGGGGTGGTGATCACTTGCTGTGTCCCCTGCTCCAACTCGATCGTGTGCTCAAACACCGTCTGGTGGGCATCTGGTGGAATGTCTCCAAAAACTCTTTTGCATACTGTCGAGAAGAGTACGCGGATACGAGGTGCACCGCCCTTCCGTATCTACTATCTACGAAGCCCGCAACCTACGGCCCCTTTTTCTTATGTCTCCCTGCCGGAATGTCGCCTCCATCTTTGGCCAATGCGATCTTGTGCGGGGCGGATATGGTACGTCACCTCGGATCTTCTCATGCCTCCCCGTCTTGGATCATCCTCCCATTTCGAGCCTTCCAATGCGTTGTGACCTTCCCCGAGTGATAAGCACGCTGCACTCCCAATATCACATTGGTGTGCGGAATGTCCACCACAAAGAAGTGATCGGTCGATATGTAGAGGACCTGCCCGTAAATCGCGATAACTACGGTACGCATATCGAGCACAAGCCATGGTGCGATCTCCTGGAACCAAAAGCGAAAACCCATCAAAGCTCTCCGTGGGTATGCCTCTCGGGTGCGACCATGCGGGCATCTCGATGAAGTTGTGGGTAGCCCCACTTTCATCGACTTCTAGGCCCAGGCTCTGTTGCCCATATGCTTGTCCCTCGAGACGCGCAATGTCGAGATACTTGGGGACTCTCGTAATGCTTCTTTAGAGCTCCCCAGTGGGTGCGAATGATGCCTCTCTTGCATCGGGTGGTGGAGAGTCGGTAAGGTACTACTGTGACCTTTCTTTCGTTCCTCTGCCCACTCCTCATCATCCAACTCGTCCTCTTCTCCAACGCCCTCGAGGAGAAGACCTGCGCAAATATTGCCTTCCTGTTTGTGCACTTGTGTCTGGGTGCCCACGGCTACGGCGAGTGAGCTTATAATCGCTAAATCTCGCTCTCTCTAACCTCATCATCATCATCCTCGTACGAGATTGTGGGGAGCGGGTGCTGTGTCACTCCACTTAGGGGCAGGCTTTGTCTGCAGGGATAAGGTGGTCGAGTCCTGAGCAAGACATCTTGTAGGTCACGGGCCCCTGCGATAGCGTCTCGAAGTGTGGCAGTTTTGTTCGGCAGGACTAGACCACGAAGTGAGATTACACGGCGGCCCCTCTACAAACATCGCTGATCAGCAGAAATTCCTTTGATATGTCGGTACCATCACGAAACCTCAAGAAGTACGAGATGTGTCTGCCTCTGTCTGTACGAGCTTGGTCGGCTCGAGGAAAAGGTGATCAAGGTCCTTACGGTCAAAACGTTCACCACTCTCGGTGAACTCGGCCATATGTGATCCTTCAACGGAATGCCCGGAGTGTTGTCAACCCATGAAACCACCGATTACGGGCCTCACCCTCTAGATGTGTGCGACCATCTTAATGGCCTCCCTCTCACAACATACGGTTAGGCCAGCAGGGTCTAGTTTCTCCACCCAAAGACTTGTTTGTAGTCTTTGGTGGGGAACCATCAAACATCGACGAGTGAAATTTCTTTGGGCTGCCGGTTACTATCCGTTGGGAGCCCGGAAGTCCCTTATTTCGATCATGGACTTACCGCCACATAATTTGGATATGTTGGTTAAAAGGAAAAAGCATCACGAAATCTTTGTCCTTACTCGTGATACGCAAACGAGCCGCATGCGATCTAGATTCCCATCTCTGCGTGGTGTTGTCTGCTCCTCTTCCTCTCACAAGGTGAGCATGGTAGGTCGTGTGGGTGCGGAATCGACCCCCTCTGTCTTGTCACAATGGGAATAGCATAAAAGCTGTGTGGCCCTAGACACGCCGATCCTTCCCCCACACAGAAGAGCCCTAGGGGGTTCCTTCGTCCCCCTGCGCAATCTTCTTCACATCACATGAATGCATCCATCTTCTCGATAAACTTTGCAAACATGGCCCTCCATTAGTTCCCGGCTGACACGCCTACGAGTCGAAATCACTCCCCCAAAGAAACGAGACACCTGGATGTCGTAGGCCCCGCTGGCACCACGGTCGAGCCGAAATATGCTGCGATACCCACTGTGTGTCCCCAAAGGGAAATAATCCGATAATAAACGAGAAATATGCCCAGCGAAGATAAAGAAAATATAACGAGCGAACCAAATCAACACCGGATATGACATAGAATACCGAGCGGGCCATTTGTTAATCGGAAAAGTACATGAAGGTACAATAAATCGAGTAGGGTGCCTATCCTTGCTAGGCAAGTGGAGACCCTCTCCGCGAGATATTGGGTTTTAACGACAAGGACGGCGTCTGGGCGCTACGAATCTTTGAAAGATGAGCTGTATTTGGTCTTTGAGGGCCGAAGGCCCGAAAAAAATAGGCCGGTCCAAGCTACAAAACCTCTCCAATAAACGCGTCTCTGCTTCAGTGACACGAACGGTGGAGCACCGGTCACCCAAACCTCCCGGACAGAGATAAATCGATACGAAGGCTGAAAACTGTTTAGTGAGCCTACCTCACCAAGCACTGCTCATCGGTCCGTCCCTGCAGTGGATCTTGCTCACGAATGCTCGGTCTGCTTGGATCGACGCCCAAACCGGTCTGCCGTCCTTCCCTTCACGATCTGCGTCCTCCTGCTCGGATGCACACTGCAAACCTTCGGATCTGTGCGGATGCGACAATGTCTCTTCGGATCCTACCGATCTCTAGGGGGGCACAGATGCAGTGTTATCATCGGATACTGTACTAGATGCCAATATCTCCTCGGATACGCAACTCCCCAAGCTTGATCTGGGGCTAAACCTCGGTGCGCAACATGCAAGACTAGATGTTTGCAAGTATACTGTCGGATCTACCCTTTCGAGGTTGGATCTAACAATAGGCCTTCGGATACGCACGCCAATCGCGAGCGTCCTCACTCCCGAGCTAGACGGCGTTCTTCTCTTCTGAACGGCGTTCTCCTTGCCGGATACGGAGGCACCGTCCTTCCTGAGACGGCGTCCTCCCGCCTTCCCCGAATAGAGCAGGCGTCCTCTCTCTGATGAGACGGCGTCCTCTCCTCAACGAGCGCGCGACCACCAGGGGAGCTTTCTCCTCCTCGGTTGCTTCGAGAAGCTGGCTGTTTCGCTTTGCTACGGGCCCGAAAAGTGTACTCGAGAACAAAACCTTACTAGGGCGGGCACTCGAAGTCCCCCGAAGCTAAGGGTGAAACCAGAAAAACCTTACCAGGGCAGGCACTCGAAGTCCCCCGAGGCTAAGGTTGAGATCTCCGACCGGAGACACTCGTGCACTAAACAGTGCTGCAGACCGACTAAACAATTCCGCGTGCCGGCTGCATAAAGTCCAGCTATCAATAATAATATCAAATCATGAATGCTCAAATGAGGTGAGAGCCTCTCCTTTTATAACATCAAACTCCCTCCAAAACTTAACTCTCCCTGGATCTGCGTAGTTTACCTTGGGTTAGCCTGATGCCTCCCCCATCATATCCACGTGGACCCCCAAGGCCCCCTCTCTAAGTTACAACGTCAATCTACTAGGAAAAAGAACACTTTATTATAAAGTGAGGTGACTAAAGTGAGGTGACCCCTCTTATTTCTCACTTTATTTATTATTTCTAGCTAAAGCGGAAAAATAAAGCAAAAATGCAATATTCCAATTAGCAAGGCTAATTGGGAATATTACAGTCTCCCCCGGCAAAACGTTGCTTGTCCTCAAGCAACTGAAGTGAGGGATGCTGTAAGATCTTCTCATCTTCCCAAGTGGCATCCTCATCGGGCAGATTCTTCCATCTCACCAAGAACTCTCTGATCTTCCTGCTCCGCAGCTGTCTCTCCCTGGTGTCAATAATGGCCTCTGGCTGTAATACCAAGTGCCCCTCATCATCTGTCGGAGGTAGCTCCCCGGTGACTGTCACATGCTGGCCCAGTGCCTTCTTCAGGCATGATACATGGAAAATGTTATGAATCCGGCTGCCTTGGGGCAACTCCAACTCATATGCAACCTGTCCGATCCTACGAATCACCCCGTATGGTCCATAAAAACGAGGCTTAAGCTTCTCTGCCCCCTTCTGTTTGAGTGAAGACTGGCGGTATGGCTGTAACCGCAGGTAGACCAAATCCCCTACCTCAAAGTGTCTCTCCACTCGGCCCCTGTCTGCATATAATTTCTGCTGATTTTGTGCGGTGGCTATGTTGTCCTTGAGAGCCCGGAGGATGTCTTGGCTCTCTTGGATCCATAATTTGGCTCGTGGAGCCCTGCTAACACCAAACATCACGTCCACAAAAGATAAGGAATGGTATCCATACAACGCATAGAAAGGGGTCATGCCAATAGTCATGTGGTGGGTTGTGTTGTAGCAGTACTCGCCCAGATGTAGCCATTTCAACCATGCTCTCTGCTGCCCACTGACGTAGTTACGCAAGTAGCCTTCCAGCCACTTGTTAACTATCTCTGTCTGCCCGTCTGTCTGGGGATGATAGCTAGTGCTCGGTGTCAACTCAGTCCCTACTAGTCGAAAGAGCTCCTGCCAAAAACCCCCCATGAAACGGCTGTCCCTGTCACTAACGATGGTCTTGGGCAGACCATGTAGTCTGAAAATCTCCCGGAAAAATAGCTCTGCCACCTGCGCTGCGGTATAATGTGCCGAAATGGCAAAAAAATGAGCATACTTCGTTAGCCGGTCAACTACAACGAAGATGCAGTCCTTGCCCTGCACTGTGGGCAAACCCGTGATGAAGTCCATCGAAACACTCTCCCACTTCCCCTCTGGGATGGGAAGCGGCTGCAACAACCCTGCGGGATGGTTCATCTCCCCTTTGTTCTGCTGGCAAACCTCACACTCCCGAACATGCTGGAGTACGTCCTCCTTGAGGCCCTTCCATGCAAATCTCTCCCGGATGGCCCTGTACATCTTGGTGAACCCCTGATGGCCCGCCAATGGTGAATCATGAGAGGCATGGAGTATCTTCTCCTTGAGCTGAGATCCCTCAGTCAAGAAGATCCTATCTCTGTAATAGATGACCTCATCGGCCACCCTGTATCTGCCATCTGCTACCTGTCCATCCAGTACCTCACATGCAAATCTATCCTTGGAATACTCAACCAGTAGTCGAGCCTTCCAATCAGCGTCCAAGCTCATGAGGGATAACGTGGCTGGTCTACGGGAAAGGGCGTCCGCTACCACGTTGTTCTTCCCTTTGACATACTCTATGTCAAAGTCGTAAGCCTGGATCTTGCTGATCCACTTCTGCTGCCTCTCCTGTAACTGCTTCTGCTCCAGAAAGTACTTCAGGCTGTTATGATCTGTCCTGACCCTGAATCTGCCACCTACCAAGTACCGCCGGAATTTGGCCAATGCATGCATGATGCACAACATCTCTGTCATAGATGGGATAAAGTCTTCATGTGGAAGGAGTCGCTTCTCGAACGCACCTGATGACCCTCCTGCATCAAAACTGCTCCAATCCCTTCTCCTGAGGCATCGCACTCTAGGATAAAGGGCTGAGTGAAATCAGGCAATGCCAACACCGGAAAACTACTCATCACCTCTTTGAGCTTATCAAAAGCTCGCTGTGCGGTGTCCGTCCAACTGAATGCCCCCTTCCTCGTCAGCTCCGTGAGGGGTGCAGCAAGCTGTGAGAAGCCCTTGACGAACTTCCTGTAATAAGTGCAGATACCAATGAACCCTCTAAGTTCCGTCACATTCCGCGGCTCTGGCCAGTCTCTGATAGCCCAGATCTTCTCCTCGTGGACTCTCACCCCGTCCACTCCTATGATGTGTCCCAAATACAGCATCTCCGTCAATCCAAACTCACACTTGGAGAGCTTGGCAAAGAACTGCTGCTCCTCCAGAATGTGCAAGACCGTCTCAATGTGCTGGAGGTGCTCCTCCCAGGTCCTGCTGTATATGAGAATATCATCAAAGAAAACCAGCACGAACTTCCTCAGATGATCCCGGAAGATATGGTTCATGCAAGACTGGAAAGTGGCCGGTGCATTGGTCAGCCCAAATGGCATGACCAGGAACTCAAAGTGCCCATAATGACACCTGAAAGCAGTCTTGGGAATGTCCTGTTCCCTCATGCGTATCTGATGGTATCCGGACCTCAAATCAATCTTTGAGAAGAACCGTGCTCCTCTCAACTCATCCATCAACTCATCGATCCTGGGAATGGGGTACCTGTTTTTCAGGGTCTTCTTGTTCAGAGCCCTGTAATCAATGCACATGCGCAGCGTGCCGTCCTTCTTCTTCACCAGCACTACTGAAGAAGCGAAAGGACTGGTGCTGGGTCGAATGTGCCCAAGGGCCAGCAACTCCTGAATGGCCCGCTCTATCTCATCCCGATAGGCCTTGGGATGCCTATATGGGGTGGTGATCACTGCCTGTATCCCCTGCTCCAACTCGATCGTGTGCTCAAACCCCCGATCTGGTGGCTGTCCTGGTGGAATGTCTCCAAAAACTACTGCATACCTGTCGAGAAGAGTCTGTAGATCAGTGTGCACCGCCCTTCCCGTATCTACTATCTCTGAAGCCCGCAACTCGACTGCCCACTCTATATCTCCCCTGCGGAATGTCGCATCCATGCTGTGTGCCGATACTGTCTGGGGCGGATATGTGTTCTGTCCTCGGATCTTCTCATGCCTCCCCGTCTTGGGATCATCCCACCTATTTCCAAGGCCTTCCAATATGTTGTGACCTTCCCTGCAGTAATAAGCCACCGAACACCCGCAATATCACATTGGTGTCCTAATGTCCACCGTCAAAGAAGCAGATCGAACACGATAGGTGCCCATCGGCCACCGATGTAACTCGGTACACACGGCACATGCCATGGTCTGATCTCCTGGTACCAAAAGGGAAAACCCATCAAAGCCCTCCGTCGGTATGCCTCTCCGTGCCACCATCTGGGCATCAATGAAGTTGTGGGTGGCCCCACTGTCGACTAAGACCGAAACCCGCTGTCCGCGCACTGTCCCTCGTACGCGCAATGTCAGATACTTGGGGACTCCTCGTAACGCTGCTAGAGCTCCCCCAGTAGGTGCGAATGATGCCCCCCCTGCATCGGGTGGTGGAGGTGGTAAGGTACTCTGCGCTGCATAACATTCTCCTGCCTCCTCATCATCCATCTCATCCTCTTCCCCGCTGCCCTCGGAGAAGACCTCTATGAAATGTGCCTTCCCTGCCGTACACTTGTGTCCTGGTGCCCACGGCTCCTGGCAGGTGAAGCATAATCGCTTCCGTCTCAGCTCTCTCCTAGCCTCATCATCATATTGTCCTCGTCCGGGATTCGCCTTGGGAGGCGGAACCCTCGTGTCCTTACCCTTAGGCTGGAAAGCCTGTCTCTGGGGATAAGGTGGCCGAGTCCTAGGCAAGACATCTTGTAGGTCACGGGCCCTACTGATAGCGTCCTGAAGTGTAGCCGGTTTGTTCGACCGGACTAGACCACGAAGTGGTTCTGACAGCCCCTCTACAAACATCGTGATCAACCGAGCTGCGGATATGTCAGGTACCATCACTGAAACCCTCAAGAAGTCTGAGATGTATGCCTCTGCACTCCCTGTCTGCCTGAGCTTGGTCAGCTCGAGGAAAGGCTGATCCGGGTCCTTCTGGTCAAAACGTTCCACCACTCTCCTGGTGAACTCAGCATATGTAGTCACTGCGGAATGCCCCAGTGTTGTCAACCCATGAAACCACCAGTTCTGGGCCTCACCCTCTAGATGTAGTGCAGCCATCTTAATGGCCTCCCTCTCTGGCATCTGGTTAAGCTGAAAATAGAGGTCTAGTTTCTCCACCCAAGACTTGGCTGTAGTCTTCGGTGAACCATCAAACATCGGCAAGTGAAATTTGCTGGCTGCACGGTTACTATCACGGTGGGAGCCTCGTCCCTTATTTCGATCATGAGACTTGCCGCCACATCGGAACTGGATATATTGATTAAAAGGAAAAGCATCCATGAACTCCTGTCCCATGCTCCGCCAATCTGCAAACAGATTCGCATGCTGAGCTAGACCCCCATCTCGTGGTGTTGTCTGCTCCTCTTCCTCTACCGGAAAGGTAGGCATGGTAGGTCGAGTGGGTGCGGAATCGACCCTCTGTGCTGTCACAATGGGAATAGCATCCGCTATGTAGCTAGACACGCCCGATCCTTCCCCCACCTGGAAAACCCTAGGGGGTTCCTTCTGCGTCCCCTCTGCAATCTTCTTCACATCCTGCATGAATGCATCCATCTTCTCAGTAAACTTTGCAAACATGGCCTCCATTGGATTCCGCTGTTCTGCCTCTGAATCGGAATCACTCCCCCCAAAGAAACGGGGGTTACCCCTGGATGTCATAGACTGCTAGCACCACAGGCTGAGCCAGAAATATGCTCTGATACCACTGTAATATCCCCAAAGGGAAATAACCAGTAATAAACAGAAATATGCCAAGCAGATAAAGAAAATATAACGCTGAACTAGATCACTGAATCATGACACATAGAATACCAGAAACTGAGCCATTTTATTAATCAGAAGGTACATAGAGAGGAGTACAAGTAAATCAGAGTAAGTGCACCTATCCTTGCCCTAGGCAAGTGGAGACCCTCTCAACAGATAATGGCTGCAACAAGGACAGCGTCCTAGCTGCTCTGAATGCTGAAGATGAACTGCGCTGGTACTAGGGCTGAAGACTGATGAGTAACTGATCTCCCACTGCAAAACCCTCTCCAATGAAAGACGCTGTCTCTGCTAGTGACAGCGCAGAAACAGATGGAGCACCAGTCACCCAAACCTCCAGACGGATAGATCAGCTCCCGAAGGCTAGAAAACGCTGTTGAGCCTACCTCACCCAAGCCTGCTCATCAGATTAGCGTCCTACCAAGTGGATCTGCTCCTGAATGCTCAGATCTGCTGGATCTGAAGCCTCCAAACCAGATCTGCGTCCTTCCCTTCCTGATCTGCGTCCTCCCCTATCAGATCTGCCACCAAACCTTCAGATCTATACTGGATCTGACAATATCTCTTCAGATCTACAGCCTCTAGGGCTGGATCTGATGTTAACCCTTCAGATCTGGACTAGATCTGCCAATATTTCCTCAGATCTGCAATTCCCCAAGATGGATCTAGGGCTAAACCTCCAGATCTGCAAGATACAAGACTGGATCTGCAAGTGGCTGCTCAGATCTACCCTTTTCAAGATTGGATCTAACAATAGGCCTTCAGATCTGCACCCTTCCTTCGAAATAAACAATGCCCTCACTCCCTGTGCTAGACTGCTTCTTCTTCCCCGAATGCCGTTCTCCTCGCGATCCGGGATCGCGTCCTTCCCTGACAAATACCTCACCTTCCCCGAATAGAACCAATGGCCCTTCTCTCCCGATCTGACAGCCGTCCTTCCTCATCGAATCATGCTAGCCCACAAAGAGGGCTTTCTCTCGATTTGCTTCTAGAACCGCCGCCGCTTTGCCACCGGAACCGAAAAGTGTACTCGTAACAACTCACCTGAGCGGGCACTCGAAGTCCCCCGAGGCTAAGGGTGAAACCAGAAAACCTTACCAGGGCCGGCACTCGAAGTCCCCCGAGGCTAAGGGTGAGATCTCCGACCGGAGACACTCGTGCACTAAACAGTGCCGCAGACCGACTAAACAACCGGCGTGCTGAAGCAGACAAAGTCTAGCTATCAATAAGAATATCAAATCATGAATGATCCAAATGAGGTGAGAACCTCTCCTTTTATAATGTCAAACTCCCTCCAAAACTTAACTCTCCCTGGATTTGCGCAGTTTACCTTGGGTTAGCCTGATGCCTCCCCCATCATACTCAAGTGGACCCCCAAGGCCCCCTCTCTAAGTTACAACGTCAATCTACTAGGAAAAAGAACACTTTATTATAAAGTGAGGTGACTAAAGTGAGGTGACCCCTCTTATTTCTCACTTTATTTATTATTTCTAGCTAAAGCGGCAAAATAAAGCAAAAATGCAATATTCCAATTAGCAAGGCTAATTGGGAATATTACAGTACAGCCCAAGTATTTGGAGCATCCTTGTATAGGAGTCAAACTTCCAGTTGCCTCTTGTCTTGGTAGTATCATGATGTTGACTGCACCTATACCTCCTTACAGTGATGACATTGTGAGGAGAACCTTCAGATTGGTCGTGGAGACCTTGGGGGCAAGTCTCGAGTTGAGGTTGTCAGTCAATTCTAAACTCCTCCGTATAGGCTTAGTCCTAGTGAAGCCAAGGGAGGTGGACCCCAAATATGTCTAAGGTTCAGCTAGCTCAAAGCTAGCAAGTTAGTTTTCTAAGAGTTGATACAAGATGATTCAAGACATACTTCACATAGATAGCATCCAATTACATTTACAAGTTCAGTGAGTACATAAATCCACAAAATAAATATGGTGAGATACGAACAATGCCCAGATGTAAATACTTGCTAAAAATATTCCAAGGAGAGATACACTTATGCAAAAGAAAGCTTGGAAACAAGAATTTGAAATAAAAGAGCCACGAGAGATAGATGCTTCTAAAGTAAAGTAGCAAATAATAACTTTAGCAAATACTAACATGGAAGATGCTTAATGATCATTTCCAAACACAAGTTCAAATATTGATGTTGCCTTGTAGTGTACCTGCTTTGTAGTGTGATGAAATTACCTTGGTAAATTTGTAATATTCCTAATCAAAAATAACTGCAAATACCAAGCAATGGACTAGGAACAACAATTAAAATTAAAGAGAAAGCACCCAAATCAGGATATTAGAGAAAATGAGCAGAATAAATGAGCCATTTTATTAATCAATGGAAATATAGGTACATAATGAGTAAGTACAATGGAACTTGGGCTTGCTATGCAAGCTAGGCAAACCCCAAGTGAAATCTCGTTGATCCAATTGTTGAAATGGATCCAAACTGATAATGCACATTGCTCAGAAAATCTGCGACATGTTGCCAAATGGAACTAGACGTTCTGCTCAAAATAATGCCCGGAATGCTCTGTTGAAAATTAGCGAGAAAAGCAATTCCTTTATTTGTGCCTTAATTCAAGGAGTCAAGGTCGAGTTCCTTTTTTTGTGCATGGTCGAGTTCCTAAAATTTAGGAGTTTCCCTAAAAATTAGGAGTGCATGACGCATTTAACTGATGTGTTGAAATTGAAGGTCGAGTTTTGATCTTTTAGTGTGAGTTAAATTGGGAACTGAAAGCTTAAGTGGAGTTAGCCTCCTAAATTTTAGGAGGATCCAGTGAACTCTTTTTGTTGACTTTGTTAACTAGAAAAGCTCCAGCTCAATTCCTTAATTAGAAAAATCACTAATTTTAACCATTCGAATTGCATTTAGAAGGAGGAATGGAGGCACAAGTTTAATCATTGTTTTGGTGAGCATGAGTTGGTGAGAGCAAGCAATAGGAAGCACAAGTTTGTCTTTGATGACTTTTTTTCCTTTATCCATAAATCCTTTTCTTTTCACATATAATGCCTTGTCGCTATGTTGAATAAGTTCATGGAATTTCAAAATTCCAGTGTCAAACAAATGATAGAGAAATGATTTGGGAATTGGATATCCATATGATATATCAGATGGAAAATAATCTCCTCCTTCTCAAGAGTAGCTTACAAATAACTTAATGAGTTTAATGCATCCTTAATTAACAAATTCACTATAATGACATTTTTACAGTTGAAGTTGGGTTTTAAAGATTGTCAGTTTAATGCAGCCAGATCGATGTACTGTACTTTTATCTTAATATGGTAGAATCATACTAGAAGGGTTGTTATGTTATTTTCAGTGCAAACCCCATTCTCATCCTTCATAGTTTATTGGGATGTAGTTAGTAGGTCCACTAAATATATAAGCTAAAGTGTTGTTCATGAAAGGATTGGTAGAAGGATGACATTATGTTATCTAGAAGCATTCTCTGAGGGACTGATGAAAATGAATTTCCTGGAGGTCAACGTCATCTATAGGTATTCTTTGACTGATAGGAATCAAATCATCTTTTCTAGCATGAATATGTCGAAATTGTCATTAACTTTATTATAGACCTTAATAACATTGTGTTTCAACTTAGTAATGAAATGTATGTGTATTTTAAAAGGATTTTAGTCTGTTAGCCAATGTCATAGATGAGTATCAAATTGTTAGGTTTCAACTTAAACAATTGTTAACATGAATAATGTTAGGTTTCAACTTAAACAATTGTTAACATGCATAATGTTATGTTTCAACTTAAACAATTGTAAACATGTAAGTTGGAAGATTTCAAAATTCATATATATTATAATTTATAAAATATATAATAGATATAAATTATAATATACCCCCGACGAACCCACGTACCCTGTTTCACAAAGTGACGCACCCATTCTCGCACCCGTCCCTGAACCCACGTTTCCTTGCAACATAGGCTTTCCCAAAAATTGTCTTGAATTGTGTGATTGTGTTTTATTTCTGTTCCTAATTCCACTGCAAGTTGAGTAGAGAAATTTTGTGTTTGTAAGAAAAGAAATTGTTTTTCAAATTGTTCTTATCAGCAGATCAGAATTTCGTGGAAATTCTACATGGTATCGGAGCTTGGATCAAAATTAGCACATCAAAAGAGAGAAATCTTCATAGAGAAGGGGCATATTGTCTATCTAAGATAGCCACAGCCACTATAGGAGTTTGTTCAAGAGAAGGACATGAGTTTTGGGTCTTTTTTGTGCCTTGAGGTAGACCGAGTTTAGGGCAAAGCTTGTTAGTTTTTGTAGCATCGGATGTGTTCTAGCCATGATATTGGGTGAAGAGATTATAATATATGTATTCTCCAATACCCAAAAATCGTTTCTGGAAATTCCACCTAGAGACGACCTGATTTGATTTATTAATCAATTTTTAATATTTCCTAAGTCTAAACTTAGGAAATATGATTAATTAATTAGAATTAATTAAGTCGCAGTGTGAATGTTTTAGAAACTCACACGGATCAATAGGAAAATAATTTGGGCCATCGATTATGTTTTAATATTGGTCGTTGGTGTTCCAACAGAAGATTATAAGAATAATTCGATGGGTAGATGGAGAACACACCAGTGCAGTTACTCAGTTGTGTTAAATTTTGGGTACCAGAGGACAAGTGGTTCCCTAAGGCTTTGTTCTTTTTCCAAGAAAAAAGTGTCAACTTTATTGTACTTCTTCTCCTAAAGTGACTTTATAAGTGGTAAAGTCAGTCTAATTTAAAAGTGACTTTATAAGTGATAAAGTTACATTCTAATTTTAAAGTGACTTTATTAAAGTCAATGAAGAATTAAAAAGTATAAAAGTGACTATGGAAATAAAAGGCTAAGTGGATCTTTATTTAAGTGGGTGAGTTAAAAAATAGAATGTGAGAATTAAATGTACATTTATTCTCATCCTTTGATCTAAATGAATCTGAGCCATTTGATCTTAGGGTTACCTAAAAAGTCATTTAGGGTAAAAGGAGAAGCAAAAGAAGAAAAGATCATTCATTCTTTCATGAGCATTTGAGAGAGAAGCCAAGAGAGAGCAAGGAGAAATTTCTGAGCTGGGAGGAGGTGAAGGAGAGCATCAAATCCGTACAGCAGCTTGGCACACAACCCGAGACAAAAAATTCGCACAACAGCATTTATTGGCACACATTCCAAGACAGAAATTTGTACAGCAGAGATTGGCACGCATTTTGAGGTGTACGACATATTTCGAGGAAGAAAAAACAGCAAGCAGAGGCACGAAAACTAAGGCAGAGTTGGGCACATTTTTCGAGGACTATTGTACATTTCCGTACAATCCATACAGTCTATACAAGTTGTTTTGGGCACAAAAACCAAGGCAGGTCGTACAGCATTTAATGTTGTAAATTCTTCTGTTGTTTTTCTGTTTTGTTGTTGGCACGGTTTTCGAGGCAGAGATTATGCACAAAAATCAAGATAAGTTGAATTTTGTGAATGTTGTAATTTTCCTGTGTATTTTAGTTTCTCTATAAAAGATTTTCAGAAATAAAGAAGAGCTCTCAAATTGTTTTTCCCCAAGAGTTGTAGGGGTTTTTCCAGGGTCACATTGACCAAAAATCACCGTGTCATTTTCTGTGTGGTTGTTATAATTTCACTGTGCATTTATTTGAGCTTTCTCCAGCAGTAGTGAAGTCTCTAAATTTGTGTTTTCAAAAATAAATGTCATTTCCATATTTTAGTTTTTTTATCATGCTTGGATTTAACATTAAATGCATGGAGTGATAAGGGAAAACTGATAACCGAAGTGGGAATTGAAATTTTACATGGTATCGGAGCTTAGTTGGCTGGAAATTGCAGTTTGGGACAGCAGTGTGAAAATTACAGCAATCTGATTTTTACACAAAAAACATAAAACCTTTACCCAGATTTCAAATTTCAGTTTTATAGGACAGTGAATCATGTCCTTGGGATTGAGGGTTGAAGACAGGTTAGATGGGCAGAGTAACTACAGTGCATGGAGGGAAAGAATCCAAAGTATCTTTGAGGAACCATAGGTCTGGAACACTATGGTACATACCACCAGAACCCAGTAGCAGTTCCTACTGACCCAATACAATTAGCAGAGTTCAATGAAAAGAATGCTAAAGCCAAAAGACTGATTTTGGATGGAGTCAAAGATCATGTCATTCCTCATGTGAGAGGAAAGCCTTATGCACATGAAATGTGGACTGCCTTGACTGGGGTTTACCAAAGCTCAAATAAAAACAGAAAAATGTCCTAAAGGAGAAATTGAAGGCCATAAAACCGGCTAAGACTGACAATGCTACATCATACCTCACCAAGATCACTTTGGTGAGAGATGAGTTGGCAGTCGTAGGTGAGACCATTGCACCCACCGAGTTGGTGAGGACAGCTTTGAATGGACTTCTCAAGTCTTGGGAGAGTTTTGTAGATGGTATTGTTGCACGTGAGAACCTTCCCGGATGGGAGAGGTTGTGGGATGATTGAATTCAGAATGAGATTAGGAAGAACCATCTAGGGGCAGCCAAACAGGGGGAGGAGGATGACAATGAGGCATTGTTGGCAAGAGGCAAGAAAGACAAAGCAAAGAAGGGTGCTTCCACTAGTGGAGGCAAAGGAAAAGGTAAAGGCAAGCAGCAGAACAAAGAAAAGGACCATTCCAAAGTCAAATGTTGGAATTGTCAAAAGATGGGACACTATGTTGTTGTGTTTCCAGAGAAGAAAAACAAGAAAGGGAAAGAGAAAACCATGGCAACTTCTACAGAGATAGAGGGCTTCTCAGAGAGCTTTAATAGGGAGTTTGGATTCATAGTTTGTGAGTCCTCCAGTTCAATATAACCTGCCATATAGGTTCAGAGGGAGTGTGCACTCTCCTCTACTAGCAGAGCATCTTCTAGCATTTGTTATGTTGACAGTGGCGCTTCTCGCCATATGACAGGATTCAGGGAGTACTTCTCAGAGCTATCAGAGAGTGATACTGATATGGAGGTAGTACTTGGTGATGACAGCATTGCTAGAGCAGCCGGTGGTGGAACATTAACATTTGATAGGGAACCCAAACCTCCCTTGAAAGTGTCAAATGTTCTATATGTGCCTAGAATGAACAAGAACTTGATATCCGTCTTAGCACTTGAGGACAGAGGGTATGAGGTGTTGTTCAGGAGAGGGCAGGTGCTCGTATATCGTAGGGGAACTCTAGTTGATTCAACTAGAGTGATTGGAGTGCGCATGCTAAGGTGTACAAGTTCTCATTCTAGCCCCTGATGGCATTGAGTAGCAGTACCAGAGATAGGACCTACAATAGATCTAGCAGTTTAGAGTTGTGTGAGATTTGGCATCACAGGATGGGTCACATGTATCATGGGGCCTTGAGGACATTGCGGGAGATCACCATTGGTGTGCCAGATTTCATTTCTGATCACCTTGATGTATGTAGAGGATGTGCCATGGGGAAGTTTGCCAAATCCCCTTTTCCCAACAGTGAAAGCAAGACGACAGGGATCTTTGACTTGATTCATTCCGATGTGAGTGGTCGGATGTCTCATGTGTCCTTGCGTGGCTTTGAGTATTATGTCTTATTCATTGATGACCACTCCCGAAAGACATGGATTTATTTCTTGAAGACCAAGAGTGAGGTCTTCAAGCAATTTCAAGAGTTCAAAGCTCTTGTGGAGACCCAGACAGACAGGAAGATCAAGGTACTCAAGTCGGACAATGGAGGTGAGTATACTCTTGGTGAATTTGTGGATTTTTGTTCTGAGATAGGCATTAAGAGGGAGTTCATTGTTCCTTACAACCGCCAGCAAAACGGGGTGTCAGAGAGGAAGAACAGATCCATTGTAGGGGCTGCCAAGGCCATGCTTCACGATCAAGGGTTTGCTTTAATTTTGTGGGCAGAGGCCTGCAACACTGTTGTTTACTTACAGAACAGAAGTCCACATCGTGCCTTGGGGAATGTGACTCCTAAGGAGGCTTTCACAAGGAAGAAGCCTGATGTTGGGCACTTTCGTATCTTTGGGTGCCTTACATATTCCTATGTCCCCCAAGAGAAGAGGACCAAGCTAGAACCTACTGCAAACAAGGGCATCTTTGTGGGTTATAGCGAGACCTCGAAAGCTTACCAGATTTACATTCCTGCAAAGAGGAAAGTGGTTGTCAGGAGGGATGTAAAGTTCAAGGAGGAGAGAGCTTTCGGGAGGTCCCAAGAGTTAGAGTATTTAGAGTCACCAGACCCTCAGCAGCAGCTAAGTCAGTCACAGGTATCCAGTGCACAGGGTGCAGGAGGTCAGGGATCAGGAAGTACATCTATTACAGTTTCAGGTCCATCAGTGAGCAGTGGATCTCAAAGTCAGGTGAGGGGATCTTCGGGCAGCATGCAGGGCAGTCCGCAGAGCAGTTCACAGGATACTCCACTGATGGACAACTCGCATGGTACTTCAGCTTTTACAGGCACAGGGACACGTATGAGGTCAGTTGGCAAGCCTTCAAGAGTTCAGGCTTCTGATGATGATGAGGATTCTTTCACTCCGGTGGAAGAAGTAGGCTCAGGGAAGAGGAAGCCCAAGTGGCTTCAAGACACCTTGCGCGAGGCCACATCAGTTGCCAGTCCAAAGAGACAAGTCAGAGAGAGTAGACCACCAGAGCGATTCTGTAGTTACATGTCATTGGTAACAAACATTGTTGACACTGAGCCTTCTAGTTACGAGGAGGCAACTAGCCAGCAGGTCTGGAGAGAGGCCATGATGGAGGAGTAATCTTCTATTATGAAGAACGATGTTTGGGAAGTAGTGCCTTACTTCCAGATGGCTCTACAAGATAAAACATGCTGTAGATGGCAGCATAGAGAAGTTCAAGGCTCGATTTGTGGCGAGAGGGTTCTCACAGGTGGAGGGAGTTGACTATGAGGAGACCTTCGCTCCCATGGCTCGATATACATCTATTCGCTCCATTATATCGATTGCAACAGAGATGGGTTGGAAGATCCACCAGATGGATGTGAAGACCGCCTTTCTCAATGGCTTCATTCAGGAAGAAGTTTATATTGAGCAGCCGTAGGGCTTTGAGGTGCATGGGCGGGAGACCCATGTATGCAGATTGAAAAAGGCACTCTATGGCCTGATGCAAGCTCCTAGAGCTTGGTACTCTTGGATTGATACATACTTGCAGCAGTTGGGTTTCACTAAGAGTGAGGCTGATCTGAACCTATACTTCATTGTGGTAGGTGAGGAGCCTCTCATCTTTGTGTTGTATGTTGATGACTTGGTCATCATTGGAGCAGAGAGACTCATTGAGGTCTGCAAGAGAGATCTTACTTTAGAGTTTGAGATGAAATATATCAGCTTGATGCATTATTTTCTGGGATTGGATGTGTGGCAGGAGGAGGGGCATTTCTTCCTGAGACAGGGGAAGTACACTGTGGATATCCTTAGCAGATTTCACATGGAGGACTGCAAACCAATGTTTACACCTATGATCACTAACTGAAAGAAGTTTCACGCTTCTGATTCTGAGTTGGTGGATCCTACGCTATACAGACAGTTAATTGGATCATTGATGTATTTGGTCAACACTTGACCAGATATATGTTTTGCAGTTAACACTATGAGTCAGTTCATGTGTGAGCCCAGGAGAGTGCACTGGGTGGCTGCAAAACACATTCTTCTTTACTTGCAGGGTACTGTGGATTATGGTATGGACTATAGACAGGGTGATGGAGTGAGACTGGCAGGGTACACAGATTCAGATTGGGCAGGATGTGCTTCAGGCAAGGAGAGTACTCCAGGGTGTTGTTTTGGGTTGGGTTCGGCAGTTGTGTCGTGGTTCAGCCGGAAGCAACAGTCAGTTGCATTGATCTCAGCTGAGGACCTAAGGCAGAGTATATGGCTGCTAGTTTGGCTAGTTTTGAGGCCATATGGCTTCGCAAGATGTTGTTTGGTCTATTTGGTCAGGCATTGAGACCTTCAGTGATTTATTACGATAATCAGAGTTGCATCAAACTCATGGAGAATCTAGTTTTTCATGACAGGTCAAAACATGTTGGGATCAAGTATCATTTCATTCGAGACTATGTCCAAAAGGGAGCAGTCAAGCTTGAGTACATCTCCAGAGATGAGCAGGTAGCGAACATCTTCACCAAAGCCTTGCCACGAGGAAAACATGTCTACTTCAGAGACAAGATGGGAGTGGTGAGGAACACTTTCCTCGATAAGAGGGAGCGTTAAATTTTGGGTACCAGAGGACAAGTGGTTCCCTAAGGCTTTGATCTTTTGCCTAGGGAAAAGTGTCCACTTTATTGTACTTCTTCTCCTAAAGTGACTTTATAAGTGGTAAAGTCAATCTAATTTAAAAGTGACTTTATAAGTGATAAAGTTACGTTCTAATTTTAAAGTGACTTTATTAAAGTCAATGAAGAATTAGAAAGTGAAAAAGTGACTATGGAAATAAAAGTCTAAGTGGGTCTTTATTTAAGTGGATGAGTTAAAAAATAGAAAGAGAGAATTAAATGCACATTTATTCTCATCCCTTGATCTAAATGAATCTGAGCCATTAGATCTTAGTGTTACCCAAAATTCATTTAGGGTAAAAGGAGAAGAATAAGAAGAAAATATCATTCATTCTTTCATGAGCATTTGAAAGAGAAGGCAAGAGAGAGCAAGGAGAAATTTCTGAGCTGGGAGGAAGTAAAGGAGAGCAGCAAATCCGTACAGCAGCTTGGCACATGTTGTGGCTCATTTGCATTTACCATTGAAATATTTTTCAAAACACCAAAAAAGCGTATATGATAGAAAACGTAAAATTTTGTGTGTCATAGAAGAATTTTGATTTATATATTGGTACATTAACATTACATGATGAGATGTGAAGGTGGGACGAATCGGGCTCATTTACGTGCAAAACAGTTCAAGAGCCGGACCGATGGGCGCGTTCAGAGCATTGCACGCCGAACAGGGTCGAGACAAGCTCATTCGCAAGCTCAAGAGGGTTACACCGTGGAGCAAACAAACTAATTTCCCAAAGGCGGAGAAAGGGCGCATTTCCCTTAAACACTTAAGAGTTTTTGGAGAAGGTGCAAAGGGAAAAACGGACGGTTGGGATCAAAGCGCAGAACTGGAGCGAAGAGATAGACGGCGGAGATTAAATCGCAGACCGCCAATCGCAAGTTTCAAAGGATATGCATGGGAGGTAAATGTTAGAAGTGTCAAAGTGCGATATGCGATGTGGTGGGGCCCGATCGCAAGTCGCAAATCGCAAGTTTTAACGAATAAGTGCAGAGGTAAGAGTTAAGTTCGTCAAAATGTGATATGCGATGACGGTGGTACCCAATCGCATTCGCAAATCGCAAGTTTTAAAAGATAGCGCAAAGGGTTCATGTCAAAGTCGTCGAAGTGCGATGTGCGAGGCCAGGTGGGACCCGATCGCATAGCGCACATCGCAAGTCTTAGAAGATAAGTGCTAAGTTAAAGTTGAAAACAATGACATGCGAAGTGCGATGTCGGGCGAATGCGATGTGGTTTCAAAAGCGAACTCCAAAGGTCTTGAAATCCGAAGGTAAGGCATTCCTGTGTTAAATCGCATCGGGGGAAAGAAGGAGGATTACAACATAAAGCCGGTGAAATGCCTTGATAACGGAGGAAAGCAGAATGCGGCAGAAGAACTCGGGTAAGTGACCCGACGCAGATCAAAGGAGAAGAGACAGAGTCGAGTAGCAGGTGATATGATTGACCGCATTTGAAGCACAGACGCATAGGCAAAGTCAGGCAGAAGAGCGTATAGAGACCCTATTGGGAGCACTTAGGCGTCGTTACAGAGCTGTGCAGCCACTGCATCATAACCAAAAAAGACACCTCAGCACTTCGGGAGGATGCATCAGCAACATCAGATTCAGCAAAATGAACAATATTTCCAGTTTTAATTTTTTTTCTCAAGTATGATTGCATAAGTAATCTTAATAGTTTAGGTAGTCGAATAGTTTCAAGAAGTTCAGGAGTTATGAACCACTGTGATGTATTTAAGTAGATAGAAATAAAGAAAAGAGATTTTGAGTTTTGGACCTCTGGATTACTGTTAATTTGGTAATGAATTTTCTCAGAAATTAATGAAAGAAGATCAAGTTTCCTGCACCTGTTGATGTTGATATGTCTTTCCAATTTTGCTTTGTGTTCATTCATCTTTGAATGAAGTGAAGTAATGTAGCAATCGGTCTCTTAATTACATCTATGAGTAAGAGTTAAATCACCTTAATTTGCGCTCCTTCACTTCATCTCTTCTCTTTTCGCAAACTCCTGATGGAACTTTAAAAGTAATAGATTCTGTGTTTACAACATATTATTTCGAGTTTCCTCTCTCTCCATGATTTCCTCTGAAACTTAGAAATGGTAGATTCTGTGTCTTCAGCATATCATTTTGAATTTCTCTTACAGTTCTTTTCATTTCATTCAAGTATCAGCAATTTATGGCATTGTGAAGGCTTTCATTATATCAGATTATTGACGGTATTAAGTAATTAGATTCCGAAGGTGTTAAACAGAGGCCATTCGATATCGTAATTGTGACATAAATTTATAAAATGTCTTAAGCACTGATTCCTTACCACAGCCAAGGGATTGTTTCTTGAGATACAACAGCGCACATCCCGAGACAGCAAATCTGTATAGCAACATTTATTGGCACGCATTCCAAGACAGAAATCCATACAATAGAGATTGGAATGCATTCCGAGGTGTATGGCACATATTTCGAGGAAGAAAAAACATGTAAAGGCACGAAAACCAAGGCAGAGTTGGGCACGTTTTTCGAGGACTGCTATACATTTTTGTACAATCTGTACGATCCGTACAGGCTATTCTGGGCACGAAAACTAAGGCAAGCCGTACAGCGTTTAATGTTATAAATTCTTCTGTTATTTTTCTGTTTTGTTGTTGGTACGATTTTCGAGGCAGAGGTTATGCACGAAAATCGAGATAAGTTGGATTTTTTGAATGTTGTAATTTCCCTGTGTATTTCAGTTTCTCTGTAAAATATTTTCAGAAATAAAGAAGAGCTCTCAAATTGGTTTTCCCCAAGAGTTGTGGGGGGGTTTTCCAAGGTCATATTGACCAAAAATCACTGTGTCATTTTCTGTGTGTGGTTGTTATAATTTCACTGTGCATTTATTTCAGCATTCTCCAGCAGTAGTAAAATCTCTATATTTGTGTTTTCAGAAATAAATTTCATTTCCAGATTTTAGTGTTTTTATCATGCTCGGATTTAACATTAAATGCATGGAGTGATAAGGGAAAACTGATAACCAGAGTGGGGATTGAAATTTTACAAGTTGCCTAGGAAAATCGATTTTCTCAATGACTAAAGTTCAACAAAGGAGATAGAGCCAGAGGGTGAGTTGTAGGTGAGAGAGAGAGGGTATCAACAGTGATCCAGGAAGTGCAGGACGAATTCAGGAAGAGACAACGTGAGGAGAGACGCAGTGCACTAGAGCTTTGCGCAGAGGGTGACGCAGAGGCACCAGCGTATGGGAAAAGGGTCCATCTCGGGGTCAGGGAGTCGCTATGGAGAGAGAGAAATTTGTCACTAAATTTCTTTCAGTATTTTTCCTCAGTTTTGGTTGTTTGAATTCTTGTACTTGAATTGTTGCTGAAGATTAATAAAGAAACCCTCATCTATTGCACCGGTTTTCCCGCATTGGGTTTTTCCGGGGATAATTGTCCAAAACTAACTGTGTCAATAACTTCATGTGTGTGTTGGAATTTCTCTATTTCCAAGCATTTTATTTTCCACAATAATTTAGTGTGAAAATTGCAATAGTAAATTTATTTGATATTTGTCGTAGAAAATAAACTGCAAAATTAATTTTCTAGTTAGAAGAATATATTTCAGTTGTTGCAATAGATAGATTTTTCACATGGTATCAGAACTTACATGAACAGACAGAGAGCTCAGTAGCAAGAAGAGAAGAAGGGTCGTTGTTTTACGAAAACAGCAATTCGATTCCTTCAGAGGCAGCGCGACAGATAAATATGATTTCTCCAATTCGAGGAATGTCAGGGGCAAAGGGAGCAACCATTTCTTTTACAGAGCAGATCTTTTGCTGGATGCAACATTTTTTTGTAGTAGCAAAATTAGCGTTGGGAGGAAGAAGGAAATAGTGTAATGACCCAACTCGAATTATATAGAACATAGAAATATTAGCATCCATATGAGACCTGCATATGATAGCTACATATGCATGTATCACATGTACGGCACTAGTACGTGCACTAAGCAATTATAAAAAGAAACTCGGTGTAGAGTAGGGAGTGAATTATTGAAGTATTGAGTAACTCCCTAACTCACCATAATATAATGAGAACTAATATTTTGTTCAAAGAAAATTAAAAGCATTGACTTATGCAAATAAATGATGATATTTTAATAAATCCAAGATATTTAATAAATAATAATATTTTAATAAATCTAAGATATTTAATAAATAATATTATTTTAATAAATCCAAGATATTTAATAAATAATAATATTTTAATAAATCTAAGATATTTAATAAATAATATTATTTTAATAAAACCAAGATATTTATTAAATAATAATATTTTAATAAATCTGAGATATTTATTAAAATATAATATTTTTAAGATATTTTTCAAAGATATTTATTAAAAGATCATATTCTAATAAATATCAGGAATGGAGTTTGTGCATAAAAGGGAAGAGGGGTAAACTTGATGAGTATGGGTAGTGAGTGGGAACACTAACCCAGATGCTATCAGAGGAGTTATAACTGCATGATCCATGAGCAGTGAGTTCTAAGAGTTTTATGGAAAGCTCTCAATTGTTATTGGAGTTTTGGGCATGGGGGCCAAAAGACTTGTCTTCTAGATCTAGGGACCAGAGAGGTTGACCTCAGATAGGCTGGGAGGAAAACAACGGTTTGGTGACGGGAGCTGGAGCCATGGCAGATCAGGAACATCTCCAAACACAGTTCCAGGTAACTATTAAATTGTCAATTGATATATATATTCTGCTTCAAAAATCCCACTCTGAATTGTGTAGTATGAATTCTGTGAATGACTGTAAATCTTGAAAATTAAGGGCTTTACATTTGTCAAATTTTATGAATGATGTTTGCATTCCAAAAATCAAAGTTTAAGGTCCTTACACATGGTATCGAAGCACGGTTGAACCTTCAGGACCTTTGGGAATTAAAATTTTAAAAATAGGGCCTTCAACATATCGCTCCTATTGTAGAAAATGGTTTAATTTGTTATTTGTGTTCTCTAAATTCACATAAACAATGATAGGGTGCATAGTTTATTTTGCTCATTCTATGTTGGGTAACTTGATAAAATATGCTCCTCACTCTCAATAATTCTCATTTGAGACTTCAACATCTCTTCCAAAACCCTTGATATCAGAAACCGTTAAATTTAAATTCAATGGCTCCACTGTGTTCAAGGAGCTAACTATTTCTGTCAATTCCATACCGAAGTTGTCTCCAGAATAACTTTTGTCATTGGCTTCCTCAAAATTTTCTGTGGAACTTTCTCAACATTGTTGCGTTGATAGCTTCGCTATTGCTTGCCCCATTCGTAGGGTTTATTACAGATCCTCCCGCTCGATAGAGAAATTAGACACCACAGATTACCTGCTAGCAACTCGGATCAGAAAAAGTAGTTTGATTCCAACTAATTTCAGCAGTAACGATATCATCACATAATTTCCTCCTTGGTAGTAGTTTTTACTCCTAGTGTAGTCGATGCAGACGCTTTTCTTGACTGAATGCGTTTGAATTGAATGGGCGAATCTATTGTTCCAATGAAATGGACTGTGTTGAGAAACTTTTTTTTCCATGGCACTACTTGTGGTGGAGGATGGTTGGCATTTTTCCCTTGAGCTTTCACCATAATGATTGGCATTTTCCCTTGACCTTTCATTATGACTATGTTCATTGATACCGTTCACCACAGATAGTATTACCAACGCGAACCGACCAAACATCCTTTGCCCCAAGGCTCTCTTTGGCTTTAACGAAGTGATTACTGACAGCAGAGAAAACCGTCCGAGCCTCCATTGGCCATCTCCTCACAGCGTTTTTAGTTTCCGTAGAGGAAAAATAAAAATTCAAGGTATTGGGAATGATGGAGCGAAAGCAAGGCGGAGCAGTTTGAGGATTCACGAGAGTTGAGGTGGGATGGAATGTCATCGGCTGGCCTTGCCGGAGAGAATTAGAGAGGGCGGAAATCGAAAGGGAAGAGGAGACCATACATCTTAAGGTCCTGATAATCAAAGTGCCTTGGACCTTCATTACCCGCCACTGTTTACAACCTGAAAGAAGAAGTAACAGATTGGCTTTTGGCCAAATCCTCGTGCATTTGAAAACTCTGCCAGCGAATTTAGTACTGCGAGTGCGAGTGCGAGTGTGAGACCTTACTGGCATCAGAATCCTGGCTCCGGGGTCTGGTTGCCAACTATATGAAAGAGCGTATGTGTTCGTCGCAGGAAATTTTGAAAATTAGCGAAACCGATGTTGTAAATGTGAACTAGGGATTGCCTTTTCACTGCAAGTAGTGTAATTCTTGGGTGTTGAATTGTTGTTGAAGATTCAACCCAGAAAAAAATGTCTGTATCGCTAAGATTGCAAGCCCTTGATGTTAAACGGAAATCAAAGATTGAGCTCTTCTCCTAAATAAATGAATGCCTACTAGGAGAATAAGCTCTCGTTGACCTGAAACCCGCCGCATCTCCACCCTTGTAGAGGGTCGTGTCGCTACCATTTAGAAACATTGAGCTGTTGTGACCGGGATAGTACCTGGAAGAATCAGCCCTTTGTGTTGCTTCTAAGGGCATGTACCTATCCAAACTAAATGAGTCAGGTCGACTCCCAGTAACAGCAGGAATGCGCTCACTGGAAACACGTTCCCCGATCATGCAGCGCCCCCCTGACTTGTCAAGCTGCATTGAGTTAGACATCTGATCCCCAGAGAAATACCGAGACTCGACGAGCAGATCATAGGGTTTGGCTGGAAACATAGGCGGCTCAAGAGCTCTGCCATCGTTATAGCCAAGTACAGGGTTTCCACGAGAAGCCAAAGAACCGGGAGATGGGGAAGACTTGTAAATCTTGTGTCCCATATTCAATAAACACTCTTCTGCCCTTTCGGGATTTAGTTTTTGTCCGATCTGATCTGATTCCTCGTTCTTGTGAATGCACTGAGGGTTTGATAATTGGAAGAAATTGAATTCTGAGTGTTAATTGGGTGTTGGGGTTTGCACTCAATTTGTTTCACAATAACTGTGGGTTTACTGTTTAATGATAGTATATATGCGAGCGGGTTACACTTGATTACTGACTGGGATCCAGATATTCGGCTGCGTGTAGCTTATTATTGTGTTTTATCAAGTAAGATCTCTACCCCTTCATGTAAATGTCATTTTCAGAAAGTATTTTCGCAGGATCTATATTTCGAGGGTATTAATTATGAAAGTTGTTTTCCACTCAAACCGCATACATACATCTATTGGATTGAATTTAGGATTTTGCTAAGACCATTCCTAAATTATTAACTTTGATAGTTGGAGATACGCATTTATTGGCCATCTGATTCGTGATATACCTATGTTGTTTGTAGGGCATTGACTAATTTTGTGGAATATTTTATTTCTAACCATTCCAAACAGGGTTTTTGGTGTCGATTTTTGCTCAGTTTCATGCTGCATAGAAAGCACTGAGTGCATGTATACAAACCCTTATAATATTTTTAATTTCAAAAAAAAAAAGTGTTTGATGGGCAAAGGTTTGTACAAAGGTCATGCCGATGAATAATCACCTGCCAAGTTGGATAGGACCCGTCACGTTTTAAATCAATCATTATAGTTTTACTTAAAGTATTATACTAAAGGAGGAGTCATTATCAATATCTATACATATTACTATGCCATAGAATTACATTATTATAATCAGAACAATCATAGTTTTCTATATATATATAGCCTACGCCAATAAGCTCTAATGACTCTCGCGGTTAAGTATTTCATATGAGAAAGCCAGTTTAGTGATCAAAATTAAAAAGTTTCTATATAAGTGGGATTTGTGGACTGCATTTGCATCCAAGTCAAATAGAAATGTGAGTAAATGTTGTTAGTTTTATTGATATATGTGCTCAATACTCTTTTACCTTTATATATTATGAATTAAAATTAAAAAAATACATGATAAACAATTTATTTCAACTATTTATGAAAGATATTCTAGTGGTTGTAGTCGTAGTTGTATCATTATGTTCAAAAATATGAGAGGAATTGATTAAATCAATTACTATATAGTGTTATAATAATACTTCATGAACATAATTATGCATATCTTAAGTTATATATACCTCTTAAATGTATTGTTGGAGGTGTTATTTAACCATCTATTACTTTAGTTTGTCAAAAAGGCTTTAAAAAAAAAAAAAAAAATTATGTTAAAATAATTTAAATAAATAATAGGGAAAGAATTTTGTTAAAATAATTTAAATAAATAAAGTATTTGTTTTAAAAAAAAAAAAAAAGGGGTTCGAGAAGGTCCAACTTTATATAAGTCCAATCCAGGCAAATACGACGAAGTAGTACTTTAGTCCATAAAAACCCTTGCATTTTACTAAAGAAGTATTACGCATAGAGTACTTGCATTAGCACAGAGAGGTCGCGTTTAATCCAAAGTAATAAAACAGTGGAAGAATATGAGATAAGGTTATGGAGCTGGTAAAATATGTTCCTTACCTAGATACTGGCGAACGTCAAGCCGAGTATTTTATATATGGATTAAATCCTCGAATCAGGGCTATGATTAGAATGTGGTAACCATCGCCAGTTGCAGAACCAATTGAATGCACATGATGTGGAAAGGGACATTTAGGGATTAAAGAGATATCAGGCCAACAGAACCCTCACAGTTAGGATTTACAGGAAAGACTCCCCGGAACTTCTTCAAGGGAAGTAGCTCCAGACCACCTCCTTATAGTAACAGGTTTACAATGAGAGGAATAGGAGCAAGAACTCCCATGACCATTAATATTGTAGCTATTGAATCATCAAATGCTAGTCCGTGGCAATCTCGAAAGACTGCTAATAGAGGAAGAAATGGGAGAGGAAGTGGCACAAGAGGACGAAGCTCCTTGTCTAGAAATATACAATCTGACTCAAGGGGACCACCCAAGTTAATTGTTGGAAATGTGGAGAACCGCATTTTCAGCGTAATTGTCTGGAAGTCTCGTCAAATATAATACATAGAGAAAGAAAAGAACCATCATCAGATACTCAAGGCAATCATAGAATCCATGTTGTAATCAACAATAATCAGGGAGTGCATCAGTCCATTAATGTGGAATCTTCAGGTTCTATCAATGGAATGAAACTTAGAATATTAATTGATACTGGTGCTAGTGATAGTTTTATTTCATAATATGCATTAAATAGATGTGGGTTGGCAGCTTACAAATAAAACAATTTCAGACAGGTAGAAATGCCTTTAGGAGAACTTCAGTCTATAGGTTTAAGTGTTGAGGAATGCAAAGTTAATCTAGGAGTCTGTTCGACTAGGTTGGAGGTGCTAGGACGAATGATCACCATGGGAAATGTCTCAGTTTCTTAGGCGTTTCCCAAGACCTTATGTTGATTCTTGGATATCACCGCCTTGTATTTTCATAATTATAAGCAACAATCCTAATATAATCTGAGGTGTAATACTCCGAGTCATCCTTGATGATTTACCCAAAGTATTCAGTGTTATGTAGTATTCAATGACAAGAAAAGTGGTTTAGGAGTAGAGTGAAGGTTTAAATTTTATAGTTTAAAATGCACCGAACAGAACATTTTGATATTCAACCTTTATGTCGTTGTTAAGATAGATAATTAGCCATTTACAACCGTAAGGGTATATCGATGTCCAAAACAAAACAATATGGCAACATTGCATTTTCGTGGAAAGGAAAACATTGGGGTTTAGGAAAAAGAAATCAGAAATATTATGACACTATATAAGATAATTCATGGTAATTAAATTAGACATATATAAAGATTAAGTTGGTGGAGTTGTCCCAAAGGAGTTAACTCTTGAAGGAAGGAAGAATGTTAAGGAAAGCATGTCTAGAGACCTTATGACAAGACCGTTAGATGTAAAGTAAGACAAAACCACATAAAAGGGTAAGCTAGTTTGAGGTAAATTGATGGATGAAAGAAGACACTAACTATTCAAGAAGTGTTGGGAGAAATCGTAAGTAATCAAATTGAGAGTACAAGTATAGTTTACTAAGGGTACACATCAATCAAAGACCAATGGATAAAACATATGTTAATATGGTAAGAAACCACCCTGTAAGGTAGTAAACAGATTATTAGGACAAGACGATATAGTTACCAAGAGAGTGCAGCAGAAAATTTCAAAGTTTGATCTCCATTGTTACCATAATACAATCAATATAGTACCTAGGAATGACAGAAAAAGAACGAAATGGAAAAACTTCTAATTATGATAATAAATTTTAGTTATCGTAATCAGACTTAGAATATTGAGATCGACAAAATAGCATCAAAGGTGAGTGAGTGGGAGTTTCACAAAGCAATATAAGAAGTCAATGAAATTAGATTAAAGAGTGAATCTACAATAACATCGATCAATTATAGGATAATTTATGCGCATAGGCGACATCTATTATGGTTTCTCTCTTTAAAGGGAGAATCACATTATAAAATTTTTCTTAAGTGACTAACTATATCCATGAATTATGGACATCATAGAATATGATTAGGAAATTCTATCCCGTAATGTCTTAAAACCTGAAATAATAAGTAGATTACATTTGATATCCACGTTACTGAATTTATTTATAGGGTCTTACCCAAGTTGGGAAATAGTAACGGCATTTCCAAGTGAAATAAGTGTATGCATTAAGAGAGAATGAATGAAAACCATGATGACTAGAGGTGAGAAAACAAAGTCAAACTAATAATATGATCTTTTCAAATTGAAGTAGACCTGGAATATTGGGAATATCGGGTATAAGGAAGTGAAGAGATGTTTTCTATTAAGAAGATTTTTCTTAAGGATATAAGCAACATGATTTGGTAAAGGTCAAAGCAATGACCTATAAAGAGTTGTGAATACTCCTAATTTGTTAAGAATAACAAGTGACGAACTGAGAAAATGTTTAAAAATAAATATTAAAGATAATAATTGTACACCGTTAGAAAAGAAGATACATTTGGCAATGAGATAAGACTTAAGGACTAATGAGAAAATGATTAATGTGAAGAATAAGAAGAGGGTATACCAGTGATGTGTTATGTGTTTGGATTAAATAAGTCAATCTAATAGAAGTGAAATAATAGTTTAAGGAATGATGGTAAAGCTAGTAATATCCTAGCTAGAGTTAAGACTCTAAATGGTAAAACTTGCAAGTAAAAAGACTATATCAAAACTGTAACATACTAATGTTGTGACTATGCACATCTTGTAAATTGTGAATTTCTTATTGAAGGAGGGAATTATTATTTTGTCAACAATTGACATCTTGTTGAAAACATGACACTCTTAGTAAACCAAGTATAATGCAAAGTGAATAATGCATTTTCAAGCCGTAACAAATCCCTTCAATGAAAATAAACCTATCTCTAAGGGATCTTTAGTGTAGTCAATTAACTCTTCCTCCATCGCCAGCATAACCCTAATGATTAGCCTTGCAAAACCCTACTCCTTGGCTTCTAAATTTCAAGCTGAAGATGAGTTGAAATAACATGATAAAGAAGTTAATGTTATTATTATCTCTTAGGATCTAGATTATAGATCAAATATAATTAGACTTAAAAGTCAAATAAATAACAAGAACTAAAACTTTGGTTGGATCCATTTGAAGGTTTTTTGTGTTAGGGTTCTTAATCAACCTATATCAAGAAATTAGATCATGCTTCGCCTAAACAGTAAGTGTTTTATGCTCTTGTTTCAATTCAATTCATTTTATGCAAAGGTTGAAGCATCCCTCCATTTAGATTTAGAGTTTTAACCTGCGGCTTTTATCAGGTTAATCAGTTAAAATAGTATAGAAAATAGTGACTACACCCTTATTTGTATATCCGCGTTCGATTATTCTATGTAACATTTATAACTGTGGTTATATTTATAAGCATTTAAAACTTACTTTTGTATAATCTTACCATGTTTTAGATGGATACTTAAGACTGTCATTTTGTACTATAACATGTGAGAATATATTAATTGCTTAAACATTGCTGGTACATGGATACCAATATGAAGAAAGTTTTGCTTAAACATTGTTGGTATAGGGATACTAAAATAAATTATGAATTATGTTATAGATATAGTATCTATAATTTTACATATCAACTTAAAATAATGAGGTTGAAATAAAAGAGTGATGGCACTTGACTATTCAAGGTGAAAATGAATTTGCAGACCTATTTTAGAATGTGTAGAAATTGTTATATGGGTAGCAATTTATTTTGAACACATTGATACATATGTGGACAAGTATTTTAACCAAGTATGTTATATGAACTCAAGGATCAATATCACAGATAGCAACATATTTGGAATGTGTAGAAATTGTTATATGGATAACAATTTGTTTTGAACATATTGATACATATGTTATAATTTGTGGACAAGTGTTTTAAATTGGACCGCGTGATAACAAAACTCCAAGAACAATTGAGATGCACTGAGATTCCCTGATAGGGTGTTGACCCTGGTCCTACTAGGAGGGGTGGAGGTGTTGCCCACCATTTATCCTCCAATACCTGGAGTCATGGGAGAACTGTGCGAGTCACGCTCCCCTAGACGTGTGATGATGACTACCGGATGCCTACAAAAATCATGTCGACGTAATCGACACTGCTACCTCAAGGTCTATGGATGAATCAGTAAAACTGATGCCATGACATATTCCTGTAGAGGATGGATAGGATGGGAGCGGAAGAGATTAAGAAGGATAGGATGATTCTAGAATAGCTTGGGGACACTGTTGGGTCAAAACGTGACTACTAAATTGGTGAACCAATAAATGATCAAAACATAAATGTTAAAAGTGTTTTCACATATTTAACTATGATACACCAACTATATTTGATTATGTTAATCACTAATTAATGATATACAACATAAAACTTAACTTCGAGACGAAGTTTTCTGAAGGAGGGGTGTATGTAACGACCCAACTCGAATTATATAGAACATAGAAATATTAGCATGCATATGAGACCTGCATATGATAGCTACATATGCATGTATCACGTGTACGGCACTAGTACGTGCACTAAGCAATTATAAAAAGAAACTCGATGTAGAGTAGGGACTGAATTATTGAAGTATTGAGTAACTCCCTAACTCACCATAATATAATGAGAACTAATATTTTGTTCAAAGAAAATTAAAAGCATTGACTTATGCAAATAAATGATGATATTTTAATAAATCCAAGATATTTAATAAATAATAATATTTTAATAAATCTAAGATTTTTAATAAATCCAAGATATTTAATAAATAATAATATTTTAATAAATCTAAGATATTTAATAAATAACATTATTTTAATAAAACCAAGATATTTATTAAATAATAATATTTTAATAAATCTGAGATATTTATTAAAATATAATATTTTTAAGATATTTTTCAAAGATATTTATTAAAAGATCATATTCTAATAAATATCAGGAATGGAGTTTGTGTATAAAAGGGAAGAGGGGGAAACTTGATGAGTATGGGTAGTGAGTGGGAACACTGACCCGGATGCTATCAAAGGAGTTATAACTGCATGATCCATGAGCAGTGAGTTCTTAGAGTTTTATGGAATGCTCTCAATTGTTATTGGAGTTTTGGGCACGAGGGCCAGAAGACTTGTCTTCTGGATCTGGGGACCGGAGAGGTTGACCTCAGATAGGCTAGGAGGAAAACGACGGTTTGGTGACGGGAGCTGGAGCCATGGCAGATCAGGAACATCTCCAAACACGGTTCCAGGTAAGTATTAAATTGTCAATTGATGTATATATTCTGCTTCAAAAATCCCACTCTGAATTGTGTAGTATGAATTCTGTGAATGATTGTAAATCTTGAAAATTAAGGGCTTTACATTTGTCAAATTTTATGAATGATGTTTGCATTCCGAAAATCAGAGTTTAAGTTCCTTACAAATAGCACAGAAAATCATGGACAAAATCAACAGTCAGGATGCCTCAAAATTATCTTCCAGGTTGGAGGATGATTTTGCGTGCTTGTTAGGTTCGGCATCATCTGGTATCTAGCATATTGATAGTGGAGCTTCAGCTCATATGAAAGGAGTTAGAGAATATTTCTCTAGCTATCAGAAGAAGCATATGGACTTCTATATCACTATGGGAAACCAAACTAAATGCACTCAGGTAAGGAAAGGCACCATAGGGTTTCAAATGGAAACATGAACTAGCACCAGTGCTACTAATGTACTACATGTGCCAGGATTAGGTATGAACTTAATTTCAGTGTCCCAATTAGAAGACAAGGGGTACGATGTACACTTCTTAGGGAAGAAAGTGTATTTTTCAAACACTCTAGCTAGAAGAAGGTGAGGTAGATTGGAGCTCAAAGCAACAAGTTATACAAGTTGCAGCTCGATTCTCCTATGGCACTGATAGGCAGTGATAATAGTAGTGGGAAAGAATTGAATGAACTATGGCACAGGAGGATGGAGCATTTACACCATGGAGCACTTAGGATGCTCGAAGAAACTGTAACAGGAGTTCCAGTTCTCAGAACAGAGCACGATGATGTGTGTAGAGGATGGGTACTTGGGAAGTACGCAAAGGCAGCATTTCTGAGAAGTGACAGCAAAGCAAATGTCGTGTTGGGACTGATACACTCAAATATTTGTAGCCCTATGTCCACCAGAGCTCTCAGCGGTGGTGACTATTTCGTCACTTTTATTGATGACCATTCCAGGAAGACCTGGATCTATTTCTTAAAGACCCAAGATGAGGTCTTCGATCGATTCAAAGAGTTAAAGGCTCTCGTAGAGAACGCGACAGGGAAAAATATCAAGGTACTACGTTCAGATAATGGTGGAGAATACATTGATAAAGACTTCACAGACTTCTGCGCGAAGGAAAGCATCAAAAGAGAATGGACAGCTCCATATAATCCTCAGCAGAATGGAGTAGCGGAGTGAAAGAACAGAACAATAGTTGGGGCTGCAAAGGCTATGTTGTATGACCAAGATTTGCCTAGATTTTTATGGGCAGAGGCATGTAACACAACGGTGTACATTGAAAACAGAATGCCTCATAAGACATTGGGGAAGAAAATGCCAGAGGGAGTCTTCACAGGAAACAAGCATGAAGTGATTCATTTGAGGATCTTTGGGAGTGTGGCCTTCTGCCACATCCTAGACGAAAAGCGTAGTAAATTAGATCAGACTACAGAGAAGGGGTGTAATATCCCCAACGGGAAACAAACAGTAATACACAGAAAAACCACAAGCAGCTATGTAGAACAAATGCCGGAACTAGAATATGGAACAAATACACATAAAATGCCAGAACACTAAGCCATTTTATTAATCTGAGAATATATGTATATGGGTACAAAGATAATCAGAATGAGTGCACCTATCCTTGCTCTAGGCAAGTGGAGACCCTCTCAGAATAAGAAATGGCTGCAACAGAGACTGCGTCCTAGTTGACTGGAGAAACTGCCATAAACTGCTGCTCCTGGAAAGAACTGGAACTAGAGGCTGATCCCCTCACCGGAATGAGCTAAAAATCTACAGATCACTTGTACTCGCTGCTCCGGACAAAACCCAGAAACCATATACCAAACGGACCACCTCCGAAAATCACCCCCAGAAACCCTCCTCCTACAAAAACGCTGTGCCTCCAAGAACAGCGCAGAAGCTCAAGAAACACGCTGAGAAAAAGGGCTGAATCCACCTGCAAATCCTCCGGATGAAATAGCAATCTCCTCAGGGCTGGAAAACGCTGAAATCACTACCAAAACCCCACACCACAACTCTGCTCAACCAAACTGCGTCCTCCCTAGCTGGGACTGCGTCCTCTCTCTAGACTGCGCAGTCACAAAAAGGGGCAACTCCTCCACAAAACGTCCACCAGAAATCCACTGCAAAATCACAACTGAAACTGAAGGAAATACCTTGCTCGAGCAGGCACTCGAAGTCCCCCGGAGCCAAGGGTGAGATCTCCGACCGGAGACACTCAGTGCGCACTAAACAGTGCTGCAGACCGACTAAACAACTGGCGTGCTGAAGTAGACAGAAGTCTAGCTCTCAATATCAATAACATATCAATAATGCCAAATGGAGTGAAACCCCCACCTTTTATAGTGCTAGCTCCCTCAAAACCCTAACTGCGTCCTTGAGTTCCTCCTTGACCTGCGCAGTTACCTTAGGAGTTTACGTGAGGCCTCTCTCATGTGTGTGTGGACCCCCAAGGCTTCCCCCTTTAAGTTACAACATTGCCTCTACTAGGGAAACACTTTATTTTATTTAAGTGAGTTAGACCCCTTTTCTCACTTTTATTTATTAATTAACTATAGTCGGCAAAACTATACAAAAATCAAATATTCCAATTAGCGGTGCTAATTAGGGATATTACAGTCTCCACCGGCAAAACGTTGCTTGTCCTCAAGCAACTGAAGTGATGGATGCTGTAAAGTCTGCTCACTCTCCCAAGTGGCATCCTCATCCGGCAAAATTTGCTTGTTCTCAAGCAATGCTTGAACAAGCCTACTCTCTAGCCGATGCTCCCCACCGATACTGCAAAATGTGCCTGGGTCCCACTGAAACCTCTCTGTCTCCTGCATCACCCTGATACGAAGGGATATCTCAATGCCAGGATCCCAAACTGACCTCTCACGGTACCAGCCAACCAATGGTCCTCCCGGATCCCATCGCCACTGTGGCCAATAATCGCACAAGTCCCACGGCTCGGACTGTGCACTGCCTCTGGCTATGACTAATGCTCTAAGAGGTGAAGACCACCAATAAGCATCCATGCTCTCGAGCTCCTGCTGTGATGTACATGTGACTGCATATGCTGCCTCTCCAACTGCATACCAACTCATCACCTCTCTCCAATCCACGTCCTGACTCAATCCCATGCTGATCCTGCTCTCCTGACATTGGGAAGGAGTCCTGAAGTAATGAGAATCGGCGCCCTCCTGCCAACTGGGATCTGTAACATCTACCATGTCCAAGGGCCCCTGCTCCGCTGTGCTCCCTATGAAGAGTACCGTACCATCAAGAGGGTCCCAACTCATGATCTCTCGCCAGTCCATCCTGGAGGAAGCATCTAATGTAGCAACAACCACTGCATGTGGAACATGCCTGGAAGGTTGCCGCCAACCCGTAATCATCTCCCACTGCCAAACTATCACATCTACCTCCAACATCTCCAGAGGATATGGATCTGTAGCTGCTGTCACGGTACTCGATGTCAATGCAACTGACTGCTCCTCCTCAATGACTGACCCTGCGGTTAGTTGCATCTCCACCACAGACTCGATGTGAGTGCCCATCTGGTTCTCTCTCAAAGGAATATCATGCCCGATGTGAGTAGTGCCCTCCTCTGTCGACTCAGGCTCCATCACCTGCTGCTCTAGCTGAATTGTCACAAGTGACTCTTCACCCAGAGTATCTCTCGCAGAGTCCCATGACTGCTCACCCTGGACACTAGAATATAGCCCCAGTCTACTGTCACCATCCATGCATGACTGCCCTCGCTCCCCAGAAGCGACCTCAACTGATCCTATGGACCCATGTGAAAAGGAGTCCTCACCCTGGCATACAGAAGGAATGCCCTCCTGTTCTACCTCCGCCATCTCATCCGCATCGAACATGCCATCCACCCTCTCGACAAAGTGTCGATACAGTGTCTGGAGCCCAGACACATACTGGGATACTACCTCTGCTGTACCCCGTATCCTCTGCTCATGCATGATCTCGACATGCCCTGAGGGAAAAATGATGCATGTCTCCCTCATGACCTGCTCCCCAAGCGTAGGCTCAGTGATGATCGATGCACCACCTCTGCAACGGATCATCTCGTCCCCCAACCTGTGGCTGTCAACTAGCACACCAACCCAGTGCCATTGCTGAGAAGTCTCTCGCCTAGTGTACTGAGTGTCATCCAAATATCTTGGGTGAACCTCGCATACCCTGCTGCTCACGCCCAAAGTGCCAAAGATCGAAAACATAATCAACTGTACCTGTGAGTGATGTCGAAGCGAGTCAGGTGTGTGAGTCCCCACAGATACTGCCAAGTATCACTTCTCTGTCTCTCCATCGATCCTGGGTGAAATACCCCCAAAGGTAAGCCCAGTGTCCCTATCCATGAGTCTCTCTGGAAGCAATGCTCTAAGACCCTGCCGTGTAGCACCGTATGCCCTCGCATACCACTGATCATCCATACACTCCTCAACATGCCACTGCACCCTGAGGCATACCTCGGTATGCTGCTGGATACCATGTGCTACTGCTGTAGCACCCTGTACCGTCTCGTGCCCTGACTGTGTCCAGGCATCGGTCACTCTCCGCATGCTCTCAATGTGATGTAGGATACCCCTACTCCACAATGCAGTCCCACACACTATGGTACACCACCATGCTACTCCATGTCCACCGGCAATCCACCGCTCAATGCTAGAGGCTCCCACACATCCCTGGATGTGATGACCTAGAGCTGTGCCTCTACATGTCGGACTACCACCAATCGGTAACATCGTCTCCACCGTCGTATCACTATACCTGCCGACGAAAGGATCATCACTCCAAATCCTCCTCAAGGGGTCCGAGAAGTGAATCTCTCTGTGTGTCAGTAGTGTTACCACCACTGCTCGGCTCCGCTGCGTCCTCTGTGCCCCACACAAAGGTGAAGAATCCTTGGCCCCATACAAGGTGCCATCTGGTGGCCTGCCAATGCCACCTCCTCCGACAAGCTCTTGCCAAGGTGTGCTGACCACCCCGTGATCCCGTGTATGAATGTCATGCCAAGACAACCTAGGGAGTCTGCCCATAAACTGGTTGGCCACTGGAGCTGACCGAAACCGCACATGCTCTACTACTAGGCCAACTGCACTCTCCAAGACATGGTCAGCCGACCTGCCTGGGAAACGATAGGTGATCCCACCTGGATCCCAATGCCAATCTGGGGTTCCTGTAATCCCCATGCATAGAAACTCCTGCTGAGCTACACTCAGATCCATCAGCATCTCCATAGCCCGCTCCACCGAGTCCCAACTCAAAATCTCTCTCCATCCAACCTCAACATATGGATGCTGTACCCTGTGCAACTCTGATCGTCTCATACCGCTATCCAAGTCAACATATGAGATCTGACTAGGTGGCTCTGCCTCTCTCTCTCCAACGGAAAGAGATGACCCAACAACACTGCTAGTCCCATCCATGCATGCCTGAAGGGAAATGATCTGACGCTCCAACGTGCCCTCTGGTTGTACCATCAGGGAATCTAGTCATTCCCCAATGCGGACCAACTTGGCCGCTGACTTGGCACAAGTCACTCTCATACCCTCCAGCTCCTGGTCCTGCAACAAAATGGCCTTCCATACTGACGCGGCCTTCCCTCTCAAAGCTCGAAGGTCCGTCCGAAGTCGATGATACTGCTGCCTGCGACCATCATCCAATACCTCTGTACCTGCTAGTGCCTCATCGAAGGTGGATATATCTCCTAACGCCTCACCCATCTGTCGTGTGCTGCTACCACATGAAGACTCGGACACGACTCCGGTCATCACCTCAATGGATGGCTCTACTGAGGTAGGCTCTACCTTCTCCACTACCACATCAACCGACATGGCCAAGGAGGTCTCTAATGAGGGTGAATCCTGTGTCACACTAGGTGTAACCTCAGACTCCCTGCAATCCTGTGTGCCCTCATCCTCCAAGTGCGAGGTAACCATTTTAATGGCTTCCCTCTCCGATACTCGGTCAAGCTGGAAAGAGGTATCCAACTTGTCCACCCAAGCTTTTTCTGAGCGCCTGGATGACCCGTCAAATGTCGGTAGATGGAATCTGTCCACTGTGCGCTGTAAGCCCCTATCATGTGAGTGGTTGTTCCCTCTGTGAAAGTTGTGAGGTCTACTATCACGCTGGAGCTGAACATAATCTCTGCTAGCTGTGCGGTGGTAGTCTCCACCATGATGATGCCGGTGCCCTCGATGATGATGATCACGGGATCTAATGCCATACTGGAACTGGATATAGGCTCTGAAGGTGATAGCATCCATGAATGCCGGTCCGAAAGCCTGATACTCTGGAAAAATGTCAGCCATCCAAGCCGGATCCATCTCTCGCTGTGCTGCTGTCCCTGCGTCCTCTGGCAAGAAGGTAGGCATGGTAGGGCGTGTGGGTGTATGTGATGCCATATGCTGAGTGGCATCATGCTCCCGCAAATGGTGGGATGTGCCTGATCCCTCACCAATCTGGAAAACCCTAGGGGGTCCTCTCTGTCCTACCTCTACGGCTGTGAGCCTCTGTGATATATCCTGCATGTGACGGATGATTGCATCCAGTTTCCTATCTGCGTCTGCCATCGAGTCCCGCTGCTCTGTGTCTACAGGCTCCTCAGAAACTGCACGGCTGTTGCAAAACCATACTGCTGCTTAACTTCGACCTTCGATTTACCCACTGAAAACTACTCAGAAAATTCTAGGAATTTGGGAAGGTCATCCTTGCCCAAAACCCAGAAAAACCCAGAAAACGTTTCTTCTAATTCCAAACTTCAAAATTTGACCCTTTAGATTTTGGCCCTTTTTCCAATTGCGTTTTTGGTACTGCAACTGCTATTTCTCTGTATGATCTCTTTCCCGATGTCATAGACCACAGGCTGAGCCAGAATTATGCTCTGATACCACTGTAATATCCCCAACGGGAAACAAACAGTAATACACAGAAAAACCACAAGCAGCTATGTAGAACAAATGCCGGAACTAGAATATGGAACAAATACACATAAAATGCCAGAACACTAAGCCATTTTATTAATCTGAGAATATATGTATATGGGTACAAAGATAATCAGAATGAGTGCACCTATCCTTGCTCTAGGCAAGTGGAGACCCTCTCAGAATAAGAAATGGCTGCAACAGAGACTGCGTCCTAGTTGACTGGAGAAACTGCCATAAACTGCTGCTCCTGGAAAGAACTGGAACTAGAGGCTGATCCCCTCACCGGAATGAGCTAAAAATCTACAGATCACTTGTACTCGCTGCTCCGGACAAAACCCAGAAACCATATACCAAACGGACCACCTCCGAAAATCACCCCCAGAAACCCTCCTCCTACAAAAACGCTGTGCCTCCAGGAACAGCGCAGGAGCTCAAGAAACACGCTGAGGAAAGGGCCTGAATCCTCCTGCAAAACCTTCGGCTGAAATGGCAACTTCCTCAAGGCTGAAAAACGCTGAAACCACTGCCAAATAACCACTCAACAAAGCTGCTCAACAAAGACTGCGTCCTCCTCAACTGAAACTGCGTCCTCTCTCCTAGACTGCGCAGTCACTCAAAAGGGTCGCTCCTCTGCAAAACGTCCACCAGAAACCACTGCAAACCACCAACTGGAACTGAAGGAAAAACCTTGCTCGAGCAGGCACTCGAAGTCCCCCGGAGCCAAGGGTGAGATCTCCGACCGGAGACACTCAGTTCGCACTAAACAGTGCTGCAGACCGACTAAACAACCGACGTGCTGAAGTAGACAGAAGTCTAGCTCTCAATATCAATAACATATCAATAATGCCAATATGGAGTGAAACCCCCACCTTTTATAGTGCTAGCTCCCTCAAAACCCTAACTGCGTCCTTGAGTTCCTCCTTGACCTGCGCAGTTACCTTAGGAGTTTACGTGAGGCCTCTCTTTATGTGTGTGTGGACCCCCAAGGCTTTCCCCTTTAAGTTACAACGTTGCCTCTACTAGGGAAACACTTTATTTTATTTAAGTGAGTTAGACCCCTTTTCTCACTTTTATTTATTAATTAACTATAGTCGGCAAAACTATACAAAAATCAAATATTCCAATTAGCGGTGCTAATTAGGAATATTACAAGGGGTTTCTCGTGGGGTATAATGAGACCTCAAAGGCATACAGGATCTACATTCCTAGTAGTAGGAAGATTGTAGTGAGGCGAGATGCAAATTTCATGGAAGACAGGGCTTTCAGGAGATCTCGAGAGATCACTGCAGGTGATCAGTCAGTAGAAGTTATGTCAGATCAACCAGCAAAAGTTCTGTTAGTCCAGCAGCAAGGACAGTAGGTGGGACCAGCAGAAGGACAATCACAGGGATCGAGTACAGTGACTAGTACCAGTATCTCCTCAGGGGTAGGAGATTCAGGTAGTTCTCAGTAGACGGAGCTACAGGGACAGAAGGAGGAATTGATTGAACCTCCTCCCACCAGTGGTAGATCTAGTAGGGAAGTGCATCAGACCTTGAGGGCCGCAGAGGAGTTTCTCGAAGCTCCTAGGACGAACAAGAGACAATGCAGGCAACTTGACAGATATCAAGCCTTGGTATCTCAGGTTACAGAGCCCTCCAGCTTTCAGGAAGCCGCACAGCATTAGGTGTGGGTAGATGCCATGGTAGAAGAGTATAGTTTTATCATGACAAATGATGTTTGGGAGGTAGTACCAAGGCCAAAAGACAGATCAAATGTAGGTTCCAGATGGATCTACAAGATCAAGTACGTTGCAAATGGCAGTGTGGTGAAGTATAAGGCTAGATTCATGGAAAAGGGGTATGCACAGAAAGAAGGAATAGACTATGAGGAGACCTTTGCCCCAGTTGCCATATATACCTCTATCAGATCTATTATATCCCTAGCAACGCAAATGGGATGGGAGATTCACCAGATGGATGTCAAGACAACATTCTTGAACGGGGTGATAGAAGAAGAGGTGTATATAGACTAGCCTGAAGGCTTCTAAACTCATGAGAAGTGCATTGATGTATGTAGATTGAAGAAATCCCTATACGAGCTCAAGCAAGCACCCAAGGCGTGGTATGGTCGGATTGACAATTACTTGTAGCAGTTGGGATTCATCAACAGTGATGCAGATCCCAATCTCTACTATTTGATAGTGGAGAATGAGCATCTAATCCTGGTTTTGTATGTGGATGATTTGTTTCTGATAGGATCATCAGGGCTCATAAAGGACTGCAAAAGGAACCTTACAGCAAAATTCGACATGAAGTATATGGGGTTGGTGCACTATTTTCTAGGATTGGAAGTGTGGCAGAAGAATGGGGAGATCTTCCGTGGGAAAGGGATATATGCGACAGATATTCTGAAGAGATTCGGAATGCAAGATTGTCGACCCATGGCGACACCCATGATCACGAATTGGAAGAAGATAGACGCATCAGGAGACAAGGTAGTTGACCCCACCTTGTATAGACAACTCATTGGGCCATCTTGCACTCAAAATGTCAAAGTTGCAAGGAAGTGCAAGTGCCAACCTTTTTTCAACAATTCGGATCACATATCAACAATTTATGTGTCATGGTCACCCATTATGCAAGCTATATGATGGAAATGATTCTAGTAAGACCTTGAGTCCATGTAACAACCTAGGTAAGTCTATGATTTTAGTGACGAATTTCATCCTAGGAAGTTTTTTAACCTCGCTGATTACCTGTGTTTCTAAACACGGTTAATCAAAAGAGTTTTTCTCCTCCATATTAGAACCCCAAAGTTAGAGTGAAATTTATTACCAAGATCTTAGATGAGCCCTGGGTGTTTTAATCGAGTCTAATGTAAAAGTGGTTTGGAAATCATTTAAGCTATTTGGCTTAGTTATTTTATTACAAATCACTTGGTCTACGAGATCATATTGTGTTGCAGATGAGTTATGTCTATTGAGGTCTATATAAATGTGTATTTCCCCTTCATGGGTTTAAAATGTAAAGTATTATGTAAATGAGGGTTGAAAAAATAATTAAATCCCCTTGTGTGTAAATTAATTAATTTTTCTGGCAAAATAAAATAAAATCCCAAGCCAGAAAATTAATTAATTACAGTCAAGTTAACTTGTCGTAGGAAAATTAATTCTCCAAGTGGAAAAATTCGTGGTTCTTAAAGGAATCAATTTTTAAAGGTCCTACGCCAAGGGAATATTGTATTTTTCAAGAAAATTTGGACCCTTGGACCTTGGTGGTTAAGTCAAAGTCAAATTTTTGAGGAAATTAGCCCAAAATAATTAAATTTGAACTAATTAAAATAGAGTTAAATGTTAAATTAGAAAATTCCTCAAAAATTAAAAAAAAATCAAGGGCTAAAATTAAAAGATCTTGAAGTATTTATCAACAACCAAGATTATTTTGACAACGATCAAATAAACTAGCCATTATTTTTCCACTTGGAGGATTTATCTATAAATTAGAGAGTCATTTGAGTCTCTAGTCATCTTGATCTCTGGCTAGAATTGTTGCAGAAGCATTGTGTAAATTATTGTCCCACTGGGAACTACTTTTTCTATCATAATAAAAGACTTTGGAGTGCAATTCAAGGTGTTCTTGCTTATTGATTTGTGGTATGTGTTGACTACGGGCATCTCTATGTCGTGTTGAATATTGATAATATTTGTATTTTCATTAGATAGAGATAAAATCATACTATTGATAGTTTTGGGGTAATCTTAGGTGATTTGATTCCTCATGTGATCTAACAGATCATTTTTTGAGATAAATACATAGTGTTTGTAGGTACTTCAGTCCTTGGCCTCCAAGCTCACAAACTTGGGCAAGAATCATTGTTGCTTTGATCTCTAGTTTTTATATGGTGGATTTAATTTTCACTTGGGCTATAGTGAATCAATAATTTTTCTGAAGTATTTTTAGCCATTCTTTCAATTAGAAAAAATATTATAAAAATTATTTTCTCAAAATCCATTTCAAAACCCATGCATATTTTGTAAATAAAATTGTAATTTATTTTTTCTAGCTTGGGTTGGGGTTTTAAATCTATTTTGTATATATTTGGGGATTGGGTGTTTCTATTTTCATTTTTGAAGGTTAGATCAAGGAGTTAAGCGGAAGAAGAGCTAGATCTAGGCCCTTGAGGGTAAGATCTAGTCTCTTGGAATCTTTTGTAAGTTTCCCACGATAGAATTTTCAGAAAATCAAAGAGTTCAAGCATAAAAAAATTTCGGAGCAAGGGTTTTTAGTTTTTGGCTTTCCCGGGACTAGATATACCTCCTCCAAGCCCAGCGTCTCTCTCTCTTGGTCTGTGTCAGCCCTCCTTGCCCTCTGCGTCACCTTTTCTGCTCTTTTAGGGCAAACCATAGCCCTGAGAGGCCAACATCCAGCCTTTTGAGGCCAAGTGTTCAACTGTTTTGGCCTTTTCTAGCCTCCTTGTCACCAATCTATCATCCTAGCCCTTTTATCCCCGCAAATTCACTTCCTTGTCTTTGTTCTCAAATTTGGCTTTTTTTCCCCCAAAATTGACCTGAAACCCTAATATGAAGATTTAAGGCTAAATACTTGGCGGCTTTGCAGGATTAAGGCCTCAAAATTCATATCTAGCAAGCGGCAAAGTAATCCCAAAGTTTCAACGATGGGATCTTCAAGGCCTTGGGCCTAGGGTTTGACCTCCAAACCCTTATTTTGCTTCAGTTTCATTACAACAATAAAATCATTAATTTCTAGGCTCTAAAATCATATTCTAATTGGTCAAAATCAATTTAAATTGTAAAATCTAAGTTTTCACAAGTTTTGGCCACTTGGGCATCTGTAATTTGACCTAGATATAACATTTTAGCTTGCTGGAATTTACTGCATAACTGTGAAATTCAAATCTGAAATATTTCTGAAGCATATTCTTAATTAGGACTAAAATTTTGAATTTTTAGTTCCCCGACAAAAACTTACTATTTTTAGACATTTGGGGCAGCGTATTCAGTATTTTTAGCTTGCTGATCTGTAACTAACTCACTGCTGTAATTAGTTTATCAGTTCCGAATTTTCTGAATCATATTCTCTAAAAACTCAAAAAATTAATTTTTCCAATTTTGGTGAAAAAGTTATATTTTTAGAAGTATTGGGCAATTATTTTTTGACTGGGTAAATTTGTTGATCTGGGGTTAATTCACTATGGTAATAATCATATTAGATCTGAAAATTGCTAAGGTAAACTCACCTAGAGCCCTAAATTTGAAATTCTCAAGTTCTAATGCATCCTGCTATTTTGGGCATATTTGATATCTAGTTTTGGCAGTTTTTATTTTGTTGATAAGGCTTTACTTACAGCTGTAATCTTAAAATCAAATCTAAAATATTGTTGAATACTCCATCGTAAAGTGTGCCAAACAAACTAATTTACATTACTGGTTGAATTGGAAATTTTATGCTTCAATGAGTTGAGTTATTTTCATTATTTGGAGTAGTCTATGCATTGTTGTTGTACATTGGTAAATCTGAATTTTGTGAAGTAGTAGTGCTGATATAAACTTTCATAAATCTATAATCAGCGTCTTGATTGGCTACTATTAGCATTTTGTATCTTGGTATATTGTTGAAATTTGCACATCATATAGGTTAGTCAATCATTCAAGCAACGGGTGTCCATCCGGTCATTTGGTTTCAATTCATAAGAAGCAAGAATTTGTGACTCCATTAAAGCACCGGTCTCACAATAAAAAATCTAATATAATCATAATCTTGCTTGATTTCAACCAAGTAGCTAGGCTACTCATCCGACTCTCCCAAGTAAGTTGATTTTCAACTTGCTTTCCTTCACTTCATTCCATAGGGACTACCCCCCATAGCCTGTTGTTGGGATACAACTAGAACGGAGTGGGCGGGGATCAGAGTGACAGCACCCGTCTTGAGCATTGTCGCAACGCCTGTACAATCAAGGTGACAAAAATTTTTGGCGCCATTGTCAGGGATATCTTATTCTCGGCGCCTCAACGACATCTTCTCAATCTTAAAATCTTTCCATCTTTCTTCATTCTTGGTCCCGTCAATGCCACAACATTTTTGGTGTTGTTGTTGGGGACCAATTCATTGTACCTTGGTGTTGACGACATTCTCATTAATCTTCATAATCCTCAAATCCATTTTCATCTTCTTGACATCGCATTCGCTGATCTCCTTATCGCCTTATTCACTCCTCTATCTGCACTTTAGCACCTGGTCATTTGGGTCAGCTTCCTGTTTGGGTGGCGACTCCATTGTTTCATCCATTCACAAAGGCTTACATTAGAAATAATCTTGGTAGCTTGGTTAACCCCGCTCTCAAAGCTTAGTTAAACAAATTACATTCTAGTAAGCATTTATTTTTCTTAGACACGAAGCCTTCCTTGATATCCACCTGCCTTTTCCTGACTAACTTTTTGTTTTTTTTCTTTCTAGATTTTGGAGACAAATTCATGTTCAAGTGGAGAATCCACTTCTTTCATTTTTTGCAAGAATTTCTACTATAGGCTCGCTTCTTGTGGATCTCTTGATTTTCTTGAACAGGTATCTATCTCTCTAACATCTGTTAGCTTCTCTTTCCCCTATTGAGAATTAGGAAGTGCTAAGTTTAATTCAAATTCTCTTCTTGATAATTACTTGTGAGCTTACTTCTTTTACTTATGTCTTCTCTTCTTAGCTTATTATGTCTTTCATCAATTCAATTACCAAAACACGAGACACAAATTTAGGCTCTTTGAGCTAGAGCCAAAGCCTCTCCCTCTTGGAGAGGAAAACCCACAAGAAATTATTCTTATAGACTTTCAGATGACAAGTACCATGACCATGACACAGACCCTTGACCCTTGTATGCCTCCAAGACCTTGTCACTACTTCTTCCTTGATTCCTTAAGATGATCCTTATTCTCTGCACTGTCTTGCACCGTCTGACACCTTTCTACACCAGAACTAGATAACTTAGTCTATCAACTAAACGATCCTTCTTCCTTCTTGACTCTAGGAAATCTCGGTTCCTAGATCTCCCTCATATACTCTGTTGTTCTTATACTATGTCACTATGGCTGCCTTTCCGACCTCTGATATATCTCTTATTTATATTCCAAGACAAAGATATATATTGATGACAACGAGCTGAGGATGATTCCTTCTCTTCGTTGTGGGATAGAGATCCGAGATAGGATTCCTTTCTTTGTTGTGGTATCTATCATATCGAAGTCATTCTTATATACTTCATATTATGTCTTCTTATCTTCACACGATGCTATAGTCCAGACACAGAGATATCTGAAATTGTTTATATATTGAAGCCCACACAATAATATACCATCCGTGTGATTCTTCAACGGAATTCTCAGTCATTATACTTCGCAATTCCTGAGGCTCTTATTCGCACTGTTTTCTTTCAGATGTCTGAATTCTTGTCTTCAAATGAGCCGCAGACATGTCCTTATATATATTGACTCGACAGACCTTCTTCTAGGCCGACATGTAGGCCTACTTCTGACTCAACTTTACTTCTGACTTGGAGGAGATTTTCCAGCCGACTTGTTGAGGATATTTAACGCTAATCTTGAGCATCATATTGAGCTATGTCTTCAAGGCTTATATGAAAAGGTCTTGAGGCATACTTCTTTGACTTGACACTTCATATACACGACTCTTAATTAGTATATTTATGACAAGATGACAAATCCCTAAAAGTCATCAAGAAGAAGTCTTTTTGCCTATAATAAAAACCTTGCTCATGAAACCCATGAAGCAAGCATAACAAAAATACATTTTATTATCTTTGTCTTCTTCATTACATAAATATATAATTACATATTCAATATGAAGACCGAACCTAGTTACAATTTCCAACACTCTCTTAACTAGGGAGGTATTCATAATGGTACATGGTCACTTTCAATCTGAAGAATCTCATAAGAAGAATCGGATTGGTAATCGCATCTATATAGCATCATATCAATGAGCATTGTCCTAGTGCAAGGCCTTGACTAACAGACCCATCTCTCAACGAGACAATGGGCTACAATGTTGGCAAGACACGTGACTTATAGACACCATAGTCATTGTCTCTCCAAGGTACATACTCCACCCAAGTGTTCCCGGAGTATGACCTTCTTGGACTATTCTTCTCTTGGGTAGCCAGCCCTCAAAGAATATCGGTCCCCGACTACAATTATCATGAATGCCCTATCTCATTCTCAAAGAGTATCGGATGCCAGATGATTACCCAATCCTCCATTTTGTCTTTCAAGTGAAGACCAGAATGATGTGTCTATCCAGTCTCTCCTCATGGCCTTCACTAATACTTACGACTGTTAGTCCTGGTCTAGTGCATGACACATGAATTTAGAGAATCATATTCGTCACTCTCTTTTTATTCAGGAATGACATACTTCAAGTTTCTTCCAAGTAAGAAACTTACCACCAAGATCCCTCTTAACCAGGGACCTGCAGTAGCAATGGTGAGACACCCAACTACTCATGAATAATTCCTCCCTCGATGTCATGGATTTCAATATTGAGAAATCTTCAACATTGGCTTCATAGGGCATAGATCATCCATCACTTTCATCCATGAGTCATGTCATCCACCAGAAAGTGATTCATCAGTCTCTCTCATTTGGTCCATCTTATGCCATGCTGCTTTCCTTCGAACCATCTCCCAAGGATCTTACATCCTTCCACATGATTGGCGGCCCTACATAAACTTATCCAGATAAACATATACATAAGAACTTTTAAATCAAAGGTTACCTCAGTGATGATCTTTCACCATGACATCTTCCTGTAGGCATTGGCATACTATATTCAGAGTGACACATCTCCTAAATATATGTATTGTCAAGGGTCTTCTTTCTTACCATACTTCTATCAGAGTCCACATATCTTCCTAGGAGATCTCCTAGTCACATCTTCTTGGCTTTTGGATGATAACCGCCTCTTGACATGGTTGCACTTCATGATCTCTTCCATTCTTTCTCCACACAGCTTCATTCCCAGGAACTTCCAGTATCCAGTTCCTTGTTTGTATATAACCACCTCATGTTCCATATGAGGACATATTTAATTTCATCTATTAGTGGAAACCTGTGCACCAGAAGAGATCCTCCTTCCATTGATCATACTTCTAAAGATAGAAGTCCATCACCTACAACCATATGACATGACTTCACAGCATCTAGTGTAAGCATATAAATATATGTACTTCATCATTTTCCTTTTGAGTCATCCTGTAGCAATTTCACTAGAATGAAGAACTTCATTCCCTTGACCTACTTCATCAATATGTCATCATATCCTAATCCCAAAAATTTGTTTCCATTTATTGAATGATGACCCTTGATCTTTATGACTTCCTTCCATCAATGTTGTTATCAGTAAGGTTCCAAGGAGCAACTTCTTTTAAAACAAGTGTTCCTTTCATGCTTCTATCATCATGCTCTTGAGTCTTAACATACAATGTTTCCTATCATGTTGAGATTTTGTGTATTTGGAGTAGCATCAGTTGTGCTCTAGGTCCCAAATTTTGAGGAAGGACTAGAGTTCACCTGATCTACAAGACCCAAAAATGGATTTGGGAAATTTCATTTGGTTTAAGAGATATTAAATTAATTAGTTATTTCAATGTATTTCCTAAGTTAAAACTTAGGAAAATAAAATAATTAAAGTGAATTTAATTAAACATGTGATGAAATTATCTTAAGTCACACGGATCAAGCTTTCTTTTAAACTTAGCCATTGATTAAAGATTTAATCTTGGTCGTTGATGTGACAACAAGAAAAGTATAAAGGAAAGGCTTGGGGTCATTTGTAAGACACACAGAGGCAAAGCACTGAAGCTAAGTTGAGATTCTAGGGCGGGGTTGCTAAGAATTCTCAAGTGTTTCAGTTGCAGAGAGGAGAATTTAAACCAAGGGGATGATCTGATCCCGAGGTCTAGAATACACAAGAAGCAGAGAAGAGATCAGGAAAGACAGCGCAGAGGAAGGCAGCAGATGGCAGCAGCAAGGACAACGTGATTTTTAGGAAACCCTTCAGGGGTTACGCAAAGACCCTTAGGGGCAGCGTAGTAACTACGTCACCTAGCCTGGGGTAACGCAATCCCTTCCAGTGACAACGTTGAGCATTTGGAGGCTAGCCAAGGCTAACGCAGAGCCCAGCAGGGGCTTCAGAGGCTGACACAGTGTCTTTCAGGGGCAGATCTGGGGTTTCTAGGCCTAGATCTGGCTGAGTTCTGTAAATCCCATTTGAGGGTGTGGATCAGTCAGTATTTTTGGTCTTAGATCAACCAGGTGCTGCAGATCTAGAGTTTTCTCTGTAGGGTTTTCCAGATCTAGAACCCAAAGTTGTGTATTCAGAAATATTCTTAATAATAGAGCCCTCTAGCAGCCAGAGACCGGTTTGCCCACATTGGGTTTTTCCGGGGACAATTTGTCCAGAAATAACTGTGTCACTTTGTCTATGTGTGCATGTGCTTATTCTAGATCTGAATTGGTAGAGATCTGTTATGTGTTTTGCTTTGATGTTAACTTGAATTTATTCAGTTGATAACTTGTATAAGTAGGAGAAGCTTAACCGGATTAACAGAAATAGTTTCTGCATAAGAATTTAGATTCAAAAATTTCTACATGGTATCAAAGCAATTGCAGATCTAGAAGGGTCACCAGTTGAAGCATATGAAGGATCTAGCTGCAGAAAGTAGCTGGAAAGGCAGCAGAAAAGCAGATCTGAAGGGACAGCGCAGTTTTCAGGAGGAGATTCATGCAGAGGGAAGGGTGACATTGTCCAGCGCTGCGTCCTAGCAAGCCCACGCAATTACTGCGCAGAGGCAGCTCAAAAACAGCGTTGGTTAGGTCTGAAGCTAACCAGTGTGATTCAGATCTGAATTTTTCAGATCCAGAAAAAGTCTGCAGAAAAGTTGCAAAAATTCAGAAGAGCTGGTGGGGTTAAACTTCTGAAGTTTTCAGATTTTCAACCTTAGCACAAGTGACAAAGTTTTGGAAGAGATCAGCTTCTCAGAGAGTTTATTGCCAAAGGAAACTTGCAGTTTGGTCAGAGGATCAAAGAAGAAGCTGAATCATAGTTGATTTGGTAGATTTCCAAGGAGGGAAATCAAGTGTCAGAGGGAGTAAAGGGTGCCCAGTTCGAAAAGGACCCTAGATCCAGATCTCTAGCATAGAGAAGAGGAGCTCCGACACATTCTGAGCAGATGGATCCTCATGGACTGCGTGATCAGGATAGGCTAGAGGGCCTCTCAAACTTTTCGGTGTGGAAAGCAAGGATCCCGATTGTCCTTGAGGCATACGGTCTAAGAGACCATGCAGAGCAGACTCTAGCCACACCAACAGATACGGATCTCCTACGGAAGCATAGGGAAGCTGTTGAGCATGCCAAGCAGCTGATAATGGACAATATCAAGGATCTTATTGTGCCACACATAGCTGAGAAGAGGACAGTTAATGAGATGTGGAAGGCCTTGACTTCCCTGTATGAGGGAAAATCAGTCCAAAGAAAGATGTTGTTGGAGGCCCAAATGAGGTCATTCATGATGACCAAGGGAGAACACATCGAGCATTTCCTCTTCATATTGCAGTCAATCAGGGATCAGTTGACTGCAACGGGTGCAACCGTAGATGATGCAATGATAGTCAGGACTGCCCTCAATGCAGTCACGGATGAGTGGAAAACTTTTGTCCAAAGTATCTTGGGCAGAGCAGACCTCCCAGATTGGGACAACTTATGGTCAATCCTGCAGCAAGAAGAACTACGCAGATTCACCAAGAAGCAGCACAACCCTCAGTTGAGAAAAGTACAGAAGGAAGAGGAGGAAGATGCAGCCTTGGCATCAAAGAAGCAGCCGAAGAAGAAGAAGGATATTTCTAAGATCAAGTGCTTCCAGTGTGGCAAAATGGGACATTTTTCCAGACATTGTCGAGAAAAGACGAAGGACAAAGAAGCATCTTCTTCCAAAGAAGCGGTGGCAGATGATGGGTCCGGAGATGATGTGGCCATGAGTGCTCATGAACCACGGAGGTGGGGTGACATGGACATGTAGAGGAGCCACATGGAAGTAAGGCGGGATCCTTGAGCAGCTCATCTCTTGGATCACAAGCGAGCTACGGCAGCCTTAAGACATTAGCGGGACAAGTGGAGCAGTGGGTGTGTAATATTCCCAATTAGCTTTGCTAGTTGGAATATTTCATTTTTGCTTTATTTTGCCGCTTTAGCTAGAAATAATAAATAAAGTGAGAAATAAGAGGGGTCACCTCACTTTAGTCACCTCACTTTATAAATAAAGTGTTCTTTTCCTAGTTGATTGACATTATAACTTAGAGAAGGGGCCTTGGGGGTCCACACGAGTATGATGGGGAGGCATCAGGCTGACCCAAGGTTAACTGCGCAGGTCAAAGGAGAGTAAGGACGCAGTTAAGTTTTGGAGGGAGTTTGGCATTATAAAAGGAGGGGTTCTCACCTCATTTGGACATGCTTGTTGATGTGAGAGCTGAACCTGTCACGCGGCACGTCGGTTGTTTAGTCGGTCGCGACCTTTGTTTAGTGCAACCGGGGAGGTGTCTCCGATTGAGAGATCTCACCCATAGCCTCGGGGGACTTCGAGTGGTGAGACTGTGGGTATTTGCAGTTTCACCCGCCCGGCCGGGGGACTTAGAGGTGCCCTAGTAAGGTTAATTTCTGAGTTTCATCCTTCAGTTTCAGTAGCAGTTTCAGGTGGAGATTCGGAGAGGAAGAAGCCCTCTAGTGGCTGCGCAGATCTAGCAGGAAAAACGTTGTTTCAGGAGGAGGAAGGATGCAGTTCCTATTTGGGAGGAAGGACGTTGTTCCAGAGGGAAGGAAGGACGCAGATCAGTCTTGGAGTGAGGACGCTGTTCCAGTAGGAAGAGGAAGGACGCGGATCTGAAGGCACAGTGATAGATCCGGCCTTGGAGATTGTAGATCTGAGCAGATATTTGCAGATCTGGTTCTGTAGGTTGCAGATCTGGAGGGGTAGCACTAGATCCAGCTTGGGAGATTGTAGATCTGAGGAGATATTGGCAGATCCAGCCTAGATCTGAAGAGATAACATCAGATCCAGCCTTTGAGGTTGCAGATCTGAGGAGATATTGGCAGATCTAGCATAGATCTGAAGAGATAGCAGTAGATCTGATATAGGAGGACACAGATCCGGAGGGATAGGACGCAGATCTGGATTGGAGACTTCAGATCCAGCAGATCTGAGCATATAGGACGTTGATCCATCTGGGAGGACGCTGATCTGATGAGCAGGGTCATGTGAGCAGGGCTTGACAGCGTTTTCCAGGGTCTTTGGCCTTGAGGAGCTGAGCTTTTCATCTGGAGGGTTGGGTGACCAGCACTACATCTGTCTCAGCACTGTCACTAGCAGAGACAGTGTTTTCCATTGGTGAGGGTTTGGAGTATTGCCACCAGCTATCTTTCAGTCTTCAGCTCATAGTTCCAGCGCAGTCCAGCTTCAGTCTTCAGAGCAGCTGGGACGCTGTCCTTGTTGGAGCCATTATTTGTCTGAGAGGGTCTCCACTTGCCTAAGGCAAGGATAGGTGCACTCATTCTGATTTTCTTGTACTCCTGCCTATATGTTCTGAAATTAATAAAATGGCTCAGTTTTCTGGCATTCTATGTGTAATTGTTCCATGATCTGGTTCAGCATTGTATTTTCTATATCTGTCTGGCAAATTTCTGTTTATTACTGGTTATTTCCCTTTGGGGATATTACAGTGGTATCAGAGCATAGATGCACAGGCTGTGGTGCTAGCAATCTATGGCCTTGGGGATAACCCCTACTTTTACCGAAGAGAGCACAGAGGAGCCGGGGGAAGTTTCCCCTTCGGGGAAGTGACTGCGTAGGGAATGCTGAAACAGAGATCCGAGAGGCGAGCGGCGTAATCAATGGCGAGGATGATGTGAGGTTTAAGAGGCGGTCCTCAGGTCATACGGGGAGGTCTCAAGGAAGGGATGCGGAGACATCCTAAGTGGTGCGGGAGCAATCACAAGGCCTCTAGGGCCATAGAGATCAGCCAGAGAGAACTCCCTAGAGTTCTTCAGATCGGAGAGGGTTCGAGTATGTCTCGCCATATACCAGTGCACGATGCTATTCCCATTGTGACAGCTCAGCGATCCACTATGCCCACATTCTCGCCAGAAGACACAGAGACAGGAGTGCGGGGAGGTGCACAGAGGGTCAATCCAGCACCCACGCGACACACCATGCCTACTTTCCTGGTAGAGGACGAGGGGTCGACAGCCCCGAGAGAGGTGAGCCCAGCTCAATGGGCAGCCGCTTTTATAGAATGGCAGGGCTTAGGCCAGACATTCATGGATACTCTCCCTTTTGAGCGCTATCTCCAGTATCGATACGGCCTCAAACCCCCTGAGCATGAGCAGCACCAGCATAAGGGGCGCGGGTACCACCGTGATGACCACCGTGCGGCTAGTAAATTCCATTTGCCTATGTTTGATGGTTCATCAAAGACTACGGCAAAGTCCTGGGTGGAGAAGCTGGACATCTATTTCCAGCTTAATCAGATGCCGGAGACGGAGGCCATTAAGATGGCTACATTACATTTAGAGGGTGAGGCTCAGGATTGGTGGTTTCATGGATTGACGACATTGGGGCATTCCACAGTGACGACATATGCCGAGTTTACCAGGAGGGTGGTAGAGCGTTTTGACAGGAGGGATCCGGAGCAGCATTTTGCTGAGCTGACCAAGCTCAAACAGACTGGGAGTGCAGAAGCATACATCTCGGATTTCTTGAGGATTTCAGTGATGGTACCTGACTTATCGACAGCTCGGATGGTCTACATGTTTGTGGAGGGGCTGTCAGAGCCACTTCGTGGCCTAGTCCGGTCGAACAAACCGGCTACACTACAGGATGCTATCAGTAGGGCCCGTGACCTACAAGATGTCTTGCCTAGGATTCGACCACCTTATCCCCAGAGACAGGCTTTCCAGCCTAAGGGTAAGGACACGAGGGTTCCGCCTCCCAAGGCGAATCCAGGACGAGGACAGTATGATGATGAGGCCAGGAGAGAGCTGAGACGGAAGCGATTATGCTTCACTTTCCAGGAGCCGTGGGCACCAGGACACAAGTGTACGGCAGGGAAGTCACACTTCATAGAGGTCTTCTCCGAGAGCAGCGGAGAAGAGGATGAGGAGGATGATGAGGAGGCAGGAGGATGTTATGCAGCGCAGAGTACCTTACCACCACCCGATGCAGGTGGGGCATCATTCGCACCTACTGGGGGAGCTCTAGCAGCATTGCGAGGAGTCCCCAAGTATTTGACATTGCGCGTACGGGGGACAGTGCGCGGACAGCGGGTTTTGGTCTTAGTCGATAGTGGGGCCGCCTGCTTCATTGATGCCAGATGGTTGCACGAAGAGGCATACAGGACGGAGGGCTGATGGGTTTTGTTTTGGTACCGGGAGATCGATCGTGTCGCATGTTCGGTATGTCCCAGAGGTGTCGGTGACGATGGGCACTTATACATTGACAGATCACTTCTTTGTGGTGAACATTCCGGACACCAACCTGATATTGGGTGTTCAGTGGCTTATTACTCTAGGGAAGGTCACGACAAATTGGAAGGCCCTAGAGATGGAGTGGGATGATCCCAAGACGGGGAAGCATGAGAAGATACGGGGGCAGCACACATACCCACCTCAGACGGTGTCAGCACACAGTATGAAGGCAACCTTCCGCAAGGGAGATATAGAGTGGGCGGTAGAGTTGCGGGCTTCAGAGGCAGTGGATACAGGGCAGACAGTGCATCCTGATCTTCAGTCTATTCTCGACAGGTATGTAGTGGTTTTCGGGGACATTCCACCAGGGCAGCCACCGGATCGGGGGTTTGAGCACACGATCGAGCTTGAGCAGGGGATACAGGCCGTGATTACCACACCGTATAGGCATCCCAAGGCCTATCGGGATGAGATAGAGCGAGCTATCCAGGAGTTGCTGGCCCTTGGTCACATTCGGCCCAGCACGAGTCCTTTCGCTTCTTCTGTAGTGTTGGTGAAGAAGAAGGACGGCACATTGCGCATGTGCATTGACTACAGGGCCCTGAATAAGAAGACCCTAAAGAACAGGTACCCCATCCCCAGGATCGATGAGCTGATGGATGAGCTGAGAGGAGCACGGTTCTTCTCAAAGATTGACTTGAGATCCGGGTACCATCAGATACGCGTGAGGGAACAGGACATTCCCCAGGCTGGCACCGGTGTCATTATGGGCACTTTAGGTTTACGGTCATGTCATTTGGGTTGACCAATGCACCGGCTACTTTCCAATCTTGTATGAACCACATTTTCAGGGATCATCTGAGGAAGTTCGTGCTGGCTTTCTTTGATGATATCCTTATCTACAGCAGGACTTGGGAGCAGCATCTCCAGCACATTGAGACGGTCTTGCACATTTTGGAGGAGCAGCAGTTCTTTGCCAAGCTCTCCAAGTGTGAGTTTGGACTGACGGAGATGCTGTATCTGGGACACATCATAGGAGTGGACGGGGTGAGAGTCACGAGGAAGATCGGGGCTATCGGAGTGGCCGGAGCCACGAACGTAGCAGGCGAGGGGTTTATTGGTATACTTGCACCTACTACGGAAGTTCGTCGAGACTACTCACGGCTTGCGCTGCACCCCCTCACGCGGAGCTGACGAGGAAGGGGGCATTCAGTTGGTCGGATACAACACAACGAGCTTTTGATAAGCTCAAGGAGGTGATGAGCAGTTGTCCCGTGTTAGCACTGCCAGATTTTACGCAACCCTTTGTCCTAGAGTGCGATGCATCAGGAGAGGGGATTGGAGCAGTTTTGATGCAGGAGGGTCATCCGATTGCGTTCGAGAGCCGGAAGCTCCTTCCACACGAGAGGCTATATCCCATCTATGACAAAGGAGATCACGGCCATCATGCATGCATGGCCAAATTCCAGCGGTACCTGGTAGGTGGCGGGTCGGGGTGAGGGCGAGATCATAACGGCTGAAGTAGCCTACAGAGCGAAGCGGTTAACGGGAGAGAGGCGGCCAGTGGATCAGCAAGATCCAGGCTTACGACTTTGACATAGAGTATGTCAAGGGGAAGAATAATGTGGTAGCTGATGCCCTTTCCCGTAGACCAGCCACATTATCACTCATGAGCCTGGACGCTGACTGGAAGGCTCGACTATTGGTTGAGTACTCCAAAGATAGATTTGCATGCGAGGTTCTGGATGGGCAGGTAGCGGACAGCAGATACAGGGTGGCCGATGAGGTCATCTATTACAGGGACAGGATCTTCTTGACTGAGGGATCTCAGCTCAAGAAGAAGATACTCCATGCTTCACATGATTCACCATTGGCAGGCCATCAGGGGTTCACCAAGACGTACAGGGCCATCCGGGAGAGATTTGCATGGAAGGGCCTCAAGGAGGACGTACTCCAGCATGTCAGGGAGTGCGAGGTTTGCCAGCGGAACAAAGGGGAGATGAACCATCCCTCAGGGTTGTTACAGCCGCTTCCCATTCCTGAGGGGAAGTGGGAGAGTGTCTCGACGGACTTCATCACGGGTTTGCCCACAGTGCAGGGCAAGGACTGCATCTTCGTAGTAGTTGACCGGCTAACGCCGAAGTATGCTCATTTTTCGCCATTTCGAGCGCATCATGCGCGGCACGGTGGCTAGTTGTTTTCAGGGAGGTTTTCAGATTGCATGGTCTACCCAAGACCATTGTCAGCGACAGGGACAGCCGTTTTATGGGCGGATTTTGGCAGGAGCTCTTCCGGCTAGTGGGGACAGAGTTGACACCGAGCACTAGTTATCATCCCCAGACGGATAGGCAAACGGAGATAGTTAACAAGTGGCTGGAGGGCTACTTGCGTAACTACGTCAGTGGGCAGCAGAGAGCATGGCTGAAATGGCTACATTTGGGCGAGTAGTGCTACAACACAACCCACCATATGTCCATCGGCATGACACCTTTCTATGCGTTGTATGGATATCATTCCCTATCTTTTGTGGACAGGATGTTTGGTGTTAGCAGGGCTCCGCGAGCCAAGTTATGGATCCAAGAGAGCCAAGATATCCTCCGGACTCTCAAGGACAACATAGCCACAGCACAGAATCAGCAGAAGTTGTATGCTGATAAGGGTCGGGTGGAGAGACACTTTGAGGTAGGGGACCTAGTCTACCTACGGTTACAGCCATACCGACAGTCTTCGCTCAAACAGAAGGGGGCAGAGACGCTAAAGCCTCGTTTTTATGGACCATACAGGGTGATACGCAGGCTCGGGCAGGTTGCATATGAGTTAGCATATGAGTTGGAGCGCCCCATTGGGCCGGATTCATAACATCTTCCATGTATCATGCCTGAAGAAGGCACTGGGTCAGCATGTGACAGTCACTGGGGAGCTACCGCCTACGGACGATGAGGGGCACTTGGTGCTACAGCCGGAGGCCATTATTGACACCAGGGAGAGACAGCTGCGTAGCAGGAAGATCAGAGAGTTCTTGGTGAGATGGAAGAATTTGCCGGATGAGGATGCCACTTGGGAGGATGAGAGGATCTTACAGCATCCATCACTTCAGTTGCTTGAGGACAAGCAACGTTTTGCCGGGGGAGACTGTAATATTCCCAATTAGCTTTGCTAGTTGGAATATTTCATTTTTGTTTAATTCTGCCGCTCTAGCTAGAAATAATAAATAAAGTGAGAAATAAGAGGGGTTACCTCACTTTAGTCACCTCACTTTATAAAATAAAGTGTTTTTCCTAGTTGATTGACGTTATAACTTAGAAAGGGGGCCTTGGGGGTCCACATGAGTATGAAGGGGAGGCATCAGGCTGACCCAAGGTTAACTGCGCAGGCCAAGGAGAGTGAAGGACGCAGTTAAGGTTTTGGAGGGAGTTTAGCACTATAAAAGGTGGGGTTCTCACCTCATTTGGACATTCATGATTTGATATTATTATTGAGAGCTAGACTTCTGTCTGCTTCAGCACGCCGGTTGTTTAGTCGGTCTGCAGCACTGTTTAGTGCAACCGAGTGTCTCCGGTCGGAGATCTCACCCTTAGCCTCGGGGGACTTCGAGTGCCTGCCCTGGTAAGGTTATTTCTGGTTTCACCCTTAGCTTCAGGGGATTTCGAGTGCCTGCCCTAGTAAGGTTATTTCCTGGGTTTTAAATTCCCTTCGGTTCGGTGAGAATTGGTAACGGTTCGGAGCAAATTCGGAAAGGAAAGAAGCCCTCTTGTAGGCTGCGCCAGTCCTAACGGAAGTAAAACGGCCCCCATTTCGGGAGGAGGAAGGACGCCGGTTCCTATCTACAGGAGGAAGGACGGCTGTTCCCGAGGAAGGAAGGACGCGGTTCCTATCTGGGAGGAAAAGGACGGCGTTCCCGGAGGGAAGAAGGACGCGGTCGATCTTGGGTGAGGACGGCGCGCGGCGAAGAGAGGACGCGGATACGAAGGCATAAGAAAGCAGCAAAGCCCGGAGATTGTAGATATTACTGAATGTTGCGGATGCGGTTACGCCAAGTTGCGGTCTGGAGAGACGACATTGGGTCGGCTTGGGAATTGCGGTCCCGTGGAGATGATGGCGGAGATCCAGCCTAGATCTGAAGAGATAACATCAGATCCAGCCTTTGAGGTTGCAGATCTGAGGAGATATTGGCAGATCTAGCATAGATCTGAAAAGATAGCAGTAGATCTGATATAGGAGGACACAGATCCGGAGGGATAGGACGCAGATCTGGATTGGAGGCTTCAGATCCAGCAGATATGAGCATATAGGACGTTGATCCATCTGGGAGGACGCTGATCTGATGAGCAGGGTCATGTGAGCAGGGCTTGACAGCGTTTTCCAGGGTCTTTGGCCTTGAGGAGCTGAGCTTTTCATCTGGAGGGTTTTGTGACCAGCACTACATCTGTTTCAGCGCTGTCACTAGCAGAGACAGCGTTTTCATTGGTGAGGGTTTGGAGTATTGATATCAGCTATCTTTTAGTCTTCAGCTCACAGTTCCAGTGCAGTCCAGCTTCAGTCTTCAGAGCAGTCTTCAGCCAGCTAGGACGTTGTCCTTGTTGCAGCCATTATTTGTCTGAGAGGGCCTCCACTTGCCTAGGGCAAGGATAGGTGCACTCATTCTGATTTTCTTGTACTCCTCTCTATGTACTTTCAGATTAATAAAATGGCTCAGTTTTCTGGCATTCTATGTGTAATTGTTCCATGATCTGGTTCCGCATTGTCTTTTCTATATCTGTCTGGCATATTTCTGTGTATTACTGGTTATTTCCCTTTGGGGATATTACAGGGTGCATAGATCACAAATGAGGCATAAGCAGAAGCAGATCTGGAGGCTGGGAGGAGGAGCGCAGAACATAGCAACAACAGCGTAGAAGCACAGAGGCTGATGTGACTTCAGCAGTGCAATGCAGTACTTCTTATGCAGTGCAGAGCTGCAGCAGCGCAAAGAGCTTCAGAGGGACAACGCAGTGTAGAAGCAGCGTGATAGATTTCAGCACAAGGAGCTGATGTGACTTCAGTAGTGCAGAGGGAGTCTGATTACGCTAGCAGAGTTGTAACTGTGCATCGTTCTTTAGATGCCAGCATAGATCTGTAGCCTATGGAGCTTCAGTGATGAGGATGCAGCCCATCAGACTTGTTTGTCAAAGATTGGGAGGAGATTCAGTTGTTTCTCTCAACAATTGAAGTTGCAGTGAAGCAGATCAACAGTGGCAGTGCTATGAGCAGCACAGATGCAGCATATTGAGAGGGAGCTGCAGTACAGTGGTTGCAGTGACAGTGACAGAGTCATGGGCAGCATTACAAAATGGCAGCACCAGAGCAGAGTTGAGTGGCAGGAGGCCAAGCTTCAGCAGCACAAAAACAATGCCCAAAATCATGTAATGCATAAGTGTGATGTATTGCTAGAGCACACCCTTGATGCTAAGAGGGAGTGTTGAGATTTTGTGTATTTGGGGTAGCATCAGTTGTGGTCTAGGTCCCAAATTTTGAGGAAGGACTAGAGTTCACTTGATCTACAAGACCCAGAAATGGATTTGGGAAATTTCATCTGGTTTAGGAGATATTAAATTAATTAATTATTTTAATGTATTTCCTAAGTTAAAACTTAGGAAAATAAAATAATTAAAGTGAATTTAATTAAACATGTGATGAAATTATCTTAAGTCACACGGATCAAGCTTTCTTTTAATCTTAGCCATTGATTAAAGATCTAATCTTGGTCGTTGATTTGTCAACGAGAAAAGTATAAAGGAAAGGCTTGGGGTCATTTGTAAGATACACAAAGGCAGAGCACTGAAGCTAAGCTGAGATTCTAGGGCAGGGTTTGCTAAGAATTATCAAGTGTTTCAGTTGCATAGAGGGGAATTTAGACCAAGGGGATGATCTAATCCCGGGGTCTAGAATACACAAGAGGCAGAGAAGAGATCAACAAAGGCAGCGCAGAGAAAGGCAACAGCAACAGCAGCAGACGATAGCAGCAGTAGCAAGGACAGCGTGATTTTCAGGAAGCCCTTCAGGGATTACGCAGAGACCCTTAGGGGCAGCGTAGTGATTGCATCACCCAGTCTGGGGTAACGCAGTCCCTTCCAGTGACAGCGCTAAGCATTTGGAGGCTAGCCAAGGCTGACGCAGAGCCCAGCAGGGGTTTCAGAGGCTGACGAAATGTCTTTCAAGGGCAGATTTGGGGTTTCTAGGCCTAGATCTAGTTGAGTTCTGTAAATCCCATTTGAGGGTGTGGATCAGTCAGTATTGTTGGTCTTAGATCAGCCAGGTGCTGCAGATCTAGAGTTTTCTCTATAGGGTTTTCCAGATCTGGAACCCAGAGTTGCGTATTCAGAAATATTCTTAATAATAGAGCCCTCCAGCAGCCAGAGACTGGTTTTCCCACATTGGGTTTTTCCGAGGACAGTTTGTCCAGAAACAGCTGTGTCACTTTGTCTATGTGTGCATGTGATTATTCTAGATTTGAATTGGTAGAGATCTGTTATGTGTTTTGCTTTGATGTTAACTTGAATTTATTCAGTTGATAACTTGTATAAATAGGAGAAGCTTAACTAGATTAACAGAAATAATTTTTGCATAAGAATTAAGATTCAGAAATTTCTACATATCATACTATTTTACAAGCAACAGAAATCACTTAAAGAGAAAGATGATCTCAATCATAATAAAGATCTTTAACTTCTTCTTTCTTAGATTTCTTTGCATCAGGTTCTTCCCTTTCATCTGTGACATGGGCTTCTTCCTTTTTCCTCTTGTCCTTCCCAGATTTAGGACAATCCCTTTTATAATGCCCAAGTTCATTACATCCAAAGCATCGTACTTTGTCCATATTTCTTCTTTTATTCTGAGTACCAAATTTACTGAATCTTCCTTTCTTCTTGGACATGGCTGTAAAGGCTTGATTCCCTTCACTTGATCTTGTATCAGCTTTGGCTTTCAATCTCGTTTCCTATATTTTGCATAGAGACGATAAATCCTGGGAATGGTGTTGCTTCTTTCTTCTCGTATAAACTTGAAGTTCGTTCCCATTCTTGGGTAGAAGCGTCAGTACCATTGTAGTTATCTCACTACTAAAGACATTACTTCTCCCAATTCCTGCGGTTGATCTCTTATTTCAAAAATCCTCATAAAATATGAAGTGATTCCTTCCTCTCTTGACAATTTCATCTTGTATAGTTCTTGTCTTAGAGAGATTGCTTCTCCTACAGTACACATAGAGAATAGCTCCATCAATTTCTCATATATTTCTTTTGCAGTTTCCAATTTTGATACATAGGGTATGAGTGAGTCCTTAAAGGATTCGTGTTCTGATTTCTCCTTTCATGTACTTAGCATGAGCTGGAGCATTTTCTTTTGAGGGTTGAATTGTGGATCCTTTGATGTAGCCCATAACTTCATCTTCAATTAGATTCAAATTTCTCATTTTCTTCCATTCACTAAAGTTTGATGACCCAACCAATTTGTTGCTCTTTTTGCAATAAGTCATTTTGACAGACTTAGATGAGGTTATAGATAATTCCTCCTTCTAGCAGCTTCCTTGATGATGATGAAGATGAAGGTAGGAACTGTTGAGATTTTGAGTGTTTGGGTAGCATCAGATGTGCTCTAGCTCCCAAAATTTGTGGAGGGACTAGAGTACATGAGATCTCCAAGAACCAGAAAAGGATTTGGGAAAATTCCATCCAGTTTGGGAGATAATTAATTAATTAATATTTTTAATTAAGGACCCCAAGTCTAACTTAGGAAAATTAAAATATTAAAGGTAATTAATTAAAACATGTGATGGAAATGACTTAAGTCACACAGATCAAGCTTTCTTTTAATCTTAGCCATTGATTCAAGATCTAAACATGGTCGTTGGTTTCCCAACAAAAAAGTATAAAGAAAAGCCTTGGGGTCAATTGGAGAACACACACATGAAGGCAGAGCACTGAGTCTAAGCTGAAATTCTAGGGCAGGGTTTGCTAAGAATTTTCAAAAGTGTTTCAGCTGTAGCGAGGGGTAGCATTGGCTAAGGGGATGGTCTGATCCTGGAGCCAAGAATCAGCAAGAGGCAGAGAGGCAGCAACCAGGAGCAGCGCGGAGAAGCAGAGGCAGCAACAGCAACTACGTAGCGTAGAGGGATTCAACCACTACGCAGGCACAGAAAAGGCAGCGCTGAGCAGCAAGAGACCCTCCAGGGTTACGTAGAGACCCTTCTAGGGCAGCGTAGGATCTGCGTCACCCAGTCTGGGGTTACGCAGCCCTCTCCAGGCCAACGCAAAGGCTGACAGGGTTGACGCAGGGGCTTCAGGGGCAACATTGGGGTTTCTAGGGCTAGAAATTGGCTGAGTCTTGTAAATCCTATTTGAGGGTGTGGATCAGTCAAGTTTTTGGTCTCAGAACAACAGGTTAGCTGCAGATCTATTATTTTCTCTGTCAGGTCAACCAGTAAGGTGCCCAGATTTGCTGTATTCAGAAACTACTTAATAATATAAACCCTCCAGCAACCAGAAGACCGGTTTTCCCACATTGGGTTTTTCCGGGGATAGCTGTCCAGAAAATCTTGTGTGTCACTTTGTCCATGTGCATTTATTTCTATTTTAGATCTAAATCGGTGAAAGTCTGTTATGTGTTTACTTCGATGCTAATCTGAAGATTTCAGCATTAATAACTTGTTTAAGTAGGAGAAGTATAACCAAATCTAACAGTAGAAATTTTGCATAAAGTAACATTCAGAAATTTTCACAGGAACTCCCTATTAGATTTAATTCTCCAAAGTAGATGTCTTCAAAAGTGTTGGATAATGTTGAATGGTGCTTGATGATGTGTATTTCAACAATGTCTTCAATGTCATAAATTTTTGATGGCAAAGATTATCTCCTTGATGACCGGATCATTTGAATGAGATTGAAGGTCTTCTTGAAATGGCTTTCAGAATCTTTCTTGCAAACTTATTTGACTTTTCAATGCAAACTTTGACCTTGACTTTGATTCTTGCTTCCTTGAGTGTCTCCTTGCTAAGTAGCCCTTGTCTTCAACACCTTACCTTTGATACCATGTTGAGAATTAGGAAGAGCCAAGTTTAATTCAAATTCTCTTCTTGATAATTACCTGTGAGCTTACTTCTTTTACTTGTGTCTTCTCTTCTTAGTTTATTATGTCTTTCTTCAAGTCAATTACCAAAACACTTGACTCTTCATTTACAAGACTCTTAATTAGTATATTTATGACAAGATGAAAAATCTCTAAAAAATATCAAGAAGAAATATTTTGACCTATAATAAAAACCTTGCTCATAAAACCCATGAAGCAAGCATAACAAAAATATATTTTATTATCTTTGTCTTCTTCATGACATAAATACATAATTACATAGTCAACATGAAGACAGAACCTAGTTACACTTTCCAACATTAAGCAAGTCATCATGGGTGACTTGTCCTTCCCTTTTCGTTGTACTAACACTCAAGGTTATCCTCATGACCTTCCAGAAGAGGAATATAGGGTTAAAGAATTAATAGAGATCATTAACAGTATGCAAGTTAAGGAGGATAATCAATTTGTTGATATGTAGAATCTCATAAAGAAGATACAAGAGAATCAATTACACCATCTTAGTGATCAAGATGATTTGACATATTGGAGATATTGTAATCATTGTCATGATAAATCCACTTGTGCTATTGCAAGAAGAATCCTCGATTGTGGCAGGACAGGGACTAGTATCCAGATTTGATGCAGGAGCATTAGACTCATAAAATTCTTTGTATTTTAATAGATTTAGGGGTCTTGTGTTTTCAAAGAAGATTGGTTTCTTATGTAATTATTAATGTTTTGAGTGACATTTAGAATAGGAATTAATTAACTATTGAGAGGAATTTTGTAAATGTTCTCGAATGTTGGAGAACATGAGAGAATTAGGATAGTTGAGATTCCATAGGGAATGAGAGATTTGAGAATTAATTGTAAATCTTAAGTTATAATCGGTTTCATGATTTTATGAGATTAGAGAGGATCCTTAAGGATAAAGAAGAGATTTTAGGACTTAGAGGATTTTGAGGAATTTGTTGAGAAGATAGAGGATCTAAAACCAGAATTGATTTCAGAACCAATTGTATAAATTGTGAGTCTCAAAAGATAGTGGAAGTAGGGGATTTAGAAGTTTTAGACATATAGAGTTTGTTGTTGTAAGCCTACGGGCCAGAGAGGTGGAAAAGGCCATTTAATTATAAAATCAGGCCTAACGGGGGGAAGATAAAACACGAGATGTTCTGAGATTATGTAAATATTGTTTATGAATGAAAGGAGGGTTTTCGTGTCCAGAATCATTTTCTGGGTTTGACCATAATTGAATAAGACCGATCTCGGTTTAATTGAAGTTCTATATATGAATTTTAATTGAATGAAGAAGCTTTTGTGAGGGACAAAAGTTTTAAATTCCGGTTTAATCTATGTGATTATTGTTCTGGCTAAGAAGGAACCAGTGGGTGGTAAAACTCTACATTAAAGGTTTGATATGGTGGTTCTGCATACAATTGAGAAGTTTGAGACAGGGTTTATAATGTCAATATTATGACTTGATCCGAAATGTATAAGGGTGAGAAGAACAGAGTGAATCAAATGACATATAAATCAAATTGCCGAGAGCTGAAGTGGAGTTAGCGTGGAGTGAATCGAATTGTATAAACCTGAATGTGAATGTTGAAGGCAAAAGGGATTTTGCACTCAATTTTAAGATTGAATTCGTATGGATTGGTGAATTTCAAAAATCAACCATTGATCACAGAATGGATCGATGGTGATTCATTAAAGGAAACGTGGATATTGAAATTAATTTCAGCATGTACTACAAAGCAGTGTAAAGAGAATGACCGTCAAAGCGTGAAGAGCCTTCACTTCAGATTGTGTAATTGAGCAGTTAAATCCTTTTAAAAAGAATTGGGTTAATCCAGATGGGAACCAGAAGTCGATAAAACATGGAGTATAAGTTGATGGCACAATGAAACGTTGAAGCCGGTTTTGGAAAACAACAAGAGGTTTTTCGCGTGGAATGAAAACAGGTAATTGTTTGAGGCATGCGATAACATTAAGACATTGACACGTTGCAAGCTAAAACCAGCCATTTCGCCTGATTTGAAAACATTAAATAGTGCGCTGATGAAATTGCGATATCCGTCGGATTGAGGGCATAGTGTGTGAACGGTGGAGATGGATGCATACGAATTGCTATAAAAGAGGCGCTGACAATAGTTGGGGCCCAACTTATATATGTTGGCATTTTGGGTTTTAATCAAAGTCGAATTCATAAATCGAAATTAAATGAATTGTGTGTTTTAATTATGGTTTATAATCATAAGGGAAAAACTTCCGCATATGAGGTTGCCTCTGTTTGAGGTTAATCTGATGTATACGCATGAGTCTTTGAATTGAGAATGTATTTTGTGGGTAAACGCAGTTGTGGCTGCGTCATGTGGTATCAGAGCTGGAAAAAGCTCTTTTGAAGGTTCAAGATTTTTTTTAATTAATTTAGAATTGTAAAGAATGCATGTGTGATGGAGGAGGTAAGAAGAGATCAGATTTTAAATCTGATAAGCAGCAGATACATAGAAGTTGAAATATAACAGACATTTGCAGAAATAAATGGGAATAGTCCAATCAAAGTACAAGTGAATGGCAGAACAAGGTCATGCAAAAATATTGAAGTGAGATAGTGTGTTTTAATTAATCTGGTTTGAAGATTGTGTTTGCAGAATTCAGATTGCAGACAGTTGAAGAAAATCTCAGCAAAAAAAGATCACAGCCTTAAGAGCAGTGATGAAGGAAACTGGTAAGAGTTTCTGAGTGAAACCAAAGTGTGGAGCAGAACCTTGAAGAATTCCAACAGAGTTTGGATAAAAAGAACAGTTGTGTTCTTAAAAGGTGCAGATGAGTTGAAGCCTAGAAGGAGCAGAGAGAAATGCTCAAGAGGTTCCAGAGAATAGAGAACCAGTACTTGCCAAAAGTCCAAGTCCAGAAGAAAACTTGGTGAGGTAAGTGGCAGCAGGAAGGACTTGCTGTTGCAGAGGCTTAGAACAGCTCATAGTGAGAGAGTGAGTGATGAACTCATAGAGATGGAAAGAAGAAGATGACTATTGATAGCCATGGCAGAGTATTCTGAGCAAGACCACAGCAGATTTAAGGAGTGGAAAGTTGGCACAAAATTACAGCAGTAAGATAGTAAGAAGAACTTTTGAAAGTTCTTAGAAATTGTAGCAGGACCTTATTCCAGCTAAGGCTTGGAATAGACAGGGACAGTGGTGTCTTTAAATGAAGTGAGTGCAGCAACCAGTGAGAGAGAGAGCAAGATTGCTCAGTGCAAGTTCTAAGGAAAGACGACTTGGGAACCACACAGAGAAAATGTTTGGTGAGAAGATCAACTCAGAAGGAATTTGATTGGTTGCAGGTGTTGAAGCTCACATAGAAGTGAAAATCGCTATGGGAAGTCATAGAGAAGGTTCAGAAGAAAGCTACAAGGTGAAGGAAAAGGATGTTAAATCAATCCGCAGAAATCGGATGAGTCAAGAGGAGCTTGATAAGGAGTTGGCTGAGATAAGAAAAGAATTGGATGTATTAACAATGTTGATAGAGGAAAACCAAAGACAAGGTTGGGTCTTGAGGAAAAAGACAGTGAAGTGATCTAAATTATAGAGAAAGTTACAACAGAAACAAGTGTTATGTATATTTTATTAATTATTAGTTAGATATAGTTATCTTAGGTTTATTAATGTGAAAGGGCATGATCAACGATCATGCCTCTTCGCCAAGGGACACCATAGGGCTATATTTAAAGCCTTGGTGATCCCCACTTGTAATCATCTCATCTTTTATCAATAATAATATATACTTATAAAGTTTACCAGAGTTTTTACACTCCATTGGTATCAGAGCCATTGCTCTTCTGGATCTGTGTGATCATCATATTAAAGAATTTCTAAGGAAATTGCATAAATTTTTAAAAGAGAGAAGGAAAGTTAACATAAAGGGGGGAATAAATTAAAAGGAAAAAAAAATATTTAAAAGAAAATAGTTCCAAAAGAAAAAAAAAGATATATATATATATATATATATATATATATATATATATATATAAGTACATATACGTACATATGAAGACAAATTAAAAGTAAAAAGGAAAAAGAAATAAGGAAGAGTAATTGCTCGTGGTTTTGGAGCCCATGGTAATTGCCCATGGTATTAAAACGCATTCCCCCTTTTCAAAACAACGCGACTTTTCAAAGTTAACAAAAAATTTTCCCATAATTATATATATATATAAAATTCAAATAATAAAATAATAATTATTATTATTATTATTATTATTTAAAATATATATATATAATAAAAATTATTATTATTATTTAAAAAAAAAAAAAAAAACCTGGCAGAAAAATATTCCCCGCCACATACGCGCTCAATGACGTCATCAATGTCGATGGTCTTGAGAAGCAAATCAATAATAATTCAGATGACTTTGGAAAAAGATTAGTCAATCTCGAAGGTACAGTTGTAGGAAACTCCAACAATATAAAAAAGGTTCATAATACGACAAATCGAATAGAAAGACAAATGTGGCTAAATCATCACGAGGCCACAGAAAAACATAGCGAAGCAATGAAAAAGATGACAGAACTGTTCGATAAGTTAAATGATAAGCTAGATAAGATAAGTCAGACACAAGAACCAATATTCCCGAATGTTGAACATAATCGACTGAACAATTCAGCTAATTCAGATCATTATCATGAATATAACATGTTTGAAAAAGAGCAATTAAATGAGGTTGAATTGGAAATCAGCTCACATGAAAACTATAGTGTTGAAATACCTAGAAGCAAAGACTCTGAAATCAACCATGAAAGTTATAGAGCTGAGAAGCCAAGAGAAGCAAATGCAACTCAATCCACTAATAAATCCAGTAATGCAGCAACAAAAGTTATTGAGAACTTTTATATAACTGAAAATCCAATGGCAGAAAAAGAAACAATGTTGGTGAAGGAGCCACATAAAGAATTTAACGTGATTGCTATCACAGATGCAACAACAGACATAGTCATTGAAAATGAAAGAAACCATGAAAATACAGATGCTTATAAACAGCAAAATGTTTCATCCCCAAAGTTGAAAGAAAAATGTGAAGAGACAAACACATCCTAAGCCACTAATACAGCGCCAGAAGCTGTTGAGGCCTTTGATGATGAAGCAAATATGGTTGTTAAGAAGGAAGCATTTGATGATGGCAAGAAGTTGCATCGAACGATAATTGTTGGTAACTTACCTCTAAATCTAAAAAGGAATCACGAAGAATCACCAGAAGAACAAGGAATAGTTCGGAAACACGAAAAAGTCTTCCAAGACCTGCCAATAAAAATACCTCCTAATAAGGAACATGAACATCTAATAGAAGTCAAGAAAGGACCTGACTCTGTCAATATCAAATCTTGTCGCTATCCACATCACCAAAAGATTGAACTCGAGAAGATGCTCCACGATATTTTTAAAATGTGGGAAGCAAGAGCTTGCCGCTCGAGAAACCCAGGCATTCGTCAACATTGTCCATCATTACGTATGCTTTGAGGACAAAAGCATCCTAAGAAAGGGGCAATGTTATGTATATTTTATTAATTATTAGTTAGATATAGTTATCTTAGGTTTATTAATGTGGAAAAGCATGATCAACGATCATGCCTCTTCGCCAAGGGACACCATAGGGCTATATTTAAAGCCTTGGTAATCCCCACTTGTAATCATCTCATCTTTTATCAATAATAATACAATAATAATATATACTTATAAAGTTTACCAGAGTTTTTACACTCCAACAAGTGACAGTTGATAGAAAAACTCAAAGAAACAGAGTCAGAAATGGAAGTTTCCATTTGTAGACCAGAACAGGGTAAAATTCTGGGTGAAGATGAAGACTAGGGATCTGTGAAAGATCTTATGAATTATTGTGAGAATTCAAAATAGCAAGAAGTTTACCTTGCTGAAAAAGGAATTATTGATGATTTCCTGAACTGTTGGACAAGTTCAGATAAACAGGAGGATGTAAAGCCTTGTATTTTTGTAACTAATGATTTTGATATGATTACAGGTTTTGCAGAGGATGAAGTTGTCAAAAGTATGGAAGAATATCTTTCAGAAGATAAATACTCTGAATTAAAGAATGATGAAGAATGTCTCTTGAATGAGGAAAGCAGTGATGCATTTATATTTGAAGCTGTTACAACACAGGAATAATTTCTTAAGAAAGAAGGAGATGAGATTCAGTTTGAAGAACTGATATGTGAAGCAACAGTTGAGACTGTTGAACCTTGTGATTTACAAATTGAAAAATTGTATATAACTATAGGAATTGTAAGTGATGATGAAGTACTTAAGAAATGTCACAAAGAAATTGTATTGCTGGAATGTTTGTTGGAAAACTCAGAGTATGACAGGGAGATTGCAGAAGACAGAGTTCACTATGGTGGACAAGAACAAAAAGAAATCATTAGAGCAGATGGTGTGGAAGAGAGACTTGTTGACAGTCTTGAGAGTCCTTTAGAGAATTCTTTAGGGAGAATGAATCAGCATACTGATGTGCTAATAAAGGAGGAAATTTCATAGCAGCACACTAAAATGTTGCCAAAGGAAAAAGAGGCACTGAGGCCTTATGTTTTTCATTTTAATAATTGTTTTGTGAATGCAGGTTTTGTTGCAAATGGTGGAGAAACTTTGGCACAGCTGAACAGCCAAGTAAAGAAAGAGGAAGAAATTTTTGTGGAAGTATTTAATCCATGGAACATAGAGATTAGATTGCTGGAAATAATGTCGGAGAATCAGGATTCAATACAGGAAGAGAAATCTCAATTTCAATATTGGAAAATGCAGAATGTGAAGATACAAGAGATAGAGGATAGCAGCGACAAACTAAAGCAAAGAGAAGGAGATAGCAGTAAATGGCAGACTATGTATCAGTCCAAGAAATTGTTGAAGAAAGAAGACAACAGTAAACAAGAGGGTAAGGATGAAAGGGCGGCAGTAAGAATAAAAGTTCAGCAATTAAGAGGTGAAAGTAATCAGCAGTGAAAAGATCTATTAGACAAAGAAATTGAATTGATAAGAAGGATAATGATGAAAGTGTCTCAGAGGAAGATAGCAGCAAGAAAACAAAGAAACAACAGCAAAAAGAAGACAGCAGCAGACTGTAAAAGCATAGCTAGTGCAGTAAAACAACATAAAGTGTGGAGACCTGGAGAAAAGAAACAAACAACAGCAGAAATAGACGACAAATTACAGAACAAGGTATGCGATCCAGGAAGACAATTTAGATTAAAAGCACATGATCAGGAGATCATGATTATTTTCAACCTTGGGAGTCTGATGCAAGAGCATTAGGCTCAGAAAATTCTTTGTATTTTAATACATTTAGGGGTCTTGTGTTTTCAAAGAAGATTGGTTTCTTATGTAATTATTAATGTTTTGAGTGACATTTAGAATAAGAATTAATTAAATATTGAGAGGAATTTTGTAAATGTTCTCGAATGTTGGAGAACATGAGAGAATGAGGATATTTGAGATTCCATAGGGAATGAGAGATTTGAGAATTAATTGTAAATCTTAAGTTAGCATTGGTTTCATGATTTTATGAGCTTAGAGAGGATCCTTAGGGATAATGAAGAAATTTTAGGACTAAGAGGATTTTGAGGAATTTGTTGAGAAGATAGAGGATCTGAAACCAGAATTGGTTTCAGAACCAATTGTATAAATTGTAAGTCTCAAAAGATAGTGGAAGTAGGGGATTTAGAAGTTTTAGACAGATAGAGTTTGTTGTTGTAAGCCTACGGGCCAGAGAGGTGGAAAAGGCCATTTAATTAGAAAATCAGACCTAAAGGGGGGAAGATAGAACACGAGATGTTCTGAGATTATGTAAATATTGTTTATGAATGAAAGGAGGGTTTTCATTGTGTCCAGAATTGTTTTTTGGGTTTAACCATAATTGAATAAGACCGATCTCGGTTTAATTGAAGTTCTGTATATGAATTTTAATTGAATGAAGAAGCTTTTGTGAGGGACAAAAGTTTTAAATTCCGGTTTAATCTGTGTGATTATTGTTCTGGCTAAGAAGGAACCAGTGGGTGGTAAAACTCTGCAATAAAGGTTTGATATGGTGGTTCTGCATACAATTGAGAAGTTCGAGACAGGTTTTATAATGTCAATATTATGAATTGATCCGAAATGTATAAAGGTGAGAAGAACAGAGTGAATCAAATGACATATAAATCAAATTGCCGAGAGCTGAAGTGGAGACAACGTGGAGTGACAATCGAATTGTATAAACCTGAATGTGAATGTTGAAGGCAAAATGGATTCTGCACTCAGTTTTAAGATTGAATTCGTATGGATTTGTGAATTTCAAAAATCAACCATCGATCACAAAATGGATCGATGGTGATTCATTAAAGGAAACGTGGATATTGAAATTAATTTCAGCATGTACTGCAAAGCAGTGTAAAGAGGATGACTGTCAAAGCGTGAAGAGCCTTCACTTCAAATTGTGTAATTGAGTAGTTAAATCATTTTAAGAAGAATTGGGTTAATCCAGATGGGAACCAGAAGTCGGTAGAACATGGACTATAAGTTGATGGCACAGTTAAACGTTGAAGCCGGTTTTGGAAAACAACAAGAGGTTTTTCGCGTGGAATGAAAACGGTAAGCGGTAATTGTTTGAGGCATGCGATAACATTAAGACAGTGACATGTTGCAAGCTAAAACCAGCCATTTCGCATGATTTGAAAACATTAAATAGTGTGCTGATGAAATTGTGATATCCATCGGATTGAGGGCATAGTGTGCGAACAGTGGAGATGGATGCATACGAATTGCTATAAAAGAGGCGTTGACAATAGTTGGGGCCCAACTTATATATGTTGGCATTTTGGGTTTTAATCAAAGTCGAATTCATAAATCGAAATTAAATGAATTGTGTGGTTTAATTATGGTTTATAATCATAAGGGAAAAACTTCTGCATATGAGGTTGCCTCTGTTTGAGGTTAATCTGATGTATACGCGTGAGTCTTTGAATTGAGAATGTATTTTTTGGGTAAACGCAGCTGTGGCTGCGTCAAGATTAATCATTTTGATGATGAAAGGGAAAATGATAAGCATCTTGTTAAGGAATTAACTCAGATGATCAAAGGCATGCAGTCTAGTCAAGAAAAATTAATAGCAGATCACGGCAGAGAAATGAGTTCCATGGGGAACAAATTACAAGCAATGGAAGTTGCTCAATATAATCAAAGGGTCAGTTTTCATAACAGGATGGATGCCCTAGACGAAGAGCATGTTGAGGAGCTAAGTTCCATAAAAGCAAATCTTAAGAAAGAAATAAATTCTATTCTAGAAAATCATAATAAAATGATAAAGAACATGGAAGCAAATCAAATGTCTTTTCAGAACAAATTATTAGCTAAGGAAGAAAAGCATGATGAGGAACTGAAAATTATGGAAACCAATCATTCTAATCAGATGATCACCATCGAGAGAAATTATGCCAGGGAAATCAATGCCATTGAGGATAGGTTGCAGAGCTTGATTAATGATCACATACAACAAATGAACATTATGGAATCGATGCATGCAGACGAAATGAATGCCATAAGGACTGAACAAGTCACTCTTCAAATTAAGCTACAAATGTTGGAAAGATCACAACTCCAGCCAAGACCAAAGGATCCAGTACATGAACCTCCCAGCCCGCCCAAACATCCTTCATCTTATGAAGAAGTCATTGATTCCATTGAGAAATGGTTAAACGAAGATAATTCAGGCAGGAAGGAAACTAAAGGAAATCAGATCGATGATTGCAACACCGATCCAACGGTTTTGACAAAACAAGGTCATGAAAATAAGGAAGAACATGTCACAAAAATCGTGGACATTCCAAAATTTCCAGATGAGCATTATCTAAATCAGATAGAAAGTTGCATGTCGATCACATCAACATCAACATCGCATCCCGCCAAGAGAAACCATAAAAGACAAAAGTGAAGAAGAAAGAAGTTTGATGCATCTGATGCTCGGGAGCAGCTTGATATTCGGATAAGACAGAGTCCTAGCATTGTCAGAATTCAGCATGGCACATCCGAGAAGCAGCCCATAGACTTGTCGGAAAGTCGGTAGATGCTCAGTATGCACTATGTTGAAGACATCTAATGCCATAGGGCATCATTTTGTATAGTATATCTAACCCGTTTCCCTTTTATTTCGTGTCATTAAGTAGTTTTATTTCGTGCATTGATATTATGTCTTTATATTTCAGTCTGTTAGAGTATACTTTTCTATTCCAATGGCATTTCCTATATATGCATAATGATTTCGATGTTGAATGGATATCTATTTGATGGACTTTTGTTTTCTTGGATGCAAGATTTTGGGATTCTCACATTACTTCAAGGAAGCAACATGTCCCCATATGGAGCCAGATGTTGCACTCAAAATGTCAAAGTTCCAAGGAAGTGGAATTGCCAGCCTTTTTTCAACAGATCGGATCACATATCAACAGTTTATGTGTCATAGTCACCCATTTTGCAAGCTATATGATGTAAATGATTCGAGTAAGACCTTAAGTCCATGTAACAACCTAGGTAAGTCAATGATTTTGGTGACGAATTTAATCCTAGGAGGTTTTTTAACCTCAGTGATTACGTGTGTTTCTAACATGGTTAATCAAAAGAGTTTTTCCCCTCCAGTTAGAACCCCAAAGCTAGAGTGAAATTTATTACCAAGATCTTAGATGAGTCCTGGTGTTTTAATCGAGTCTAATGTAAAAGTGGTTTGGGAATAATTTAACTTATTTGGCTTAGTTATTTTATTACAAATCACTTGGCCTACTAGATCATAGTGTGTCACAAATGGGTTATGTCAATTGAGGGTCTATACGAATGTGTATTTCCCCTTCATGGGTTTAAAATGTAAAATATTATGTAAATGAGGATTGGAAAAATAATTAAATCCTCTCATGTGTAAATTAATTAATTTTAAGGCAAAATAAAATAAAATCCTAAGCCAGAAAATTAATTAATTAGAGTCAAGTTAACTTGTCTTAGGAAAATTAATTCTCCAAGTGAAAAAAATCGTGGGTCTTAAAGGAATCAATTTTGAAAGGTCTTCCACCAAAGGAATATTGTATTTTTTAAGAAAATTTGGACCCTTGAACCTTGGTGATTAAGTCGAAGTCAATTTTTTGAGGAAATTAATCCAAAATAATTAAATTTGAGCTAATTAAAATGGAATTAAATGTTAAATTCAAAAATTCCTCAAAAATAAAAAATAAAAATCAACGGCCAAGATTAAAAGATCTTGAAGTATTTATCAATGGCCAAGATTATTTTGACAAGGATAAAAAAAACTAGTCATTATTTTTCCACTTGGAGGATTTATCTATAAATTAGAGAGCCATTTGAGTCTCTAGTCATCTTGATCTCTGGCTAGAATTGCTGCAGAAGCATTGTGTAAACTATTGTCTCGGTGGGAACTGTTTTTTCTATCATAATAAAAGACTTTGGGGTGCAATTCAAGGTGTTCTTGCTTATTGATTTGTGATATGTGTTGACTACGGGTATCTCTATGTCATGTTGAATATTGGTAAGTTTTGTTTTTTCATTAGATGGAGATAAAATCATACTATTGATATTTTGGGCTAATCTTAGGTGGTTTGATTCCTCATGTGATCTAACATATCATTTTTTTAGATAAATACATAGTGTTTGCATGTACTTCAGTCCTTGGCCTCCAAGCTCACAAACTTGGGCAAGAATCACTGTTGCTTGGATCTCTAGTTTTTATATGGTGGATTTAATCTTCACTTGGGCTATAGTGAATCATTAATTTTTCTGAAGTATTTTTAGCCATTCTTTCAACTAAAAAAATAATATTATGAAAATTATTTTCTCAAAATCCATTTGAAAGCCCATGTATCTTTTGTAAATAAAATTGTAATTTATTTTTTCTAACTTAGGTTGGGATTTTAGATCTATTTCGTATATATTTGGGATTTGGGTGTTTCTATTTTCATTTTTGCAAGTTAGATCAAGGAGTTAAGTGGAAGAAGAGCTAGATCTAAGCCCTTGAGGGTAAGATCTAGTCTCTTGGAATTTTTTGCAAGTTTCCCACGGCAAAATTTTCAAAAAATCAGGGAGCTGAAGCATAAAAAAAATTCGGAGCAAGGGTTTTCATTTTTTGGCTTTCCCGAGACCAGATCTACCTCCTCCAAGCCCAGCGTCTCTCTCTCTCTTGGCCTGTGTCAGCCCTCCTTGCCCTCTGTGTCACCTTTTCTGCTCTTTTAGGGCATGCCATAGCCTTAAGAGGCCAAAGTACAACCTTTGGAGACCAAGTGTTCACCTTTTTTGGCCTTTTCTAGCCTCCTTGTCACGCGATCTATTATCCTAGCCCTTTTATCCCCGCAAATTTGCTTCCCTTGTCCTTGTTCTCCAAATTTTGGCTTCTTTTCCCCCAAAGTTGACCTGAAACCCTAATCTGAAGATTTAAGGCTAAATACTTGGCGGCTTTAGAGTATTAAGGTCTAAAAATTCATATCTAGCAAGCGGCAAAGTAATCCCAAAGTTTCAACAATGGGATCTTCAAGGCCTTGGGCCTAGGGTTTGACCTCCAAACCCTTATTTTGCTTCAGCTTCATTACAACAGTAAAACCATTAATTTCTAGGCTCTAAAATCATATTCTAATTGGTCAAAATCGATTTAAATTACAAATTCTAAGTTTTCACAAGTTTTGGCCACTTGGCCATCTCTAATTTGACCTAGAACTAACATTTTCGCTTGCTGGAACTTACTGCATAACTGTGAATTTCAACTCTGAAATATTTCTGAAGCATATTCTTAATTAGGACTAGAATTTTGCACTTTTAGTTCCCCAGCAAAAACGTACTATTTTTCGACATTTGGGGCAGCATATATTCAGTATTTTTGGCTTGTTGATCTGTAGCTAACTGCTGTAATTAGTTTATCAGATTTGAATTTTTTGAATCATATTCTCTAAAAACTCAAAAAATTAATTTTTTCAATTTTGGTGAAAAGTTTCTATTTTTAGAAGTATTGGAAAACTATTTTTTGACTGGGTAAATTTGTTGATCTGTGGTTAATTCACTGCTGTAATAGTCATATCAGATCTGAAAATTTATAAGGTAAACTCACCTAGAGCCCTAAATTGGAAATTCTCAATTTATGGTGCATCCTGCTATTTTTAGGCATATTGGATATCTAGTTTGGGCAGTTTTTATCTTGTTGATCTATCTTTACTTATTGTTGCAATCTTAAAATCAGATCTGAAATATTGCTGAATACTCTATCGTAAAGTGTGCTAAAAAATCCAATTTACATTACTGGTTGAATTGGAAATTTTATACTTCAATGAGTTAAGTAATTTTCATTATTTGGAGTAGATTATGCACTGTTGTTGTACATTGGTAAATCTGAATTTTCTGAAGTAGTAGTGGTGATATAAACTGTCATAAATCTATAATCAACGTCTTGATTGGCTACTGTTGGAGCCTAATACTCCTGACTTGGGGAGCCTAATACTCCCCCGCAGACGTAGGGAATTGCTCTTTCCTGGGGCAGCCCGAACTGCATTAGAGGGTGATCTGATTGGCTTCCCAGCGCTCTTGCGTTCTTCTTGGTTCGAACCCGGGCAGCCTTAAAAGCCCTCAAGTCAGGTCGGCTCTCAAGTCTGAGATGCCCCTCAGGAGATCACCATCGTCCCGCAGACATGATGCCCTCAACTTAGGTCACTGGTTAGATTGCCCAGCCCTCAGGAGGTAAGGGGACCCTTTGGGTTCCTCTATTTGTTCCATGTGGTGTTCCATGTTTTTTACATTGTTCCATGTGTTTTTGTTTACGTTGCACAAAAAATGATCGAAGGTTCAAGGAAGGTTGGGCTTGCCCAATATAAGGGATTACACCTAAGGATCCAAGGATCCAATGAGTAAGGAAGGTCAAAGGTTGAAGGCTGAAAGCATTTGGTATCTTGGTATCTTGGTATATTGTTGAAATTTTCACATCATATAAGTTAGTCAATCATTCAAGCAGCAAGTGTCCATCCGGTCATTTGGTTTCAATTCATAAGAAGCAAGAATTTGTGACTCCATTAAGGCATTGGTATCATAATAGCAAATCTAATATAACCATAATCTTGCTTGATTTCAACCAAGTGGCTAGGCCATTCATCCGTGTCTCCCAAGTAAGTTGATTCTCAACTTTTTTTCTTTCACTGCATTCCATGGGGACTACCCCCCATAGCCTGTTGTTGGGAGACAACTAGAACAGAGTGGGTGGAGATCACAATGACAGCCCCCGTTCTGAGCGTTGTCGCAGTCCCTGTACAATTTGGGCGACAACAGGTCACTCATGTATTTGGTTAACACTAGGCCATACATATGTTTCGTTGTCAATACTCTTAGTCAGTTAATGATGGAACCGAAAAGGGTACATTGGGCAGCAGCTAAGCACATTCTTAGGTATGTGCGTGGAACAGTCGGGTATGGGTTGAAATATACTCGAAGAGATGACGTCATATTGTGCGGATTCACAGATGCAAATTGGGCAGGTAGTTCAGTGGACAGGAAAAGTACCTTTCGTTACTGCTTCAGTGTTGGATCAGGGATGGTCTCTTGGTGCAACAGGAAGTAGAAGTCAGTAGCACTTAGCTCAATAGAAGCAGAATATATGGCAGTCAGCACAACAACTACGTGTGAAGCTATATGGCTTAGGAAACTGCTCGTGAGTCTGTTCGGGAAGAAGATGGGAGCAACCATTGTTTACTGTGTAATCATAGTTGCATAAAACTCTCTGAGAATCCAGTATTTCATGATAGGTCGAAGCACATTGATATCAGATGTCATTTCACCAGAGACTGTGTTCAACATGGGGCAGTCCAGCTGCAGTATGTTCCCACGGGAGATCAAGTAGTAGACATACTCACGAAAGCTCTGGGGAGAGCTAAGTTCAACCATTTCAGGGAACAAATGTGTATGGTGGAGAATCCATTTCAGTAGCAGAAACAGATGGATTCTAAGTTGTAGCAGCAGCAAATGAGAGGGAGTTGCAGTGTAGATGCAGTAGTTGACAACAGTTCAGCGGGGTCAACAGCAGCGCAGATGCATCGCATATCAGAGTTGCGCAGTGATTGATGGGCGGCAGTAGCTAGACATCAGCAGTGTGACAGGAGATGGTGCAGAGACAGTGTGTTGTGGCAATAGTTGCAGCACTAGAACACTTTCCTTGCTAAGAGGGAGTGTTATTTTTTGTAGCATTGAATGTGTTCTAGCCACGAGATTTCGTGGAGAGGCTAGAATATATGTATTCTCCAATATACAGAAATTGTTTCTGGAAATTCCACCTAGAGACGACTTAATAAGATTTATTAATCAATTTTTAATATTTCCTAAGTCTAAATTTAGGAAATATGATTAATTAATCAGAATTAATTAATTCATGGTGTGAATGTTCTAAAAACCAACATGGATGGGCAGGGAAATAATCTGGGCCATCGATTATGTTTTAATCTCGGTCGTTGGTGCTCCAACAGAAGATTATAAGAAGTCGATGGGTAGATGGAGAACACACCAGTGCAGTTACTCAGTTGCCCAGGAAGATCGATTTTCTCAGTGGCTAAAGTTCAGCAAAGGAGATAGAGCTAGAGGGTGAGTTGCAGGTGAGAGAGAGAGGGTATCAGCAATGGTCTAGAAAGTACAGGATGAATTTAGGAAGAGGCAACGTGAGGAGAGACAAAGTCCACTAGAGCTCTGCGCAATAACTGCACAGAGGGTGACGCAGAGGCACCAGAGTATGGGAAGAGGGTCCATCTCAGGGTCAGGGAGTCGCTGTGGAGAGTGAGAAATTTGTCATTAAATTTCTCTTAGTATTTTTCCTCTGTTTTGGTTGTTCAAATTCTTGTACTTGAATCACTGCTAAAGATTAATAAAGAAACCCTCATCTATTGCACCAGTTTTCCGGCATTGGGTTTTTTCGAGGACAATTGTCCAAAATTAACTGTGTCAATATCTTCATGTGTGTGCTAGAATTTCTCTATTTCCGAGCATTTTATTTTCCGCGGTAATTTAGTGTGAAAATTGCAATAGTAAATTTATTTGATATTTGTCGTAGAAAAATAACCAGCAAAATTAATTTTCTAGTTAGAAGAATATATTTCAGTTATTGAAATAGGTGGACTTTTCACCAAGCTGGCAGATGCTTGAGGGTTGTTCTTTGTAGGTTTTTATGTGCTAAATCTCTTAAGAAATATGCAGTAGGTCTGTGCAAGGATTGGAAGGAGGCCAAGCTCCTGAAGTTGAGTTTTTCGAGGGTCGTTAAGCCTTACAAACTGCTGGAACAATGGTTGAATCACCACAGAAGGCAGTGAAGGATATGGCTTGATTAGAAGAGAGGATAGCGCAGTTCTGGAGCGAAGTTGTGACCAAGTTTAAGGGTTGTAGCAACTACTACAGGCGGTCCTAACCAGGGCTAGGATCCCAGAAGAATAGTACACAGGCTGAGGGTTTCAAGCAGCTGGAAGGAGTCTTCAAGAGGTATATATGCCATTCTAAGTTGATGTATTTTGAAAGGTGATAGTCCAAGTTGGACAGTGTTTGGCATCTTAAGAGCAGTGAAGAGGGTTGCTTGTAGGTGTCAAAAGGAGACCTGAGTGCATACTTGTGAAGGACTATTAGATCTGCTAGGAGAGGCAATTTTAGCCCTAAGTACAATTCTTGTGAAGGACTACAATATTGTTAGTGGGCAAGTTTTTAGAGAGCTCTTAGGGGAAGCAGGATGGCTTACCAAGGGTTGAGAACAAATCATTGTCTAGAGGGAGCATCGAACTTCATAGCTTGGAAAGGGAGGATCACAATAGTCATGATGTAATTTATTTATCAAAAGAAAGAAAAAATAATTTATTATTAAAAGAAAATGATTTATTAAAGCATGGGTTTCATGCTTGGGTCAATTGTTTTTAGGTCAAAGTCTCCATCGAAGGCTTTTAGGGTTTATGCCAAGTGTCCTTGTCCATGTCATATTGTAAGAAACCCTTCTTGGGAATTATTTGTCAAGAAAGAGATTTATTTTATATTAAAATATGTCTTCTAGACCTTCTCTACCAAGTCGGCCTCAAAACTGGACAAGTCAACCTAAAATTGGGCAGCAAAATCACTATATAAAGGCAGCAACTCGACTTCATTTGTCACACACTCACAACAAATTCGATTTGAGTTACTGGGCCAAGAAAAATTTTGAAATTCAAGGAAGAAGGAGAAGAAGGATAACGAAGAACGTGTAACAGCGGAAGTTGCAGATTTGGTTACTGTAGCAGCAAGACTTGTAGATTTGTTGACTTAGTAGCAAAATGGCTTTAATTATAAAAATACACAAGAGGTATTTATAATAATAAATATTTATTGATATGATATAAGACATAAGACGATTGAATGATTACAATGACGCCCTGCTTTTATACCTATGCAGGTGACCTTTCATGAACAAGCATGTCTTTTAGACATGCCTTTTCAGTTAACTAATGACTACTTAACATAATTCTAATTGATTAGCTGGTAATTACATTTATTCTATTTTATTCTATTAATGACTATATTTAATACTTAAGTTATGAATTAGGTTCATAACATTGCCTCCTTCTCGAAAAGCTTTGTCCTCAAAGCTTAACTTCTGACAATTTCCTTCATCTGGCGTTTTGTCACCTTAGGTTTATGAATTCATCACCACTGGGCACTCTATTGTTCTTTTTACTTTTCCTCTTATATATATATATATATATATATATATATATATATCATAACCTTTTAATTATGATTTTAATTAAATCGAATCTGCCCACCGTTGGTTCTTTAAACGTCACACCCTACCGTTTCGTAATGTTGACGGCTGTTTGTTGTTTTTTTTTTTTTTTAGTCAATGAAATTTTTATTCTTAAAATAGAGGTACCGGTCAAATTACAACTGAATTGCGTCCTCTGACCATAAATTCTCCTTGTTACACCCAGGAGATCTGAGAGATTGCAGTGAAAGAACGTCGGAAGACTGTATTCGGAACGGAGAACCATACAGTGTTCGGATATCATGGCTGAGCAAGAGAGAGCAGCGACTCACGAAAGTCTGAGTTCTTGCTTTGCATTTTGTGCCGCTTGGTGTGATGATCCACCATTGGATTGGTTCTCCACTCCCATTTTGTGCGAAATCTATAAAAAGTTTAGCATACGTTTTTGCCTCACCGTCACAGGCAATGACGAGGAATTCGTCCTCTTCGCTCAGTTGCACCTGCTGCACATCCAGCTCCGCGGACAGAGGAATGCTCTTCTTCAATTCCAAGTTCCCGAGTGCCCTGGAGACTGCCAGCTCGTCGTTGATATACCAGTCTTCAGTCACAAAACCCACAAGGTACTTGACCCGCGATCTCTCGACGCTCGTGGTGGGGTTGTGATCAGTCGACATGTCAACAGCTATGCCGCCTCTTTTCCCCAAAACCGCCCGACAATCGTCAGCATTAGCGACAACGAGCGACTTTTCCGACACCATGGCCACAAGTGCCGTCGTGCCGGATGAGATGATGGCCTCCGCCAGGGCATCGTCGGCTTTGAGGAAAGCATTCTTCAGGGTTTTCTCAATTCCTGCTCCTCCCTCGGAAAAATCGAGGTCGCCCTCGCGGAGTATCAAATTGAGGAGGTTTTCTTTAACAAATGTGGCTACACCACTGCCGCAATGGCCGTCGAACACTCCAATTACAATCTGAGCCATTGGATAGGAAAGAGGCCGGAAGTCAATATTGCTGGCATTGGCACAAAGAAATTCAAGGCAATTCATATATTGCCAGATGTAAGCCTTCTCCAGTGCTTGCTCGGTATTTGATGTGAGAGCACGTTGTAAAACCATTCCCAACTGATTAATGAATGTAAATACATGCTGATAAGCATTTGATAAGTCCACTCCATAGAATTCCACAACACAGTTCTTTAGGAACTCAATCTGTTGAAGGTTTGCTGTGTTGACAAATTTGCAGTTTACTGCGAAAATCTTGTAGATACTTTTCAGGCAATAGTCAAAACAATCAAAACCCAAATGACGAATCATATCTTGAATAAATAAGAAAGATACAACAGAGAGTGGTCCTCCACCACTACCCCAGAAGTGAAGTACAACCTTTAAAATTTTGCATAAATAAACAGGAACTGCTGCCAAAAAAATAATTGAACATCTTAAGCGTTGAAGTGTAAATGAAATCAATCCATTATCAGTCATTTGGCTCAGAACATGAAGAGTGTTGACAAAATATGACTTGATGAAACCCTCAATATCCTTCCATCGTGGAGTGTCTTTCATTTCTAAAATTGCCTCCCTCTTTCCACCTGACAGAGGCATTCGCAGCAATTTCCTGAATATACCATCAATCTCACCAAGAACAGATATCATGATTGTGTTAAAAGTATTGTTGTTTTACCACTGTAAAAGTATTTCTATGACGGTTATTTTTATCACTGTAACAGAATGTCATAATATCGATTGGATGGAAATCATTGGGAATCTCTCCCACAATTGTCCATGATTTTACAGAGGAATCGTATATTTCCACAATTTGTGTATTTGAGCTTCTTCTATATCCAATGACAACCACATTGTAGATGTCAAGCTTTTTATTATTATTATTATCATTGGCAGTGCTTGTTGCTAAGGTTATGGCCAAAGTTTCTGTAGATGTGATGGGTGGTAGTTTGAAGGACGTTCCCCTGTGAGGAATGCAAACGTAATAGGTATCTTCACGTAGTGCTAGTATCCGTCCCTGATCTTCATAATCTTCATCCCCATCAGGATCGATATCCTTTTCATATTCATCATTCTCCTCATTTTGGACACTAAGACCAGCTTCTGGAATGTTAACAGTTTCCACCAATTTGCCTATGTTTTGGGTTTCAGTAGCTGTTGGAGGTTCTTTCCCATTTGCATAGGTGCTCCCGATCCAATTTCTGAATTCTTCTGAAGCATCAAAGGATTTCACTGGTGACATGGGCATGCTCACTTGCAATTGCTCTGGTTCATTTTTATCTTGAAAATTATAATTAGTATTAGTAACCTCTATTTTTACTGCAGGTGGTATTACACTTGTTTGAACTGTCAAAGAACTATTCTTGGTAGCTTGTTCAGTGTCACCCTGAGAATTTTCTTCTTTTTCTTCATATACCCAACCAGATTTGGAATTTGAGTGGTTTCCTTCTTGATTCTCAACATAGCCTTCTTCCAATTTATCTTTATTTGCATCAGCATCATCTTTTTGTGTTTTTTTATTGCTGGCAATGATATTTTTTGTATAAGAGGCACATTTATGTCCTGCGAAATATTTGTCTCCACATTTCCAACATTTCTCTTCCTTTTTTCCTTTATTACGCATTGGTGGGGGAATATATTTGCTTGAATTTTCCATGGATGTTCTACTTGATTTTCGCTTGGCATAACTAACTGCCTTCTCATTATTACAGCATTTTTCATCTTCTCTATTATGGATTACTGCAGAAAATTTTTTATAACTGTTTGTGACTTTTGCACATGAATTCTCTAATTGCTGAAGCTTTTCTTGAATTTTTCTAATCTGCTAAATTTTTTTGGGATCTTCACGTAATGGCACATTATACGGTAAAAAATGTTCTCGAGCTTGTAAACTACGTTCGTAGGCTTGTAGAACGATGTTGTGTGCCATTGCTTCAACTTGTCCTTAATATGCTTTGATACCACTGTAACAGCGGAAGTTGTAGATTTGGTTACTGTAGCAGCAAGACTTGTAGATTTGTTGACTTAGTAGCAAAATGGCTTTAATTATAAAAATACACAAGAGGTATTTATAATAATAAATATTTATTGATATGATATAAGACATAAGACGATTGAATGATTACAATGAGGCCCTGCTTTTATATCTATGCAGGTGACCTTTCATGAACAGGCATGTCTTTTAGACATGCCTTTTCAGTTAACTAATGACTACTTAACATAATTCTGATTGATTAGCTGGTAATTACATTTATTCTATTTTATTCTATTAATGACTACTTAACATAATTCTGATTGATTAGCTGGTAATTACATTTATTCTATTTTATTCTATTAATGACTATATTTAATACTTAAGTTATGAATTAGGTTCATAACAGAACGAGGACCCTCTCAAGCATAAAAGTCGAAATTTTCTCTCTCTTTCCCAAACGTGTGAAGTTATGCAGCGGCTGGAAGGGGGTCGAAATTTTGTTGCAGGGGGTTGAAATTTTGCAACTCGGAAGTCGAATTGTTGGATTGGTGTTGGGTTGAAGTTGTTGGATAGGAAGAGACTACAACATCATCTTGGAAGGCTGACTTGGTGGAGGAGGAAGGTCTATTGGTCTAGGGTCTTGGTCCATCTCAATTTGAATTACAGAAGGAAGAGTTCTTGACTAGGTTTTCCCCTATATAGGGGTTTTAGCCTGGCTGTCCGCCTACATATGGTGTTCCTAATCTTGATATCTTATTTGATAATTGCTTGATGAACTAAAATAAAAGAAGAACATAATAAAGACACTAAGAATTCAAAGATATCACAAGTAATTATCAACATAAGAAAATCTTTCTAACTTTCTGATTTTCTAACATGGTATCAGAGCTAAGGTGAAGAAGAAGGAAAAAGGCAGATCAAAGATCAATTAAGGAAAAGGAGATCAAAGGAAGGTCATTAAGGAAAAAGGATTATATAAAGAGGCAAGTCTATTACCTACAAGAACTATGACAAACTCAATGAAGGGAGAAAACATATTAGAAGGGGCCTCCAACTATAGGGCTTAGAAAAAGAGAATAGACCTCATTCTCGAAAAGAACAAAGTTTTAGATCTTGTTCAAAGAAAAGTCAAGAAGCCTATTGATGAATCAAGTGATGTAGAGAAAGCAAAGTTTAGAGAAATTGAAATCGTGGCTATGAATCTAATAATGGATGGAGTTAAGGATAATCTAATTCCATACATAACAAACATAAATTTTGCTCAAGAAATGTATGAGGCTCTCTCCAAGTTATTCACAATCAAGAACATTGGTCAAATAGCAAGCCTCAAGAATGAATTAAGAACTGTTAAGATGACAAATGATGACACTATTTCATCATACTTTATAAGGATTTATAGAATTAAAGATAAACTCCAAGAAATAGATGAAGTTGTCCCCCAGAAAAGGAGCTTGTAATTACTGCCCTTCTAAGACTACCTAAATCTTCGAGTGCCTTTGCATTAGGACTTAATAGTTGGAAGGATACTCCAACATTTGAACAAATGTGGAATGCACGTAGTCAAGAAGAAGCCAGAATATTGATGGTAAACAACAAGGAGGATGAAGAAGAAAACACCTCGAATGCCTATTCTGCTCATCACAAGAAGAAGGGAACCTTAAAGAAGTTCAAAGGACCAAAGAAGAAAATGGACCTATCCAAACTCGAATGTTACAATTGCCACAAGATGGGTCATTACAAGAGTCATTGTCCTGAGAATCCAAGGAATAAGAAGAGAGATAGGGATCAAGCTAATGTCACAGATGAAGCTCCATCTAAGAAGAACAAGACTGAAGAAGAATCGGAATTCAAGGACCTATACTACTAAGTCCTCCCTCTCTCATTTCTCTCGTAGTCTTCTATCTTTAAATTTGTTTTCCTTCGTGTTTTGATTTCTAGAATTTGTATATCTAACATGTCTTGTTAGAACATTTTTCTTTTGAATTTTGATAAGTTGTAGGTATCCCTCAAAGATTGGATTAAGAGAGAGCCTTCACTAATTTACCAAAAGATGAGTATTTTATTCCTTATATCCTCTTTTCTATTTGGTTTCTCTCTCATATCAAAATATGTTTGTATTGTAAACTAATAACCTTTTTCTTTATATTTTTCTTGGTTAGGAAAGCTTGTTGAATGCTCAAGGTTATGAAGAAGACTTCAAAGAATAGAAGCATGGAAGAATTTTTTCCCTTCAAGAGTTGATGCCCTACAAGGTTTGTTAAAGAACATCTCAAGGTATGTTTTAGCCTATAAGCTTTGTTACAAAGTTCTCTTCATAAAGGGTAAGTTCATTCTCTTTAAATTTTGCTCTACATTACTAACACCGTTATGTCTAGGGTCTTGAATCTCAAAGATTATTGTTTGGGTGATTAATCATTAGATTGAATCTACCCTCATTACATTATCATTACTACAGAATCCTAAAAGGTTCTCTATAAAACCCTAACCTAAGGGTGTGTCAATGTTGATTATGAAGCACTAGCCTACTTAGGGTTGATGATGAAGTCTAGAAATCCTATTTTCCTGATGTTTAGTGTTTTGATATAGAAACCCTAGTTCTTTAGGGTTTGTCGCTAATGTACTATAATCCTAGACCTTTAGGATTTGGTAAATTAGGGTTTATGAGCAAAACCCTTGTGATGTTTATAGTAAGATTCTAGGGATGAAACGTTAGGCGTGTATTTATCTTTCTGATCGAAACCCTAGTCTTATCAAAATTGTTATATATCTAACTTTGATGTCTATGTCTTGTGTTTACCTAGTAGATATTGTTGTGATATGCTAGTGCATGATTATAAAATCCTAGATATGTATATGCGAGTATGCTGACCTATTTGTTGTTGCTCATGTTTTAGTCTATGAAATTTAGGGTTTGTAACATAACCTTAGTAAAGATTGATATTCCAGGATTTGATGGTATTGTTAATATGTTTTAATTGTTGAGATTTTGAGGTAGCATCGGGTGTGCTCTAGCCCTGAAAATTTGTGGAAGGGCTAAGACACACAAGACCTCCAAAACCCAGAAAGCGTTTGGAGAAATTTCATCTGGTGTGTGAGATATTAAAATAATTAATTTTTTTAATGGGGACCCTAAGTCTAACTTAGGGAATTAGAAAAATTAAAGTGAATTAATTAAACACATGTGATGAAATGGTCTAAGTGACGCGGATCAAGCTTTCTTTTAATCTCAGCCGTCGATAAGAGATTAAATCACGGTCATTGATGTGTCAACGAAAAAGTATAAGAGAAAGGCTTGGGGTCAATTGGAGACACACACAGAGTCTAAGAGATCGAATTCTTCTGACGGAGCAGTGCTCAGACGAAGATCAGATCTGAGTGACTCAGAGTTGCACTGAGGAGCAGATGCAGTGATTGGTCAGGAAGGCCAAGAGTACAGTGCAGATCAAGGGCAGCAGAGACGTGTTGAGATTTTGTGTATTTGGGGTAGCATCAGTTGTGCTCTAGCTCCCAAATTTTGTGGAGGGACTAGAGTACATTTGATCTACAAGACCCAGAAATGGATTTGGGAAATTTCATTTGCTTTAGAAGATATTAAATTAATTAATTATTTTAAGTGTATTTCCTAAGTTAAAACTTAGGGAACTTAAATAATTAGAGTGAATTTAATTAAACATGTGATGAAATTGTCTTAAGTCACACGGATCAAGATTTCTTTTAATCTTAGCCATTGATTTAAGATTTGATCATGGTCGTTGATTTGTCAATGAGAAAAGTATAAAGGAAAGGCTTGGGGTCATTTGTAAAGACACACAGAGGCAGAGCACTAAAGCTAAGCTAAGATTCTAGGGCAAGGTTGGCTAAGAATACTCAGAAGTACTTCAGCTGCAGAGAGGGGAATTTAGACCAAGGGGATAATTTGATCCCAGGGTCTAGAATACACAAAGAGGCAAAGAAGAGATCAGCTCAAGGACAGCGCAGAGGAAGGCAGCAGCAGCAGCAGGGACAGCGCAATTTTTAGGAAACCCTTCAGGGGTTGCACAAAGACCCTTAGGGGCAGCACAGTGACTGCGTCACCCATTCTGGGGTAACGCAGTCCCTTCCAGAAGCAGCGCTGAGAGTTTGGAGGCCATCCAAGGCTGACGCAGAGGCTTTCAGGGGCTTCAGAGGCTGACGCAGAGCCTTTCAGGGGCAACGCTAGGTTTTCTAGGCCTCAATCTAGCTGAGTTTTGTAAATCCTATTTGAGGGTGTGGATCAGTTAGTATTTTTGGCCCTAGATCAACCAGGAGTTGTAGATCTAGAGTTTTCTCTATCAGGTTTTCCAAATCTAGAACCCAGAGTTATGTATTCAGAAATATTCTTAATAATAGAACCCTCCAGCAGCCAAAGACCAGTTTTCCCACCTTGGGTTTTTCCGGGGACAGTTTGTCCAGAAATAACTGTCACTTTGTCAATGTGTGCATGTGCTTATTCTAGATCTGAATTGTTAGAGATCTATTATGTGTTTTGCTTCAATGTTAACTTGAATTTATTCAGTTGATAACTTTTATAAGTAGGAGGAGTTTAACCGGATTAACAATAATAATTTCTGCATAAGATTTAAGATTCAGAAATTTCTACAAGACGCAGTGGAGGCAACGCATTCATCAGAGGGAGTTATGCAGTCCCTCAGGAGGGTGACGCGGGCCCACGCAGAGGTACCACAGCATCTCCAAGGAAAAGTCCTGAATTTTGTCGGGAGAAGGGTTTTTGAGCCAGGAGGGCCAAAACTTGTTGGAAATACTGAGAGGGGGGGTGAATCAGTATTCCTTTCAATTAGAGCACTAGTTAATCTTCAATTATTATCAGTGTTTGTACAATGATAGCAATAAAAAAAGGAACACAAATGCACACAGTTTTTAAGGTTGAAACCCACTTCGGGACAAAAACCACCTATTGCTTTTCTAATAATTCTTTAATATTCAACTCCAATGGAAAATAAAGCTCCAACTTCCTAGAATCTAGAAAAGCATTATTCTCCAGCTCCCACTGGATGGATGCTCCAACGCCCGAGATTCTTCAGTAGTCAACTGAATGGATGCCCCAACACCCAATGAACTACAACTCACCCTAGCACCACTCTACCACCCTATAGAAGAATAAAAGAAGAATGGACTCCCATACAAGGGAAAATGGTCCACTCTACAATGATATAGAATGATGTAGAAGAAGAAGAAACACTAGACCACAACCCCAACTATCACACAACCACGTAACGATGATCCTAGACCTTCCGACACTGCCTCTTCAAGTCTTGGCAGATAGACACTAGAACAATTTTTACAATAATGTATTTACAATTACTTAGTACAATGATACCTTTACAGTGACTGTATGCAGTGCTGCCTAATTGAAGACTTCATGTGATGAACTTCTTGCTGTTGTTCTGCACCTTGGTAACTGCTCTTGTCATGCTACCCTCTGCTGCACCTTGCTTTGCTTTGCTGCCCTAGAAAGTTTGGTCCTTTGCAGCCCTTGACAACACATGATCTAGCTTTTTCTTGCCTTCTAGGAGCTCAATATTGAATCTCGTGTATCTCTATTATTTCATATCCCCAATATGTGCTTTTCGATCCTATTGTAGTCCTCTGAGTCTTCTTTCCAATGCCACAGGTCTGACCCAATTTGGATTTTTCAAGGGAGAGTTATGCCCAATCTCTCCTAATGTCCTAATTATGGACTGTTTCAATAGAGAAAACTTGTACGGCGTGCCACGTGTCATTGTTTCTTCATTCGGCTCTGAAATTGATAGAGCGAAAACTATAGTCCGTGCACTATCTGCTACTTTTTACAGAATTCCAATCCGATACTCAGAGAGAGAGTTATGACGATTTTCCCAAGGTCACTTCTTTGAGATGAATTTCAGGAGCCTGCAAAAACATTGACTTCCACAGATCATATCTCTGAAAATATTGCGCACCTTGATCTGAAATTTTTACAAGAGCTTCCTCAGGATTTTGGCTTCGCCTCATAAAAATTTCAGCTTCTGAACCTTCGTAGAAAAAAAAGTTAGAGAGATAATGCCACGATGACCTGTTTCAGATGGCGAAATCCCTTACATAAGGAGAATATGAGGATCACAATTTATATAAATGCTTAGGTTCAGAGGGGCTTCAACAAGTGAACGTGGGAGGGATTTTAGGAGCTTAAAAAATATTAATTATGACTTTTCAATGACCCATGCCACAACCCCATGGGGTTTTAGCCCACTAACTGGGGGTACAAACTTCAAACATGAATATCTCTCAAACCGTGAAGAATTACGTGGCGTGCCATATATCAACAAAAACATCTCGATAAGTAGAAACCATCAAAAGCATTCTTGACCCAGAATATATTAATTTGGTAGGTCAAAATTCCCATGCAATATTGGGGTAGCCCCTGGTGCTGCTTGGGTTGACATCAATGACAACCGTTGATCAACAAAACTCAGATCCGAGAGAAGCAGATCCACACAGAGCAAGGGTGACACAGTTCTTCAGCCCAGGCTACACAGGCTTACGCAGTTGCTGCGCAGAGCCAGCTGGGGTTTCACTAGTTGCTCATCCGGATCAGTCAGGACTTGCGAGAGTGAGGTATATCTCACAATTTCTGTGATTGTCGAAGTTTTCTCTATTGGGTCAGCCAAGTTTATGGCATCCTAGATGTACTCAGAAACTGTTTCTTAATAATAACAAACCCTCATATATGTTGCACCGGTTTTCCCGCATTGGGTTTTTCCGGGTACATTTGTCCAAAAAATCTGTGTCACTTTGTCATATGAGCATGCTATTTAGTAAATGATCTGTATGTGTAGGTTGCTAATTGTATTTACTTCGATGTTAATTCTAAATATGCAGATTAATAACTTGTATGTTTAATCAAGTAGGAGAAGTAAATCGAGATTTAATAGTAGGGTTTCTTAGTTAAGAAATTTTCACATTAATTTGATACCTAGGGTTTGCAAAAACCCCTAGTATAATCTAACATGCATAGTAGAATTGTTGTTTGATTAAATTGCTAATGTTTAAGGCTTTGTGTCACAAAGGAAGAATCTAGGGTATGCAAGACTAAGAGCCTAATAACTTGATTGAGTTGCTTTAAGTCTTAATAATATGATCTAATGTTTATGACAATAATACTAGCAGAAGATTGAAATATGTTTCTCTTGTTGATTATGAACCTAACTAGGTTTAGGTATCAGATGTCTAAAGTTTGAATGTTTTAATGCTTCCATTTTTGGTATAGTTAACTTCATGCTTTTGTGTATTTGTATTTGGTTGTATGTGTTATTAAAGGATTTGCAAGTACACAATATTCAAGATGATGAAGATGTTCACAGAAGCATGATGAAGGAAGATGAACTTGATATCATAAGAAGAAATGAAGCCATAAAAGGTTCTCTGATGTTATAGAAGAAGAAAGTAGTTGATCTCCCTAAATTAAGAGGGAGCCTAAATAGAAGGAGGGGTATATCTCCCCAGGTGAGAAGGAGAGAACATTACAACAATGAGTATTTTGAATTAAGCAAAAGAACTACAAATGAATATTAGTGAAAAAGACTTAAGAAAGTACTGAGGATGTTTTTGGTGTTGCTGAAAGAAGAAGGAGAAAGCTTCCGACAAAATTGTATATACCTTGATGATAAAGGAAACATCCGAATGATTGACCCTGAAGGTTTGTATATTTGAAAGTTTATTATTAATGGGGCTTATGTTTGTACAGGGAAATCTCACCATAAGAAGGTCGAACACTTGGGAAGCATGCTTGGACAAATGGATATATCTAGTTTATTAGGGAGAGTTGAAGCATCTAATGGTAGTTGCTTGGGAGGACATTTGGCCCGCTTATGAGTGTTTTATGTCCTGATCCCGAAGAGGGAGGGTCGCATTGGTCTTGGAGCTCTAACCTTGAATATGCACCTAGATCCCTGGGTTAATTGTTAGCAAGTAAGCCTGATGGTACCTAGACTAGTGGAAAGCTTGATTCCATCTTAGTCCCGCCCAAATAGATAACCCTAGTCAGGTATCTAGTCTAAGGCACCGAGTGTGCTAAAACTCTTCATAGTTCATTTTGGAGATCTTCCATGTACCTCTATATAGTTGTAATTATGAATACCTCCCTAGTTAAGAGGGAGAGTTGAAGAATGTAACTAGGTTCGGTCTTCATAATTGTATTTAAGTCATAATGTAATTTATTTATCAAAAGAAAGAAAAAGGAATTTTATTATTAAAAGAAATTGACTTATTAAAGCATGTGTTTCATGCTTGGGTCAATTGTTTTTAGGTCAAAGTCTCAATTGAAGGCTTCTAGGGTTTATGTCAAGTGTCCATGTCCATGTCATATTGCAAGAAACCCTTCTTGTGGATTATTTGTCAAGAAAGAAATTTATTTTATATTAAAATAAGTCTTCTAAGCCTCCTCCACCAATTCGGCCTAAAAAATGAACAAATCGACCTAAAATTGGGCAGCAAAATCACTATATAAAGGCAGCAACTCGACCTCATTTGTCACACACTCACAACAAGTTCAATCTGCAGTTACTAGGCCAAGAAAACATGTGAAATTGAAGGAAGAAAAAGAAGGATAACGAAGAAGGAGGGCTCTCTCAAGCATAAAAATCGAAATTTTCTCTCTCTTTCCCACACGTGTGAAGTTGTGCATCTGCTGGAAGGGGGCCGAAATTCTGCTGTAACTGTGTTAAATTTGGACAACTAGATCCAAACTCCATCTTATGATGCTCAGATGAAGATTCCAATATTTGTATTGGATTCCTCTTTCGGAGAGGTGTAAAATCGATATAAAATTGATTTTAATCTGATGAGCAGAACATTTATTTTGAATTTATTATTTATAATAAATTTTATTTTGAATTTATTATTTATAATAAATTTAAGTGCAGGTCGGCCTTAAGGTTTTACACCCCCAACAGATGTGTCACACACCTCAATGATGGATATAAATACAGTCAACGTTGGAGAGTTTTTCACTCATCTCATCCACACACTTCTCATTGGATACGAGCATCTAAGAAGCAGTGCTCACATGGGAAAAGGACGAAGTAGCTGCAGCTGGAAAAAGGACGAAATTTCTGCAGTTAGGGTTTCTGGATGAAATTTTCTGCAGTTAGGGTTTCTGGGCAAGTTTGACCAGCGTTGACTTTGGTCAACGCATGGTCCGTTTGAGCTGAAATTTTGTGGAGAGTTGGATTTTTGAAGGCTGTACTCATTGGCACAAAAATCAAGGTCAAAAGGTTGACCAAAGTTGGAGCTACGTTGACTTTATTGTTTCTGCCCTGCGTTGACATTTTCTGGACTGTGTTGACTTTTTTGGGGTTGACTTTGAGTTGACTGGATGATTGATTTGAGGACTGTTGTGACACATTCTGGGTTGGCCGATCAAGAAGACTTTGCTGGTTGAAGCATCCTGCTGACCGCCGTAACGCACCAACACATTCTCCTGTTTCTGGTTTGTCTTCTATAGTTCCACTGGTATGTTCTATCAGCTTTTTACTTAACTATTTATGTGATTGCTGTTATAAAAGTAAAATTGCATCAAGCATAGAACATCTACAAAAATTTACATGGTATCAGAGCTGAGGTGAAGACAAGCCCTAACTTATAGCAATCACCAACTGAGAAAAATGAGTTCCACAAGTTATGGCTTCAAGGAGGATGACAAGCTGATTGGAAGGGATGACTTCCATGCTTGGAAGATGATATTAGATCTCAAATTGGAAGACCATGATCTCATGGACTATGTATTGGGTAAGATACAAGAACCTCCATCCACTGCTACTGCTGCTGCTAAAACCAAGTATAAGAAGGGGGAGATCAAAGCAAAGCTAATGATTAGGGAATCCATACATAAAAGTCTAGTTGCCTACATATCTGAGCTAGGCACATCCAAGGAGATGTATGATAAGCTGATACAAATGTTCAAAGTAAACAATGCAAACCAAGTGCTATTCTTCAAGAATCAATTGAAGAATCTGAAGAAAGGCAGGGATGAGTCTGTCCAAACATACTTTCTGAAATTGACCGAGATCGGGAACAATCTGCTGGCTATTGGGGAGACAATAGCCGATCGTGAGATGGTACTCACCGCACTTGGAGGGCTCCCATATGAATGGCAAGTATTCAACACTACCATTCTCAATAATAATACAATTCCTAACTTTGACGAGCTACTGTCAAGATGCATGAAAGAAGAGACAAGAATGAAGGAATACGAAAATGACAGAAATGTTGCCTACGCTGCTCATTCTAGAAAGAAGAACTCTGGTGGTCCTAAGAACAAAGGAAGAGCAAGGGCCCAAGGAAAGAAGGGCAAGTGTTTCACTTGTCATAGGGCTGGTCACTATGCTAGATAATGTCCTTTCAAGAAGGATTCTCCCGATAGTGATGACAACAACAACAACCGGAGGAATGGAAATCAAAAAAACGACAGGTCCAAAGGAAAGAGGAAGGCTCCCTCTAGCGGAAACAATCAACCTTTCAAAAGGTCTAGAAACTCCAGGTATGAGGAGTCAAATGTTGTTGATAAAAGAAATGAATACATTCTTGTATCTGCCCTCTCTGCTGCATCCCCGCCCGACACTATGATGTCTGGCTGATAGATAGTGGTGCCTCAAGACACATCACTGGGTTCAAGGAAGCACTCTCTAACATGGTTGAGAAGGATACTAATCTGGAAATTATCCTTGGAGATAATGCCACATATCCCATGAAAGGGACAGGGACTGTGACCCTCCACTTGTCTCAAGGACAAGTCCTACATTTGCAGGATGTACTCTATGTACCAAAATTGAAAAAGAACCTTGTGTCTATATCAGACATCGAAGACAAAGGCTTCAATGTGGCATTCACTGATGGAAAGGTGCGCATGTGGAAGAAGAATCTCAAGGAAGCTATCGTGATTGGTTTTAGAGTTGGAACACTATACCAGGTTGAAGGAAGTCCACTAGGAGCTATGACATGTGATACTATCCGACAAACTGAACTATGGCACCGAAGGTTTGGACACCTTCATTACAAGGCCCTTCCCGAAGCAAGGAAGGTGGTGACAGGGATGCCCGAGTTTGGAAACAATCATGAAGGTGTATGTAAGGGTTGTGCCGAAGGAAAGCATACAAGGGGACCTTTCCCTTCAAGTGTCACAAAGACATCTGATATTTTGCAACTGGTCCATTCTGATCTATCTGGTATGCTACCCATGACATCCCCGGGAGGATGTTCTTACTATATGACATTCACTGATGACTTCTCCCCCAAAACCTGGATATACTTCTTGAAGAAGAAGGATGAGGCTTTCATGTGGTTTCGTACCTTCAAAGCCTTGGTGGAAAATATGACAGGGAAGAAGATCAAGATTTTGAGGACCGACAATGGCACTGAATATGAGTCAAATGAGTTCAAGGACTTTTGCAGAGAAGCTGGCATTAAGAGGGAGACTACTACTACCTATACTCCTGAGCAGAATGGCGTTGCTGAACGAAAGAACAGGACCATTGTGGAAGCTGCCCGTGCCATGCTATGTGACCAGGGTCTACCGAAGTTTCTGTGGGGAGAAGCTACGAATACTGCTATATACATTCAAAACCAATGCCCTCATTCCGGCCTGGACTCCAAAACTCCCGAAGAGGTTTTCACTGGTAAGAAACCTGACGTCTCACATTTTAGAATTTTTGGATGTCCTGTTTATTTTCATGTGCCAAAAGAAAAGAGAAGTAAGCTGGATGCTTCTGGGAAGAAAGGAATGTTTGTGGGCTACAGCGAAACCTCTAAGGCCTATAGAGTCTATGTCCCTGGTCAAAGGGAAGTAGAAATATGCCATGATGTCACTTTTGACGAAGATGCTTCCCTGAAGAAAGTAGTAGATCTTCCGAGATCTGAGGAAAATCGTGAAGCAAGGCCTGGAAATCAGGAAGAACCGCGGGATGAGACAATGCCTGATGTTGAAGGACCAATGGACCCAATAGATCCATCTCCTTCACTGAGAAAGAGACCATCATGGCTCAGGGACACTCTCGAAGATGCCGAGGGACATGCTGCCCCGAGGGGGACATTTCGAGAAAGCAAGAAGCCGTGTAGATACCAAGGGTATCTGGCTGCCATGAGTACCATTGTACAATCTGAACCTGGATCTTTTGAGGAAGCCGTAAAGCATCAAGTCTGGAAGGATGCTATGCACAAAGAATATGAGTCCATAATGAAGAATGATGTCTGGGATGTGGTTCCAAGACCGAAGGACAAATCAGTTGTCACCGGGAAATGGCCCTACAAGATCAAGCATGGATCTAATGGAAGTGCTGAAAAGTTCAAGGCAAGATTTGTTGCCCGTGGCTTCTCTCAAAAAGAAGGAATAGATTATGATGACATATTTGCACCTGTGGCACGATATACCACCATTCGATCAATCATAGCCCTTGCTACTACACAAGGATGGAGTCTTCATCAGATGGATGTCAAGACCGCTTTTCTGCATGGTACAATAAAAGAAGAGGTGTATGTAGAACAACCTTTGGGGTTTGAAGTTCAGGATCGGGACACTCATGTCTGCAGGTTGAAGAAAGCCCTCTATGGGTTGAAGCAAGCACCCAGAGCTTGGTACGAGAGGATAGATAGCTACTTGATGAAGCTGGGCTTCACTCGAAGTAACGTTGATCCGAACCTTTACTTCAAGGTTGTCCAGGGGAAGACTCTCATTCTGGTGCTATATGTGGACGACCTCTTCCTGACAGGTGCTGACCCTCTCATTCATCAATGCAAGAGGGAGCTTGTTGCTGAGTTCGAGATGAAGGACCTAGGACTGATGCACTACTTCCTAGGCCTAGAGGTCTGGCAGAGACCTGGAGAGATTTTCCTTTCTCAAGGAAAATATATTGTGAAACTTCTAGAAAGATTTGGTATGGTGGATTGCAAGTCCGTGTCAACACCAATGGAACTCAACTTCAAGAAGTTGAGTGGCAGCGCTGCTGGGCCCGTATTGGCAAATCTTACTGAGTATCGTCAACTCGTAGGGGCTCTGATGTTCTTAGTGAACACCCGTCCAGATATATGTTTTGCAGTGAACACTTTGAGTCAACAGATGGTTAAGCCTCATCACTTTCACTGGGTTGGTGCCAGGAATATTCTGAGATACCTTCGAGGCACGATAAACCATGGGCTGAGATACACTGCCGGGAGCGTGACACTCCGTGGATATACTGATGCCGACTGGGCTGGCAGTGTGGTGGATCATAAGAGCACATCGGGATGCGGCTTCAATCTTGGTTCTGCTTCGATTTCATGGATGAGTAGGAAGCAGAAGTCCGTGGCTTTGAGCACCGCAGAGGCCGAATACATTGCAGCAAGTATGGCCTGTTGTGAAGCAGTTTGGTTGCGAAAGCTCTTTAGTGAGCTGTTTGGACATGTGCTAGATACCACCGTGATACTCTGTGATAACCAGAGTGGGATTCGCTCGACCGAGAATCCTGTGTTCCACGACTGATCCAAGCATATTGATATCAGGTACCATTTCATCCAGGATATGGTACAACAAGGCACCATAAGGCTCAATCATATAGGAATTGATGAGCAGGTCGCGGATATTCTCACTAAGCCCCTGGGGAAGGTCAAGTTCCTAACCTTCCGTGAGAGACTTGGTATCGTGGAACGACCCTATGATGTGGGTCCTGTTGGACGATGAGCTCGAGGAGCTCTGGGGGGCTTTGGGGACAACTTCTCGGAGCTATGAGCAACCACAAGGCTAGGCTTGCCAAACCTTGTTGGTATGCTTGGACCCCACCGTTGTGATTATTGAGTTGGTTCACCTCTCATTATCTGTGCCCCGTATGCATCCTACCCATTGAGTTCAGGGCTCATGGGAAGTACCTCTCATTTGGCCAATGAGATGGGAAAATCTAGAGACCAGTAGCAAAGACTGATGGACGCATCAGAGATTGTCGTACTCTCTATCTAGGATGGCACGGTCCAACCACTTGATCTGGGATCAAGTCTAGTGAGGTCTCGGACCTCCGCCTGACTTCGGGTCAGATGAACCAACTTTGGGTTGGTTGGAGACTCTTTGTGAGTCTGATAGAGGTTTCGGACCTCTGGGCTGAATTTGTCAGCCGGGGGATGATGTCTTTGTGACTGACCCACTTCTGTTCTGAAATAAAGAGGCCAGCAAAGCAAGTTACGGCGAGATGACGCACGATGTTTGATTGCACTGGTGGATGGAGTTCTCCCTAGTTGAGAGGGAGTGTTAAATTTGGACAACTAGGTCCAAACTCCATCTTGTGATGCTCGGATGAAGATTCCAATATTTGTATTGGATTCCTCTTTCGGAGAGGTGTAAAATCGATATAAAATTGATTTTAATCTGATGAGCAGAACATTTATTTTGAATTTATTATTTATAATAAATTTAAGTGCAGGTCGGCCTTAAGGTTTTACACCCCCAACGGATGTGTCACACACCTCAATGATGGATATAAATACAGTCAACGTTGGAGAGCTTTTCATTCATCTCATCCACACACTTCTCATTGGATACGAGCATCTAAGAAGCAGTTCTCACGTGGGAAAAGGACGAAGTAGCTGCAACTGGAAAAAGGACGAAATTTCTGCAGTTAGGGTTTCTGGACGAAATTTTCTGCAGTTAGGGTTTCTGGGCAAGTTTGACCAGCGTTGACTTTGGTAAACGTATGGTCCGTTTGAGCTGAAATTTTGTGGAGAGTTCGATTTTTGAAGGCTGTACTCATTGGCACAAACATCGAGGTCAAAAGGTTGACCAAAGTTGGAGCTGCATTGACTTTATTGTTGCTGCCCTGCGTTGACTTTTTTGGGGTTGACTTTAAGTTGACTAGATGATTGATTTGAGGACTGTTGTGACACATTCTGGGTTGGCCGATCAAGAAGACTTTGCTGGTTGAAGCATCCTGCTAACCGTCGTAACACACCAACACACTCTCCTGTTTCTGGGTTGTCTTCTATAGATCCACTGGTATGTTCTATCAGCATTTTACTTAACTATTTATGTGATTGTTGTTATAAAAGTAAAATTGCATCAAGCATATAACATCTACAAAAATTTACAAACTAGGAGGCCGAAATTCTATTGCAACTAGGAGTTCGAAATTCTGCAACTAGGAATTCGAATTGTTGGATTGTTGTTGGGCTGAAGTTGTTGGATAAGAAGAGACTACTACATAATCTTAGAAGGTTGACTTCATGGAGGAGGAAGGTCTATTGGTTTAGGGTCTTGATCCATCTCGATTTGAATTACTGAAAGAAGAGTTCTTGATTGGGTTTTCCCCAATATAGGGGTTTTAGCCCTGGTCGTTCGCCTACATCTAGTGTTCCTAGTCTTCATATTTTGTTTTGATAATTGTTTGATGAACTAAGATAAAAGATGAACATAAGAAAGACACTAAGAATTCAAAGGTATCACAAGTAATTATCAACATAAGAAAATCTTTCTGCCTTTCTGATTTTCTAACAGATAGTGCTAAAAGATAATAGGGTGGGAGAGTACATCCAGCAGGCGATGGCACCACCTCAAAACCCCCAACAATTAGCCCATCATAATTAGAATGATATCAAGGCAAAGAGGATCATTCTAGAAGAGGTCAAAGATGATATAGTACCTCATATCCATGAGAAAAAGATAGCATATGAGATGTAAGATACAATCCTGAAGTTGTATCAGAGTACCAATGATACTAGGAAGCTTGCTCTTAAGGAGAAGTTGAGGAGTACCGGATGAGCAAGGATGAGCCCATCGTCCCATATTTGTCAAGGTTCACTCAGGTACGAGATGAACTAGGTGGGGTAGGCGAAGTTGTATCTGATCATGATCTTGTGAGTTTTGCCTTACTTGTACTTCACAAGTCGTGGAAAGGGTTCCAAGATGTTGTTAGTGGGAGAGAGAACTACCCAAAGTGGTAAAAGTTTTGGACTGATTGTGTTGCACACATTTTGTCACAGTTCCAAAGAAGCAGCAGTGCCAATTTTTTCAAAGTTCAGAATCATCAGCCAGCAAGTTATCATGTCATTGTGAATCCTATTATGTGGATCATTAAAGAAAAATCTCCTATAGGTACCCCTAGAAATGAGGGGATGACAAAGCCTAGAAAGTGGCTAGAAGTATTAATGAAGGTGATGGAAATCTGTCCCTATTCTTCTTGGAGGAAGAAGTGTCTACACAAAAACCAAAACCTATAATGGCAAAGGTAGTACCAATGTAAGGGGTTTGAGAAGGCTCAATAAGACAATGGGGAACTTTACAGTCCTTGTATGCATCATCGACAAGTTCATCTATCAAGATGCTCTTCCTTTGTGGTTCTCAACTAGAGAATGGTAAGAGAGTGTTCTTCTACACCCAAGTAATGTCACTCCCATCTAGAACCCTAGTCTAAGTAAGGCACAAACACAACTTCCAAGGTATTGCAAAACAAATTCGAAGAGAGTCCCACATGGCCTTGCAGTGTCTGGGAATTAGACTAGAGAGAATAGAGTAACTCGTGAAGGAGGGGTCTGAATTTTTAAAGAGGCATATGCACTCTTTGGAAAGCTACACGTCATGTGAGATTGAATAAATAAGCAACAAATTGGACAAAATAGACTGGAGGCAAGTGCCTCAGGGGGTGGCACTTTCCATTATCAATAATATGACTTGCAGGACCTAGACCATAGAGTAATGAGAGATCTGCAAAGTTCTGTAGATGACGTGGGGAGAGGCACCCTTTAGTGTAAATCAAGGAAGATGATGATATTGTCTAGTGAACATGTATTATATTTCTATTTTATCCTTGTTTCTTTTAGGGGACTCAGTCTAAATTGAACATTCACACATTTCATTGTGTTTTATCGGAGAAACAGTGAAATTTGATCACTCTACTGCGATTTTGTACTCTATATCAATGTTGTTAGACTCCAACTCTTTTACGATGGGGCTGGCCTGTGACTCGGGAAGACTCGGCAGAGTCTTTTCAGATTCAGCAAAGAGGAAAAATTACTCAAAACATGCTATGGCAAGTTTTAGAGGAGAAGAGAGAGTTTCAGAGGAGTCTTGCGAGTTTCAGGGGAGTCTGGCAAGTGGAGAGTATGACAGAAGAGTCTCTAGGAATTACTCTTTGCAATGGTGACTCGGCAATCACAACACTGTTCTACACATATTAATAATAAGTAGAGCTCGGTTATGATTGGAAGAAGAGGCATAACAGAACTGATACAACATCCACTAGTTTTGAGGGATGTACCTTCTTACCTTAGGGGCACTAATATAATATAACTGTTTTTCCAACTTAAAAAAAAGGGAAATAAGTTATGTGGACTCTTCAATGTAGCTGTAAAGGTGCACATTTTTTTTATCTTATTTCTGTCTTTTGTGACTTTACGGGTTATAGTCTACAGATTTTGCCCGCGGGTATTCAGTTCAGCCCTTTTATAATTTTGGTAGTTAAAGGTCGGTACTTTTAATATAAATCCATTGTTTCACACCTGTTACAATAATAAAATCATTATTATTATCATTAATAATGGCTACTAGTCAAAATTTCTCTGTTTCGCTATTTGATTTGCCTCCCATTGACCTATTTGGATCAATGGTGGAAATCAATGTAATTACACCCAAACCAACGTTCAGAACATGCATGTAGATATGCAAACAAGTGTAAAGCCAATTAATTTGATAGCTTAAATTCAAAACCAGAAAACGTAGATGAGGAGAAAATTTAACAAAACCAGGCTTACTCCTTCCATACGGAACCAGAATCTGTGCCGCCCTGGCGACTTACAAAAGTGTTTAAAGAGAACACGTGTCGAGCGGCCCTAAACAGCTGTGGGACGGATTGTTCATCCTTCAGCTCTCGCAGTAATGAAAACACGGTCTCATAACACTGTCTGGCCTTCGCAAAATCCATCTCTCTTCAACACTGTGAACTCAAGAGCGTTGCGGATTGTCAACCGGAGACCCTCCAAAACTGTAGAAGAATGTCCACAAAAAGTTTTCAAAAGCGATAGAATCAGGACTCTCTGCTCCCATTTGCTCCCCGAGAGATGTCTTCTGGTTTTAGAGTTTCAGAACATCACCGTGGCAATCTTATCATTAACATGCAATTTATCAATTAAATGGGAGCAGAACAACAATTCAATTAATAATTTAGATGTGGGGATAGATGTGACCGGTGCCTTTTATGGTATCTGCAAGAATAAACGTGCTCTTTTGACGGAGCCAAATAGGGCGACCTCGCGGCGGCAGGCTAGCCTCAGTGTGCGGAGCACTGCGGACTTACACCGGCTACATAACAAATGAAACTTCGGCGCGGCATTGGACTTCGACAGGTCGTTTGACCCGATGACAACGTGTACTTTGGTGACGTGAGGTTGTATCTCTGCGAGGCATGCGTCACCTGATGACTTGAAGGGCAAATAGATCTTATCTTGTTCATACCCATGCAGGATGGATCTCGCATTTTCAACAGTAATGGCATCGTGCCATGAGAAATTTTGAACACCAGTATGAAAGCTAAGAAATATAACATCGACAAGAACTTGGTAGAATATATTTTAACGCGTTTTCAATTTATAGAAAGGATTTTAAGACATTTTCAATTTATATTATATTATATGTATTTAATTATATTACATGTATTTTCATCATATGTAGAATTAGATTTTGTTTTGTTTTTTTAAGTCTACAAAATTTGTAAAAAAAAAGTCTAGTCATTGTCACTATAATAGTAAGAGTATATTTAATAGCTCATAAGTATGCTACCATTATTACTCCAAAATATATTTAATAGTTTGTAAGCTTGCTACCAAAGTATATTTAATAGCCCATAAGCTCACTACCACTATAATGGCTCAGTATATCTAATAGCCCGTAATCCCGTCACCACTATAACACCAATATTATATCCAATACTCCGTAAGTCAAATATACTGGTAATATATGACTTAGTAAGAGTCGAGACTCCACAAAGGTGGGGGATCCTACTCCTTGAGCTTTATAACAATGATCCAAAGATGTCCTCTTGTGGGATTTGAAACCGGGTGGAGAAGATAACATCCCCTTGTGTCAACTAATCAATCATCCCACGAGGGGATTATATAGATCTTACTTTGTTGGTAGATAATGATAATAGTTTATAAAGATATCATTTAGGGATTCACAGTGTAGCAACCTCCCTCAATCACACTTATAAATAATAATTATACCAGTAAAACAATATGAACCACTTCATATTCTAGTATCATCTCAATCTTCAGTCTTAAACTTTTGAACTAAGATTCAATGAAGATATGCCTGAAAAAACCACCAATATGGATGTTGAATAATTCATATGAAACGAACTTTGAAAAAGAGTAGAAATTCTAAAGGTGAATAGTGGCGTTGTTTAAACACTTCCCTCATAAGTGGTTGTTATGCTAACCTCGTGTTAAACATACAACCCAATGATAAGCCTTAAATATTGAGTTATTACACTTATATTTTTATAGGAGTATTGTCAGCTAGACCCTTCAATTATATTGTGCGTTTTGTCCCCTAAATATATACCAATGAGGCTTAGCCTTAAGGGCATTTCATATTGTACACTTATTCTATTGTAAAAAAAGGTTACCCCCTCAAAGCGGCTTATATTTCATTATTATTTTAAATTCTCAAGGCGTAGAGTCACTTCTCTCTCTATTTTCAAATTATTTTGGTATTTGTTGCCTTACAATTAGTATCAAAGACTATGATCACAAGATTTCACTTGTCCAATCAAGACATCTTGGCATTTTAGCTATAAATTTTGTTTTTGGAATATTCAAACAATAGAATTTGGTAGTGACTAGGGAATCACATTGAGGTACATGCACAAAAATTTCATGTTCTGATTCATTATACTTTCGAAGATATTGCATGAGGAAGTTAGGCTTTATGATTAGGACTAAAATCAATTTCAAACAAGTAATTTTAGAATTTTCACCATAATTGTTTTTTATGAAGTTTGAGACTACATAATTTTCATGATCCTAAGGAGACATAGAGCATTGCTTGTGGTAAAATTTTTAGATTTGGTATCACTATACCTCTTGAGATATAACTTGTGGCTTTTAGAGCTTTTGACTAGTATCGAAATTGCTCTCAAACTAGATATTTATGAATGTTTGCTATTTCTTCTTCTAGTGAAGTTTTTGATTGCGAAATTTTCAAGATTTTTATAAGACATATAGAAGTAAAAACAATAGAAATATTGGGTTCTAAGACACTATAATTTCTAAAATACAATCTATATAAATTTGATTTTTTTACAAGTCCAAAAACCAAACGAGTGTTATTGGTAGAACTATCATATCTAGAGCTCTGAAAGTCTAAATTGTATGTCATTAGTTGATTTGGAAAGAAGACATGTCATAGTATTTCAGGTGAAATTTTCAATACTTGATATTAAATATTAAACACACGAAATACATCCCAAAATTGTTGTAGAAATGGATACCTTCTCAGAACATCTACATCCTCAACTTCCTTACCTTTTTCACTAGAGATATGTATTGTGAATAACAAGCACCTTTCCTACGACTGTGTTTTGCCTGCATAGCTGAAACCATTCTCACTGATGTTGCTTTCTTCTTTCCCTGTAAGATTCTTTGTTCCCCATTGTTATCCAAGCACTCAATAGCCTTGTCATAACAATTCACCTTGGTTCTATGAAGATACAACCAATCCATGCCCAACAACATATTGTATGATCCCAATGGAAATATGTTCAAATGCGTTGTTGTAGATATTCCATTCAACTCAAATGCACGAGCTATTACCCAATGATGAATTTTCTTCTTGGTACCTATATCCAACTGCACTAACTATGACTTTGCATGCAATTCCTTGTTCAAACCACACTTATCCACCAGGTTAGGACTAACATAACTATAATTAGATCCAAGGTCAGTCAATATAGAAATAACTTTTTCACAAAGCTTATCGTCCATCTCGATAATATACATATGGCGATTTGCATGCATGTTATCCAACGCTGCATAGATCCTGGGAATACTATGTCCAACATCTCTAATTTTATGTGTCTGCTACACAGTGTAGATTTGCGTCCTACCACCATGATGTTGTGGGAATTCTCTCCTGTGATGATCTCCTCCACAAGTGAAACACCGGACTGGCTCCTTATTCTCATTCTTATTCTTCTCCTCCAACCGAAGTCTGTGTCCTCTACCATATATATTTAACTTCCTAGGTGGTGCAACATTCTCTTTGTTTCTTGTGTCCTGAGGTATTGCTCATTTCTTGTCCCATTTTCCTTTGTCCCTTGAATTACCTTTCTAATCCATCTTTTCGCTTTGATTATTCAATACAATACTTTAGTTCTGAATGGCCTCCTCCAATGATTTAGGCTCATCGAACTCACTCCTGTCTTTGAATGCTATCCTCTTTGATAATACTATTCAAATCCTACTTGTTCAATAAGAGTCAACTAGGGGCATTAATAAAGTATTTGAACGGTGAGAAGCGGTCTATCGAGATACCAACCGATTGAAGTGGACAGGTAGCCTTCGCAAACCCAACCCATTGATGAATCTTTGAATCTTTTCCTTCTCCTCCTTGAGGTAAGGCACATATCGCAACAACTCCAAGAACCTGCTAGTGTACTCCTCGTCACTCATGGATCCCGTCCTTAGCTCATAAAACTCTTTCGCCCTGTCATCATAGTACCTCTTCGATAGATACTTCTTCCTTAACAATATTTCGAACTCACTCCAATTTGTTTCCTCCTCGTAAATTTCCCTGACATTCTACACCCTTCCCACCAAATGTTTGCTTTACCTATGAGACTGAATGTAGTTATTCTAGCTTTCATGTTTTCCGAGTAGTCATGTAACTTGAAGAAATTCCTCATACAAAGTAACCATGCCTATGCACCATGTGGTTTCTTCATCTCTCCATAAAATGTAGGTGGTTTTTCTTTCTTAAACTCATCTGAAAAATACCCCGTGTCGTTCCTCCTGTAAGGATGATAATGATGACGATCATGATGCCTGTCAAAACCAAACTAGAACGATACCTGTGTCTGCAACCTCTCCTATTCGAAGTATCCAAGAACTTGCCATCTCTGATCGTATCCTCTTTAGTTGATCTATGACCACCAGGAGACCTACTACCATAAGTTCCATTAGTCCCATCCTCCTGTCCATAGTTGATCCAAAGTGGCCTTTGTTTCTGCAAATCTAAAAAACTTTGAAGAATTACTACATTAACCTATTCTTGCTTTTCTTGTTCTTGTATGAGTCTTTCATTATCTGCCTTGCAACTTCTCATTTCTTCCTTCAAACTTCTCAGTGTATCTTCCAAATCAGAAGAATTCCCAACACCCTGTTGTTCCTTTTATTCATAGGGAGAATCTTTGTAGTCTACCATCTTTCTATTCATCTCTTTTTTCTTCCTATAATGCATACTATGTTAGCTAAACCAAATCACAATAAACCAACATACCTTAGCATACTTTCGGGAGGATATATCATCTACAAGATCAACTAATTAGTGTAATATATGTATAGATATAATCATATCAACATATAGGTATAACAACACATAACTGTCATTCTAGCTAGAGTCCGGCCATCAATGCATGAACATATCATTACACATACCATGACCTCATGCATGACAACATCAACCATGTTGACATACACAGAAAATACACAAGTGTAAACAACATGTGACTAAGCATAAACGAACAATGCATGTACAACATGTAACAACATGTAATCAAGCATGCACGGACAACACCTAAACATGAACAACATGTAACCAGGCATAAAAAACCATTGCATGTACAACATGTAACACTATGTAAGCAAGCATACACAGGCAATACATAAGTATAACATCACATAACCAATCATACACTCATGATGACGCATGTCACGACAACACCACCAACTTTGTCATGATGACATCACTATAACCATGACCAACACCATGCATATGAAACAAGCATACATAGACCACAACCATACTAAACATGCATGCAACCAAAATAAATGCATGATCAACGCACCACCCATCCAGTCCGAGAGTTGAACCGTGCTCTGATACCACTTTGTAACACCCTCACTCCATATCTACCAAAGTTACCAGCCAACCGAGGTAAACATGCGACGAGAGGCCACTATGATGATATTCAACCTCCTAGGTCACCTTAAGGAAGTGGGATTGACAGAAATACATGACACAGAACTTGTACATCCACACTAACACCCCTAGGATCCAACCCAACCACTCAGGCCTCTTACCCCTGGGTCACACTGACCTTTTAAGCTCTTTGAACTCTGGACGCAGGCACAAGCCTACATGCCAGTGTCCAGGAGACTCTGGATGAATGCATAATCCTCCATGCCAACGTCCAGGGACTAAATTCCCCAGTGTTGTGCCAACATCCAGGGACTAAATTCCCTAGTGTTGTACCAGGGTCCCCGATATTTGAGCCACTTTTTCAGGCCCATAACCCATATCACTACACAAAACTTCATGACAAGTTCAAATATAATTAATAAAAATAGGACAATGATTCTAAATCAATCACATTAACAAGTGATCATCTAGACCTCTCCTAGCCATGACAAGCATTTCGTCAAAAATATCACAAAAATTTAAACTACAGGTGTAAAAAACATATCTTAGCATAGGGGTCTCATACTTATCATAGAATAGATAAGAGGCATTATTCCCTTACATCATTAGTTGCATTACCATCTATTTGACCATATATACGTTATCCATTCATTTACAAGTAAAAACATAGAGTGAGCCATACATCATTATTGACATAATACATGCTCATAACCAACATAATAAACACATAAATATGACGCATACATAAACCATAGAATCCACGTGATAACCAGAATATTTACTCATCAAAATAAAATTTATTTCCATAAGAAAAATGAAACCAGGTTTGGGACTTCCATGTTCCACCCGACCATAGACATGGTTGAGCCAAATCTCACTTCAGTCAGTCACCCCCGTGCCATATTCCAAGCATGAATGTGGGATCTCATCAAACACATCAATCAAAACCAAACTAGGGATCTAGAGACCAACCCACCTGAACCGTCAACCAATGATTATTCCTCATGGTCAAACATCACTAACCATCATGGATTAGTCTCTACCCAAGTTTTCCAGGGCTCTAGAGTGTTTGTTCCAACGAAGGCTCTAGGATTAGTAACTCAACCCCAGTTGTTTTCGGGCTCTAGAGCGTTTTTCCAACCAAAGCTCCAATACTAGTAACTCAACCCACCTAGGGATCTAGAGTGTTTGTCTAACCAAGGCTTTAGGACTAGTAACTCAACCCAAAAGATGTATGTCGGGCTCTAGAGCATTTGTCCAACCAAGACTCTAGGAACTAATAACTCAACTCACAACTAAAGGAACATGAGAACCAACCTGAAAAAAAATAAAAATAAATAAATAAAATAAATAAATAATAAATAAAAAAATTAAAATTAAAATAAATAAAAATAAATAAATAAATAAATAAATAAAAATAAAAATATAAAAAAAATAAAATAAAATAAAATAAAATAAATAAAATAAAAATAAAAAATAAAAAATTAAAAAAAATTAAAATTAAAAAAAAAAATTAAAAAAAATTAAAAAATTAAAAAATTAAAAAAAAAATAAAAAAATAAAAAAATAAAAATAAAAATAAAAAATAAAAAATAAAAAATTAAAATAAAAATAAAAATAAAAAATAAAATAAAAATGAAATGAATGCACAACTCCATGGCTATCCTGGAAATGACAAGGCTAGGAAATCCATTGTCAATCCAGGCAATCCTCCATGCCAATGACAGATCATAACCATGAAACCACATGCAATACAATGCATGACAAAACTAGTGAGGAAAACATACATGCAACTCAATACATGCACTCAAAAATTGTTGTAGATGTTGATCCTGATGTCCTCTTGCCCTTTCTTGCTCTTTCTTTGTCTTCTTGATCCAAATATCCAAGTATACCACACTCTCCAAGAGTGCTCCAAGAATACTCTAAGTGCTCAAGAGTATGAGAGAGATAGAGAATAATGAGAGCTCCAAAAATGAACTGAAAAAATCCCGTGAACTGATCCTCATAAGCCTTTTTATTAATGAGGCCTCAAATTTCTTCAATTTCCTTTATTTTTCCTTCATTTTCCTCCTCACATGAAACATGTGACCTTTCACCTCCCTTTTCTCCTATTTTCCATTATTTTCATAAATAAATGCCAATAAATGCCACTTTGTCTTTCCAAATCCTTAGCCATTGGTTTTTCCAATTTCCATAGCCATAATAAACCATGTGAACACCCGCACTAGGATGTTTTTCCAAACATTCAGCTTGGAATACGTGTCCCATAACTGTGGTTATTATTTTGTTTTTATTAACTTTTATTACATGGAATTTTCACCATGGCTGTTACACGAAAGTTGTGGGTTGAGTTACTAGTCTTGGAAGCCTTGGCTGGAACAAACGCTCGGTAGATGTGGATGGCTTGGGTAGAGACCAATCTAGTTATGGTTTTGATGTTCGACCATGAGGTGGAATCACTCGTTGAGGGTTAAGGTGGTTTGGCATTTGGAAGCCCTGGTTGGGTTTTGTTTAATGTGTTTGATGAGATCCCATATTCATGCTTGGAATATGGCACGGGGGTGGTTGGCTAAAGAGATATTTGGCGCAGCCATGTCCATGGTCGAGTGGAACGTGGAAGTTGTGAACCTAATCGGTTATTGCCTATGTTTTATAAAAGCTAAGTACCCTTGATTTTGTACCTATTAATATATGGATTTAATGGTTGTGTTATTATTGTTATTTACATGGTTTTATGCTGGTTATAAGCATGGTTATATGACTGGTTCAAGTCATGGTTATTTCATGTATTTACTTGTAATTGTAAAGATAATGAATGCAGACCTAATTAATGTCACAACAGTTCAAGGGAGAAGGTGGTGATCCTTCTTGCCATGTCTCATAAGAGTTTTCAGTCATTCATGCTTTGTCTTGTATCCTAGACCAGTATATTGCATTGATGCCAAGTGTTTGACAAAATTTCAGTCCCGGTTGGGAATGCTTAGGCCTAGTCCTGGGGTTAGTTTTTGTTTAATAACCTTGTCATCGTGTGTTTAATGGATTCCTGAAGCTACAACAAGTTTTGGGTAGTTGTCATAATTATGGGCTTGAAAAATTGTTGAGGAGGTAAATCCCCTCTGCGGACAGAGGCGATCCCTACTAGCCCAGCAGGGGTCTAGCAACAAACAAACAAAGCAAGCTCCTAATTACGAATGAAAGACTTGGAATAGAAGCCTACCTGGATTCCAACGCTATGATCTGAAGAAGAAGTGTCCCCGTCCTTCAGCCCTGGCAGATCACAATCCTTCCACGATCTCCGCGGATGAACACCTGCACATAGAAGAAACGAACAGATACAAGCATAGGAACCAGCATACGTAACTAAACATCGGTCAGAAAAGATATAACTCGCATTAACATGATGGAAAACGGAGTGGAACCATAATCATAGTCATCTATAAAATGATAAACGAATAGAAGTTACAACCAAGTTCTGACGTCGCAGCTTCCTTCGAACGGGTCTCCGGTCGTCCACGTCTCGCAAAGCTCGCCAAGGAAAGGGAAACCTCTCCAGAGTCTCGTAACAATGGTCTCCTCGCTTGAATGGGCCTTAAGGGAAAGAAGGAGATTCTTTACGGACACAAGGCACTTGGGAATGAGAGATGCAAGCTTGACACTTTAGAGACTATCGGCCATTCAGCCCCTTCATCGATGGATGAAGGCTATATTTATAGAGGAGAGGAGGAGGTTGGGATCCCTACAATAGTGGAAGGGAGGCCTTATCCCTTGGGAGGTTCCCCATAAGGTGGAAACAAGAGGCCAAAGGAGGAAGGCCATGGTTATTCAGTCGAAACCACTCCTAATGACTCATCCACGAAGTTGTTGTAATCAAAACTTCGCCTCCTTTTTAAAAAACTTTCCATAAACGGAGTGGCGCGGGTACAACGCGGGACGGAGCGCCAATTGGCGCGGGCTCGGTGTTAATTTTCCCCCATTGGCGCGAGTACATAACGGGCCTAGCGACACCCGGTGCAAAAACATGTGTTTTTAGGGTACATTCGAAATGATAAACGCGGAGAAATGTTGTCCTCATGGAAAGGGATGCAATGATGGTATTTGCAAGGCATGACATTGTTCAGAGGTCACAAAATGGGTCCTCCATTGTGCGGGACGGGGAATGGTAGGAACGGTGACAAATTACTGTGTAACAGATGCCCCTAAAGCATGAGGCCCGAGAGAGAGAGGGGTGAAATGCTTTGCGAGAACATGTCCAACTGAAGGCCCGCCGTCGGAAAACCTGCACAGAAAGATACAACTGATATCTCAAGTACATGATGTATATCTATGGTATGGACGCAGCCATCCGAACAGAGTATGCTATAATCCGGATCCAGGGTATGGGCGCAGCCATCCAACTAAGATCAAACAAATAGACTCAGGTATGGTCGCAGCCATCCAATCAGTGAGTCATGTACATAATGATAAAATCCCACAATCGCAGCCTGGATTACAACAGACACAATCCAGGGTCTTGCGCTCCATCTCGACCCAAATAAGTACAAGTTCTAGCATGCGAATGTGTGAGCTGATGTCGAACATGCAAGAACATCGCCTGATTACCAGCCAATGATGAAAGCTGTTAACAGACGCGAGAGAAACCACCAATAATGACAATGGTCCTCAAGGTACTACAGGTACAATCCACGGCGTGCGAATAAATGAGTTGACGTCGAACACCCGCAGAATCATTTGATCGGAAGTCAATGATGTAAACTTCACGTCGAATGCGACGAACCTGCCATTGAGGCATGCAGGCTCCAAGGTACCATCAGGAGTCTCTAGACCAACTTCCTGGATAATGAGTTGAAGTCGACAGGAAGTGACCTTGATCGAAGGTGGGCCATAATAATTCCCACATCATCGACACGAGACAGAGGAACATAATGTTTTGTTGTGAATTAGGACCATATGAGAAACAGAGGAAGGTTGATATTTGCAGAGGCCAACTTCTCTTGAACATATGAACGGCACGACAATGGACTTGGCAGTATTTGACATCAACGGATCAAAGGTCATGGCGACGAGGCGGTGAACAGATGAGAGGTCAAAAGAGATTACCCAAACCCATGGAAGCAAAGTGAAGCAGCGAGATGAGATGTCCCCAACCCGACACGAATGCAGACAAGTGCCATGTTCAAGAGCGACATACTGCCGACGACAACGATGATGGTTCCATTTTTCCCCCACCATTTCTGGCGAGTACCCCAATTATTTTTGATAACAAGCTTGAAGGGGATAGCATATGCCTGTAATATAAGTCCGCCCTTCGGGCGAATCCATCCTAGTGCATTTAACGAGTCCTAGGAAGGAGGAACTCGGAGAACGTCATTTCGACTGGATCCGATGTCATCAAGGTTTAACGAGTCTGACAAAGGAAGAACTCGGCGTCTTTTCATGTTTAGAGAGTTTGAAAAGACAGCAGAAAAGAAAACTCCACGGGTCCCTTTTCGTAAATAGTTTCCCAGATCCGAAAAGGTAGAAAACAATATCCGGGAAAACCTCCTAGTCGCGATAGGCTAGGGTATTCCTTTTTCGTAATCGATCCAGCCCAGCCCGAAAAAGGGTTAAACTTATACTGGGTGAATGTCGATTCGTGTCCATTTTAACGAGATCGAAACGACAAGGGACTCGGCAATCTTTTCATGTTTAAAGAGTCAGAAAAGAGCTGAAAGTTGACTCCTCCTGGAGGAACGAGTGGCATAAAGGGTAGCAACTGGTTCCGGTAATGGTGGAACTACTCTGAACAAATAAAGGTCGAGAGGCTGGCTAACAAGACCACTCATAGCAGCGGTTCCTCAGGAACGGGTAAAACAACCAAGTGAAGGCATATAATCGGCCAAGCAGATAGTGACGATGGAGTGAGAAAACCAAGGCTCATCTGGAAAAAACGGGCTGATAAAATGGCAATCACAAGGGGTAAAATGGGAAAGGTTTCATTTTTACACAAGCTTGAAATCAGGAAAATTTGCTTGAAGTTGGTTTCATTTTTACACAAGCTTGAAACAAAGATAAACTATGCTTGAAACCGGTTTCATTTTTACACAAGCTTGAAACGGACATAAACTATGCTTTGAAAAAGTTAAGCATGCCCCCAGCATGGTGACTCAATTCGAGGTACATGCCCCCCAAGCTTCAGTCCATATGGAAGGAAGATGGAGTGAAGGTTCAAGTGACGAGATCAAGAGAAAGACTCGACTGGGATTTTACGAGATCTAAACAAAGACTCGAATTGAACGGGAACATGTTTCATTATTTTAACGAGGTTGACACATTAAAAGAACTATCCTCAAACACCTTGTTTCATGGTTTAGGGAGCTTGACACAAGACCAGGAACTGTGCTCCGACAAACCTTGTTTCATTTTTTAAGGAGCTTGACACAAGACAAGGAACTATGCTCCGACGACCTTGTTTCATTTTTTAAGGAGCTTGACACAAATGAAGGAACTATGCTCCGAGAACCTCATCATAATGAACAAGAAGTCAGCGCTTCCAAGAGTTCCACTCCCGATGGAAGGAAAACATCCTGGAAGTCAGGACCCAATGCCCCCAGCACATTATGCACAACGGCATCATCACTGAGCACAGGCACGGGGTAGGTAGCCACATAGTTGACCTGCGGTGGGGCAGATACAACAGGTGGATAAAAACCAGGAGGGGGTGATGGCGGACCAGTTGCCATATTAGGACCAAAGAACGACAACTGATCAATGGTCACGATCCGTCCTTCATGTGGAAAACAGACCACACGAAAAAGGGAGGAGACAAGCGCTCCCATGGCATAAGTGTAATCGCGCCCCAGGAGCAGATTAAAATCCAAGGGGCCTGGAATGACCATCACGTCCATATGGACGATTTTACCTCCCAAAGTAACAGGTAACCTTGGAAGGATCCCCAATGGTTGACTCGTCCTTCTATTGAAAGTCAACAGATTCTGCGTAACAGGCGCAAGCGGCGGCGAACCGAAAGCTTGCCAGGTAGTTGAAGACAGAATACTAACAGAGGCACCTTCGTCTATAATGGTGATGGGTACAACCAGACCAAGAGCCTGTACTGTGATCTCGAAAGGCACATAAGACGGAAGGCGAAATCCTGCAAATCGATTCCAGTCAAAGGAAGCGACCAAACTACTCGTAGGGGCTACCATCGAAATGCGAAGGTCTTCCCCTGATGTTACGAAAGCAGAAGCCTCTTCCATGACCTCCATCTCGAAGGCGGGAGGAAAATCCTCCGTAGCCTCCATCTTGGGAGGCGGAGGAGAAACTTCTTGAAGTACAGGGACAGGAGAATCTCTCTCCAAGTCTGAAGAATCTGAAGAAACCAGAAGAACATGAGGGGTGTGAGATCCACTCTCGACAGAAAAGACCTGGTGCACCGCGGACGGGGCCAGTTCAACCGATCCTACGACCAATGGTTGGTCAAGGGCGGATTCATGAATTTGAATTTCTGGGGGAGTGGGATCGACCAAGGATGACTCTTGACCAATCGTCGGATCAACTGGTAGAGGACTCACAGAAAGCTGTTTATAACCAGCCGGGAGGCGTGGTGTAGAAACAGTCAGGTTGTCCAAGACTCGCTTGGCTTCATCCATATAAGGACAAAGGTGAATAGCATGGTGCCCTTCACACAACTTACAGGGATTGGTGATCTTACCCTGCTTCTTAAGAGCCTTACCAGTACCAATTGAATGCGTGCCCCCAACCTGGCTCCCGGAAGTCAAAGACAACAGCGGTCGGCCGTCGGACCATGTTTCGAGCACCTTGGGAATGCCAGGGCAGTCTCGAAGAAGATGGTCTCCCGTGCACAACATGCAGGGGAACTTGACTTTCCGAGGAGGGTTGGAAGGGTTATCAAGAGGAGACGTTTCAGGAGCAATAGAAGCACTTTTAATCTCTCGCTTATCAGACTTCTTCTTCTTTGTCTTCTTCTTCTTCTTCTTAGCCACCTGGTTACTCGAATCCAGACTTTCACCAGGCGAAGAGGAGGAGGAGGACTCAGAAACAGGCGAAGAAGGGGAGAGGTCCACCTTAGAATCAACATGATGTGGTTCGGGTGGAGGAACTGATTGACCAGTAACTGAGACATTTGGAACGACAGAGGTTGAGAACAACCAGACAGGCAACCCAATAGTTATCCCAGGAAGGGACAACGTCGCCATATAAGGAGCGCCAACATTTCCAAAAGGAGGAAAGTGACCAGGATTCCCTTCTGAGGGGATTCCTTGGTTGGTAAACTCTGAAAAAGTTGCCATCAAACTCAAAACCACACACGGGCTGAAAACGAGTTAAGACACACGATCAAACGATCAACAAGCAATGTCTAAATAGGTGTGAAATCGTGGGCGATTAATTTTACCACATTGGAAAATAAGAAGTTCTACCGTTTCATATTTTAAGAGTCGAGAAACGATAAAAAGATGACTCTATCTCTTTCAGAGTTGACACAAGCGTGAAAGGACAAGCGCTTGACGGTCTTTTCAAGTTTAGGGAGTCAGAAAAGACCAAATGACTGCTCAGGAAAAACTAGGCACAAAGGGTGTACCAAATATCCGTGAACCGCAATATACACCTTGGTTTCAATAATGAAACAGAAATCGACCAAGGACTTTCCGTACGTGCAGGTAGTCTCCCCGAATGTTGTGTTCGGTGTATCACGGGTATAGGGCGGCAGACTCGGCTTCCTGTGGATAAAGGACTGAAAACCTATAGGGGTCTCCCTTTATATACGCGACGGTACGGGGAGCGCAAGTCCGTACTAGCGCTGTCTAAAGCCAACAGGCGAACGACAGCTGCTAGGTTTAACGACGCCGGAACACGTCTCTAGCCTAGACCTTCTAAATGTGTTTCGTTAAGTTCCAATGCTGCCTTAGGTTAATTGAATAAATTTTACAGCTGATCTTCAATTAAGTTTCAATTTCCAGGCCCTATCGTATGTAGTGTCTCAAAAGACTCCTAAATGCAAAGCTACATGAGAAAAGAAATCTTTCAATTCGATGAATGATATCTAGTTAAGGGAAGAGCTTCAAACAATGATGCAACAAACAGCAAAACTGAAAACGAAACTTTTCCAAACTAGATGACTTTCACTATCCAAAAGTATTCTAAACATTCAACGAAGCGAATTATGCAATGTAATCGATGCAAAATCCTTTTTTCGAAAACTATGCAATTGTAATCTATGCACAATTTCCTTTTTCTTTTCAAATAATAAGAATGCACTCAATGCATTTTTCGATAAAATGAGAATCTACTTAATGCATGCTTTTTACAAAAGAGAATGCACTCAAAGCGATTTTTAGTTTTCAATCACTAAACAATGTGATCTAAGTCCAATGATGAATCTCAAAAACACTTTTCGATGCAATGTGATCTAATGCATTTAAACGAAAAGAAAACTACGAGACGAAAACTAAAAAACGCAAATCTTCTTAATGAAAGATGAAAGCAAAAGGGATGCGAACAAACACTAAGAATGCAATCGTTGTTTCAAAATACTTTGTGACGAAATTCCTCAAAAGGTGAAAAAACACAAAGAGGACTTCCAAAGAATGAAATCAAAACAAGGCATTCATCCCTTTTACATCAAACAACCATAGAAAGAAGACATTCCAAATAATGAGCAATGTAATCTATGCTCATACAGAGGAAAGACCCAAAGGGAAAGACACACTAGTGAAGGATTAAGGGAAAAAAAACTCAATTTTCATACACCCTGAAAGTGGCCCGACTTATACATTGACAACTAGCGCCACTTGGCGCGACTTTTACTTGAAAACTAGCGCCAATGGCCAAGTGGCGCGGGTTGCTAACTGACAACAAGCGCCACTGCCTGAAAATGAAAAAACAAAGAATTTCTCCCAACCAAAACCAGACTTCCCACTTCAAGCTGAATCTAAAACAAACCCAGAAGCAAAATACTGACCAAAAGAAACTTCCGAACAAGGACAACCCTACCACCTACAGGAAATGGCGCGACTGTCTGGCTGTAATCCGCGCCAGACAGGGGATGGCGCGAGTGATAAACTGGCAACCTGCGCCAACTGGCGCGACTGTCAGGGCTAAACTCGCGCCAATCAAGCCAACTATGAAAAGGTGAAAATTCGGAAAAGCAGAGGTCAGACTGATCCTCTGGGGGCTGAACCAAAATCCAAAACACAAAAAGAACCCAACCCAAAAGGTTCATCAAGCAAGGAAAAACGATCAAAGCGAAACAACATAAACGAGACAATGAAGACCGGACGATCTCCCCAGCGGAGTCGCCAATTTGTTGAGGAGGTAAATCCCCTCTGCGGACAGAGGCGATCCCTACTAGCCCAGCAGGGGTCTAGCAACAAACAAACAATGCTATGACACAAGCTCCTAATTACGAATGAAAGACTTGGAATAGAAGCCTACCTGGATTCCAATGCTATGATCTGAAGAAGAAGTGTCCCCGTCCTTCAGCCCTGGCAGATCACAATCCTTCCACGATCTCCGCGGATGAACACCTGCACATAGAAGAAACGAACAGATACAAGCATAGGAACCAACATACGTAACTAAACATCGGTCAGAAAAGATATAACTCGCATTAACATGATGGAAAAAGGAGTGGAACCATAATCATAGTCATCTATTAAAATGATAAACGAATAGAAGTTACAACCAAGTTCTGACGTCGCAGCTTCCTTCGAACGGGTCTCCGGTCGTCCACGCCTCGCAAAGCTCGCCAAGGAAAGGGAAAACCTCTCCAGAGTCTCGTAACAATGGTCTCCTCGCTTGAATGGGCCTTAAGGGAAAGAAAGGATTCTTTACAGCACAAAGGCACTTGGGAATAGGGAGATGCAAAGCTTCAGCACTTCAAGACTATCAACCTTTCAGCCCCTTCATCAATGGATGAAGGCTAAATTTATAGAGGAGAGGAGGAGGTTGGGATCCCTACAATAGTGGAAGGGAGGCCTTATCCTTTGGGAGGTTCCCCATATGGTGGAAACAAGAGGCCAAAGGAGGAAGGCCGTGGTTATTTAGGCGAAACCACTCCTGATGACTCATCCACGAAGTTGTTGTAATCGAAACTTCGCCTCCTTTTTAAAAAACTTTCCATAAACAGAGTGGCGCGGGTACAATACTGGGACAGAGCGCCAATTGGCGCGGGCTCAGTGTTAATTTTCCCCCATTGGCATGAGTACATAACGGGCTACCAGCACCAATGCAAAAACATGTGTTTTTAGGGGTCTGTTCAGGAAATGATAAACAGGAGAAATGTTGTCCTCATGGAAAGGGATGCAATGAAGGTATTTTCAAGGCTTGACATTGCTCACAGGTCACATAATGGGTCCTCCATTGTGCGGGACGGGGAATGGTAGGGACGGTGACAAATTACTGTGTAACAAAAATGCCTTAGATCCTGCAGTCTCTAGCACAGGTTTGCTGGAAATATTCCCTGGACACAAACATGCAGGCTTGTGGGAGCGTCCAGAGCCTCCCAGACGCAAGCATGCAGCCTTGTGGGAGCGTCTGGGGGGTTTTCTTCATCAAATTTCAGTGGGACCCAGGGACAAGTCTAGTGGATGACTATGATAGCCTTTAGGGTTCCTCTAGCAGGTGTTATAGGTCCGTGTTATGGTTTTTCTGCTTCGATTACATTTCCTTAAAGTAACCAAGGAGGCCTAGTCTGTCTTGGCTGCCCCTCATTTCATGTTTACTCTGGTTGGTTGGTTACTTGGGTGGGTGTGAGGGGAGGTGGAAGTTACAATAGATTTTCTCCTCAACCCTTGTCTCCCCTTATCAAAATTATCTCCTCACAATGTGTTCTCTTTTTCCTTCATAAACTCCTTTACCTTGTGTATGCCTTTCATATAGTTGGTAAGTTCAACTACTTGGAATATTCATTATTGACTTATTTGATTTATCTTTAGTTATTATATGGGAAATGAGTGTTCTAAAGGATGATTTAAAGTTTAATTTAACTCTTTATAATGTTTGGTAGGTGGGGCCCCTTTGATTCATTTATTATTCAACTTTTAACTCTTGCCGCTTGTGTGTTTATAGTAATAAAGTAATCTAGAAAACATATTCTAAAAACTAACCTCTTTGTTTCTTGCATCGTATGTGTCATTCATTAGAAGTGCTAACCATATTATATAGTATCCATGGCTCAATAATAAAATAAAGGGTAAAGTAAACATAACCTCATGCCTTCTACAATAATCAAATACATTCATCATGAACATAACCACCATCTAAAATGTTTCCATATAATTGATCGCAACAATAGCCATCGAAACATGCAATAACATAGCCATAAATATAAACATGTAGCTTCAAAGAGTATGCCACATACTATAATAATATCAAAATGTTGTCAACCATGTCACTATGATGAGCTATATTATATAATTATAAGTATTGAAAAAATGCCAAAACCCAAAAGTGCTTTAAGTGCATAAGTGTTGAAAAACTATCCAAACCATGCATGTAAAAAAAAAGAACTAAGAACATCATATAAATCATCAAAATCCATATTTACTATGAGAAGTTGCCTTCCTTTTTTCCACTGCTCTCCGTTTCCATCCCCTTGCTGAAGAAAATCATGGTGTATATATAATAATTGCTTACGATTCAATAATGTGCCCTACTCATTGTATAAAATAATCCAAAAATGCCCATGGATGGGCCATGCTTTGACACATTGTCATCAATTCAAGTAAATTCCAAGAATAGTTAGATATGCATAGATATGAAAATGTGTGGGTTGAATGTCATCTAGCTAAGAGATTTTTCCTTTCCTAAGACAAGCGTCTTGAGGGCTTGACCCTTGTATGCTAAGTAAGACGACATTCACATATCTTAATGATGGCTTTATAACATGGGGCTAGAAATATAATTCCTATACAACCTTTTTAAAACACACTGTAAGACTTATCATGTAGAGTGCTAAGCATATACCTATAATGACTTGATGAGGGCCCTTTAAAGCCATGTATATGTATATATTCCATGCATAGGTAGTTTCTTACAACATTTTTATGATTGCAGGAGCAAGAACACTTGCAGATGGTAAGATGGATCACTTATATGAAGAGGAAGAGAATGCAGCTTAGTTACATAACAATGGAAATCCTGGTCAAGAAGATTGAGGCTCGAGAAATGTATACATAAGGCATTCAAGTAATTACAAATGGCTAAATAACATAACCTAGAAATATGGTGGAAATTTTCATGCATAAAGCAATAAATGCAATATCATCGAAAATTAAATTACTTTTTTAGAACACATAGAGCATGAATCACACAGGGAAAACGGAAAAGGGAAAAGAGATGGTGGGGATTAACCATTATATAAATGGGGAAAATAGACTCAATAACTAACCATACTTATTGTACAGAGAAGAGACAAAACCTTACCAGGCCTTTATGAGCTTAAATGAATTATCCAAATACAATTGAGATATTATAAAACTCTTTCCCTTTGTGAACACCCACAAACATGCTTTGGTGTTCCAGTTCTTGCAAATGGATCCCTTCAACCACCAAATACTGATGAAACATTGTTAAATTTGAGAGTAATGGCATGTGTCTCAATAGGGTCCTTGATTGTACATCAAGCATTAACTCATTATACCTGTCCTTAACCACATTAGTTAGTGATATGATTTAGCAACATAATGAATATGCATTAGGTAGCCATACATGGGGTTTATGCCTATGTGTTTTGGGCCATTTCATATGCTGCATGGAACGATATATATCCTTATTAACACAAGTTGGTTCCACAAGTTAATGTGACGTCAGATCACCATGTTGACCATATCTTTATGTACAACATAAATAAGATACATATCATCTTAACTAAATGAGTGTTAAAGTCTGAGTATGAGGTTGCTTCATGCCATCATACGTCAAGGGTTTAGTGATAGGTTTAATCTCCTTTGTGTAATGCCAATGAAATTATAGAATACACACACAATAAAATTCTTGTTAATACTTTACATCCATTTGCATGAAGTCTTCCATGCCAATTATAGTATGAGATGTGCACCAACATTAAAACATAACACAACCTTTGTTATAACTTTAACATCCATTTACGATGCCTTAAGTAAAAGGGTTGAAATAAAGTTGAGCCTCAGGCATCCTACGTACCTCCCTTTTAGTTTTCTTTTATATCCCTCTACAATAAAAATACTTTGATACCATATAAGTGTAAAACAATACTAGGCGAGCCAATGTAAACATTAATCCCAATATATACCTTGAAAATTTGTAACAAGAGGAGACATATAATGGAAAACTTGGAAATTTGATGTATGGATAAATTTTATGTGCAAACTCTCCAAGCACAATTGGAATTTTTCGAAGGACACATCTTATGCCACCAATGGAGAAAAGACCCCACCTACAATTGAATTTGAGTTTATTACCATAGTTTTTTTAAAATTAAGATTTTTATATTTGTTATTTTAGGAGAGAATTAATTAGGACACATAATGGTTTGTTCCTTGTCCATGTACGTGTGTCAACAAGGTCCAGTAAACTTGTGTGCTATGTGTTAATCCATGGGTTGGATGCTCTAATTGTCAAGGAAACTTTATGTTTAAGTATGTAATTATATTATCTAAGATTGATTGTTGACCCCGTGGGTCATAGAACCATACATGAAAGGATGTTTCACATGTATCATGGGTCTGATAGTGATGTCAAAGCCATTCCATAGAAGGATCTATGTAGTGCGAAAGGCTAGTGAATTCCTTGATTCTTTAAGTTTGAGCATCGAAGAAGAGTTAGTTTGAAGTCTGGCCGATTGACCATCTAAAATTCTATAAAAGGAATTTGTATAAATTATACATGCATGTATATCTTGGATTCACCTGATCTAACAATGTACTAAAGTTAAATATTGAATCGCTTCTACAAATCACTAGCGGAAAATAAACACAATCACCAATCACATAAAGCAAAGAAAGAATAGATCAAAACCACAACACCAGATATTCCTGGGGAAAGATTATTGCTCATAACCCCTCTATCATATATTGTATATTCCTTAAGGAATCATGAAACAATTACGTACAATTATTCTCACAAGAATCCTCTTGTATTCAGCTAATTTTCTCACACTGTCTCAGATAAAATTGGACCAATACTTAGCCAATTTACTGCCTCTAGACAGCCTGCCTTGCTCACACAGTTCCTGATGAATGCAATCCCTATTCAAAATGAATTTCAGCCTTCCTCAACTGCGTTGAGTATCATGGGTATCCTGTAGTGATTTAACTACACCTGGGTAGCCTGCTAATATCACAACTGATAGTTACACTTCCCTTTCACCTAGTCTCAATTGGGTCTCCATTGGAACTGACATGCATGCAACTAATAATATTAAATCATCAGTTGCATGTGAGATCACTGATTGAAAATTAATTAATATTTAATTCACTTGATGTCTCACTACTTGTATCTTCAGTTACAACTAGCACAACTGATTTTAACTCACTTAACTGAGTTAAACTATTTACAACTTGCATTAACTAATGCACCACTGCACTTCGAACTCTGTTACAACTAGAATTACTTTGCATGCCTCACCAACTACCTCTAACTTTAAATACACTAGCTAAGTGAGTTTATCGCACTCAATTAACTATTACAAGTTATCATTGAGAATATATTACAATTTAATGTCCATCTTAATTAAGGGATAACTAAAATAAACATGCACCAAAAATATCCCTATGGACCCCACCCTAGTGTAGGTGCTTAATGCACTAGGCGTGGGTGCTTAATGTTGTTTCTGGATGCCAATTTCACTGTTTCTTGTTGAAAACTTCAACACTCCCTCTCAATAAGAAAGGAATGTCCTTGCATGCGACATGAAAATCATGCATGCGACATGCAATCCTTGCATGCAACACTTCTCTAGTGTTTCTCGCACATGAAACCTTTGCATGCAACACTTACGAAACTGAATATCATCCAAACAACTGAATCAGTATAATGCATCTGTCACCAAAGTCTTCTGACTGCTGCTAGCTACTGCACATGTCTACTGGATCCTCTGCGATGTTGACATCTGCATCCATGCACTCTGCACTTATTGCCAACTCTAATTTGCGCTCCAGTATCCGACACTGTCACTTTGATTTCATGTCCTCCCGAAATTTGACTGCATCAATCTAATTGATCCTGCTACTGTTGTATTGTGGGCTCCTCGTAGCCAGGTTCAACTCATGAGACCCACACCATCTCAATGAATCCTGCCCAAATTTCTTCTCAGGATTAATCATGCATGTCGCCCCGCCTCATACCTGGTGGTATAGCTGCATGCACTCCCTCTGCCCATCTGGCTCAAAATTTCTCTGCTTGAGTGGTTGCTCCCACTCCATGATCCTTCGCATGTGGCTGCTCCACATCTCAAGGTTCATTCTCACCTGCAAGAAAATCCAGCTCCCTCTCAAGGGTCAATTGCATGGCTTTCTCACACTTCCCCATGGTTGGAAAATGTGTAGAAATTACATCTACATCAAGTCTATAGAGATTCTTCACACGAATCCAAATCTTCTTGACTTTATTTGTGGCTTTATGCCAAAGGAAGGCTTTCCCTTCACTAAAGACCACATCATAACCTTTATCTTCCAACATTGCAACTAAAACTAAATTATTCGTTAAGGCTGGTACATGCATTACATCTTTTAAAAAGAAGGGTTTATCTAACTTCCTTTGTAAAGCAACTGTACCAATCCCGGTAGCACTATACCTTTTGTCATCACCCATTTCGAAATGCATCTGGAGTCCTTCTCCTCCAAGCTGCTGAAAATTTCTCTGTCTCCCATCATGTGGAAATATGCACCAATATCCAAGTAGCACATCGAACTCATTGCACTTGACACCATGCATGCAATAAGTGATAAGTCAAGCTCAAATTGCAAAGCCAAAGCCTCACCAGCTGCAGATCCAACATCCTTCTTGTTCTTCTTCTTTTGTGGAAAATTTGTGGGAAAATATCCATGCTCGTGACAGTGAAAACACTTCACCTTAGACATGTCGTGCTCCTTGCCTTCTTCACTGGTCTCAGAATAGGATTTCTTTCCTTTTCCTTTATTCACCCTTGCATCCAAAGCACTATATTATTCATCATATTCATTAGAAGAAGATCCATCTCTGGTATTTCATCTAAACTCCTCTTGCACCAAATCCAATCATAGTCATTCCCAATTTAGCAATTTTCCCCGTCCATTGACAGAGTCTTCATAACTGTGCCAACTCCTAGGAAGTCCTAGGAGAGCCAAACTCACCAAATCATCATCAACAACAGTAATTCCTACACTCCCAAGCTCATCCCGACATTGGAAAAACTTTGTTAAGTATACCAGAATAGTGTCACCCTTTTCCATTTTAATCTTCCCGAGTTTATCCTTGAGCGCCAATTTCCTATGGTTGTTGCTGCTCTGAAAGAGATCCATCAAAGCCTTCCATGTCACATATGTAGTTGATTTTCCATGGATTCTTGAGACAATGTGGTCTCATACTCCCTCCAGTAGGATCCTCCTCGCCCTTGCAACCATCTTTTACCATGCATCAAGATTTGCAACATCTGTCACAATAGGTTTGGGAACATCATTGTCAATGAATCCTTCAAGCCATTGTCTTCGAGTACTACCTCCATCCTATCTTTCCAAGAAATATAGTTAGATATTAGAGCTTCCCTGCACTGCATACTCCAATCTCAAGCCATTGAAAGCCATTTTGATTCCTGATTCACCTGTTGCACCAAGAGTACCTTTGCAAATTTCGAATTCTATTCAGTCATAAACTCAAGTCCTGCTTCACTTCTGAAATTTCATGTGCTCGATACCATGTATAAATTATACAAAATGCATGTATATATTGTATTCACCTGGTATAATAATGTACTAAAGTTAAATATTGAATCTCTTCTACAAATCACTTGTGGAAAATAAACACAATCGCCAATCACATAAAGCAAAGAAAGAATAGATCAAAAGCACAACACCAGATATTCCTGGGGAAAGCTTACCGCTCAATACCCCTCTATCATATATTGTACGTTCCACAAGGAATCATGAAACAATTACATACAATTCTTATCACAAGAATCCTCCTGTATTTAGCTAATTGTCTCACGTTGTCTCAGATAAAATTGGGCCAATACTTCGCCAATTTACTGCCTCCAGACACACTGCCTTGCTCACGCAGTTCCTGATGAATGCAATCCCTATTCACAAGGAATTTCAGCCTTCTTCAACTGCGTTGAGTATCATGGGCATCCTGTGGTGATTCAACTACACCTAGGTAGCCTGCTAATATCACAACTGATAGTTACACTTCCCTTTCACCTAGTCTCAACTTGGTCTCCACCAGAACTGACATACATGCAACTAATAATATAAAGCATCATTTTTACATGTGAGATCCCTGATTGTTAATAAATTAATATTTAATTCACTTGATCTCTCACTACTTGTATCTTCAGTTATAGCTAGCACAACTAAGTTTAACTCACTTAACTGCGTTAAACTATTTACAACTTGCATTAACTAATGCACCACTACACTCCGAACTCCGTTACAACTAGAATTACTCCACATGCCTCACCAACTACCTCTAACTCGAAATCCACTAGCTAACTGAGTTTATCACACTCAGTTATCTATTACAAGTTATCATTGAGATATATTATAGTTTATTGTCCATATTAATTAAGGGATAACTAAAATAGACATGCACCAAAAATAGCCCTGTGGGCCCCACCCTAGTTTAGGTGCTTAATGCACTAGGCATGGGTGCTGAATGTTGCTTCCGGATGCCAATTTCATTGTTTCTTGTTGCAAAATTCAATAGAATTTGGGAAAATTCTAAGGGTGAAGGCATTCAATTAATTCACAGGATTAATTATTACTATGATGGTTGTGTCGAATGAACAAGAAACATCAAAAGAAGAAGATCTACACTAGGAACCGACCCCGGAGAAAAAAGAAATGAATCTGACATATCTTGTAATGCACTGGAAGGAATTACCACTCCTCAAACTCTCATGCTAGAAGGATATATCAAGAAAAAAAAGGTAATAATGTTGATCGACGTAAGATAGCCAAGGAATTGAATTGATTTCTATATATAGCACTAGAGTGTCAAGTGATGGTTTCAAATGTAGGAACTATAAAGTTCTCAGGGAAGTGTCATAATATCAATCTAACCTTGGGGGAATATGTATTTAATAGTCAAATGATTTCCATTCCAATGGGTGGTATTGATTTTGTATTAGGCGTCCAATGGTTACAATATTTGGGGATGACAACTTTTATTTTTCAAGAAATTTTAATGAAATTTTCTTAGGAAGGAAAGGAAATTAAATTAAGGGGAATCACAGTGAAAATAGGAAAGATAATTATCTCTAATGGCATGACAAATCTTTTGAAGAAATAATAACGAGGCATAATTGCACAATTATTCTCATTAGATGTTCAAACATCAAAATCACCAATTTCTCCAAAGCTGTAAAGAATCTTGGAAATTCATTCAAAGGTATTTGAGACTCCCAAAGGAATCCCACCTATTCTTGATCATTATCATGCTATTCACTTGATTCCAATAAGTGTTCCTCCAAACATCAGGACTTACAAATATTACTATTCCCAAAAGAGTGAAATTGAACGTATGGCTGCAAAAATGCTAGAGGTTGGTGTAATTCAACCTAGCCAAAGTTATTTCTCTGCTCTAGTAGTATTGGTGTGCAAGAAGGATGGATCATGGCGTATATGTCTAGATTATAGGGAGCTCAAAAATCTCATAATTAAAGATAAATTTCCCATTCTTGTCATTGATGAATTGTTGGATGAATTATATGGAGAAATTTACTTCGACAAGATAGATCTTCATTCAGGATATCATCAAATTAGAATGAAGAATGAAAACATTATGAAAACAACAATTAGAACTCATGAAGGTCATTATGAATTTTTGTTATGCCTTTTTCCCTTACTAATGCACCTTCCACATTTCAATATTTGATGAATTCCATTTTCACACCCTTCCTTAGAAAATTTGTATTAGTATTTTTTAATTATATTAATCTACAACAAGTCTTGGAAGGATCATGTTCAACATGTTGAGAGGGTACTCAAAACTTTTGGAGGAGAAAAAATTATATGCAAAAATGTCCAAATGTTTCTTTGGAGTACAGCAGGTGGAATATTTGGGTCATGTTTTATCTCATGAGGGTGTTAAGGTAGACCATAAAAAGTTTAAATCCATTAAGGAAGGGAAAATCCCCACAACCCTAAAGAATCTTCGAGGATCTCTAAGGTTGACTAGGTATTATCGCAAGTTTGTTAATAATTATGGGGGAATAGTAGCGTCTCTAACAACATTACTAAAGGAAGATGCATTTTCTTAGACTTTAGAAGAAACTAAGGCCTTTGAACATATTAAAGAGACAATGTGCCAAGCACTGGTCTTAGCTACACCAGACTTCACAAAAACCTTTATTATGGAATGTGATGCTTCAGGAAATGGAATTGGTGGTATTTTAATGCAAGAAGGAAGACTATTAATTTTGAAATTTGACCAATCAAGGGAAAGTATTTACACAAACCTAATTATGATAAGGAAATGTTGGAAATACTACATGCACTAAAGCAATGGCAGCCTTACCTAATGGGAAGGAACTTCAAGGTAAAAAAAATCATGATGGTCTTAAATACTTTTTGGAACAAACATTATCTTCTAAAGAGCAGCAAAAATCGGTCACAAAGATGTTGGGTTATGAATTTGAATTCATCTGCAAAAAAAAGGAAGAAAAATGTTGTTGAATATGCACTCTCAAGAAGGATGAGGATGTGGAAGCATTTCTCTGTGCCATTTCTATTATCCAACATTATTGAATAACTAAGGCAAGGGATGAATGGAAGAATGATGAAGAGGTGTGGACACTCATTCATAAGTTGCAGCACGATCCCAATACATATGATACTTTTATATGGAAAAATGTATCACCATGGTACAAAGATTGCTTATAGCTATGTAACAATTATCAACTCAAACAAAATATTCTTTTGGAATTGCACACCTCCCCCTTAGCAGGGTGCTCAGGATTTTTAAACACTTACCACAAGGTTAAGAAGGAATTTTTTTGGGATGGCCTTAAATCTTATATTCAGAATTTTGTGGCATAATTGTTGGGTTTCCAACAAAATAAAGTTGAGACAATTAAGACCTCAGGTCTGTTACAAACTTTAGCCATTCCAAGTTATCATTGTGAGGAGGTCTCAATGTATTTTATCACAGGTTTACCCAATTCCGAAGGAAAGAGTGTCATCATGGTGGTAGTTAATAAAATTACCGGGTATGCACACTTTTATGCATTATATCATCCTTTTAAAGCCAGTACAAGTGCTACTGCATTTATGGAAACAATTCAAAAACCACATCGAAACCCGAAGATTATCGTAAGTGACAGAGATCCCATTTTCAGTGGAAATTTTTGGACGGAATTATTTTCTTGTCTTGGTACTCAATTAGCTCATATCTCATCTTATCGTCTAATTTGAAGGGAAAAATGAGATAGTGAACAAATGTTTGGAAGGATATAATCGTTGCTTTGTATTTGAAAAAAAAACACAATGGATTAAGTTGTTACCTCTGGCTGAATGGTGGTATAACACTTCCTTCAATATTGCAGCAAAAATGACCCCATTTATGGCACTTTATGGATAACATCCACCATCCATCACATCATCTTTAAGAGAAAATTATAAGGTTCAAGCAGTGGAAGATCACATTGGACATCAATAACAAGTTCTCCAACTCTTAAAGGATAATCTCACTGTGGTGCAGAATCAAATGAAACAACAAGAATATCAACATCATAGTGAAAGAATTTTTGATGTAGGAAAATGGGTTATTTTATGGCTATTACCATACAAACAAATTTCCCTCAATCAAGCTAAGAAGGATAATAAATTATCACTCAAGTACTATGGTCCTTGCAAGGTGTTGAAAAAGATTGGTACTATGGCATACAAATTGGAGTTTCCTGCATCTTCTCAAGTACACCCTGGTTTCTATGTTTCATGCTTAAAGAAGATTATCGATGAAAATATTCTAGTTCAAACAATATTTCCAGAACTTTATGAAGAATGAAAAATCATATTGGATCCTGAAGCAGTCACGGAAACAAGAACCCAACAACTATGAAATCGATCAATTTTAGAGTATCTCATTAATTGGAATATTAAAGGAATTTTGAGGTCTAAAATGGGCCTCCTAAGAAAAACGTACAACCAAAATAACCAATAGGATTCAATATGATTATGTCAACCATGGGGGCCGATTCACCGTTTTTGGAGTAAAAAGGTAAAAAGATTGAAAAAGAATAAAATAATAAAACTACTTTTTTCAACTCATATTTTCAACTTATCTCCCTGATGTTTTACTCAAATTTCAAGTGGGAGTACTCTTTGGATGCAAAAATTTAATTCCTCATCCAAAAAGTACCCATCTTGCATACTTTCGATGGACCCTACTACACGAAAAACGAGAAATACATGGAAAAACGTGATTGCAATCACGTTTTTCATGTATTTCTCGTTTTTCATGTAGCAGGGTCCATCGAAAGTGTTAGTGTCAGAATATGCATTATGCCATGAATGATCAATATCATTCCTTTTATTTTCATTTTAGGTGTCTCATTTCGAAATTTTTATATCATTCCATTAGGTCATGCTAAAAATTGTTTCACTGATGGTAGCCTCCCTCAATAAAACTTCACTCTCCCTCAGAGAATCACATTTGTTGACTCACTTCCATGTCTTCTTGAGCATAATAACACCTATGAAAATCTCATTTCACCATGTCTTGTCTCAGTTAAAGTCAACTGTGGAAATCGAGTTATTCAAAGTCTCATTAGGTCATTAGGGTTTTGTCTTTCAAGGTCCAAAAATGCATTATTCCATCTAAATAAAGTCAACAAACAAATGATAGTGACTCAATGACATTCTATTTCCATTTATAGAAGATCATTAGTATGCAAATATTATGTTTTTTAAGTTGTAATTTTGATTTTATATGCTTTTCATATCAAAATGTCATTTTGATATGAAATCAAAGATGTAATTTATTTTTATTTCCTATGTAATTTTATGTTTTTTATATGTAATATTTCATTCCCTAGCTGCCAAATCAAGAATTCATGCCAAAATGAAGGAAATAAAAGCCAAACACATCAAATGATCAACCCGCAAAACAAAAATTCAGAAGTCAAAGAGCATTAGTGTGAAAATTTGAAAAGTGAAAAGTGTGTAATATCCCAAAATGGGACTGCTCAGAAGGCATGCACTAAAAAACGCATTTTCAGAAATATATGCTATAAATAACGAAATAAAATCTTGGTTCCCATATATATGACAATATACAACCTAGATCCAAGGATATATCAGAAACAAATCAAACTAGGTGGGGTAAACAGACCTCCCATTCCTAGGATAGCTAGAAAAAGCTAAAACCCCAAACACTGCAACATAGAAATTTCTGCATAAAAGAGACTGCGTAGTCTAATGAGGGTTTGTACACATGAATAGAAGAGACAAATAGATCTGATACTATATTAAAAAATATGGCTTAGAAAATGAGATATAGTCTCCTTTATAAAAAATCTAGAGAACCCGTGAAGGGTTTCTAGGAATACACCCTGAATACAAATGGTGATCTTCAGCAATATGACTGAATAATCACTGAAAATTTAAGTAGAGGAGTATAGAAGGATGTAATAATACACATCTGATGCAGATCTGATCAAAGTTCTTCCCCCATAGAAGGATCAACCCTCCAATCACAGGAAAACTCCCGAAAAGAGCCATAAAAGACACCGCTGAAACTGCCCTCTAGAAATAACGCAATTCCCAGACTGGAATAACGCTGTAGGTGAAGATAAGATGTTGGACTGCTACCAAAGGTTTGAAATAAGCTCAGGAACCCTCCAAAATGATCCTCCAATAGAAGGGAGCCTCCCTCCTATGCAAAACCAACTTAGAAAGTGGGTTTCTCAACCCTCCACTGCAACACCCTGCAACTCAACACAACCTCCTACAGAAACTGCATTGAAACTGAAGACTGAACCTTGGCACCAATGCCAGATGTGTGGAATGATATATCAGGTCTCTCCCAAGAGCTACTGAAAGGGAAGGGAAGGAATTCCTAAACAGGAACACCTTAGTGCTAAATAGCACCAACAATCTTAGCTAAACAGCTAAAGAGAGCAAAAGTTTAAGCAGACATAAAAATATAATTCATAAGCTAAACTAAAATGGCTACCATCCTATTCCTTATAAACTAAGTGATCCTTCTCACCTTGGGTCCCACTCATTAGGGTTTTCACCATCACACAAACAATCTCCCTCCAAAACTGCGTTGTACCTTCACTAGAGCCACTCCTCTAAAATTGCATTGTTTGATTTGGTCAAAGTTGACCTCTTCAACCTGCTTCAGCCCTTTTCACACCTAATTGTATTCAATCCAGCTCACATATAGCTTTTCTAGGCTGAACCTCATTCATATTGAGCTATTTTTATTGTTGATCCACTCCTCCTACATTTATGTTGTTGACTTGGTCAAACTTGACTTTGTCCACATGCAAATGTCCCTTTCCACACATGAGAGTGCTATATCCAGTTATTTTTATGATCCCTTTTCACATCAAGAGGGAATTTATTTATATTTCTGAAATGTATGGGCCTCCTTACCCATTTATTCATCTCCTTAGTGCAAACAACAAAAATCAATATTCCAATTAGCTGTATGCTAATTTTGTAATATTACAAAGTGAAACATAAGGAAAGTGAGTTTTCAAAAGCATAAATCAACTATACTTAAGTATAAGAGCCCTCAAAATTTTAAAAGAAAGCTCATTTGTGTCATATAGCTTCAGTCAACCTCAAAAAAAAGAAATTGTCGGGTTTCAGAGTGAAATTGTGCAAAACATAGTAGGACGTTGCGTGTTATCCTGGTCGTTGCGCATTTAGCCAGGACGTTGTTGTTTAACCAGGATGCTGCACGTCTAGTTGAAATCAAAAGTGTAATTTATAACTGGGATGTGCGTTCACCTAGAAAATTCCAAAAATCCTCTGCCAGCTTGCCACTTCACAATTTGATGCTAAAACTTTGCACAGTGAGTCTACATGTTTCCATTGCCAATAAGTAACAAAACTTTCATCTCTTTGATGTATCATTGTGTTTCAATGAGTTTAGTAACTACTTCTAAATTAAGAAAACCTAGTGTTCGTTAAAATCTAATTCACATCCTAAATTTGGTCCCTTAAACTTCATAAACTCTCCCTCACAATCCTAAAACATTTTCCCAACTCCCTACTTTTATATCCCCATTGCCTAAAAAATCTTATCCCTTCAAACCCTAATTCCTAGGGTTTCACTTTCCTAGGCTCCACTCCATATTCCCATCTCCTCCATTTCCTCACACCACCCTTCACTTCATACTCTTTCACTTCATTCCATCATCCCTAGGGTTTTTGAAACCAAGGAACATCATGGATGAAGAGGAGAACATAAGTCATAGTGAGGAGGAAGAAAGACAGGAGGGAAAGTCATCAGACATGAACCAAAAAATACCAGAGAGCTTATGGAATCTCCCCTCACTGTGGCATGATTTAAGCATGTAGGTTGTTTCGAGTTCTGTGAAAAAGTGCAAAGAGTCCAGTACCATCCTATGTTGACAAGATTATTCATTTCTAACCTCCATGACAAACAGGTCACCCTTGCCGGTGTCAATTTCACTATGTCCACTAACATTATAACAGCTTCCAATGGGATCCCAAATGTTGGGGAAAGATGGTTCAAACAAGGAAATTTGAATCATTATTATTATGAGCCATATCTTAAACCAAGGTACAAGAATGAGAGAAAGATGATTTTTCCTTTCTCTTACCTCCTGGACAGATACGTCCCCATGATGAAAATCATCATGAAATACTTCACCTATGGGGGAATGTTTTCTAGACTCTATTCCTATCATATCCGGCTACTCATGCACTTCACTAGGGTCAGAAAGCTTCATATACCTTATTATCTCTACCGAAGCATTGATAAGATGACATTTATTGCCCAAAAGAGAGATTATGATCATCAAATGAAAAGTCTCTTTCACCACTCCGTTATCAAAATGGTAGTCATGTATCACCTTGATCAATTAAACATCACATGGGACACCTTCATATCAATTGAGATTTTCACTGTCCCACCTATTCAACATGACTAGAATTCACCTTCATCATCTCATCCTTCCTCATCGATCCCTCCATCTATGCCTACTGTTCATACATCATTACCAGATCAGCTCCCTTCACCTCATTCACCTCCATCTCACATTGAACCTTCTTATTCACCTTTTTATAACCCTTCATCACCATCACATCATGATTTTGAGTCACCAAGCAGGGATGAGAACATTGAGGCAAAATGGGCTAGTTTGGTTGAGATTAAGCCATTGCCCAAAACCTACCATAGAGGCTATAGGCATATGTTCTCTTCACTTAGAGTGAAAGGGGCCATGCCTTCTTCATAAACACAACATGTAAATAAAGGTAAGGAAAAGGTGATAGAGCCAACCATTCATGATGAGGAGGACAATCATGAAACATAGCAAGAATTTCTGTTTATTGAACTAGATGAGGAGGATGAAGACAAAATTACAAATGCAGTAATCAAAGGTAAAGAGGCTAAGATTAGTGAGCTCCAAACTAATCTTGAGAGGGCTAAATATGTGATTCACTTTCTTGAGCATGAAAATGAGTAGTTGAATATCAAACAAGTCATTAATGAGGTGACATGCATCAAAGCACAAAAAGAGGCAGAGAAGGCTAAAGCCTTGCTTGAAGAGACATTATAGAAGTTTGGTGAACCTGATGATGAGGAGGATCAGCCTCCAAGACAGAGACCTAGGACTAGAGGGTTGAAAAGGGCTCTAGCCGTAGAGAGACAAAAGGAAGCTGAGATAGTTGACCAGCTAACACTAGATGAATAGCTTGCCATAGAAATCAATGAGAAAATACAATCATGGCTTGATAGAGTCAAGAAACACTTGGAGAATCTCTTGGCCAAGGCTCAAAAGGACAATGACATTCAAAGAAATATGGCAAAGCATTATGCCATGAGGAAAAAAATTGCAAGGGCCAAGCTCAAACACGCCCATGCAAAAATTGAAGCCTTGACCAAGCAAGAAAAGAAAATGAAACTATACATACTTGCAGAGGTGACACTCCATGCCTCAAACACATGATCAACAAATATCCCACCAATTTTGACAAAATTTTGGCAAGTTTATCATTTTGGTACATTTATGTGTTTTTAAGGTTCTTTCAGCACAGGAAAATTTCTAAACGCACAACACCTTGGACGCTACGCTATTTTTTGAGGCATCTAATGGAAAAATTGCCACCACCAACAGATTTGTAATGATTAGAAAATCAACCTGTGAATTTTCTAATCTTTTGGAGGAGAACTGGTCATTGAAAAAATAAAAAAACATCAAAAAACCATGTTTCTGCCTCAATTTTTGCCTGGTCACTGCACATTTACCAGTCTTGGGAGAAGTGATTTTTGACAGGTAAAATGGGCTTCGTTTTGAAAATTGAAGGTATTTCTGGAAAGTAGACTTGCAGGGATTTCCAATGAGCCATCTTGGCTCAAATTTAACCTTGAACATAGAGGATATTTTGTAGGAATTTACAGGGTAAGTTCCTTAGATTAAAAACCAAAGGTCACCGCTCACAAACAGATCACAAATCAGTACACCCGTATATCACGTGGTTGAAACCCTCAAAGAGGGAAATAGTCCACGACCTGAGCCAACGCAGCCACTTCGGGAAATTTATTAATATAAAAAATAAAGATTACATATGTTTCTCTCATAAATGGTTACCGGAAAAATGACCCTCCATGCTCTTTAAATAGAGATCATGGACCAATCAGGTGCTAAGCCACATATCAAGTGTCGTTAATACTGAGGAGAGGGTGAACCTTCATATCACTACAAATCGTGACCGTCAGATTATAAGTTACAAATGTACATAGTAAATAAACACACTTTACCTAACTCTACACAAGACTAAGTTATTCTTATCTATTTCCTATGTGTCAGAATATCCTAACATCCCCCCTTAAGAACAACTTGGGATAGGATTGAAGGATTTACAAAGGTGACACAAAAGGAGCCTATTTCCTATGTGTTGAAATATCCTAATATCCCCCCTTAAGAACAAATTGGGATAGGATTAAAGGATTTACAAAGGTTACACAATAGGAGAAGGAAGGAGGCATTAGAGCCTATCCCCCCTTAATGATAACTTTCCTAAACTCCAAGCATGGATCAAAGTTTGGTAAACTTCACTTCTATGAGAGCCTTTGTAAAGATATCGGCTACTTAATCATTGGTTGGACAATACTACACTTCAAGAACATGATCATGAATGAGCTTTCTGATGAAGTGTATGTGGAGCTCAATGTGTTTCATACGCTGATGCTGAACTGGATCTTTACATATTGAATGGCACTCTGATTATCACACCAAAGTGTAGTTGGATGCTGCTGATGATGACCAAATTTAGACAGGAGCTGACGAAGCCACATGACTTCCTTATTGGCTTCAACTGCACCATGATACTATGATTCTGCTGAAGAAAGAGAGATGGAACTTTGTTTCTTACAAGACCATGTAATAGGTCCTGAACCAAGAGTGAATACATATCCTGCAGTAGACTTTCGATCATCAGGGTCACCAACCCAATCAGAGTCAGTGAAACCAATCAACAGTGGAGATGCTCCTACACTGTAATGAATCTCGAACTGAATTGCACCTCGAATATATTGAAGTATTCTTTTAGCTGCTTTCCAGTGAATTTCATGAGGTTTGTGCATAAACTAAGCGACAAGACCAACGAAAAAGGAAAGGTCAGGATATGTATGGGTTAGATACTGAAGTTTACCAACAAGTTGATGGTATAGGGTAGCATAAACTTTAGGGGTAGAACAAGTGACTGAAAGCTTGAATCTAGGCTGAAAGGGAGAGGGGGTTGGATTACATTATTCCATATGAAATTGGTGTAGAAGATCACAAACATACTTGGACTGAGAGAGGGTAATATCTTCTTTGGATTGAAAGACTAGAAGACCAAGGAAATAATGCAAGTGTCCTAAGTCTGTCATTTCAAACTTATTTTTGAGGCTAGACTTCACATGGTTTATATGGTTGGGATCACTACCAGTAAGGATAATATCATCAACATAAAGAACAAGGATGATGAAGGAATTACCCACTTTCTTGGTGTAGACAATGTTGTCAGAATGACACCTAGAAAAGCCATTATCTAATAGAAATCTATCCATTTTGGAATACCAAGCCTGGGGAGCTTGTTTGAGACCATAGAGAGACTTCCTAAGGCGACAAACAAGGCTAGAGTAATTTTGGATAAATCCAGGGGGTTGTTCCATGTAGATTTCTTCATGCAAATATCCATGTAAGAAGGCGGATTTAACATCCATCTGATGGAATTCCCATTTAAAGGAGGCAACAAGGGAAAGAAAAAAGAAGATAGAATTCATTTTGGAAATAGGGGAGAAGGTTTTAGTATAGTAAATGCCTTCAACTTGTGAAAATCCTTTAGCAAAAAGATGAGCTTTATGTCTATCCACTTTTCCATTTGGTCCAAACTTTGTTTTGTAAACCCATTTGCATCTGATAAGTTTTCTTCCTTTTGGAAGAGCAACAAGATCCCAAGTATCATTTTCCAATAAGGAACGATATTTTTCATTCATAGCTTCATTCAAATTTGGATGACTGGAAGCTTCTTCAAAGGTGTCTAGATCAGGATTTTTTGGAACTTTAGCCAATAAGGAAGAGGCTATTTCAAACTGAGAACGTGTACGTCGTCGATCTGTAGGATCGCCTGTAAGAGAACCTACTGCATCTCGAGTAGAGAAGACCCATCTTGGAAGATGTGGAGTGAAAGGAATATCTTCAAGAGGTGGAGGAGGATTGTCATCCTTGCTGTCATCATCTGAACTAGAAGGAATGCTATCAAAAATAGAAGAGATAGAGAGAGGTGGCACATATGCCGAATCAGGCTCACGAGCCAAAGGTGGCACACCCGCCGAACTAGGCTCACAAACCGATATATTTTCATAAAATTTTACATCTCTTCTACTGATTATATTTTTGTATTTTGGTTGAAGAAGTCTATATCCTTTGACATCTTTAGAATATCCAAAAAAAAATCATTTTTCAATCTTAGGTTCTAAGGCCTTATGTTTCGCATCTGGAATATGGGTCCAAACATCACTTCCAAAAACAGGAAAGTGACTTACATCTGGTTTGATTGAGCTCCAAGATTCTTCTGGATTTATATTCTTTAAAACCTTAGTAGGAGTGAGATTTACTATGTAATTTTCACAGTTAATTGCTTCTGCCTAAAAATTGAGACCAAGTCCATTAAATTGAAGCATACAATTAGCCATTTATTTTAAGGTGCGATTCTTCCTTTCAGCTACACCATTTTTTTTTGGAGTATATGGAACAGTATGTTGCAATTGAATGCCATGCTCAGTGCAAAAGTTGATAAACTTGTTGTTAACGTATTTTCCTCCATTGTCTGATCTTAACTTAAGAATTGGATGTCCAAATTGTTTCTCAACAAAGGCCTTAAATACCAAGAACATGTTAAACACTTCACTCTTGAGTTTTAAGAAGTATACCCAAGTGTGTCTGGAAAAATCATCAATGAAAGTTAAGAAGTACTTGCAACCAGAGAAAGAAACAACAGGAAGTGAACCGCATAAATCACTGTGCACAAGCTGCAAAGGGGCTGAAGCGTGCCAAGAGGCACGTTTTTCAAAACTATCTTGATGATGTTTTCCGAGCACACATCCGGAACAAACACCATCTTGGAAAGATACCATAGGAAGACTCGTCACCATATTTTCCTTGCATAGAGTTTGAAGAGAGCGATAGTTTAAGTGACCAAATCACTCATGCCAAATTTTTCTCACTTCATCATTACGAGCAAAAAAAATGGAGGGAAGACATGATGACACAAAGTCGTAAAACTTGTACAACCTTGTGGAATCATCGACAATTCCAATAGCTAAAATATGTCTAGGATCTTTGAGGTCCTTGATTACAGCATCATGAGGTGAGAATTCTACTATTTTCCATTCACCTTAATGAGTTATCTGATAAACAAATAGAAGGTTGCATGACAAGGTAGGAACACATAGTACATCATTAAACTGACCATTATCTAGATGAATGGTTCCAGATCCTACAACCCTAAGAGATATATCATTACCAACATAAATATGTTTGGTGTTACAATCATTTAAAGAAGAAAACATGGCTTTATTTTTGGCCATGTGGTAATTATCTCCAGAATCAATGAGCCACTCATGAGAATGAGAAGAATAAGATAAATTTAATGCATAACCAGATGCTTGACAACCACACGCAGAAAGTGCCATTCCTAAAGATGAAGTTGAAGAGGTCTCCAAATTGATGTGGTGCTTCTTCATTGCTACTTCTAAGGCTTCCATCTTCTTAAAACATTTGGACTCTACGTGGCCATCATGATTACAAAAGTTTCAATGTCTATATGTTTTCTTCCCTTTGTTTTTAGTTGCCTTATCAGTTTGGTGAATTTATTTTTCAGTTTGTGGCTAAAATTGCCTAGGACCCTTGTTTGGTTTAGGACTATACTTTTTAGGATACTACTTTTTAGGACCATGTGAGGTAGCCATTGAAAATAATTGGTGCTGTTAAGAATAATTGGCCATGCACTTTCCATTTAAAAGAAAAAAATTGAAGCTGAAAAGAGCTGAAACTAACTGCTCCAATGGAAAGATCTCGAAAAATTAGGCTGATTAAAAAAAAATGACTCGAAAAACGGCTTCCAGATGAAGAAGTTATACCTTTTTGAAAAGACTGAGTCATAGATGCTGAATAGTTACGGGAACGGTTGAAATTTGATGATGAAGTTCAACTTAAAAAAAAAAAAAATCCCACCCCTTCAACAAATTTTTTTTTACAAAAGAAGCTTGAGAAAGGGACTTGAACCCAAGACCTATATTCTCATAAACTAACTTCTCACCAAGTGAGATAGTAAAAGGATTTTGTAATTGTTAGAAAGGAGGAAGTGTTTTTTTTTTGTCGGTGTGTGTGCTTTTTCCTGCACAAAAAAACACAAAAATTCGAGCAACAAAAAAAAAAGAAATGCAAGCCTTACAACATAATGTTATATTTTTGGTTTGTCTTACCAGAAACTATCTATTTTTTCACTATTTCTGATTTCCTGAGATTGCACAAAGACGCGGGGAAAGAGCATACGTAGCCAAAAAAATCTTGTCTTCCTGATTCAGATTTACCAATATCACACATAACGCAAAGAAAAGAGAATACACAGAGAAGAGGGTATAGGTCCGACAAAAAAAAAAAATATAAATCGAAATAAACACAGGGAACCGAAATAAACAAAATGATTAATAAATATAACTACAAAACGAATACTTTATACCTCCATATTTAAAATGACATAACTTGGAAAACTGGAAACCTTTTCGCATGAAATGAAAGGGGTTCCTCACTGTAACAGACGCTCCAAACACAAAAGAGAAATTCCCCATGCCTGAAATATTCAGAAATAGTAGATCTAGAAAACGATAGTCGCATGCAGTCAAACCGACTTCGGATTTGGATCAACAATGGATGTGGCCCTCAAAATAGCTCTGATACCATGTAGGAATTTACAGGGTAAGTTCCTTAGATCAAAAACCAAAGGTCACCTCTCATAAACTGATCTTAAATAAGTACACCAGTATATCACGTGGTTAAAATCCTCGAAGAGGGAAACAGTCCATGGCCTGAGCTAATGCGGCCACTTCAGGCAATTTATTAATATAAAAAAGAAAGATTGCATATGTTTCTCTCATAAACGGTTACCAGAAAAATGACCCTCCATGCTCTTTAAATAAATATCATGGACCAATCGAGTGTTAATCCACAAATCAAGTGTTGTTAATACCGAGGAGAGAGTGAATCGTCGAATCACTACAAATCGTGACTGTTAGATTATAAGTTACAAATGTACACAGTAAAGAAACACACTTTACCTAACTCTACACTAGAATAAGTTATTCTTATCTATTTCCTATGTGTCAGAATATCCTAACATATTTTTCGCCGGGTCGTTGCGCGTTTAACAAGAAAATGGTGCATTTAGCAGTCTTTAGAAATTTTCTGAGTTTCTCTCCAGTTTTGATTTTTATCTTGGCAAATGTTGAATTTAACTATTCAAATGATGAAGATAAAAGTAATTATCATGTTTTTACTATTTACTAGGGTAAATGAAGTAGGTAAATCAAGCAAATGTGGTGTAATGAATCAGTTCATTTGAGATAGGAATGAGTCACTTTGATCATCCTATACTCTAGCTATCAATTCATCTTTTTGTGAAACATCTTCCTCACCTCATGGATTCGACCCCTAAGGACGAGTGAAGGTGGTTTTCATGTTTGTTTAGCTCAGTTTTTCACATTAGTCAAAGGTTGGAATCACTTTGATTTTGCTAGTTGATCAAGGGAACTTGTACTCAGTTTTGGTCAAGCTAATAAAGAGGAGTTGCAACTACATTTATGGGATACCTGTGGTATTGAATGTATTTCATTGTTTCTTCTTCAGTCACATATGTTTGAATGTATTTTTTATGTCACTTTCAAGTCTATATTATGAACTTTTACAAGTTTGAAATTCAGAATACATGCTTGCACATGCTCTGTTTTGGGAAACTGATCATATTTTCTTCATTATCTTATGTCTGAGAGAAATACATCCCTTATGATTTTCTCAACCTTTCTTACAGTTTCAAAACCATTCCATAACCATTGCCTTCAAGTGATTGGTATTTTACCTACCTTGCCCCATTGATACCTGCAACCCTAACTCCATTTTCCCTGACCTACCTTTCCTTGACCTAATTCCTTTATCCACTGATTTTCCCAACCAAATCAATTCAAAACAACCCCCTGTACTCATTATCTAGCCTGAAACCCTAATTTCTCCAGCCCTCCTGGATTTGACCCTTTTGGAGAGAGCCCTCTCCGGCTTGATAGGGCTAGCTATCATGTCAAAAACTTGGTTTGTGTTTACATTTGTTGGGATTCCTTCCTCAGCCTTGGGAATCTGGTGGAGTGATAACATAAAGTATGCAACATTGGGTAAACCTTGGATGAGGAATCAAATTCTGCATCCAACGAGTGCTCCCGTTCAAAATTTGAGTAAACCGATAGGGATATAAGTTGAAAATATGAGTTGAAAAAATAGTTTTTTTCTTTTTTCCCTCTAAAATTTAATGATGTAATATAATCTTATTTTATTATTTCGACTATTATTTTGTAATTTCCTTAGGAGGCCCATTTTAGACCTCAAAATTCCTCTAATGGAACTTACCCACTGAAGATCCCATATGGGAGGATGAGAATTTTATATAGAAGCATCCATAACTACTCAAGTGTTGAGGATTTTATTTTTATTATTAATGTAGCCCCACTATTTTTATTGTTGTGTCCCATAGAATCCCACTATTGTTATTGTTGTGCCCTGTTGACGGTGCTGGAAATCCATCAACCAGGGGGTCTCTCCGATGTGAAGTCTCAATTAAACCTCACGTCGTTTGGAGTAGGAGCCCCATCCGAAGTGTTATCACCTAAAAAAGGATCACGTAGCCATTCCTAACTAGGTGGATTGAATTACACCATGTAGGATTTGTATATCATAGTAAAATCACTTTCACAAGGGGAAATAATTTAGTAAACAATTTTTATTAAATGATTTATGATTAAAATAAAAAAAAAGAAACCTATGAGGATAATTGAATAAATCATTATTTATTTAATTTTCTCTAGGAATTATTATTAAATCATTATTTGATAATTATTCCTTGTCACATTTGACTAAATCACCTTGGAATAATTAAATAAAACACTATTTATTATTCCTTAATTTTATTTTTGGAATAATTGTTAAACCATTATTCAATAATTATTTCAATTTCACACATTCCTTAATCCTCATGAAGTGATTAATAAATAATTATATTTGTTAATTTCTTCTAAATAAAGATATTTGAACATTTTGAATATCTTTTCTTTCTCCAAGAAAATATAATAAAGTACTCCTAACAATTAGATATTGATTTGGTCAACAATATTTTATTATTTCCCATTTTCAAGATCAAGCCAATACCTTGTTATAAATAAGAGGGTTTTCCATTCATTCTTCACCATGATCACTATCATCGTCACCACTATCATCTTCTCACATTCCAACTCCCACTTGATTTCCATTCTTTGTTTTGGGTTTCTTCACACATTGAGAGAGAGAATAGATCGTTGAAGCACAAGGAAATCAAAGAATCCACCCCAGCGTAGTCGCTATTTTTTAGTGTAAATATTTCAGGAAGATGTACCAAAAATGATTCACTTAAGTCACTGGTGACAAGTGACCCTAACAACAATATGTATCTATTTATGCTTGAGATCTGCAATAATAAACCAAGTTACGGTTTGGTCGCAATGTGCGACAAAAAAACTAGGGTTTTTCCTATAAAAGGGATTCTTGCCCCCATATCCAATTCATTTTCATAGTGAGTTGTTGGAGAACTTTGAGAGGAGGAGAAGGCCCTAAATCTTGAGGAGATCATAGCGTATAAACCAACCATCGAAATTTGGATTTGCAAGTCCTCTAATGGGCCTCCCTTTGCTTTTGGTAATTTGACACTTCATCAGGAAGCCATTTTTTCCATGAGGTTTGACTTTGCCACCAATTAAAATCAAATTTATTTACATGAGCCGCATGTACTCTGGAACCACTTTAAATTTTCATTGGTTGACTCACGTGTTGATTTTTGTGATCAGTAACCATTATTTACTCATGTTTTAATGGACCCCTCTAGGCCTCCCCCATGTGGCAGTAGCATCGAGTCACCCTTATTCATACAATCCAAGATGAGTCACCCCCGCATTCATGGAGTTTGTTTTGAATCCCATTGATACTGGTTACATTGTTTCATCCATCTTCGCATCACATTTATTCCATTTTGCTCATATTTTTCCCCGATCTATACTTCTCCTTCTCTGAAAATCCTATGTTTGAGTAATTGAGCATCCCCTTTGGAATAGATTTAGTCACTTCCAGGTCAGCCATGCATATCATGATCTGACAAGGGAAGTTATCATCCCACCACTCATCTTGTTTCATTGCATCAACATCCCTGGTGTTAGCTGATTAGTCACTTTACTATGATCCCTCATGCCTTTGTCAAGGATTCCTCATTGCCTTAACTATGGTGGGGCCTCTTCAATAAACTTCAACACATTTATTCCAGAAGCGTGATCTAGAGGGTGGTGTACCTTGTTTCCATATTTCATCATTGTTCGATACCTCATATCAAGCAAAGAGAATCATTATTTCCCTTTGACTTGGTTGTTTCTCACGTGCTCAACTCCATCTCACTGTCGCATAATCAAGAATCATACACTTGATGGTCTGGTGATACAAAATATTGTACCAGTGTTTCCAGGGTGTGTGTGTGTGAGATATTCTAGACCTCATGAGGGGGTGGCCCTTCAGGTAGCCTCACACATGCTCGGATTACAACGGATCATAATACAACCTCAGATATAGTTCCGCAAATTTGGTGGGTTTGGTTTCAGCCGCTTGCAACGCCCACAACATGCTTGTCTCCTTCAAATGATCCATTCAGATCTTCAGAGCCCTTTCCTATTCAACATGGATTCTTTGGTTGTGATTCCCCCTCACCATGGCATCTTGAGGGGAATTATGTCTCATATACTAAGATGTTATCGTATTCACTCATGGTCTCTGCCTTTCAGGCACATTATGTATATGGGATTCATTGTATTATTGTATGGCATTTTGGCCCATTAATGCCACTATATCATGTATTTCGTAGCTTAGTCCACATTGTTGGATGCACCATTATTATTTTTACTTGGTTATCTCTGCGGGTATGGGTATGCCTCCCCCATCTCATTTGAGATCATTTATTCCAAAGTAAAAGGAGACTTATATCATATTAGTAGGTCTCACCCCCTCCATTCCTTTGTCCTTCCTTGCATTGCTTCAATTCTCTCTCTCTCTCTCTCTCACTCTCCACCCTTTGGTGTCTCGTGGAAGTGTAACCTACAACGTATATCGGTCATACGATTTTCTACTAATGCTCATCTGTTGGGGGGGAATCTGTTATCACCTAAGAAATGATCACCTAGCCATTTCTAATTAGGTTGATCGAAATACACCATGTAGGATTAATTTTACCATAGTAAAATCACTTTCACTAGGGGAAATAATTTAGTAAACTATTATCACCTAGCCATTTCTAACGAGGTGGATCGAGATACACCATGTAAAACCAATTTTACCACAATAAAATCACTTTCATTGTAAGAAATAATTTAGTAAACCGCCTTTTATTAAATTATTTCCGATTTAAAACGAAAAACCCCATGAGAATGATTAAATAAATCATTATTTATTTAATTTTCTCTAGGAATAATTTTGATAATGAAGAAGTCTATAGAGGCGAAGGAATTGCCTGGACGGTCAAAAGTGGCTGAAATCCGAGATTTTTTTTCTTCAAGAAATATTGCAGTAGCAACGTTTGAATCATGTTTTTGATGGTGGAAATTGATTAAACACCATCAAAAACCTTTGAGGCACCCAAAATCTTGAAGTTTGATAGCTACAACCTGGATTTTAAAAAATCTCTACTAGATTTTATTAAAATCTTGCCTGAATTTCCATGATTTTCAGGGCAAAAAAACAGGTTGGTTAGACTACGACATTTGATGATTATTCATGATCAGATTTGACTAAATCACCTAGGAATAATTAAATAAATCACTATTTGTTTATTATTCCATAATTCGATTTTTGGAATAATTATTAAATCACTATTTAATAATTATTTCATTTTCACACCGTTCTTACTATCTGCGAAATAATTAATATATCATTTCATTTCTTGATTATTTATAGATAAAGGTATTTAACCATTTTAAATATTTTTTCCCTCTCCAAAAATATAATAAATTATTCCTAGCAGTTAGATCTAGATTTTGGTCAATAATATTTTATTATTCTCCATTTTTGAGATCAACCCAATACTTTGTTATAAATAAGAGGGTTTTTAATTCATTCTTCATCATGATCATTATCATCATCACCATTATCGTCTCCATACATTTGAGCTCCCATTAAGGTTCTTCATTTTGTTTGGGTTTTTTCACATCGAGAGAAGAATATTTGTTGTTGAAACGTCAAGGACATCAAAGGACCCATCCCATTGAGGGGGATTTACGACCCTTGTGTATTATCCTTCGCCAGGCGCTATCAATCAAGGATTTTTATTCATTTAAAACTCCTTTACATAATTGGATGAATACATCAGATTTACATTGTTGTTTACAGAAGAAGAGCTATTCATATTATCCACAAAGTTTTGTTAACACAGTGGACCATCTGAATAACTCTTCTTCAATTAACAACCACAAAAGCTTAAAAACCATCATTGTTGTTTACTATTTTAGATTGCATACATCTATTTTTTTGTAGGTTTTTCTCAAATTTTTGTTGTAGATCTGAAGTATAAATGACCACAATTTTTGTTAGGGTCACTTGTCACCTATGACTTAAGTGAGATATTTTTGGTACACCTTCCAAGAAATTCCACACTAACAAATGATGACTCCACTGGTGTAATTTAGTTTCCCGGGTGACTGCAATTTTAGTGATTTTTCAGGCTTTTCTACAACTATTTTTAGCCTCTTAATGTCTATTTATACTTTTTCTTTCCTTTTTTTAGTCAAAGTTCCGAATTCTAGTGATTTTCTGGTGTTTTCTGCAAGTCACAGGTACCAATTGAGCAGGAGATGAAAAAACTATGTGATATCTGCCGCCTCATAGTCCCAGAGCAAAAAACACACTTTTCAACGCTAGAAGTGCGATTTTAGCTCCATAATGCACTATTAGGCCCAAAAACTGATTTTTCCATAAAAAACAGGTTAGTGCTTGTGTTTTCATATTTTTTTTTTCTTGATTTTTTCCAGGTTTGCCGAGAGTGTTGGGTAGGGTAATTTGGCCTCTATTTCAGTCTTCCTTAGGCATGGATTTTCTTAGTTTGTCTCTTTGAGGTAGAAAAAAACCCCCTATGGTTTGGAGTACACTTCCACCTTTCTAGGAAGAGATTGGCTAAGTAAGGAGTCTAAGGTTTCAACACTTTCAGCCACTCATTTTTAAGGTCTGATCCATTTTATTACAACCCCCTAGGATAGGTTAGTTCACCACATTAACTCCCTCTTGAGTTTTGTCTTGCCTTCCCCCTTATGACCCCCTTCAGTGCCCTAGGTTGTTGAACTTTTGTCTTATCCTTTGCAGCGATTATCACCTCTAATTTTTGTTGTTTTCCTGCACCATTTCCAACAACTTAAAACATTTAGATCCTAGTCCCATTGACATTAGATCTTGTAGGCCTTTTTGGGTGTTTTGAGTAGCTTTTTTTCCTCCCCCTTTTTTTTTTTTTTTTTTTGAGAATTATTTGGGTGGGGTTTATGCTTGATTGATTGCTTGTTTTACAACATTATTTATAGTTTTTCAACATTTTATTTCAGCAGGCATCATCAAACATGCTCAATTAACTCATCCACTATACACACTTGTTTCACGCACATTTGCACACCCTAAGTGAATGTGAGTTTGGTTAACACTGCTAAGCCAAGAATTTCAACACACCACTTAATAATCTAACACACATAGATTAAGCCCACTTGGGCACTAGGGCCAAACAATCTGTGTAGTTAGGTGTAGTATCAGTGGGATAGGATTCCAATAACACCCTACGATCATTTACATTGAGACATATAAGTTGAATTTGTAGGGAACTTAAAATCCTTCACCATCCCACGGTCCAAATTCGCAGTGAGTCAAAAACCCAATTCAGAGGGGGTTAAGATAGGTCATCGTGCGAGCAGTTCTCCTCGGGGCTACCCAACCCATGGTAGGGAATTTTGTGCGGTGGTTGATCAACAAGAAAAATCAAGATTTTACCACCCTTGTGGGACGAAGGTAAACATAGTGACCAATCTTAGGAAAACACCCTATAGGACTGGCTATGGGAAGTTTTTGGTTATGTACCTTAACTTTCTTTGGAAAACTCTGCTTGTAGGGATAAGATTTTGTCAAGTAATAATTTCTTTGGAAGGCCATCTAAAACAATAGATTTAGGATTGTTTGAGGATTTATACCACCTATAGGCCAGAGGTCATTTTATTTGATAGGATGTGCTTGCTTGTATTATAGTAACTCTTAATATAGTTAGTTTTGTTCCTGTCACCCTTTATTCCTTGGTGTCGTCATCGTCTTGACATCATTGCGCTCCCTAGGCGTTTGTCACGAAGAATCTGAGGCCTTCATTCTCAATTTCCGTTAGCACACATTAATCCTAGTTAGAGTTAATCCTCTAAATCCTCCTTCGAGTCCTCATTCCGACTATGGTTCTATTTATTCATCTAGTTCTTCCTTTGATTCTGCATCTTCTCACCCTCGTACCACCACCATGTCAGGCACCAACGTAGGTGCATGAAGCCCAGGTGGTAACCTAGGTGTTAACCCAAGTAATCCCACTAGTGGAACCTCTTCAGGTATGGTCACTCCCACCCCATTGCTACCCTTCATGGTTGGTTTAATTCTCCTTGGTTTTAACCAATTGATCAATGATAATATTCTCCATAACCCCACTTGGCCAATTATGCCTACCAAAATTCCTTCCGACATCCCTAAGTTTGAAGGAAATCTTGGAGAAGGCCCCACAAATAATGTTCACTCATTTCACATGTGGTGTTCATCAAATTCCATTATTGAAGACTCCATCCGTCTTCAGTTATTCCAACACACGCTTACTGGAGCTGTCGTGAATTGGTATGTCGATAAACCCAACACCACTCATTCAACTTTTGTGACTCTCACCAAATATTTTATATCATATTTTCAGCTACTACCCCTTCATTATGACACTGGTACCGAATTATTGACCTATTTCTGTCAAACTTTTTCCACCCACCTATCTGACCATGTACAAGAATCACGTAGAAGGAGGAGCATGTGTACGGCTCCTAAATTCGAATACCATGTCTATACGGATTGGTTCCTTAGATCACTTTTTCCCCCCATAGGTAAATATGTCACGTCACACTTTCCTCATATGGAGGAAGGAGCACTTCAAATATCTTTAAAACATGAATTGATCTACGTCGAGTGAGGTTATGTTTATACCGTTCTCCTCGACTTCCCTTGGCTCGGTGGTGAAAATGCACCGGTGGTATCTCATGCTGCAGATGGTATCATTGGATCTACCTCACACCCTCACCCTTAACCATATGCTCCACCTTTGATGAGGTATAGTCAACCTCAAGAGGGGACCAGTTCCACTAACACTTATCCCCCTCCCCATATTTCACAAGGAAACTGTTATCCAAGTCAAAGCATGTCATATGCATATTACAAACCACATCAACTAATGTCAGGGCCAACTGTTGCTCAACCTGTTTATCCTAATGTTTCCCCACCTCCTTATTATCCATATGCACCGCCTAACGTTCCAGCTCCTCCGGCACCAGTGCCTCAACCTCCCATGTCTCCTCAACCTTTGCCACAACAATAACCTCCTCCTCAAGGTCAAGTGTATGCTCAGTAGAGCGCAACCAATCAACCCTATTCCAAGAAAAATAATAATGGAAAATGTAACAGGAACCAGCAAGCACAAAGTAACCAGGGTAGTCAGGGTCCAATACCTAATCCACCCCAGGGGAACTAGCCAAATCCGGAAACCCAGCAACAGGGCATACAGCCTAAGCAGAACAAGGCTCTTGGTACGAATACGACTTGTGCATGTTGCGGCGTATATGGCTATTATACTCATTATTTTCCCCTCTTACCTCATATGTGTAAAGTATGGGAAGATCAGGTAGCCACCCCTAGTGTAAAACAACCCATGGCTTCGCTTCCTTCGACTCCTACTTCATCAACCGACATTGCTTCCCAATCCTTTTCCTCAACAACGATATCTAGCTGCCCAACTTACACAAGGTTGGGTCATCCCCCAACCTCAACAATTTTGTCACCATGTTGTTGAAATTAAACAAGAAAATACACCACATACTAGTGTGGGATCCCAGGTCACACATGAGTGAGGGATTCTAGTTACACATTAGTGAGAATGTGGGAAACCAATTTTTAAATAAATTGGAAAACAAATTGTAATATTATCTCATAACAACTTGTAATAGTTCACTAAGTGTGATAGAATTAGTTAGCTCAATAATTTTGAGTTGAGGGTCAAATGATAGGCATGTAGATTGATTCTATTATTTATACGGTCCAATTGTAGTTGTAGCACTAGTGTCGTGTGAGTGTGATCAGTGAACTCACATTAATTGAGTTAAAATCAGTTTAACTAGTTCTAACTGATTGGTGATCTAGTGGAAGATCAAGTGAATTAAAATAAATTTAATTCAAAAGTAGTGATCTACCAAGTAGCTGATGATTCAATATTAATAGTTGCATGCATGTCAATTCGGATGGAGACCCATTTGAGACAAAGGTTAAAGGCAAGTTAACTATCAGTTGTATTTTTAGCGACCTGCCCAAGTGCAGTTATAAAGCCACAGGAAGCACATGATGGATTGTGCAGTTAAGGAAGGTTGGAATTCCTATTTAATAGGAATTATTTTTCCTATGGACTGCATGAGCAAGGAAGGTTGAGGGTAGACAGGAAATTGGATATATATTGGTCCAATTTTTCCTAAATCAATGTGAGACAATTGGTAGAGTGTATGAGGTTCTTGTGAGCACACATGCATTGTATTGTTTCATGATTCCTTGGTTCATTATACAATAAATATGGAGGGGTTTTGAGTAGTTTCTTTCCCCAAGAAATATCTTGTGTTGTGCGATTGATTTACTTCTTTCTCTTACTTGCATGTGATTGAGCGATCATGATTTATATTATGTAAATATTGTATAAAGATTTAGTATCTTGTTTTAGTACATTGCATGATCGGATTGAATCCATTGGTGTAATTTATACATGGTATTAGAGCCGTGTTAGAGATTTTCTACATGGTATCAGAGTGCTAGGAATCACAATAGTGGAGAAGAAATTGAGTTTGTGTTGAACAATATTCAAATTTGCACATACTTTCTATGTATACAGAAGCGGATCAAGATGTCTTTCAATGGCTTGAGACTCGAATATGCACTCGAGTGCAGTTCAAATTATATTGCATGGAAGGAGAGGATGGAGGCAGTGTTGGAGGACAATGGGTTGAAGGAATTCATAGATGATGACATTCCCAAGCTTGCAGCAGCAGATTCCCAACTTCTTTATCCATGGCAGAAGAAGGTAGCAAAGACGAGGAGGATCTTATTAGAGGGAGTTTGAGATCATATTGTCTCAAGTATCCATGGAAAGGAAACTCCATATGCTATGTGGAAGGCCTTGACATATCTGTTTCAAAGCAGCACTGAACACAGAAAATTCGCACTAAAAGACAAGCTCAGGAAAATCAAAATGGAGAAGGGTGACACAATCTAGAAATACTTGACCAAGTTCATTCAATGTTGAGATGAGCTTTTAAGTGTTGGGATTACTGTAGTTGATGATGACCTTGTGATCCTAGCACTTCTATGCCTTCCCAAGAGATGGCATAGTTACCAAGACTATGTGAATGAGAGTGAGAAGTTACCAGATTGGGAGCAACTATGGTCAGATTTGGTACAAGAAGAGTTTTGGCGGAATACCAGGGATGGATCCTCATCCAAGACTGATGGTGAGGAAAATTGTGCCTTGGTTGGTAAGGAAAAGAAGGGGGAGGGGAAGAAGTCCGATTCCAAATCTGAGAGTGGAAAAGAAGGCAAGAAGCGTGACATGTCAAAGGTGAAATGTTTTCACTCTCATGATCATGGACACTATGCCACAAGTTGTCCACAAAAGAAGAAAAACAGCAAGAAAGCTCTGGGAATTGCAGTGGGTGAAGTTTTGGCCTCACCATTTAAGTTGTACTTATCTCTCATCGCATCAATGGCGTCATCTGTGATGGGATATTTTTGGTACTTGGATAGTGGAGCATCTTTCCACATGACGAGAAACAAACAACTCTTTAGTAGCTTGGAGGAGAAGGATCTTGAAATGCACATCGAGATGAGTGATGACGGGAGGTATAGCGCTACCGGGATTGGTACAGTTAATTTCCAGAGACAGGCAGGTAAACCTTTCATATTAAAATATGTCATGCATGTACTAGGCTTGAAAATAATTTAGTTTCAGTTGCTATGTTGGAGGATCTTGGATATGATGTGGTTTTATGTGAAGGAAAGGCGTTCCTTTGTCACAAAGACACAAAACAAGTAAAGAAGATTGGGGTTCATGTGAAGAACCTCTACAAACTTGATGTAGATGGATGCACAACATTGAAAAGTAAAGCAGGGAAGGTGGTGAGCTGGGATACAAGTGATTTATGGCACAAGAGATTGTACCATATACACCACAATTCTTTGAGGATCATGCATCAAAGTTCTACAGGTCTTCCAAAGGGTACTCTTGCGCAGATAGATACATTAAAGGGATGTACCATGGGGAATTATACTAAAGCCACTTTTCATGAGAAGGAGAACTGAGCAACGACAATTCTTGAGAGAGTTCACTCAGACGTGTGTGGACCATTTTCTACACCTTCCACAACAAAGCACAGGTATTATGTGATTTTTGTTAATAATTTTTCTAGAAAGTGTTGGATATTATTTCTGCAGAAGAAATATCAGACGTTCTCCAAGTTTTGTGAGTTAAAAGCACTGGTTGAGAAATATACAGGGACTAAGGTGAAGGCTCTAAGGAGTGACAATGGTGGTTAGTATATCTCTAATGAATTCAAGAACTTCTGCGCCAAAGAAGGAATTCAGAGAGAATTGATTGCACCTCATAACCCACAACAGAATGGGGTTGCAGAAAGAAAGAGCAGAACAATTGTGGGAGAAGCATGAGCTATGTTACATGATCAGGGCCTATCATTGCATCTATGGGCAGAGGCATGCAACACAATGTTATTTGTGCAGAACTGAAGTCCTCATTAGACACTTGGCATGAGAACACTAGAGGAGGTTTTTTTAGGTAAGAAATCATATGTTTCATATTTTAAAATTTTTGGCTCATATTTCTATTTCCATGTGACCAAATATGCCAGGAATAAGCTAGAATCAACATTATAGTTTGTGATATTTGTGGGGTACACTGATACTCCCCACAACTGTCGGGTGTATTTTTTAGCTAACATGATGAAAATTGTCAGGAGAGATGTTAGATTTGATGACGAGAAAGCCATGCGATTTTCCCTTGAGAGGGAGCTTGAATTACATGCAGATGATGAACTATTAGTTACAAAGGATGAACCTCAAGATGTGTAGCAGCCACAAGCAGAGGATCATGGAGTGGCAGAAACCACTCATGAAGAGCCATCCACCAGAAATGGTAGGAAGCGCACCAGAGAGGCTGATAGATTGATGTTAGATTCAACAGAGCATGTAGGAGCACCTACATCATAGCGAAGGCAGAGAAGGTCCCCAGATAGGTATACTAGATACATGGCTCTTATGAGCGAGTGTATTGTGACAGAACCATCCTCTTTTGAGCAAGTAGTGCAACAACCAACATGGGTTGATGCCATGGTTGAGGAGTATGACTCCATTATCAGAAACAGTTCATGGGAAGTGGTCCCAAAACCAGTGGGGAAGTCAGTGGTTGGATCCAAGTGGATCTACAAGGTAAAGCAAGTAGAAAATGGGAGTGTGGAGAAATAAAAGGCTAGATTTTTGGCCCGAGGATTCTCACAGGTAGAGGGGATTGACTATGAGGATAATTTTGAACCGATTGCAAGGTACTCATCGATTAGATATATCCTTGCACTCTCAGCGCAGATGGGGTGGCAGATACACCAGATGGATGTAAAAACAACCTTTCTCAATGGAGTTATTGAGGAAGAAGTGTACATTAAGCAGCCAAAAGGTTTTGAGACCTTTGACAGGGAGTCACATGTGTGTAGAATCAAGAGAGAATTGTATGGGATGAAGCAAGCACCCCGTGCTTCGTACACCAGGATCAACAACTATTTCACTAGGTTGGGCTTAACAAAGAGTGAAGCAGATGTGAACCTATATCATATTGTGGTTGACGGTAAGATTTGGATTATTTTAATTTATGTTGATGATCTGATATTGATAGGTGATGAGCAGCTCATAACTTCTTGCAAATAGGATCTTGCAAAATAGTTTGAGATGAAGGACACGGGGCTCTTGCACTATTTCCTTGGCTTGGAAATATGGCAAAGAGATGGGGAGCTATTCGTATCTCAGGGCAAGTATTCCAAGGAGATTATGAGGAAGTTCCACATGGAGGCAACAAACCCATGGAGACTCCTCTTGCAGGAAACTAGAGGAAGGAGGACGTTACTTCAAGTGAGGTAGTGGATGCTATTGTTTACAGGCAGCTTGTGGGTTCACTTATGTATTTGGTGAACACATGACTGGAAATATGCTACGCAGTTAACCAGCTTAGTCAAGCTATGGTTAAGCCTACCAAGTTCTTTTGGAAGGCACGAAAGCATGTGTTGAGATATCTTAGGGGAACTACAGAGTATGGATTATGGTACAGATAGATAGAGGGAGTGAAGCTTGAAAGCTTCACCGATGCAAATTGGGGAGGTAGTCCATCAGAGAGGAAGAGCACATTAGGGGGCATCTTCAGCATAGGATCAATAACAATATCTTGGTACAGGAATAAGAAGAGATCATTTGCACTCAGTTTAGCTGAGGTAGAGTACATGGAATCTAGTCAGGCTGCATGTGAGGCCATCTGGATGAGGAAGATACTTGTTGGTTTTTTTGGTTATCAGATGGATCCGACAGTGATACATTGTGACAACTAGAGTTGCATAAAACTCTCGGTTAATCCAATATTACATGACAGGTCCAAGCATATTGACATCTGGTACGACCATCTCAAATATTGTGTTCATAGGCACATTATGTTGTTGCAATACATTCCCACGGAGGATCAAGATGCAGATATCTTGACGAATGTGCTTGCGAAGAGAAAATTTGAATACCACAGAGGCAGGATCAGGGTAGCAGATAATCCCTTTCTTGTTGAGAGGGAGTGTTGAAATTCAACAAGAAAATTCACCACATACTAGTGTGGGATCCTAGGTCACACATGAGTGAGGGATTCTAGTGACACATTAGTGAGAATGTGGGCAACCAATTTTTAAATAAATTGGAAAATAAATTGTAATATTATCTCATAACAACTTGTAATAGTTAACTAAGTGTGATAGACTTAGTTGGCTCAAGAATTTCGAGTTGGGGGTCAAAGGATAGGCATGTAGAGTGATTCTATTATTTACAGGGTCCAGTTGCAGTTGTAGCACTAGTGTGGTGTGAGTGTGATCAGTTAACTCACATTAATTGAGTTAAAATCAGTTTAACTAGTTCTAACTGATTGATGAGCTAGTGGAAGATCAAGTGAATTAAATATATTTAATTCACAAGTAGTGATCTACCAAGTAACTTAAGATTCACTATTAAGAGCTGCATGCATGTCAATTCTGATGGAGACCTGGTTGAGACAAAGGTTAAAGGAAAGTAAACTATCTGTTGTGTTTTTAGCGAATTGCCCAGGCCCAGTTATAAAGCCACGGAAGCCCATGATGGATTGTGCAGTCAAGGAAGGTTGGAATTCCTATTTAATAGGAATTATTTTTCCTAGGGATTGCATGAGCAAGGCAGGCTGAGGGTAGGTAGGAAATTGGCTATGTATTAGTCCAATTTTTCCTTTATCAGTGCGAGACAATTGGTAGAGTGTATGAGGTTCTTGTGAGCACACATGCATTGTATTATTTCATGATTCATTGGTTGATTATACAATAAAGATGGAGGGGTTTTGGACAGTTTCTTTCCTAGGAAATATCTTGTGTTTTGCGATTGATTTACTTCTTTCTCTTACTTTCATGTGATTGAGCGATCATGATTTATATTCCAAAAATATTGTAGAAGGATTCAATATCTTGTTTTAGTACATTGCATGATCAGATTGAATCCATTGGTGTAATTTCTACATGGTATCCGAGCGGTGTTAGAGATTTTCTACACATGATTATCATATTTATATGATGAATTCCAATGAGGTCAACACCACTCAAGTCAACCTTTAGAATTGATCACGCCAATATGACAAGCCACCCACTATGTATATGACTGAGTCCCAACCCCATGTTTCCACAAAGCCTATTATGTAATCACATGGTACTTTAGATATGCCTCAGCCTAAGGCAAAGGTCATTCCCAAGATCCCAAAACTTCCATTATGTCGAAATTCTACTTCTATTAAAGCCACCCATACCTATAACATAGTAGATGACTTGGCATAGTCCCCATACGTGCCCATCCAGACGTGAAGCTCTACTCTCCAATTTAGGTGTTATGGATCCTTCAAATGATCATTTGATTGTATTTGACGTTGATAAATAAGAACATCCTCCGCTTCCTTGATATCTTTCATTTCAAATACCAGTCTCCATAAATAACACCACTTTTCAGCGGTGTATCATAGACAAAGGCGCCTCCACCTGTGTGATGGCTGCTAGTGCTTGCAATCAACTTAGGTCACCTGACTTGTTCCCATTCACTATCACTCTCCATCCTTGGGATGATCATCCCTCATAGCCCCTTGGATTATATCTCAATTTTCCTATCACAGTTTCCAGCAAGATTGTTTCCATTGACATTGAATTAATCGATGCCCCCTTAGATTACAACATTATTTTGGGTCATAGTTATGCCTATGCCATGTCCTCTGTTGCATCTGTAGTTCACTATAAGATGTTATTCCCCCATAACATAAAGATATTTACCAATGATCAGTTGACATACTATGATCCTAAGTCTCAGATGTCACCTCAGTTCGCAAATGCGTGGATCACTAGCAATAAAACTGTCTTGTCCATCACCAATGTCTCTCGAGGAGTCTACAAAGATTTTACTTTGATTGTTTCTTATTACAATCCACTGCCTTCCCCTTCTGAGCCTAACTCTATAGTGTTTTCATGTTTCCAGTGTCACTAGCTACTCACAAGTGGTCTGGTACACCCATCCAACAACCAATACCTATGCAACTTTTGTTCCCAACTCAACCCAACCATCAAGTATAATAACTCAAGGACCTTTTCCTTCATCTAGTGTCTCTCCTAATCCATTTCAACCATGAATTTTCCCCCCAGGCCTTAGCCATCCGTCAATAGTTCCCTGGGCCATTATCCTTCTGTTCAGATATCGTTCTTATTCCCTCCACCTCGAATTTTTTCTTTCCCTGTCATGGCTACATTGAGTTTACCTAATATTACCTTGGGGATCCCATTTTGGTACATTGACCCCCTAGAAAACACTGCATCTGATCAACTTAAAACTTATAATGCTTTTACCTCGATCCAATCTATTTTTCTAACCCCTTCCTTTACTTCAGTTCCACAACAACCTCAATAGGAACCTACTCCTATTGCGAAAACGTCAAGTGAGGGTGGAAAATCCAAGAAAAAGGAACCCAAGGACAAGGCACCCCAAACAACTCCAACTCCTCCTAAGCCCCCAAAGCCTAATCCAAAATGCGCTTTGGGTGATGTTGTTGGGCATGCCACCAATAATTGTTCCGAACTCCCTCATCTCAAAACTTTGGTTGCTAATACCTTTCCTAACCCCGACATTCCTAAGGTACATATCAATTTACCTAAGTCAGTTAAGAAGAACATATTATTACACACGAATCAACCTTGTGATTTGTGTGATAATTATTGCCACTATTCTCATCACTGTCCCTGTCTTGAATATTTTCACGATACCCGTTAGGATCTTCGTGAAATAGAGGTCGCTCGTAGTTGATCCACCTCTCCTCTACTCGCGATTTCTGATCCCACTAATGTGCTAGAACAAGAGGACACTCAAGAACCCTTTGTGATACCTCCCCTCGATGTCGGGATGACAGATAGTACCGTTGTTATTCTCTACCTGTCATCATTCATGGGATCGATGTGTGCGAACTCCCTTGGAGTTTCCTATTGTGATTTTGTTGAAACTTCCTCATCAAATACCTCGATCTCAACATTGATAGATGTTTTATCTGCTTGCCATATGTATACTATTTTTAATGATGCGCATGTGAACCTTGTCTCCCATGATGATGATTGGTTCCATCATCCCTTATTTCAAACCCATGAATTCGAACCACGTCCACCTTGTGGCCATTACATTACCACACAATGTTTGGGTAATGGGGCATCCATTTTTTAGAGTCTAGGAGAAGCGATTCTCCCAAACCCTCCTAGTGCATATGGTAGTGTGGAATCTAGTACCATTATACTTCCCCACTTAGAAGAACCTATAAATTTTCATATTACTAAATATCACTTTGGGTATGATCCAATTAATCATTCCTCCATATTACATCAACAACCCAATCCCTTGGACATTTTTTTTGTTCGACCACATGTTTTCTGGGTGAGAATCAGTTCATTTTATCTGAAGCTACTCTTTGGTATAGTGACACCATGTATGCGAATCCAAAAACTCAGTCCATTTTATTCATAAATACAATTCCAAATGATATTGGTAATACACCATTTCCTTTCTCTAACTGTATTTATTTTCTCTTCCCACAAGAAGACATCCATAACATAAACAAATGGAGAACCACATCTTCCAAATTTGTTGAGAGTCTACTATTCTAAATACATCTGACATTTCTATAACATGTTAGGGGGAACCTATGCCCCTATCTCTCCTCATCATCCTCTAGAGGATATTGTGCCAATTGGGTCGAATACTCAGATCCACTATTTGAGAATTTGGAACATAATGACACTCCACAAACTCATCCCTCCAGGAGCATCAATCCCACCTTTGCATACCAGATCAATCCCCTTCATCACATATGCTTGGGGGCATGATGGAACCCCTGGACATTTTCTCACTTGATTTACATAAGTCTCACCCTAGACCCTAATGATATAGGTATGGTCGATTGTCTTTTCATTCCTTGGATAGCTTGTCCTACCGACCTCTCCGATGAGCCATATACACATCGCATATTGTAGATGCTTGATACCATATCTTCAAATATTTTACTCTATGTGATTCCACATTTACCATATGGTCCCCATGTTTGACTTGATCAGTGGGGACTATTCTAGACCCCCTCTAGAAGGTCATTCATGTATTCATTTCTTATCTTGATTCTTCACCAGGAATCATCCTTCCAAGAAGCATTAAGGCCATTTTTAGACAAGTAAGGTCACCTACCTAAAATTCATAGATCCAACTTACAATGGTCGGTTTGTCTAATATGATCTCCATAATATTTAGGACCTTCTCTTCCTATCAAAATTATCCACAACTCACTTTGCAAATGAATTGGATTTGGGGGAAAGAAGCCCTTTTATAGGAAAAACCCTAGATTTGTTTGTCATCCTTTGCAACCAAATTGTAGCTCAAATTGAAGAACCTTCAATATTGTTGGAAATATCTCACTGATATTTATAATGGGTCTCCCTTTGTTTTTGGTAATTTGACACTTCACCCGGAAGCCATTTTTTCCACGAAGTTTCACTTTGCCGCCAATTAAAACCGAATTTATTCATCTAAGTCGCTTGTACCTCAGTACCACTTTTCCTTGGCATTTTTTGACTCATGTGTCGATTTTCTTCATAAGTAACCATTTTTTTCTCATGTTTTCATGGTCCCCCTGGGCATTACCCATGTGGCATCATCATCGAGTCACCCTTGTTCATAACACCCGAGATGAGTCACCCCCGCATTCATGGAGTCTGTTCTGAGTCCCTGTTAAAGTGTTCCATCCATTTTTGCATCATATTCATCTCATTGTTGCTCATTTTTTCCTCCATATATATTTTTTTGTCTCTGAAAAGCCTTTGTCTGATTAATTTACCATCCCCTCCGGAATCGAGTCAGTCGCTGCTAGGTCAACCACACATGTTATGCTCTATGAAGGGAAGTCATCAGTACATCATTTATATTGTTTCCTTCCATTATCATACCCTTGTGCCATTCCATCAGTCACTCTACTATGATTCCTCGTGCCTTTGGTGAGGATTCCTCATTGCCTCACCTCTAGTGGGCCCTCTTCTGTTAACTTCAACACATTCATTCAAAAAATGTGGTCTAGAGGGCGGTGTACCTTGATTCCATCTTTCATCACTTTCTAGTGCCTTAGATCAAGAAAAAGGAACCATCGTTTCCCTTTTACTTGGTTGTTTCTCATGTGCTTGACTCCGGCTCATTATCGCAGGATTGAGAATTGTACACTTGATGGTCTGGTGATACAGTAGATTGTACCAGTGTTTCCCGATTGTCTGTGATACTTTCTAGACCTCATGAAGGGGTGGCCCTTAAGGTAGCCCCCGACATGCTCGGATGTCCACATATCATGATCCAACCTCATATTTTGTTTTGCGTATTTGATGGGTTCGGTTTCAGTTGCTTGCAGTGCTCACATCATGCTTATCTCCTTCAGATGATCCATTTATATCTTTAGAGCCCTTTCCTATTCAGTAGTGATTCTTCGGTTGAAATTCACCCTCACCATGTCAGCTAGAGGGGAATTATGTCTCATCTAATCAGATGTTATTGTATTCAGTCCTAACACATGTCTTTCCAGGTGTATTATCTATATGGGATCCATTGTATTATCTTTTGGCCCATTGATGCCAACATGTCATGTATCATGTACTCTTGAATCTTAGTCCCACATTGTTGGGATCATCATTATTATTTGTACTCAAATATCTCGACGGATATGTGTATGCCTCCCCCACCTCATTTGAGATCATGTAATCCAAAATAAAAGGAGACTTATATCAGTTAGTAGGTCTCGCCCCCTCCATTTTTTTGTTCTTGTATTATTTCATCTATGTATATCTCTCTCTCTAACTCCCCTTTGGTGTGTCGTGAAAGTGTCCTTACAACGTATTTCGGTCATACGATTTTCTCCTAACACTCATACATTGGGGGACAATCTGTTATCACAAAAAAATGATCACCTAGCCATTTCTAACTAAGTGGATCGAAATACACCATGTAAAATCAATTTTACCACAACAAAATCACTTTCGCTGTAAGAAATAATTTAGTAAACCACCTTTTATTAAATTATTTCTCATTAAAACTAAAAAACCTCGTTGGAATGATTAAATAAATCATTATTTGTTTATTATTCCTTAATTCCATTTTTTGGAATAATTATTAAATCACTATTTAATAATTATTTCATTTTCACACCTTTCTTAATATCTACGAAATAGTTAATAAATCATTTTATTTCTTAATTATTTCTACGTAAAGGTATTTGACAATTTTAAATATATTTTCCCTCTCCAAAAATATAATAAAGTATTGCTAGCAGTTAGATCTAGATTTTGGTCAATAATATTTTATTATTCTCCATTTTCAAGATCAACCCAATACTTTGTTATAAATATGAGGGTTTTTCATTCATTATTCACCATGATAATTATCATCGTCACCATTATCGTCTCCATACATTTGAGCTCCAATTATAGTGATTCATTTTGTTTAGGTTTTTTCACATTGAGAGAGGAAGATCTGTTGTTGAAATGTCAAGGAAATCAAAGGACCCATCCCATTGAGGGGGATTTACGACCCTTCTGTAATCTCCTTTTCCAGGTGCTATCAATAAAGGATTTTTATTCATTTAAAATACCTTTCCATAATTGGGTGAATACATCAGATTTACATTGTTGTTAACTATTTTAGATTGCGTACATGTGTTTTTATACAGTTTTTCTAACATTTTTGTTGCAGATCTAAAGTATAAACGGACATAATTGTTGTTAGGGTCACTTGTCACTTGTCACTTAAGTGAGACCTTTTTGGTACACCTTCCAAGAAACTTCACACTAACATAAACCATTTTATTAAATTATTTCTAATTAAAATTAAAAAACCCCATGAGAATAATTGAATAAATCATTATTTTTTAAATTTTATCTAGGAATAATTATTAAATCATCATTTGATAATTATTCCTTGTCACATTTGACTAAAGCACCTTGGAATAATTAAATAAATCACTATTTATTTATTATTGCTTAATTTTATTTTTGGAATAATTGTTAAACCATTATTTAATAATTATTTTAATTTCACACCTTTCTTAATCCTTGCGAAGTGATTAATAAATCATTTTATTTGTTAATTATTTCTAAATAATTTTTTTTTGACCATTTTGTATATCTTTCCCTCTCCAAAAAATATAATAAAGTACTCCTAACGGTTAGATCTTGATTTTGTCAATAATATTTTATTATTTCCCATTTTTTATATCATCCCAATACTTTGTTATAAATAAGAGGGTTTTCTATTCATTCTTCACCATGATCACTATCATCGTCACCACTATCGTCTTCTCACATTCGAGCTCCTACTTGAGTTCCATTTTTTTTTTGGTTTTCACACATTGAGAGAGATAATAGACCTTTGAAGCACAAGGACTTCAAATGACCCATCCCACGGAGGGGCCTTGCAAACCTTTGTTGTAGATCTCCTTCACTGAGTGTTTTTAATAAAAGATTATTCATTTAAAAACTCTTCTTCTATTGGGTTATTACATCAGATATTTCTTGTTTTTTTTCTGTTATGGATCGCATATAATATTTTTTCTACCGGGTTTTCTCGTTTTATTATTGCAAATATATAGCTTAAACAACCACATATTTTTGTTAGGGTCACTTGTTACCAATGACTTAAGTGAAGCATTTTTGGTACATCTTCTCGAAATCTTTACACCAACACGGAGTATCGGCTCGACTGCCATGTATTGTTGTAGATTTTCCTTGGATACAAAGTTAAACATAAGGGAGTAATACATAGGTATCTTAGGATCAACAAGTGAGTATTTCTTGTGAAATGTTCAGATGCAAAAAGTATCAAGGTCCTTCTACCAAAAAGGAAGAGAAAAGTGGACCCTTTAAATGCAACTAATAGTACTAATCTATAAAAGGCACACAAGCACATACATAAGAATGAATCATTGATAAACCAACGAAACATTTCACAAGGAAGCAACAATTGTTAAATCAAATACAACACACTTTTAATAATATAAGTACCAAATCCACCGAAATAGTTCAATTTCATTATTACATATGAGAAACAACATAAATCACAAACATTCAAAGAACAATCTTACAATATTCACGACATATGCATGAAAGTTTGTCGCCTCAACGATATTTTGAATTAAGAAAAAGTTCCAAGATACATCAAGACATCGAACACCTCTAGCCCCAATAATGGAGCATTAGAGAAGTCACTTGCCCCTCCAAAACAACTATCTTCCTCTCTAATGTTTGATAGGAGGAGCCAAGGTGAAACATGTTTTTCATGAGTAATGTGGGTGTATATATAACAAATGGGGTGATCATTCACATCCCTTGTGACTCTTGGACTACCCTCATGACTGTTTTACTTCTCAATGACCTTTCAAATTCCTACATGACTTTTCATATTACATAGATGATTCGTGGACTTCCACTTTACATTACATTTCTTCGATATCAAATTTACATAATTCGCAAATGACATGGCAGATAATGACTCATGACATGATATGTCATAACACTAATCACATGAATTTCATGATGATGTGGTAGTGTCAAGTTGTCCTTATCGTTGCTTTTTTTTTTTTTTCTTCAATAACATATGTATCCACTACTTCACCTTCATGAGAGATATGATTTATTTTTTGTATCCACCCTCCAAAGGGTTGTGTATCATATGGAGTTTTTATGTGGTCGCTATCTTTGATATTTTGTTGTAATCCATTGTTCCTTCATCTTCTTTTATGATGATCATCTTATTTCTTGAAGATTTCACTTAGCTTAATTTAGTTTAGACCCTAGATGTATTTAATCTCCTTGGTCAATCTGTTGTAACTTTTTGGTAGGCCTAAATTCTTTTAAAAAAAGACCAATGTTTTATATGAGAGTTACATGCATAGATACACGCATAGGTTGAACTGGTGACAAGGATATTGTGGCATGATACTGTTTGAATTTGTTTTGTTTAAGATCGAACTATCAGACTTATGTTTTACTGAGTTTTTTAATATAATTATCTCAGATTCTATTCATATATGATAATTTATGTTACTTTGATATGTGAGTATTGAATTAAGTTATGCTTCTTCCAGGTTGTGTCAAGGGCCCACCACAAACCTTGATCAAGTCATGTAACCGTTTTCATTGCGTAGGAGGTGTGTTTCGAATTCACTAGGTAAATTGCACTTAAATGTTCATTTATTAACGATTTCCAGAATTTATGCACTTAAAATTGTACTTGATTTCCCTTTAATGCTTTCATAGATCCGAGTTTAAGATAACGAGTGTAATGTTATTGAGTCTTTGAAAGCTTGAGGATCATTGTTATAAGTATACTCTGCATACATTAATTTATGTGATTACTCTTCCAATTTTGTAAATGTTGAAGAAGAAGGTTTCAATTTAAAATGAATTTCCGAAGAAATGAATTCTTATGTTTTAAATTGAATCTCCTATCTTGAATGGAAGTGCTTTCATTGCATGCGGATCTATATATTATTGGCACGATACTCTTGTAGCTTATGCTCGGTCTGAATACTCAGAATTAATTAGAAACAAAGTATCATTGTTAGTGTAGATTGTGTGTTAATTCTTGGGGAATCCCATGTCATTTACAATGTGGTTATTCGATTTGTTGTGTGATGATTGGTTGAGTTGTAGTGTAATGATGATTAGAATATATAACTTATCATTTACTTTATTTCATAGCAATCCTTGATTAGATTTATTCATGTTCATTGCTAGATAAATTGAAGTTGTGTGTGTTGTTCAATTACTGAGATTGGTTCCAAGTTACAAGATCGTAAGTTACGTGTTCAGATGCTTAGTTTGATTTGAATGAAGTGTTACATAGGGAATGGTTTGAGTTATTGTTGAGTTTAATTTTGATATGTAGAACCATGGGGATTAGTTTTTCATAATGCTTTTGAATAGAGTTAGTGTTAAATTGATTTGAGAGTATAGCTGGAGATAGTTGTCAATCTTATTTTTGAATGATTTTTTGGTTTATGTGTGTTATAATTAAGACTAAATAGTAATTTGAGTGTTAAATGTAAAATATATTTCATTATTAGTGATTTCAATTGTAACTAAATAGGCTTCTTCACTTCATTAATTCTTGGTGTGATTGTTAGGAACATAGTTTGAGAATTCTGTACTTAATTTCATACTAGATTTATATAGGGTAGTTTGAATTTGAACCAGAATGAATTACAACTCAAATTTTACGAAATTTGGTTGAAAATTTAATTTATGGAATTCAACGACATATAAAATCCCTAACATTTTTGGTGCCGTTTCCGGGGAGTTGCAAACGGTCCAGATAATATTTTTTTTAAAGGTTTATGTGTGGTAAGGATTTTTGTAGGGAAATAAGAGGGCGAAGAGTGTACGGTAAGATGTGAGTGAAGAGCCATGCATTCACTATGGTAGGTTTTCTCCAAAGTCTGATTGTCTTTAGTAAATTTCTGCAGTTTTTTCTTTCTCTTATGCGCAAAAGTAAAGGTAGACCTAGAGATACTAAGGGTAGATTTATTCAAAGTACAAAATCATTTTCAAAATTATTTGGTCCCACAAAAACACCCTCAACTAATCCCACTAATAGTTTCACATGTATCAGAGAGGAGGGATAAATCTATACCACCAAGGTGGCCTCAGAAAAAGGAATACCACATCAAGGGGAGGAAAAACATCCTCAAAATACACCATAGAATGAACAAATTGTCTTAGGAGTTGTAGGTACAAAATTAGTGGTAGTTTCATAGGTAGAATCGACATTAGGTGGACCTCGAAGGGATTTGGGACCTAGCTACATTAAACCCAATCTAGTGGAATATTTTTCTAGCCAGAATATTATCCTAAATATTGCTTCTAAACCTGCAATAAATAAGGCCAACAGAGGAGAAGGTGAGGAAAACATGAATGAAAAAATTAATGGTGAGTGCAACACTAAGGAAAATGATAGAATTCATAATCTACTCAGTGGGAATAATGACGGAAGAGATGGACCAAGGGGGGGACCAGAGGATCATTACAAATATGCAGAAACTACCTTCATATTTCCTATTATGGACATCTCCATAAACATCACTATGAATAACACACCCTTGGCATATATTCCACTTTTCCACGGTACGTCCTCAAAAGACCCTAACTCTTTTCTGTTTGAATTTAACCTTCTTTGCAGAAGTTATAACTATTATGATGGCACACATAAACTTAAGTTATTCCCTACTACCTTGAAGGACTTAGCCCTGAGATGGTTCATGAGCTTGGGAGAACATACTATTTACTCGTGGGATGATATGAAGTATTTCTTCCTTAAGAAATATATGGATTATTGTAAAAGCAAAGATGTTGATGATATTTTTAGGATGCAACAAATGGAGGATGAGAGTTTAGAGGAATCCCTTGAAATGTTCCTTTATAAATATCACATGTCAGGAGTGGGTAATTTGGATGAGAGAACCTTTAGGACTGTCTTTTTGAAAGGGTTAAGGGAATCATGTATTGAAACGTTGAATATATTAAGTTTCAGCGATATCTATAAGATGCCCTTTGCTAAAATAGTCAAACTATGTAGAAATTATTCTAGAAGTCAAGCTAAGGTAGGAAAAAGGATTCAAGACAACTCAAGGGATTATGTGTTAATGAAATCTAAACCAGCACGGGGTGGTGTCACTAGAGTTGAGTTGGGAAACCTCTTGGAAAAAATTAAAACAGACATCATAAACACCATTAGTGATAATATAGATACTCTAAAAGTTAAAAGGAAACACGAATAAGAAAATGTTGCCTTGGTTTTTTTTCTGTCCTAAATGAAAATGTAAGCATGCTGAAAGAGAATGCCCTATTAATGTGGTAGATATTTGTGGGATATGTACACATGAGAACCACATTGACCAGTGCCCCTCTGTTCCTAGATTACAAGCTATTTACAAAGGGGGGGCTGAGACTAGTGAGTTTCCTCAATCAACTAGGAAACCATCGTGGGGGGGGGGGGGGGCTAAAAATAATACCTATCAATATCCTAACATGCAAGGTTTTCCTCAAAATCAACCATGGATTCCTCAACCACTTTATCCTTTGTGGCCTACACAACCACCTCAAAGTAAACCTTGGAACCAAGGATGGAAAGGAAATTCATATGGGAACACCTTTTAGCCTCAAAACCAAGCACCTCCATACCATCATTATCAATGTCCACCCTACATTTCTTATCCATCGAATGTCCCTCAATTTCAGCAAGGGTATAACCCATCTTACTTTCAACAACCATCATCACTGCTACCTCCTCCAATACAAAAACCCTTTCCCTTACCTCAAAGCACTAATTCACCTTCACAACAAGTTCAACAATATTTTAACCCTCCTCAACCAACACAGTTGCTTGAAAAACCAATTGCTATTCCTAATGATAGACCTCCTCAACCTGTATAGAATATTGAGCTGCAAACTTTTCCCACTTATGTTATCACTTATTTTCCCTTAAACATAATTCAATTAAGGCCTAGGAAAACTGTTAATAAAAATAGATAAACAATATTCATTCAAGAGGAGGATCCTGATACAGAACCTGAAGATAAATCGATTAAACAAATAGAAAATGAAAATACCAATGAAATAAAAGAACCACAAGATCTCTTAGAACTTAGGGAGGCTGCTTATCCAGAGAGATTACTAAAGAAAACTGAAATCCCCACATAATATGACTTGGAATCTAAATTGAGGAATGTCTACATAAAAATTCCTTTGTTTCAAGTCATTAGAGGTATTCCTATTTATATCGAGATTATTAAGGATATGTGCACTAAAAATCCTGCAAGGAAAAGGAAAAAAAATCAGAATATTAAAGTAATCAGTCTAATGTCAAAAATGATATCTGGATTACCACCAAAGTACGATGACCCACAGAACGTCGTAGTAACCATAGAAATCAATGAAAATTTTCTGCCTCATACTAGTATACTTGCGGGCATCCATCAATGGAATGACAGTTGATATTGTGACATTATTGCAATTAAAATATGTAAGGCCTACACTCATTGTGTTGGAGTTAGTAGATAAGTCCATCGTTAAAAATGTGGGGGTCCTAGAAGATGTAGTAGTAAAAATAGCTTCTTGGGAATACCCAATTGATTTTATAGTAATTTCTCCAAAAACTGCTAAACTTGGACATCCAATAGTTTTAGGGCAGCCCTGGCTGGACACTATCGATGTTATTGTTGGGTGCAGATATGGGGAAATGACTATTTAAAATGGGTCACAAATTCAAACATTTACCATTTTCCCACCTTCCCAATTAGCTATTGAAGTACTGTTTCGTTGGAAAATACTTATGGGGAAGAAGATTGCATGTTTCCCTTGCTAACTTTAGAAAAATCAAAAGGGATTCAATAATAGTCAGAAGAACATGTTTTGCAACAATTCTTAACTAATATCATTTTCATAGACAATCATGTTTCTTTTAGTGGCTATCATCACATTTTCAACAGTGAATTTCAGGAAACTTCTCACGCTATTGTGTTTGCATCATTTACTATGGCAGCCTTGGAAGAAAATAGTGAAGCAATCGCTCAAATTATTGAAATAATCGCTAGAAAAACATTGTACATTGGTACATAATTAAGTACATAACAGAGACAATGTGTAATAAACACGATTTAAAAACAATCTGGAGGATTTGCTTGGGAATATTTATATATGAAAGGGAGCCATCCTAATACTTGCACACACCAAATTTACATAAATGAATAAATTAGGCATGTAAGGAAACCACAAAGACAAATGAATCGAGCTCTCAAAGAAATTGTCAAAGATGAATTGCAAAAAAATTAATGTGAAGATTTATACCCCATCTCAGACAGTAAATGGATATCTCCCTTGGTCGTGGTTCCCAAGAAAAATGGGAAATGGTGAATTTGTGTTGACTACAGAGAGTTGAACAAAGCTACCTTGAGGGATTATTTTTCTTTTCCTTTTATTGATTAGGTTCTTGATACACTATCAAGGAAAAATTACTTCTCCTTCTTGGATGGGTACAACAGCTACAATCAGATTCAAATAGCCTCGGAAGACTGTTAATTTTTGCAAATAGGGTAAAATTCCACTATGGACAACTCATATGATTAAGATAATAATTCAATTAGATTCCTCTTTTATAGAGGATCAAAATTGACCTATAGGTCGTCTGAATCAGTTCAGAAAAAGTTAAGTTATGAATTAAATTATTATTTTATGGGTTGGCCTAACCGCATGTTGATCCGGTCAAAGCTCCAAGTGGTCATTCACAAAGTTATAAATAGAAGTGACCTCAAGTTCATTTACACACATTCGCTCATGAGATATCCTCCATGCTATTTTTGTTTTTGGTTGTATTTTATGTTTTTGGCTCACACAAGTACATCAATAGGAGCTCGCACAAAAGTTCGGGATCACAAAAGTGATCACGCATTAGATATGGGTGATCTGAAGCAAATCCGCAAGCAAGAAAGGCTAATGTAGCAACCTAGGTCAGCGACGACATGTGTTGGGTGTGTTTTTCCCATATCCAAGGACCCCATATCTACTAGCTAAGCTTGTTGAGGGTGCGACCTAGTCACAGAGGTCAGATCGGGTTGATCTAAAGTAGAACCATGGGTACAAAGTGATATGGTAGCGGCTCAAAGCCCAAAAGTTGTGGGTTGAGTGTGTTAAGGCTGTGTCTCAGAGAACTACTAGGTATATCTAATTTGATTCACCTTCAGTTGATTGCGCAACACTTCCATACATCAGTCGTTCAGTCACAGTTGTTTCAGAGTGATCATTGACAATCTCCTGGATTCAGATCTAGGAATTCAAATTTGTTATCACTTGATGATATATCATATCCATGTTTTGGTATTATAAATATGTTGATTTGTAGATCAGATTTGTTTGTTTTTCACTGCAGATGTGTGTTCAGTCCTCATTCAATATCAACTGTTTTCATCAGTTTTCTACAGCCAGTGTTAATGCCTTTAAGTTCTCAGATTCAATTTATTTCATGTAGAAGTATGGGTATGGTTTTACTGCATATATACTATTTGTTTTATGCATCGTAAAGAAATGTACCTATGGATCATTGTAATCTTATTGATGAATTATTTGCTGAAGATCTAAGAAGAATAATTTCCAAGGGTTTTCCCCGTAGTGGGTTTTGCCCTGGTCTTGGACCAATTCTGGTGTGTCTATGTGTTCATTCTTCTCTTCCATTGACCTTTTATTTTCCATTACTTAGATGATGATGGTGATGGTATTCTTCTTTATGCATATTTTCATATTTTTATGTTTAATAATACAGATCTGTACAATGGAAAAGTTATTTAGGGTGAATGCAACATCTTAATGATGAAATGTAACTATCAAAGTAAAGAACAATGTTGCTCCATGAAAAAATAACATGGTATCAGAGTTGGTTGAAGAAAACCATGGAGATCACCCCAAGGAGACACTGCTATGGAAGCAAACAGAGGATGGTAGAGACCTAAAATAACTCTAGGGTATGAAGAAAACCATAGGCAGTTAGTGGATAAGGGTTTGAGATAAAACCTAGTTTATGGTAAAATATTGAGATTTGTTATATGAAACCCTTGCATGATCTATGAAGATATGCTCAAGTACTTGGGATTGATTTGATAGTTGACTTGGCTATTGATAAAGTTGTTGATTGAAGGAAACATTTTTCTTATGATCTATGGTTGACTCTTGAAAATTTTCTCGAGAGGGAGAAGATCATCTCTCATTGAAGATAAGTACTCCTTGAATTATAACCCTTACTCTTGTTTATGCTTATGGATCCAATTTTTATGATTATTATTTCTAGTCAATACTTCTTGCATGTATATTATAGCACCTGGATATATCTAACCTCCATGATGAAATGTGATTAATGGATCCCTCTTGAATATCTTTGGAAATGAAAGAAAGAAGGCTAGATAGAGAAATGCAGTGAGTTTGGCTAGATCTGAAAATGCAGCTAGATCTAGAAAAGGAAACATGGCTAGATCTGGAAAAGGTAAAGAGTCAGTGGAGCACTACGAGTTTCCTATGTAAAGGTGCACAGGTAATACCATAAGGAATTCATGGTATATTATGTTAATGTTATGATTCAACTACATCATTGGATGGATAGGTAAATCCTACAATATGCTGAGAATGCTTCCTTCTCAGATGGCTCATGCATGCACATATAATAGTTATTGGGATTATGTTTACTATGATGAAATGTAGAAATTATACAACAAGCATGTACATCTTGGATTCACCCGATCTAGAAATTTACTAAATTTAAATACTGAATCGGCTCTACAAATATTTTTCGGAATTAAAAAACAATGTCGCTAATCACATGAACATGAAGAAGAATCAAATTACACACAACACAGATAATTTCCTAGGGAAAGCTTGCAGCTAAAAACTCCACTATATTATATTGTATATTAAGCATGGATCATGAAACAAATACAATGTCTTTCTCTTCTCACAAAAGCCTCCAACTCTCAGCTATCTTTCTCACACTATCCTCATAGAAAACTAACCAATACTTAGTCAATTTCCAACCTCCTGATAGCCTGCCTGCCTTGCACAATCCCTGATGGAATATATCCCTAAGAGATAGGAATTATTGCCTTCCTTGACTGCATAAGTATCATGGGCACTCCAATGGGTGGTTGGTTGCATGTGTGCAAGTCAATAATGTCACAACTGATAGTCAACTTCTCTTTCACCTAGATCTCAACTAGGTCTCCACTGGATCTGACATGCATGCAACTAATAATAGTAAATCTTCAGTTGCATGTGAGATAAGTGATTGAGAATTAATTAATATTTAATTCACTTGACCTATCACTACTTGTATCTTCAGTTACAACTAGCACAACTGAGTTTAACCCACTTAACTGAGTTAAACTATTTACAACTTGCATTAA